>OX638100.1:13853946-15078273 GCA_951804965.1 Horisme vitalbata
TTCACTTTCAGACGATAATTTGGATGCATCTGTAAAGATGACGTGCCATCCATTAAAATTACGATTTATTTGTTCATTAAAGATAGCCTGAGCATTTGGAGATTCCTTATCTATGCCAAAGTGTAATAATATACTAGGCTGAAAAACAAGGGCTTCATACGGGATAAGATAGAGAGGATTTGTGGGGTACTGAATCACAGGATTTGGTAGTTGTAAGATTTTTTTATAACTGTTAAGAAGACATGGGATTTTATCAAAGTATCGAAATGAGTCACGAAGGCGGTTTAATTTAGAAAGAAGGGGGTGATTAGAATTTTGTATTAACTTAAAGAGGAATCTATCAGAGAGAAACTGTCTGCGCAAATTCAAAGGCGGCTCGCCACATTCGACCTGCATCGCATTAATGGGGGAGGACTTCATAGCACCAAGTATGATGCGCAGACATTTTGAGTGGATTTTGTCTAATTTATCTAGCGCACACTTATTACAGAGGCTTAATAGGAATGATCCATAGTCAAAGTGACTTCTAATTATAGCATTATATAAAAGTTTTTGTGTGTACGGGTGGGAGCCCCACCATACTCCTGAGAGAGAGCGGAGAATATTAATGTTCTTCTCACACTTCTGAGCAATAGAAGTAAAATGCGGGATGCCCGACATTTTGGAGTCAAGAGTGATACCCAGAAATTTAACACTATTGGATTGAGGAATAATATTCTGATCAATGGATATTTTAATAGGAGGAGTGACTCTTTTTTTGGAGAAGATAACTACAGAACTTTTGGAAGCGGAGAGATATAGACCATGCTCATGAAGCCAGTCTCCCAGATAAGAAATTGCAGAATTCAGTCTACTGCTTGCATCTTCCAATGATGTACACGATATATAAAGGGCGAGGTCATCAGCATACTGTAAGACATCACAGAAAGAGTCTACAGATTGCTCGAGGTCGTAGGTGTAGATGCTGTACAACAGTGGACTCAAGACTGAGCCTTGAGGCAAACCTTTCCAGACTGTCTTAGGGGAAAGTAAACCTAAATGGGATTTAATGACGACAGTTCTCTCCATTAACATATTGCAAATGAAACGGCTCAACTTCTCAGGGATTCTCAGCTGAGTGAGCTTTCTCCTGAGAACCGGAAGAAGAACATTATCATAAGCAGATGCTATGTCAAGAAAGACTCCTACTAGGTACTTTTTTTCCTTGAACGCAATGAGAATGTCTGTCGTTAGAAGGCTAAGGTTATCCATTGTGCTCATACCCTTTCTAAATCCAAACTGAGATTTAGCAAGGATAGATTTATTTTCGACAAACCATTCAAGCCGGTGTTTTACCATGTGTTCTGCTATTTTTGCCAAAACTGATGATAACGCTATGGGTCTTCTACTACTTGGGTTAGAGGGGTCTTTACCTGGTTTTAAGATTGGGATAATAATTTGGGATTTCCATTGTTCAGGGACTATACCGTTATTTAAGAAAGAATTTACGAGTGAGAGATAAATTTGTTTTGTTTTTTCAGATGAATTGATAAGAAGGGAATATGGGATACCATCTATGCCGGGGGATGAGTCAGTCAGTCCGTTTAGTGCAAGGGACAGTTCTTCAAAGGAGAAAGGGGAGTCAAAGCAATTCTGTGAAGGGAGGGGAGAAGGGGTTGAAGGAAGAGAGGAAAGAGAAGGGACAGAAGGAGGAGCAAGTTTATCCGAAAAGGCCTCAAGCCAAGATAAATTATCGTTAGCTGAAAGATTATCTATGTTGCAAGATCCTTTAAATCGTCTGATCTGTCTCCAAATTATTGAGGAGGGGGTTCTAGGGGATAAGCTCTCGCAAAAACTAATCCATCCTAGTTTTTTCTTTTTTGATACTAATTTTCTAAATTTTGCTGCAGAATTTTGATATGACAAATAGTTTTGTAGAGTCATTGCCGAGTAATATAATTTTTCGGCTTGCTTTCGTTCTGTAGCAGCTGAGGTACATTCATGGTCCCACCATGGGGTAGACACTTTAAAATCTTTTGAAGGTTTTTTAATAGGGAAGTGCTGGTCCGCACAAGAGATGATAGTGTCTACTAATTTAGAATATAACGAAAGGGGTTGGATATCTACAGAACGTGAAACTGAATCAAGCTTGAAATCAAGGGAGGAAGAGTAAGCTGACCAGTCAGCACCAGAAAGTCTGTATTTATGACACGGAGAAGAATTACGAAAAGGAGAGGCAGTATTTGGAAGATCAAGATAGATGGAAATTAGAATAGGGAAGTGATCACTACCGTATGTGAGAGGGAGAATTTTCCAAGAAGTCGAAGGAAAAAGAGAAGGAGAACATATAGAGAGATCTACAGCGCTTTTCGGATTTTGGGAGGGAAGAACTCTGCGAGTGGGAGATCCATCGTTTAGAAGACAGAGATTTTTCTCATCAAAAATGTCTAGAAGGGAAAGACCAAACAAATCTGAGTGGCTATGACCCCACACAGTGTTGTGGCCATTGAAGTCGCCCATGATAATCATGGGAGAAGGAATTGATGATAGGAGATGGAGAAGATCAGGTATCAGAGAGGAATTAGGATGGGGAATATAAATAGAAATAAAAGAGATGTCCATGGATCTGATACCAACAGCGTTGATACCAGGAGGGAACGGGGGAAGGGAGATTTGGGAAAAGGAAAGGGAGCGCTTTATTAATAAAGCACTACCTGCATGCCCGTCAGCCCTGTCGTCCCGGAGGCAGGAAAAACCAGAAATCCGAAACCGGGTTCCAGGCTTCAACCATGTCTCCGAGACGGCAATGACTGACGGGCGGAATTTGTTGATTAAGTAGGCCAGTTCATGCTTTTTTGCTCGCATGCTCTGGCAGTTCCACTGTAGAAGGACCACTGGGTCCATTATGAGCGGATAGGGAGACTAATTGTGTGAGTTTTGCGGCAACGTTGGACGGTAGGGGATGAGGATTCATTAGGATAATGTTTATGATTAGGGTTATTAGGGTTTCTAGCATATTCTCATTTTGAGGGGATGATTGGACTGGTTGGTTGTTACCAAGAGCACAACCATTAGGAAGAGTGGAAGTAGGATCCGAAACAATGTCCCTGTGGGCTACCTTGTCAAAGGATTTACCCAACGGGGCTCTTGGACGGGGAGTGGAATACACATTTTTTACATAGGAATGGGAATGGGACTGGAGGGGGGTCGCACTAGACGGAGAACTATGTTTTTGGGAGGATTGGGAGAACATCTCTTGAGCAACTTCTGAGTATGAACGGGAAACCTGGGGGAATTGGGAACAGGCTTCTTCGTATGATATGCTATTTTGAGCCATAACAGATTTTATTGATCTCTGCCTCTCTTGCTCCGGGCAGCATTTGCTGGTAGCAAAATGGCGGCCAGAACAATACAAGCAGGAGGCTTCATTTTCTGGGACCTCACAATTGTCTCCAGAGTGCTCCCGAGAACAACGGAAGCACCTAGGTTTTGACCTACATTGGGCTTTGGTGTGTCCATATCTGCAACATGTATAGCATTGAATGGTCGGAAAGTGGTACAGTTCTACAGGCAGTGATGTGTAGTACAAGAACACTTTAGGGGGAAGAGTTTGTCCTTGGAAAGTGATTACGACAGACTGAGTAGGTACCCATGTTACCTTGCCGTCATCTACAGTCTTTCTGTTCAGGCGTCTGGCTTTGATGATGATACCGCAGTTATCTGGAAGAATGGCTTCTTTTGCAAATTCGTCCATGGAGAGGTCTGTAGGGACTTGACGGACCAATCCCATTCTGGTAACGTTGTAAGTTGGGATGGTAGCAACATATTTACACATAGGCAAGATTGGAGAAAGAATGAACTTGTTTGCATCATTTGCAGATTTGAATTCGACAGAGATTTTATTACGTCCAACTCGTTTGACACCATCAGCGCATATGTTTTCAAATCTGTGAGTAGAGAGAAATTGGCCAAACTTGATTGGCCTAATAGTGGTGCCAGCTGAAGGTTCAGGTTCGGAACGGGCAACGTGGACCACATAAGGTCCATTATCTAAAGATGTGTAGTTTTGGATAGCTCCAACGACGATTGAGGGATGGGTGTAGACTGATTGTATGGATGCTACAGCTAACTCAGGAGAAGAAATGACTTTCTTAGCCACCGGAGAGTTTTCATCCTTATCCGACTCTAGTCGGCGTTTAGACCCCAATGAGGGATGGATTGCTAAGCACTCATCTGGTGAACTAATAGGATCAGGGGGATCTGGTGGTGCCGGTGGAACCGGCGGATCGCAATCCATGGTGTTTGAGGTTAGATAACCTCAAACACCGGTGAGGAGGGAAATAGGATTACAACTATATATATACAAATAACTTAAGCTTACCGACACCACAAACAACAACACAACACTTAGAATATCAAAATGAAGTCTTTTCAAAAGGAAAAATGTTATAAAATAGAAAGAAATCACAAAAAAACTCTCCGACCGGCTTACTCGCTATCACTTCCAAACGCAGACGATAGGCGATTTATAGATTGGCTCTTGTATCCAATCAGGCTTACTGAATGTCAACTGGAATGTGACGTGCGTATATATGTTAGCAAGATTGGATACACATGTCCATCGCGCGACTAAAATCGCGCGTAAATCGCCAATCTGTGAAGGCTTTTTCAAGCCAGTTGGAACACTTTTCGTGAATCGAAAACAAAAATGTTCATACCTCCTCTGGCGCTTCAGCTTATTTCAGCTCGTAGAAAGCATTATTACAAGGTTATAGAGGTCAGAAAATGTTTGCAATTACGACGTTAGCGTACTCAAAAGTTAATTGGGAAACGAGAGAGAGGATAATGTAGCGGAATCTAGATAATAAACAAGGCATTTTACTTCACGAGCTCTTCTAATTTTTTGTACAACATAAAAAGGGGAAAATTCTAAGTACAAAATTGAAATATACCTATTTACCTACATAATTTACGTGATTAATCACACGAATATTATAAACGCGAAAGTTTGTGTGTGTGTGAGAGTATGTTTGTGGTAGCTTCACTTCCCTAACGGCCGAACGGATTTGGCTGAAACTTTTATAGTTCGTGACCAGGATTAACACATAGGTGTTATCCGGGTATCCGGCTTTTTAAACTGGTACCGGAAGCTAGTACAACATCAATGTTTAATTTATAATAAATAATAGTAATTAGTATGTAGAGTTGAAAAGCTGCTGGTAGAAGCTGGATGCGTCGAGCTCAGGACAGGGCGCAATGGCACTCATTAGGGGATGCCTATGTCCAGCAGTGGACTGCTATAGGCTGATGATGATGATTTCCGTGCTTCGGAAGGCACGTTAAGATGTTGGTTTCGGTTTTTTCAGCCATTAAGTTATGTCAGAGGCCTTCTGGCGGCCTTAAGACTCCGACATCAGAGATGGCCAAAAAATCAAATTTTCATAAATCTCCCTCTCTCTCTCAGGCCTTTGATATCTATTCTAGATGATTAATACAGCGCAAATTGTGTTTGATTGTTGTGTAAACAGACGAAAAATTCAGGCATCGGTGGTATTTTCCTCTGTAACTGCCCCGGGAATTCCTTCACGCAACTCCGATATCCCAAAGGGATAATCAATAAAACATAATGATGTTCGTGACGTCCCGTTTTCCATTAATGAAATACCAACAAATTCAGTTTAAAAAAGAGCTTAC
Organism: Horisme vitalbata; assembly: GCA_951804965.1. Classification (NCBI taxonomy): domain Eukaryota; kingdom Metazoa; phylum Arthropoda; class Insecta; order Lepidoptera; family Geometridae; genus Horisme; species Horisme vitalbata. The sequence goes on from OX638100.1 coordinate 13,859,620, forward strand.
AGTTTGTTAAATTTAGGTTGAGACGCGGATTATTGAGGTTTGAAACCTTTACGCGGATTATTGAGGTTTGAAAGGTTTGAAACCTAGAAATAAATGATACAATCAAGGTACAGCGATGACGCATCTAGTTGCTATCAGTTTTCTACCGCTAGCTATTTACATTACATCTTGTTGCAATCGTTCTTTGTCAAACTTCAAAGTTTTGATACTATCCGGTTTAATTGCAATCGAAGCGCCCACGTGATCGTAACGCTGCCAAAATGACAGATGCAACTCATCGAGATCTTACTTTGGTCGAAAGTGCGACTGGGTTTTGATTGGAACAAAAGTTTCACGATCGGTTTAATGATGAATGATGAAGAAAAACAAAATAGCTTTTCATTGGTTTGACAAACCATGGACAAACCAAATGAAGGAAAGCGTGGAATTGGAAGACTAAGAACATAAGCCACATAATAGAGAAGGTCGCCGTCATGCCGTATAAGTGAAAAAGACAGCAATGGAAAGAGCTAAATGGATAGAATAGCATTACTACACCGACAAGAACTATATTCTTGAATTATAATTATTATAATAAAAATTTCTAAGTACCCGCATTTTTGTTATAACTTCTCACTACACGATAATTTTAATTGCATATTTACAGCATCAAGTTGTAGCCAATACATTAGGTCACGTAGGGATGTCATGATAATTATGGTTGTTTAACCTTAAAATCGGAAGAAATTTAGTACGTGCATGTTCTTTTTTTTGTATAATGGTTTACTAGTGAGGAATAACTTAGCAGTTCGTAACACAGGTACGACCTAGCACGGCTGCTAAAGTAATACGTCATCATATGCATAGTAAGTATGGCTAACATTTTTTGTGAATGATTTGTTGCTTTTATTGTATTATGTTAGTTTTGGTTAGTAAATAAAAAAATATAAATATTAAATAATAATATTAGTGTGCCAAAGGAACTAATCAAAAATTATATTTTCTGACCGCTTGTGGAACTGAAGCCCAAGGTACTAATCAGCTAATGAAAGGCAAGGTCGATCGAGTTCGGATGATACTAATTAGTGAATCAACATGCCTTCGCTAAACTGGTTCAGGGTCGAACGGAGAATTTTTTAATCAAAAGTTCACGTTTTTCTGCCTTTTAATCAATTCTTTGTCTTGGTGGGACTTAGTTCTACTATTAACGTAGTTTTTTCTTTTTTCATGTGACCCCGATTTTTTTTTTCGCATGCCTACATGCAGTTTAAATACTGTACTAACATAGCTGTAAGTCATCATTCTGAAAATAATTATGTATTTAGCAAATAAACTTGTGAATTTGAAAATATGACAATACTAGCCTCCGCGCGCGTCACCGCTCTTGTGGTAACGGGCTAAAAATATAGCCTCTTTGTGTTAATACAGGTCACAAACTAAGTATACTAATTTCATCCAAATCCAATCCGTCTAGCCGTTTCGGATTTGAGTGGGATCCATCTACTCATCATCATCATAATCAGTCCATAGCAGACTGCTGGACATAGGCCTCCCCTAAAGAGCGCCATTGCGCCCTGTCCTGAGGTCGACGCATCCAGCTATTACAAACCTTTCGCAAATCGTCACTCCACCTGGCCGGAGGGCGCCCTATACTACGTTTGCAGAGTCGCGGTCTCCACTCAAGAATTCGTTTACCTAACGGCTATCGGTTCTACGGCAGATATGACCAGCCCACTTCAGCTTGCTAATTTGCTGAGCTTTGTACACAATTTTTATTTTATTTTATTTATACTTTATTGCACCTTAAATGTAACAAAAAGGTGGGCTTATTGCTACGAGCATTTTCTAGGTGTAGTTCACGTAGTATAGGACACTACGTTTGGCGAGCCGCGGTCTCCACTCAAGAACTCTTGCCACAGCGGTTGTCAGTTCTTCGGCAGATATGGCCAGCCCACTGCCACTTCAGCTTGCTAATTATCTGAGCTATGTCGACAATTTTAGTTCTATGTCGTATAGTCTCTTTGCGGATTCTATCCTTTAGAGATACTCCAAGCATAGCCCGTTCCATTGCTCGCTGAGCGACTTTAAACTGGTGGACTAGCCGTACTGTGAGTGTCCACGTTTCGGCTCCGTATGTCATGACGGGTAGGACGCACTGATTAAAACCTACGTTTTCAACCATTGAGGTATGGGTAACGTGAAGACTCGACGTAGTTTTCCAAATGCTGCCCAACCCAGCTGAATCCTCTTCTTGGCTTCCTTCTTCCTCTTCCAAATCTTTGGCTCAAACATGCTAACATCCATACTCACCAACACACGCGTTTATGATATAAGTATGATATAAATTTAAAACAAATACATCCTGGACTATTTAATTACAGTAGATTCATTCAAATCGAAAGGGACCGACTAACTGTACATTACATTTTGTACGTTATTGTCAAAAATGGTATTTTTTTGTCACTTTTTTCCTGAAATATTTCAATGAGTTCATAAACTATGTAAATCTAATCGGCAGCTGCGAAATCACAATTTTGTTTTATTTTCCTAATGTTTTTGGTCTGCAATTTGATTCGACTTTGGCAAATGTAAATTTAAATTTAATATGTTTTTTTATATAAAAATTCGGTGATCTCTACGAGCGAGTGTACCGCGGCGATATTATGATCCTGCCACTACATGCTATGCCTACTCACAAACTCGCATCGAACCAATTATTATTTTATTTATATTAATTTATTTATGATAATAATACGTTTGCGCCTTGTCCCGCGGTCGGTGGTGTCCCGTTTTTATACATTTATTACCATAATATTTTTTATATTATTTATGTATTATAGAAGATAATATAAGATTTAGTAAAAAATGTATTTTTGACATGTTATTTTTTTTTATAATATATAGGCTTACGTTTGACTACATTTCGCCTGATGGTAAACTAATATGCAGTCTACGATGGAGCACGCTTGCCTAGAAGAAACCTGTTCACTCGAGACTTGAAGACACCCAGATTATAATCATCGGGGAACACACATTCAGGTAGAGCATTCCACTCCTTGGCGGTGCGCATGATAAAAGTGGAGGAGAAGCGCTTTGTGCGCATGTGAGGTATGTCTACCATACAACGAAACAAAATGAAACAAAATGTAATAATAATAATAATTATGGTGGACTGTTGACAGCATCATATAGCCCCAAACTAAGCAGAGCCTGTGATATGGGAACCACTAGATTGATATATTACATATATACATTTTTTGTAAAAACATACATATCATACATAGAAAACACCCAGACCCGAGACAAATATCTACAGACATTACAAACATTTGTCCCGCGGCAGGAATCGAACCCCACTGCACCACAGAGGCCGACAAATTATTACTATTATTATTTACTTATTAATGTATTATTTACTTATATTGATAAGTACGGGTAAGTACATAAAAAACCTAATTTGGTTTATCTAAGATGTAATAAAAATTATCCTCAAATATTTTATTGATAGAGTAAAAAGTGCTACTTAACTCTCAGCTTACATCAGATTTTCTTCGGCATAAATAGTATCTAATATGGCGGCTACATCTGCGGCTTTCGGCGAATGTTCGCGCAGTGTGAAATACATGCATTTTTGATGATTCACGGGATGGATAGAGGCAAAACGCGAACCATACATAAATAAATAAAAATAAAACGCGAACCATATGAAGCATAAATTAAGCGCCGCCCCAACAACAATAACAACAACCTATATCAGTCCATTGCTGGAAACATGCCCCTCTTATAAGAATGGGGATATGCCTAAAAACGCCTCTCAGGGCATGCAGGCTGGGGATCGCAGATCACAGCTTCGCGCACTGCCGACACTGACTGGCCGTCGGTGGTCAGGAAATTTAGCTACCATATGCTGGTGTAAGCGCTTTCAGCCGACCGCCAGAGCCCCGGGTTTTGTTGATTAGCAGGGTGACCACGGGCCGGTGAAACAGGAGAGGTCTGCTTGGTATCATGAGAACTTGACCGAACTCTTCTAGTACTCTAGAACGAGAAGGCAGTCGTCATAATCGATTTATATTTGCCAGAATGTAGGTACATTATTATAGATTTATTTTGTACCAAATAAAAACAACACGTTAACCTGTAATTAGCTTGGAGAAACGACACAATAATAATTACAGGTTAACGTGTTGTTTTTATTTGGTGGAAGAGTAAGTAGACGGTTGCATTTATTAATGATTGCTTAATTGCTTGTTCTTTCTCTGATTTGCATGTGAATCTGCGGGCGGGAGGGCGGTGCATGCGTATGCATTTTGTGGAACTTGTCAGAGAAAGTTAGCGGAATTAGTACTAAATATTTTGCCTTGTAGAATATCTTGTAATGGATTTCCGCAAAGTCACGCCTGAGTCAATTAATTATAAAAAAAACTGTGGGGGAATGATAGGCGCTGGTAAAGGGTTAAAGTTTTAAATCGAAGGACCTTAATAAATATGAAAATGGCTGTCCCAATTATGATTTTGGAATCGAAGATCTTTGCTCAATACACAAGGTAGAATGAATAAGACTGTCACCAACCTTTTCCACTCCAAACCATGCACTTCTACACATCGGTTGGTATGGTCTTCTGAGCAGCTCCTCAATCCAAAAATACGATCACAAATGGTTCAGCACTCGCGAGAACGTCTCACACAACAGATAAGTGATTGCACGGCAATATTAGATGAGTTAACTTGTCTATTCACGGAATAGTGTCCTAAAATTGTAAGGACGCGACCTTCGGTAGTAGATCTGTTATACGGGATTCTGATAAACTGTTTTTAAAAAAGAAATAAAGTTTTTGCTGGAAATTAGTTTTAATTATGAATTTGGAAACACGAAAATAGATTTTGAAATAGTAGATTTAGTAATAGATTTAGGAAACGTTCGACTCGTTTCGAGGGAGGACCGAGACTGACTAGAGTACTGGCTGAAAATGCAGTGTTGCATTTTCGGCTGACCACTTTTTAGTTTTATATGCAATAGAGGGATATAACAACCCCCCGTTTAGGTAAAAACTTACGGTAAATTTAGCGAAGTTTTTAATTACAAGATTCGCGGCTGAGGACCTAATCGGATGTTTTCTATATCCGGGTTTTCAGAGTTCCCAGATGGGGTAGGTCTGAATTTATGATAAAAAGTCAAACATTTCCTATTACAAAAGTAATAGAGGACAAATATTACAAACAAAATTACAAATATATAAGAAACTAAGGAATGTGATGTTAACTGTGGAATAGATTCATTCTTATTTTTTAATTGTTTTATAGTATCTAATGTATTATCTACTCTACTATTTATTTCATTTAAACTATTTATATCTAATTTAGAGATTCGAATTGAAGAATCGGTAAAGTTAGCTTTTTTAAATTTTGATAAATTACAGCATGAATCGTTAATGAGATTAAAGTCTGAATGAATATGTTTCATATGGTACCTTGGATTTATTTTTCCAATTAACTTCACATTCTTACAAAAGCCTGTACAATTTGGTCTTAAAGTTAAAATACTGGTTCCCAGAATAGTGTGCTCTGAAGTTTCGCTATTGCATTCTACATTTAATTTTGTTGGTTCTGATTGCGTGAAAATCCATCTGTTATTACCTAAAGATTGCCAAATATCAATAAGGCCGTATATGAAATTAGTTTTACATTGTTTTGGAAGTGAGGTCAGGATTTTGGTTATTATTTCAGTTTCACAAATAGGATGGTTTTGAACACTAAATTCGTCTAACTGTTTACATAAATAAATTTCGTTATACAAAGTTATGCAGTTTTCAAGATCGTTAAATGCTAGGTATTTAGATTTGTCTTCATTTAGAGCCACATAAGACGTCGTAGGTGTTATCAACGCATATGATTTGTATCTACTCTCATTATGGGGAACCGGTATTGGAATAGTTTTATACAGATTAAATTTGCTTAAGAGTACTAAAGGAATCTTAAGAGTAAAAACCAACTTATTATCTAAGATATACGATACTATTTCAGTAACACTAATCAATGTATGAACATTGTCTAATTCTAGGCTTACAGGAAATTCCACGTACTTAGGTAAATGTTTTACATTGTTTACTAAGTCGATATACAAATCTTTCGGTGTTATGATTGATGGATGCAAGGTATTCGTTTTGGCGAATAAAATAGAATTTATGAGGTCTTCCAATTTATAAGATATGTTTAACATACAAGATTGTATTACACTAAACATTTCCTGTATCGTGGACTTAAACAATAATGAATTCATAACTATAGTTACATTTTTTGCATAGGAAGATAAGTTTTCAATCATTGAGTTTAATCTAATTTCATTTTTATTAATTTCTATAATTGATTCGTTTAAATTTAAAATTGCCGATTTTGAGATTAAAACATTTTCTTTAACTAAATCTAATAATTGATTATTATTTTCTTTAAGAGCTTGGATGGCGTTTCCATATCTAATGGCATCGTCTTCATCCATGGTTCCGAATATTTGTTTAAAAATTGTACCGATTCCAGATATCCATGCTGATCTTTTCGACTTGTTATTTAATATATGGGAAATAGCATAGTAATCTCTTGAAATATCATCGTAGCTTGAGACAAGAGGCTGGAAAGAATTTTGGCATTCAAGATCGTCGATTGCGTCACTTTTGGAACAAATATACTGGGCGGAGTGAAGCACATTTTTTATGTTATCGATGTGTGGTTTTATATATTCTATCTCTACAGGTATTATAACATGTAGATAGTCATTAATTAATCTTACGGATCCTGAAGGGTTGAAATAGATGCCAGGGCTTTTCGTAATTGGATCGATAGCGGTGAAGTCCTGGGTACGCGAAAGACCATGACAGAATTCTGCCAGGCTGTAAGAGAAATAAAACACTAAAATTACTTAATTAAGCTTAAAACGAACTTAGTATCTATTTGGCTTTAGGTTGCCAATTTTACTTCGTCGAAGTGGTGTTTTATATGCCGACGGTTAATTAGTAGAGACAACGTATGATTGCCGTGGATTTTTATTACTTTGTATGGTCCCTTCCATACTGGTGATAGAGCTTTTCGAAGTCTGACGTGGTTTTTAAGGTAAACCATGTCACCAACTTTATATGTAACAGGTCGGGACCTCTGATCGTAGTGGGTTTTGGACGTTTCTTTCGATCTTGCAATATTTTCACGGGCTTTTTCGCGAGAAAGTTTGAGACGGTGATTCAACATCTTAATGTATTCGTGGTAAGTACCCGTAGGAATAGGTTCAAAGATAGAGTCTGGAAGGTAAGGCTTATGGCCGAAAAGTAGCTCGTATGGCGTGAATTTTGTAGTTGTATGGACGTTAGTATTATATGCAAGGATTGCGGTATAGACGTATTTATGCCAATTCGTTTGATTCTCGTTAGTATATGATTTTAGGTATTCTTTAAGTGTCGAATGGCTTCTCTCTAAAGCGCCTTGCGTTTGGGGATGGTAAGGTGAGGACCACAGCTGTTTTATCTTTAGAAATTGGCATGTCATTTTAAACAAGTCTGCGGTAAAATTAGTACCTTGATCGGTAAGTATCATTCTGGGTATTCCGAATAAGGAAATGATATGAACTAGGCATTCGCAGGATTCTTCGGCTGTCGCGTTGGCAATAGGGTAAGCGAAGGAGAACTTTGTAAGGTCGTCTTGAATGGTAAGAATGTATTTCAGGTTGATCAGACCGGCTTCGGGAAGAGGACCAACGATGTCTAAACTAATTCGCTCAAAAGGTGCAGTTGATGTGGATGTAATTTGCATTGGAGCTCGGTTAGTTTGGCGTAATGCTTTGTTAGTTTGACATTGAGTACATTTCTTTACGTAATTTTCGATGTCTGATCTCATTTTCCTCCAATGATATCTTTCTTTCAGGCGACTGTACATTCGAGACGCGCCAACGTGACCAGCAATGGGTATGTCATGGTTTTCCTTTAGGATTCTAGGAATTTCGCTTGGAGTGGGAAAGATTATAGAGTTTCTGTAAACTTTAATGGTAATGTTTGTATCGTGAAATAGAAATGCTAGGATATTGTAGATTCTAGTATATGAGAGTTTAACGAAAGGGTCATTGAAATCAGAAATAGCAATTTCTTTAATAGAGTTGTTTTCAGTTATCAGCTCGGTTTTGAGGGCCTTTATGGACTGGAATATATCAGGATATTGTATAGAATCAAAATGGTAGACTTTTGTGAAAAGAAAATAGTAAGATTTATCTTTTGTTTTCAGATTCAGAGGAGAATACAGAGTTCGTTCTTTGTTAAGGAATTCAGCGGGGTTATCAAGATTAGAAAGGATTTCTTCAACGTAAGGATTAGCTTCATCGAGATCAATGGACGTTGGAACAATGATAATTTTAGAATCAGAAGATAATAAAGGGTTAGTATATTCTTGGATAATTGTATTATAATTATAATCTTTATTTGCCATGGATTTCAGGAAATCGGAGTATGAACTGTCATGGAGTTCAGGAGTTGGTAAGTCAACAGGTAAGTCTTCATTGGATATAGTAGGATTTGGAGGGCCGTCATGAGGATCGAGTCGGGAAGTTGAAGGTAAGTCCAAAGGATCTTTTTCAGGAGTCAGGGGATCTAGGAGTTGTTGTTCTACCGGCACTGGATCTGGTAAGTTCAATGGACTAAAATCAAGATCGAGATCAGGATTGAAAGGACTTATGTCGTCGAGGCTCAGAGGATCATTTTCATTTTGTATAGGATTGACGGGATATCGGGAGAGAGCATCAGCAGCGGCGTTAAGTTTCCCTTTTTGGTAACCCATGGTAAAATCATATTCTGAAAGTTTAAGACGCCATCTTTGCAGTTTACTACCCGGATCCTTGTGATTCATAAGCCAAGTAAGTGGACGATGATCCGTAATAATATTGAATTTGCGCCCATAAAGATATGGACGAAAAGTTTTACAACCATAGAGGACAGCAAGCAGTTCTTTCTCTGTAGTGTTGTAATTGGTTTCACTCTTATTAAGAGTCCGAGATGCATAGGCTATCGGTCTCTCTTGACCATTTGGTCCCTGAGAGAGGACCACGCCTATGGCGTAGTTAGAGGCATCACAAGTCAAGGTAAAAGGGATAGAAAAGTCTGGATAGATTAGAACAGGAGCAGAGGTGAGTTTGTGTTTGAGTTCATCAAAAGCAACTTGCTGTTGGTTTTCCCATAGGAATGGGACGTCCTTTTTTAAGAGTTGACTTAGAGGTTTGGCAATTTTAGAGAAGTCAGGGATGAAGCGGCGATAGTAGGAGACAAGACCTAGGAAAGATTTAATATCTTTTGGACATTTAGGAGTGAGGAATTGAGTCACAGCTTTTATTTTTTCAGGGTTAGGTTTGACACCTTTTTCTGTTATAACGTGGCCAAGATAAGCCACTTCTCGACGTAGGAATTCACACTTGTCAGGCTGGAGTTTGAGATTAAAATCTCTGAGACGTTGGAAGACTAATTTAAGGTTTTCAATGTGACTAGAAAGATCGTGTGAATAGATTACGATGTCGTCTAGGTAAACGAAACATCGTATGTCTTGAAGACCAGCAAGAGCGGTATTCATTAACCGTTGGAAGGTTGCTGGGGCATTTTTCAAACCGAAAGGCATACGGGTGAACTCGTAGTGGCCTTGAGGTACGCTGAAGGCTGTTTTGGATGCATCTTTCTCATCCATTAGAATTTGATGAAACCCTGAAGCAAGATCAAGAGTGCTGAAGTATTTAAATTGCCCTAATTGGTCTAAAATTTCGGAAATGTTTGGTATGGGATACGAATCACCTATGGTAATATCATTTAATTTGCGGTAGTCGATTACTACGCGCCATTTCCGTTGACCAGAGGCATCTAATTTCTTGGGGACGACCCAAATTGGAGAGGACCATGGAGACATAGAAGGTTTTACGATACCTTGATCGAGCATTTGGTCAATTTGTTTTGCCACTTCCTTTTTATGGATTTCAGGGAATCGATAGGACTTGACATGGATAGGGTTTTGAGGCGTTGTTTTTATTTCATGTTTCACTGCAGTAGTATTAGAAAGTTTATCGCCAGGGAGGTGGAAAATGTCGGAGTATTTCGAACATATGTCGAAAAGGGCGTTTGATTCTTCTGAGTTAAGATGTTCTACTCTAAGAAGATTTAAGGTTTCTTGAGAACGAAGATAGGAGTCGTTAAGAGGACGAGCGATTGTGGAAGTAGCATTAACTGATTCTTGAATCATTGTTTCTGAATTTAAAGGGACAAGAATAATGTCCAAGTTTGATTGTAACGATACAGGGGATTCAGAGGTATTAATAATTGAAACGTTAATTCGTTTATTACTTTTTACTTTCACTAAACAATTAGCAATTAAAAGATTTTTATATTGGTTCTGATCCAATACCAGGCCTTCTCCTATTTCAGGATTAGAAACAGAACACTCTATCATCGTTTCAGACCTAGCTGGAAGGAGGTAGGTTGGTTTAGTAAAATCCAGGGGAAGTTGTACTTCGCCAACTCTGAATGTGTTTTGAGCATAGTCGATGTTGCAGTTATGAGTGGCGAAAAAGTCGTTACCGATTATTCCATCATATGGAAAATCTAGATTTGGAATAATATGAAATTGATGATTTAGTTCGTTAAAATTAATTGGTATGTGCCCGAATGATTTGATTGCATCATTTGTTGTCCCCAAACCACTGAAACTTATTATATGTAAGTTTATCGTATTAGGCATTCTTTTGATTGCATTTTGTTTAATCAAACTAATAGAAGCTCCGCTATCTACGAGAAGTTTTAAAGGCTTAGAGGACACGGACGTCTGGACTTCCACAAATGGTAAGTACTTTTTCAATGGGTTTGTAACGATATTGAATGTTTTACAGATTTCTGTTTTATTTTCAGGTGCTGTACACAGTGGGCAGGATTTAGTACCACTAACGGGCTGGATTTCGGAAGTATTACTCTTATTGTAAGTATTTGGTCGAGGATCAATGGATGCAGCGGATGTAAGAGAGACAGTGGATTTTGTAGGTACAGTGGATACAACTGAAGCATAGGATTTAACGGGAGCGGTGGATACGGTGGGTGCAGTGGATTTGGTAAGTTTTGATTTAATAGGAGCGGTGGATACGGTGGATGCAGTGGATGCATTGGATTTGGTAAGATTTGATTTAATAGGAGCGGTGGATACGGTGGATGCAGTGGATGCAGTGGATTTGGTAAGTTTTGATTTAATAGGAGCGGTGGATACGGTGGATGCAGTGGATTTGGTAAGTTTTGATTAATTCAAAATGGCGTCCTGCTAAGCTAACCATCGTGGAAAGTTTGAGATTCGTACTATGTTAATTATGATTTTCAAGAAGAAATTTTAAAGAATGACTATCCGGCTCGAAGGACCAAAATGTGGGGGAATGATAGGCGCTGGTAAAGGGTTAAAGTTTTAAATCGAAGGACCTTAATAAATATGAAAATGGCTGTCCCAGTTAGATTTTGGAATCGAAGATCTTTGCTCAATACACAAGGTAGAATGAATAAGACTGTCACCGACCTTTTCCACTCCAAACCATGCACTTCTACACATCGGTTGGTATGGTCTTCTGAGCAGCTCCTCAATCCAAAAATACGATCACAAATGGTTCAGCACTCGCGAGAACGTCTCACACAACAGATAAGTGATTGCACGGCAATATTAGATGAGTTGACTTGTCTATTCACGGAATAGTGTCCCAAAATTGTAAGGACGCGACCCTCGGTAGTCGATCGCACAAGCAAACTGATGCGCCCGCGCAACAACGGGTGCAAGGACCTCTAATGTAGGTCATACCATCCACCGTTTTCAAAGCGACGGTAGTCGAAGAAAAAGCTGATGGCAATCAAATTCATCTACCCTATGTTTTAATATGAGCAAAGATCGAACAAAAACATTCATCAATTCATCCTTACATCCATTCATACTCACAAACTTTCGCATTTATAATATTGGTAGGAGTGGGATGTCATTAAAGCTAACCTAATAAATTAATATCTAGTCAAATTTGTCGTTTGTCGTCGTCGTCGACTTATTTTCTCGGTTTCTCCCATTTTGCTGTCTCATAATTAAAATTTATGAATTAAACGAGAACAATTCCAAGCAAACATTCACATATGGCTTGTCAGTTTAGTCAAAATTTTGATAATTACAAAGTTATAGGAGTGTCATTCTAAAATGTGGCAGCCTGTACCCGTTACATGGAATCAAAGTATAAGAAGTCCTTTGAATGAAATAAGCTGTGATTTTCAGAATTTGAATTCGCACACGACCAAGACCCATTAGGGGTAATAAATAATTTATTTGCGATATTCGATGTTGGTATACGTTAGAGGTATCTGAACGGCTTACAACTTCGTCTGGTAGTTTGCAAGCTCATATTGAATGCTGGAATTATCTATATAAATCTAGGTAGGTTTGTAAGTGGAGCGTTTGCTTGCAGAACTTACACCGAGATATGTACTTTAGGGAATTCACGTATCAAATCGAATGAATGGACCGACCGACAATATCAAAATAGGTATATTGTTTTCTAGCTTCCGCCAGTGGCTTCGCTCGCGTAGTACCCGGATAAAACGTTCAGCCGTCACGGAGTGAAGCAACCACAAACATACTCACACACATACAAACTTTCGAATTCATAATATCAATAGTGTGATCTATCTAGAGATATACCGTCAGGTATTAACTGTAAAAGATGAGAGCACAGCCTAAACTATAAGATCTAGAGGCTTGAAAATGGGAGAGTATGTTCCTTGCATAGTGAACGAATTTTCTGAAATTCAGCTCTTGAAGCGCTGCAGCAAAACCTCTAGCGGACTGAATTGCGTTGCATGCACTAGTCATTGGGATGTAAGGGGTTCCAAGCTCCATCTTCGGAACTCGAGCCAAACCTCACCAGCCCGTGGTCCCTGCTAACGAACGGGACTCTTGCGACCGGCTGAATGAGGTATAGCACAGCCTACAATAGTGCAGTTGAATCCCCTGACCACCAACGGGCAGCAGTGTTGGAAGAGCAAGAAGCTGTACCCTGCGATTTCCAACCCGCATTACCTTTTACTTATTAAGGGAGGACTATGTCCAGCAGTGGACTGATATAGGCTGGTCTTGTTGCACTAGTCTTTTCTATGTTTCAAACTACAAAGTATTTAAAAGACCTTTTTTATTTCAAGTGGTTCCCGGATGATTAAAAGTGGTAACGTCTAGAAGTGTCTCAGTTATGGCCAGCAGTGACATAAAGTTACTTCACAGCGAGATTAAAACTACACAAGTCGTAAAAACCCAAGCCAACGCGACAAAGCTCTGACATTAACGGTCGAAAACTAGATAAATCAAGTCTAGTGGTGTAAAAGTTAAACACCAACCAATCTTCTGGAAGACCTTAATCCTAATATGAAATTCAAATCCTCAAAGCGCCGTCCACTTTCCATTTAACTAACCCAATATTAACACAGGTAACTAAAGCTTTGATATTCATGCTAAATCCACCTTAATGATGATTTATGTAAATAGTTATTTAACTTTCATTTGATCGGTAATAGTTAGTTAAAGCTTATTTAAGACGAAATGTAAAATACTAAAATTCTTTTTAGATACTTACAATAATGATTTTGTTGTAATACTTGAATATGGAACAAGCATATGACCCACATGATGATGAGTGATAACGATTACATATTATAAAGTATGGCATTGTAAATCACGCATATTTGAAATGCGCCCTACGATGCAAAGTCCATCATTATCATAATCAGCCTATAGCAGTCCACTGCTGGAAATAGGCCTCACCTAATAAGCACCATTGCGCCCTGTTCTCAGCTCCATGCATCCAGCTTCTACCAGCAGCCTTTCGCAAATTGGCGCTCCACCTGGCCGGAGGGCGTCCTACACAGCCGCGGTCCCCACTTAAGAACTCGTTTACCCTAACGGTTACCGTACTTCGGCAGATATGGCCAGCCCACTGCCACTTCAGCTTGCTAAATCTCTGAGCTATATCGACAATTTTAGTTCTATGTCGGATAGTCTCGTTGCGGATTCTATCCTTCAGAGAAACTCCGAGCATAGTTCGTCACATAGCTCGCTGAGCGACTTTAAACTGGTAGACTAGCCGTTGTGTGAGTGTCTACGTTTCAGCTCCGTATATCATGACAAGTAGGACGATTGAAGACTGACACTGATTGAAGACAAAAAAAGCTATCAAATTAACTTTAATTTAGGAAAATACAAAGTATCGCCATTATCAGCTGTAACCATATAAATAATAATGTTAAACAATTTTAATTTAAACTCAATTTTGTTTGTTTTATCAAAATGGCCATAAAACGGCAATAAAATGTAATAAAGTAAATTAATAATAATATCCGTGTACAAGGTGGGTTGTTAGGTACTTCAATATTTACAATGAATTTCGTAGACACTGATGAGTTGGTTCATTATATGTACAAGGGTTAGATAAGCTGATTTATATGGGGCTTGATGATTTTAGGAAATAATGTCCAGCATTATTTATTGTAATGATTTTCTATGATGTCGCGTCGGGAACAGAGCGATAAATCTCAAGTTGAGTTGGGCAGGACACCTGGCGAAACGCAGTGATGGCCGTTGGAGTAAAGCCTTGATCGAGTGATAGCCGAGGTTGGGCCAAAGAGCTCCCGGTCGTACGTCATCGCGTTGGATCGTCGAAATTGCTAAGTCAATAGTCTTATTCTTTTTCTTCGTATGAGCTAGTGACCAACTCTGGTGTCGGAGTTTTTAGGCCGCCCGAAGGCCTCCGACATGGCTTAACGATTGGAAAGCCGTGACCAACATCTTAACATGCCTTTCGAAGCATGGAAGCGCTCAAATCTAAATGTCACTAAACGGTCACCCATCCAAGTAGTGACCGGGAGGAGTGTTGCTTAACCAAGGTGATCTGCTAAGAACACAGAAGTAAACCACGCCACGAGCGCTTCATGTCACTAGTAATACCTGGATTAAAGAGGCACAAGACAAAGGAGGCTGCCAAAAACTAAGGCTTGTCTATAACCAGCAGTGGGTGATTCTAGGCTAAGATAATGATGATGATTCATCATTATGCCTTCAATATCCCACTGCTGAGAAAATACCTCCCCCACTCTCTCCATTCATCACTCTCCTGTGCTAAAATGATGGTCCAGTCGGCACGGAACGGAATTTGGCGAGCCATTCCCTCCATCTTGTACGCGGTCTGCCGCGACGTCATCGCCTTGTGTCAGCATTATTTATTTACATGTGTATTTCCTCTTACCATCAGCCTCACTTAGTTTTAAAGATAAATCCTACGAAACCCAACATTACTTACCTAAGAAGCAAAGGCTTATTTCATTCTAGCTTTCGCACATAGCTCCGCTTGCGTTATCGGGATATATTTGTTTCAAAAAAAGTAAGAGATCCTTATGATAAACCCAGTGTATAATAATTGTCAGGTAACAAACACTATGTGTCAAACACATAATTTTAAAATACATAGAACGCGTAGTCTTTCATGAATTAAAAACGTTTATACAACATATGCTTTTCCCACTTCGTTTTCCTTTTGGAATGCTTTTTCCACTTCTATAACCTCTTTAATTGCTTTATCTATGACTATTTTCTATGATAGCTTCTTTCAATTCAATATCCTCTGTATGTATGGTACTGGCCTTAGCAGGGACATTCACTGGTAGGTTTTCAGCCTATTTTTTTATTCCGTACATTCTTATGTTAGAGTTCCGCGTAAAATAACTATAATCAAGTAAGCAAGTACACGCTATCGAAGCGGGCGGGTCAGCTTGTATACTATAAATTTGGTCCAGTATTTAACCAACATATTCTGTGACCACCGACTAGCCATTAGTCAATTAACTCATGCAACTCAGCTAAGCTGCCACGGAAAACAAAATCAATATAAGTAGTTTGTTACATATACGGCTTATGCGCATGGCTTGATATTTCAAGCGCTTCTTACACTTAGGCTCACTGTCATGGTGTGATCAGGGTCTTAGTGTAAAAGACACATTTTCAAGCAAAGTCAATGTATCATATATCATAATCACGACCTTTTCCCCATTATAGATATCTTCAGATATTATAGTCTATTGAAGATAACATATAGGGGGTAGTCAGAGGTTACTCTAAATATCACATTCAGAACCCACTTTTTAACATCATCATCATCATCATCATCATGAGCCGATAACAGTCCACTGCTAGCCATAGGCCTCCCCTAATGAGAACCACGGCGCCCTGTCCTCAGCTCGACGTATCCAGCTCTACCAGCAGCCTTTCGCAATTCGTCACTACGTTTAGCCAGAGGGCGTTTGCCGAGCAGCGGTCTCCATTCAAGAACTCGTACTTTTTAACAGACTTCGAAAAAAGAAGGAGGTCCTATGATCGGCTGTACCTATGTTTGTTTTGGTTTTCTGCACATCAAAATTCATTTTTTTTGAAAGGCGGGATTGGTACTTTTATCAAAAAACTCAAGAAAACCTCATCCTCACTCATAATTTTCGCCCTGAGTCAACCATTGAAGGTTTTTCATGTAATATGTACGTTGTAGTGACTAGTAAGCTTTCCACGTGACCGGTTGTAAGCAACAAACAAACCAATATTGATTTAACCGTACAACTAATGTTAAAATAATTTCAGAGTAAATAGTTGAACTGGTCTCTACCGGGTTTCGGAGTTCAAAGCTATCCCAATTCAAATCAATTCCAATAACTAAATAGGAGTGGTTTAACATATAAAGCAAATTAGCGACGGGCACACGTACAGTTCGCACTGCGAACCAGTTTGGATCGCTGTCAACATGCCTACCTACCTATCCGAACTTTGATGTTAAACGATTTTTAACACATAGTTTGAACCGCAGCGCGCAGTCTGGACTGGCGCGTTGAACGGATAGATCAAACTGACCGCGCGTTAAGTTCGTTTCGGAGGCTCGATCACGAAGACTAGCAAAAAAGTATTGTATCGTAGACGTGAAATTAAATAAACCATTAAGAAAGCGCACATTCAAACTTTGTCATTGGCCAATTGTTCGTTACGCTTACAGTACGTCTGGTTGAAATAATCACGATCGCATCGCCCTACAGGGCATAGATTAGGAAACGCATGGTTTTAAATGGCACGTACTGTTTCCGAACTGTAAGTGTGACAGGTTCTATTAGTCGACATGTTCCTGAAAAAATGGGTTTGAAATCCGAAGCGCGATAAATATTTTGTTATTAACCTAGTGATTTCAGGATATTTTAGTAGGATACATTTGAAAAAAAATTCTAAAGATAAATTTATTTAACTTGCTATCTACTACCTTTACACACAAGACCGCAGCGGTACCGTTCAGGCGGCACGTAATATTCACATGCATAATTTGGTATTGTAACCCCCCCCCTAAAAATACCTCCCCATAAAAAGCTTTCTTTTATATTTTCATTTGGCCATATGATGTCTACTTTGGTTAGAACCCTACGCATATACCGTACATAACCCGCGATTCTTTTGAGGTATTTTAAAACGATTTCTCTAGCCTACCCTAAGATTATCTACCTACCTGTAAATTAAACGATTTCTCTAGCCTACCCTTAGTTTTGCTACCTACCTGGAAATTATCTATTCTAACACAATTCTGATCGGAAACACTTTCTGAACTTACTTTCTACGATTCCTACACATAACCTAATAACTTATTTGGAGTTTCATTCTCTACTCTTGAATCTAGTGGTTTACAGCCTATAGTTATTAAATAGTATATTAGATATGCTAAAACGTAATACATTATATTGATATAAATCTTTCATTCTGAATCTAAATTCGATATAGGATTAATTTATCTAATTCTCTTTCATGCTGGTTTTAGCGATCGACGTAAAACTTGTGAATCTTGTGAATCTTTCATACTGGCTCTTTTGATCGGCATGTGATCATGAATAGTTTTGTCTCTCATATTCTGACTCTAAATTGGCATAGGAACGCGCTCCGCCCCGCGCGTCCTGTGGGTTTCGTCTCCTTACTTGGGTACCCCCCACCAAGATTTCATTTTGGGGGTTGAGAACATGCCTCGTTACTGTCTGTAATTGTATGGTCAGTCTTTTGACAAACAAAGGAGTAAGAGGGAGTGATTTTTCAGCTAAGGTGCATCAAATCACTGATATTGATAATACCTATTATTTAGGTAAAATGAATCAGTTATTTGTCTGTTAATACAATACGAAATGTCCAAGGAATTAGATTCCTAAAATGTTAGCTTAGCTATACACTTGAATATGAAATCAATGATATATTTCACCATGATTACTGATAGTATCAAAGACTTACATTTGCCTGTCTTTGTAGCGTGAACCTTATTGGTTGTACCTCATCTATTGCGAGGATTTATTGTGTAGATAAGAACTGCATCTGCTTGTCTTAGTAGCTTCAATAGCTTGATAAAATATATCAATACCCTTATTAGGCAATCACCTCATCTTGTGCGAGGACTTTAATATGAAAACAAAGGATTCCATTCCTGGACAATTTTATATTGAATCATAGAACTTAACTGCTCATTCTCTCCAGTTAATAGGTAGATAGATAATTATATATAATATACCTTTACAGGCTAGATAGATTTTAAAACAATATATTATTGAATCTAAAAATAGAACGGCTTGGCCTGCTGGACTTAGCTAGGACGCTGCCACCATAATGATCTAGATTTTATTAATATGCTAAAGAAATTCTTGCCTGCCTACTTTAATAGGCCTATTCAGGCAGGTTTGACTTTATAACGTAATATATATTATAGAATCTACAAAAAGGACGGCTTGGCCCGCCGAATTTAACGTGAAGAAAATACAGGACCTAGATTTAACAAATATACTAAATAAATTCCTGCCTACCTACTTTTCCTAGCCTACCATTGAACCTGAACCTACGTAGGCCCTAAAATAGCTAAGTGTGGGATTCTTTCAAAACTAGAAGTACAACCTTCTCATTTACATGTAAACGTGCGTGTCTCTCATCGGGGTGTAATGATGGGATACCTGGCTAACTGCTAGACCTAACGTCCCTACAAATATGTACGTGTACCTACCTCCCTAGCCCTAAACATATAAGTGTGATAGATAAATATATAGATAAGTACGGGAAGTCTGTTACCAAGCGACCTAAGGCAACAGATGGAAAGTGGGTAGGAAGTAAGGATGAGGGAAAGATTTTCTCACTGCCGGTCAAGCAGGCTCACAAGACCGATCAGGGTGCTGACGGCTAAAGGTGTCTTGGCCGCAGTGAGAGGATGATGGAACCCCACAAAGCTAAGGGCAAGGAACGTAGCCCTTGGGTATAACACCGCAAGGTTTCCGGACTACGTTTGAAGTGATCATTCAAACAAGCCTTCTACCCTTCTCATTTACTTGCTCAATACGCATGGTCAGCAGGCTCACCAACCAATTGAAGGACGTGAAGGAGTCTTAGCCACGTATTGAGAAGCAAAGAAAGAGCAGATCATCTCTGAACTCGCTATACTCTCGTCTATTATCTGTCTTGAATTACGCATGGTCAGCAGGCTCACTAGACCAATTTAAGGGCGTGAAGGTGTCTTAGCCACGTAATAGATAATAGTCGAAAGTTCACTTTAAATTACGCTTGGTCAGCAGGCTCACTAGACCAATTTAAGGGCGTGAAGGTGTCTTAGCCACGTAATATCACTTGATAATTTACACTGAATTTACTTTACGAATTATAATCGTATAAAAATGGCGATAAGGCTTGGATGAACGATAACTTCTTGGGAACCGTGGACCGTCCGTCCGTAATTTCGCCTCGACTTATTCTTGCTCCTCCCCGTACCGATAATTGTGGAATGATAACGCCGTACCGATTATTGTGGAATGATCCCGAATGTACCTAAATTTCCCTTTTTAAAACCTTTTTCGTTCCGCCTCATCGCATTCGAAACGCAATAACAAGTTCCGGAAGTTACGCTCAATCTAAATCTACCTCAGTCAACATTTTGATAGAAAAGTGATACATTATATAAAGTATTTCTATCAAAAGTTTATCCTTTTATAATAGTAATAATTATCTTACAGGATTTCCAGTAATTTAGCGATAATAAATACCTTTCGTATTACGTTGCTTGAACTGATGGATTATTCTAAAACAGGCCATTCTGAACATTATATCTATTGCGTTAAAAGTTCATTTCATTATCTAAATTTGAGTGAACCTCCATATAGTCCCGCTTGGCAGCTCTGCTAACTCAATGATCAGACCCATCCAGTCCAATATGGTCTTTATGTTTATAAAGTTAAGGTTTAAATTATGCTTTAAAGTGTGTTTTCAACATAAAACTTTCCACTCATTATTGTTTACGCTGCATTTTTCACAAAATGCAATAACAAAATCCGGATGTTAGCTCATTTATAATCTACCCTCATTTATATTAAATGTAGCATTTCTGTAGTTAAATTATTACAATAAAATAGTTATTGTTATGCTAACTTTATGATTATATTCATTCGTGAAATTCAAGATGTTTTATAAAGCTTTATGAATTCAATTAATCTAGCAATAATTAAATAACTTTTCTTCAGTTTGTTGATTGACCTACCCAACTATTTAGAACTAGTAATTATGGTTCTTATACTTGATAAGTTAGAGTTCATTTTATATTTTCAATAAATGGTTGAATCTCCTATAATTCGTTGTTTGACGTCGCTAGTGTTTTTAAATAAAGCAAGCGGTGATGCCATCTTTCTTATTTATTATGCAATATTATGTCTAAGCTTCTATAATGCATTGATTGATGTCGCTAGTGTTTTCAATCGCGTATTTTCAAATAACGCAAGCAGTGATGCCATCTATTTAATTTATTAAGCATTATTATGTCTAAGCTTCTTTAATGCATTAGTTCTTGTCGCTAGTGTTTTTGCCCGCGTATTTTCAAATAAAACAAGAGGTTTATTTATTTACCATCGAGTTAAGAGTTAATTTTACGTTCAAAGAGACTGGTCTACCAAAAGGTTTATTTAGATACTATATTTTCCTATATTTGTGAGTGACGGAACACACCATAGGGTTCTGTTCCGTTACAGCCAACCCCCAATTTTTACGCAGGTGAGTAAATATTTAACCGAAGGAAAAATTTTAACCCATTAAATTCACAAATATATAATATTATTTCATTGATAAGTCATTTAACTAAGTACAAATTTCTAATTTGCTAACATTTGAATCCAAATATTTGAATTGGCGTCTGTATGTAAATATGTTGTGTGTTCTTACAATATGTTAATGTGTTTAAACTGAAATATAAACAAGCATCAATGAGCATTTAATTTTTTTTTATAGAATAATACTCAAAGTCTATGTCTCTTGTTGAATTCAGATTCTTCGAAAAAGGAACTTGGTTGTGAAGCAAATCAATCCTAATGATTTGATGTAAGAGCATCCCATGAACCTCTTTTCCTCAGTAATACGAACACTTACACCACCTTCTCTCAAACCCGAATTCATCAAGAGCATTTAAGCTCTTTAACTAAATTAAAACTTGATTAATATCACAGAGCATGTATAGTGTGCGTAAATTTCTTTCGTGCGTGTAGAGTAGGACTCTTTATGAGATCAGCTATATTAGAATATACTGATGAATGTCTTCAGACTTAACCTAACACCAAACTTCCCCATAAAAGGTCCTTGTATGTATTCTTAAATGTTATTTGCATTCAAAGTCAACAAACCGTTTCTAGTCATGTTATTGATTAATCATCTAGGCCCTCCATATTTTTTTCTATAAACACTACACTTGCATTGCATTAACTTTCATTGCCATTCACGCCACCTTAAACAACTAATCAACGCATTGAAACCAGAAACTACGAAAAAATTGTACTGTTTCTCTAACAGCCAAAACCTTGTTGAATGTAACGAAACAACCCCCCAGTTGGGTAATCCCACTCACGTTTCACCGCATTTTATTTTTAAATTTAATTAATTTTGTTTTAATGTTTGTATTTGACAAACGTCAAACCCAAATCAATCAAATTTAAACTGAAAACTAGCAATTTATTTGATTTTTGCAGTTCACTAAATTGTTTATCTTAAAATATTTCCTTTCCCTTTTTTAAATGTATGCTATATTTTATTTAAATTATTTTATTTACTTACTTGATATGATTTAACTTATCCACTATCTATAAATTAAGCTCAGGTAGTCATCTAATCTGATTTTCTATCTGTTTGACAGACTGAATGACGTTTATAGCGACGTTTTTTTCTCTATGTATAATTGTCAGTTTTTCTTAGAAAGAATACTCACTTATTTTAAAACTTCTAGGTGTTAACTAACAATAATTTGTTAATAACTCTTTTACTACTATAATCTAAGAGTACTAACTTACAATTAACTTTAAATTAGATTTCCGGTAATTTGGTCTTAAATTAGATTATAATTAATTTTCTAGATTTTTATGTTACTTTTTGAAAATAAGTTTTGATATAACTTTCAATTACTTCAGTTCTTTTCCTAAAACAAAAGAACTGAAGAAATTGCTAACAACGAATACTTCCTAATCTCTACTTTAATTATTTTCTATGTAAATAGTACCATACAATGTAAGTCCTATTAGATATGATCCTATTAGATATGGCTTAAATGAGCTATACCTACCTTCTTTATTTCTACCTACGAGTATGTGCTGAACCCAAACTAATAACCAAATAGAGACGTTCAAGTTAATTTTAGATTCATATAATGTAATCTTATCCCATGTCAATATTTAATCCCCATAATCCGCTTAATCTACGAATTTGAAATAAATTATTCTAAATGATTTGAATGGTTTTTCATTTATTTCAATCTATTTTCATTTATCTTATTTATTTCGCTTGATGACAGTTTATTTCGAATTATTTATATTTGTTTTATTAGGTATATTGGAATATTAAAAGAATATATATATTTTTTTTAAAAAGGCCGCCAACACACCCCTTCTTCTATGAATACAAGTCTTCCTGTGTATTTTCTTATGTTTATTTTAATAAATAACAGTTAAATCTCTCAAAATTATTCTTAAATGTTAAATTTTAAATAATATAATTTCCAATGATTCTAATTTTAAGTGGAATAACCCTCGTATTCATAGATGAGCCTTTCCCATACCACCATTATTTATTTCCAATTACAATAATTTTATACAAATGTGTTTTCTTTAGCGATTCCTTATGATTTCAACGTTAATTTATTTAACATATATTTATTATAATGAAAGTATTTTAAACCAAAAAGGTAATATATATTATTTTTAAACAGTAACAACTTTAAAAGCTTAAATTATACTTTATCATTGACCATGATAAAACTCACAATAAAACGAACAGAACAAAATGTCATAGGGCCAATCCTATTTAAAAGAAAAAATACTGGTGGTTTTGAAAATAAGTGCAACTTCCCGAATCTTCTTCAATCTTAAGTTTATTTATTTATAGTATTTTGCTAAATGAATCGCATTAAATTTTCCCCTTATTTTATTGTTTTTTTGATCAATCAATATATACACATTTTGGTATGGAATTCCTGCTACCACATAAGGTCCTTCGTACAACGGTTCGAATTTTTTTGTAATTTTTTGTTTTGAACTTGATTTATTTAATTTTGCTATTTTTACCAAATCTCCTATTTGAAACTGTATGATTCGATATCTTCGATTAAATTTCGCCCTACGATCTTCTCCTGCCTTTTGTAAATTTTTTCGAACTAATCCTCTGATCTGTTGTATATCTCTTTGTTCTTCTATATTTAAACATTTATCAAACGTTAATTTTGTAGTTTCTCCATACATTATTTCGCATGGTGTAAATTTTGTACTTTCATGAAAGGTGTTATTATATAGTTCTTCTAACTTAGGTAACACTGACACCCATCCTTTATGATTCATCCTACAATATGTCCTAAATAAGCGACCTAACTCTTTATTAACCCTTTCTACTATATTAGGTCGGGGATTCCTCACTGTGGTATATATTACTTTTATACCTAATTGTTCCATGTATTCCTTCCATATTTTGCTTGCGAACTGTGACCCATTATCGGACATTATAGCTTTAGGCTTAATTATCTCGAAATATTTTTTGACTTTACCTAGTACTGATTTAGTAGTTGCTTGTTTGAGTTCATAGAATTTTACAAATTTACTAAATGAATCCTGCAACACAAGAATATAATTCATTCCAAACACCCCAGTAGGCAATGGTCCATATAAATCTATCATTACCATTTCCCCGATGTCTTTGGTTATTATTGAACGACATGGCCCTACATAATGTATTGTTTCATTCTTAGTTATTTGGCATTCATGACATGTTTTTATTATTTGTTTTATTTGTCGTGTTATTCCTTTCCAGTAAAAACGATCTCTAACATATTTAATTACTTTATATGCTCCCTGATGTCCCATTTCTAAATGTACTTGTTTAATTATCTCCTCTCTTAAGACTTCTGGTATATATATTACCCTTTTTAAGGCTTTATCTGGTTTGAAATATAATATCCCATTCTCTACTTCACATTTTTCTATTATTCTATTCAATTTCTCTTTTTTATTAGCTTTAGTTTTCATTTGGTCCAAAATTTCTCTAATTTCTGAATCTTCGTTTTGTAAAACTGACAAGTTTTTTAGTTTTTCTATCAAATTTTTATTCTCTTTGGATTCCATATACAGAATTTCTGGTAATTTAATCCTATCTTCCTGAAACAATTCGCTTTCTGGAGGATACCTAGACAAAATATCTGCGACTACGTTTTCCCTCCCTTTAATATGTTGTACTTCATAATTAAAATTTTCTAGATAATTTATCCATCGAGTTACTCTAGCATTATATAGTCTCCATGTTTTTACAAAAGTCAAAGCTTTATGATCAGTTTTTATAATTACTGTTGAACCTCTTAAATAAGTTTCAAATTTCTCTAGGCAGCTAATAATCGCATAAAACTCTTGTTCTGTTACAGTCCAATTTAACTGTGCACCTCGCAAAGCTTTACTATGAAATCCTAGTATTTTTGTTTCCCCTTTTTCGTCTAACTGATATAATATTCCGGCTATCCCAATACCTGAACCGTCAGTTTGCAAATAGTACGGTTTAGTAAAATCTGGATGATTTAGCTGTATCGTCTCAATGAATAATCCTTTAACCTTGTCGAAAGCTTTCTGTTCCTTATCCCCCCATCTCCATTCCATATTTTTCTTTAGTAAATCGCACAACGGTTGCGTATGAACACTATATTCCGGGATAAATCTTCTATAGAAATTACATAATCCTAGAAAAGCTCTTATTTGTTTGATTTTTGTTGGTACAGGAAAACTTTGTATAGCCTTTACCTTATCTGGGTCAGTTTCTAAACCTTCGGTCGAAATTATATATCCTAGCATTTTAACCTCTTTACAGAAAAACTCGCATTTCTTCAGATTGCATGTCAATCCCGCCCCTTCTAGTTTCCCTAGCACAATATCTAGATGCTCTATGTGCTGTTCAAAAGATCCTGTCGTTATGATTGCTAAATCATCTAAATAATTTACGCAAAAATCTCTAACTTCATGTCCTAAAATCAAATCCATCGCCCTGCTAAAGCTTCCTACTGAAGTTTTTAACCCTTGTGGTAACACGTTATAAACGTAAGATTTTCCATTAAATGTGAAACCTGTGTATTTTCTACTGCATTCTGATATCGGAATTTGAAAATAGGCATTGTTCAAATCGACTATACTTATGAAATTCGCCCCATGAAAAGAGTTCATCACATCTATTTGCAATGGGGGTTTCTCAGTTTCTGGAATCATGTACTTATTTATTTCTCTGGCATCTAACAAAACTCTCATTGAACCATCTTTTTTTAGGGTAAATGTTAATGGACTACAATACGGTGTCGAAGTTCTACTAATAATGTCTTGTTCTACCATTTCTTTTAATTTTTCTTCTACCTTTTCTCGATAAGCGTATGGTACTGGATAAGTTTTCCTAATTATCGGTACTTGAGATTCCATTTTTATTTTATGTTGGTAGCAATTAGCTCTTCCCAACTTTGTAGAAAATAAACTTTTATATTTCCTAATCAAGTCATCTAATTTTTGTCGTGCTCCCTCTTCAAGTTCTACACCCGTTTCTATATCTTTTAATTCTTCATCTAAATTAACTATTGACATCGTTATATTTTCAACCCCTAACAAATCTTCTCTCTTTTCCTGTTCTTTGAATCTAATTACATGTTTTTGTCCGTCTTGACGTAGCACAATTCCCCTCTCCTGTTTTTCCGTACTAATTATCACCTCATTCATTTTTAACCAATCGAATCCTAGTATTAAATGATTAACGAGCCCTGGCACAATCAAACATGCTGTATCTTTTACTATTGTCCCTAGCTTTAGTGGTAGCAAAACAATATTGCGAATTTCTACGCTTTTGTGTCCGACTGCTGTTTTTATTTGGAAAGGCTTTATTGGCATCAATGAAATTTTCCGAGTCTGGTCTTGTTTTAATTCGTGCCAAAACTTTTCAGAAATACATGTTATATCACTTCCAGTATCTATTAAACCGATAACCTCGTATTCAAATATTTGTACTTCTATCTCAGATTTATATTGTATTCGTGTATTATCATCAGTCTGTTCTTCAAATACAGAGGTTACCGCCCTAAATTTGATTTCATCTAACTGTTCCTGTTCTATTTTTAGTTTCAAAACCTCTACTACTTGTTCTAATATTTGTAATTCCAATAATTCTGGAGGTTTATATCCTAGTCCCTCTTTATTCCGACAATCCCTGAATTTTGCTACTATTGGTACTCTAATTCCCCTATCGTTTTTTCCTAAAATCTGCCCTGGCTCCCATCCCATAATTTTCATCATTTGATAGCCTGTGTTCCCTAAAATTGAAGCTGATTCGGGAACAACTACTTCAGCCTCTTTTAGTTTAAATCTACATTTTGAATTTCAGTTACCGTCCCTACTCTATTAGGTTCCGTTTGTATTTGATTGCTCGCTTTATTGTAAGTTGTATCAGGTCTTTGCCAGTTACGATAATTTTGCTGATACGCCTTTATCTTCTTCTCCCTTTCTTTGATCTGTCCTGGTGTGAAATTTCTTTGTGTTTCTTGTTTATTTATGTCATCCATCGTTCTTAAAAACTCTGCTGTTTCCAAAATTGTACTTAGCTTGGAAGTAATCCATCCTTGTTGTATATATTTCGGATATTGTCTCATTATATCTCCTACCAACTGCTTTTCAGGGTATTCATAGCTAAGCATTTTTGCTCTTCCCGTTAGTCGCAAGAAATGATTCAACATTGAAGGAGTTTTTACGCGGTCCCATACCCCTTGTACTATCATTCTTCTTAATTCATTTTGTTCCTTATCACCCCAAAAGGTTGCCAAAAAGTCAGTCTTGAAGTCTTCTACTCCCTTCCATCTTTCTCTGTATACTCGAGCCCAGTCTCTTGTATCTCCTACCAGACATTCTTGAATTAGATCTAAGTCATTTCCTTCTCTCGAAGCCTTTTTTAAGTACATTTCCAAGTCTTCTAGAAAGGTAACTGGTTGTTGATCTGCTTTATCTCCAAATTTGGGTTTTTCTACATTCAAATTTCTTACATTGTAAATTACATTTTTGTATTCCTTTTCGG
This sequence comes from Horisme vitalbata, assembly GCA_951804965.1. Lineage (NCBI taxonomy): Eukaryota > Metazoa > Arthropoda > Insecta > Lepidoptera > Geometridae > Horisme > Horisme vitalbata. The sequence continues at coordinate 13,887,280 of OX638100.1, forward strand.
TTGGTTCTACTTCTTGCCTTTTTTGAATTTTATCTATTTCGTTTTGGTTGTTATTGTCAAATTCTTTATCCAGAGAGTTCCCTTTTGAAGCACCTACAGCCACGTCCGATGCAATTCCTTGTAAATCTTCATCTCTCGTAGTAGTTTTGGCATTATTTACCTTTTCACTTAAAACATTTAATTTAGTTGTTAACGATCCTATTGTTCTTCTCAACATATGAAACATCGCTCTCGTTTCATTTCCTGCCTTTCTTTTTGGTTTAACTCTTTGAACATCAAGTCTTATACGTTTAGGCCTTTGGCTATCCTCTTCTTCAATATTTAGAGATGTGGTTTCTATTTCCTTTTCTACTTCCATATTACTACTTCCTTCCTTTTCTCGGGACGTTTCTTTACCTACGGCTTTTTCAGGTAGCTTTCGTTTACGTGGCTTGACCATTGTTTCGTTTGTTTTTAATTTAATTCACTTACGTTTTTCGTTATAATTTTGTTTTTTAGACAGGTAAGAACGAATGAGGTAGGCACTATTGACAAAAAACTCCAATTAAAATTTCCTTCAACTTGTTTAGTTCTTCTTCATAGGACAAAGAATTAAAGAAATTGTGTTTTTTTTATTTAATCGCCCTAATACTTTCCGGTATTGTTAACGAATCCCACTATTTTTACAGAATTATAAGTTCCGCTGATTAATTTATTATATTTTTATTTTCAAAGAAATTAATGAAAACAAATAATAATAACGATCTGAATATTTATTATTACTACTAAATTTTAAAATATCAACCCTCAATTATTTAAACTAAACCGTACTTATTATTTGTTTCTGTTTATAAATACCAACCCCCCATTAATTAAACTATACCGTAACAATGTTTTGTTTCTGTTTTAAATGTCAACCCCCTATTAATTAAACTAAACCGTAACTATGTTTTGTTTTTGTTTTTGAACTTAAATAGTAAACTATTCGAACTAAACTGCTTTTATAAATTAATGAAACCAAAATATTTAACAAAAGACAAATGACCTAGGCTCTAAACTACAAAACTGCAAACCTAGTTTTATTCCGTTCTATCTATCTGAATTTTATCTTTACTGTAAAATAACTATCTGACTAATCGTATATAAGTTATAACTAAATTGCATTTTTAAATTAACGACACCATAATATTTAACAAAACGACCTTAGTTTTAAACTTAAAACCCTTAATTTAGTTTTCTTCTATACTTAATTCCGTTCTATCTATATAAATCATACTTATGCAAACGGTGAAATAAGTATCCGCCTAAAAGTAGATGTAAGTTATAAGGTTCCTATTAAAAAAAGCAATGTTGAGGAAAGCGGTGTACCGATAACAATTTTCATTAGTAGTATCAGTAATAGTTAAATTTAGACTACCTTATAACAAGCCAATACCTACCCTAGTATGAACGCTTGGAAATTTTAATAAAAGTATTGTACGAACCTACCTTCCTATCACGTTATGCAAGTAAATTAAGTGTAACTTACCTACCTTCCTATCACGTTATGCAAGTAAATTAAGTGTAACTTATCTCAATTATCTACCTGCCTCAGTATTTTATCTTACCTAGTTATGTTGTGTTACATTAACATAATATTTATCGTACATAACTTACAAACCAAACCTATCACCAATGAGTAAGTAAGTAGCTCAAGCTAGCCGAAAATCGAAATGAAGGAGAGGGCATGATTCTACGACTACCTAGGCTACTTCAAGTAGATACTATACTTATTTCAGTATCTAGTTGTCTCCCAAACTCAAGAAGTCCTAATGCATGAATACTACCTACTTACTAAATTTTACGAAAACAACTGTTTCTATTTTTATTTTATGTGAAATCTTACGAATACAGAAATTAAGGTTATGAATTTTAATATGTAAACACGTCTATCTCTTTCTTAAACTAAAAATAAAGTGCTGAACAAATTTAGGTGAAACTCCGCACTTGGCCAGTTCCAATTTAGGAATCCACACAAGCGAATCCGCAGACGTTTACCAGTAATAATCTAAACTAACTCACTTCCTATCGCAACATAAAATAAACTAAGTGCTGAACTAATTTAGGTGAAACTCTGCATTTGGGCAGTTCCAATTTAGGGATCCACACGAGAACTACTAAGTTGCATTTACCTAACTCTTTCCCAAGAGTCAGAAATCAACAACCTACAGAGAGGGAGAGAACCTACATCCCTACGCGTCATCAAACGGCCCCCCCTCCAAACTGTGTCTGAACGAAAAGTTGCTGAACTACTTATGACTCCGAAAACTTTCTACAAATTTTATTTTCACCGAAATATAAAACTAAGTAATCTACGAAACAAAATTTTCTAGACTTATTTTTACAGAACTAAACGACGCCACGAGCGTTTTTGCAAACCTTTTTTTTTCAAATAAACTACGCCTCGATCGTTTTACAGACTTTAATTTTTTTAACTGAAGCTACGCCACGAGCACTTGTTTTGTTTATTTTATTTTCGTGTAATGAGCTACCCCACGAGTAAGTTTCCAATTTTATTTTTACGCCACGAGCACCTTTATCCAACTACTAGACGATCACGGCCTATGTGCACTAACACTGTCGGACGTAAAATGGCAATCTAGCCTAACCCACGTTCTTGCAAAATTTCAGTCTATTATATGTTAAATTATCACCTGTACTATTAGTTATTCTGCGTATAAACTTAAGAATATACGTATCTATTTATTACTTTATCTCATTATCCTATTATTATCAATCAAGTTTTGGAATAAGAATCTGAACCCTACGAATAATCTGCGACTAACAGTAACACCATCAGTTCGAAGAAGTTCACTGCTTGAATTTTAAATAAATATACCGACACTGAGCTACCTACTTTAAACTATTTTTTTGCTACTTATTTTATACTACCTACTTACTTAATCGTTTTAAAACCTCTCCTCTATACGCGGCAACAAATTGTGCGAAATAATTCCGCACTTTACACTACTTATAACTATACCTAAGCGAATCTACAAACCTACATAATTTCTCAAATATGTACATACTTCTTACATGTCATGTAGAATCTTAACAGATAAAAATACTAAATTATGTTAAATCAATAATCTATACTACTAAAATAAACCGCATTACTTGTATTAATACCAAATCCTGTTCACGGCACGCTAAATTGTAACCCCCCCCCCCCCCCCCCCCCCTAAAAATCCTCCCCCATAAAAACTTTTCTTTTATATTTATTTTCGGCCATATGATGTCTACTTTGGTTAGAACCCTACGCATATACCGTACATAACCCGCGATTCTTTTGAGGTATTTTAAAACGATTTCTCTAGCCTACCCTAAGATTATCTACCTACCTGTAAATTAAACGATTTCTCTAGCCTACCCTTAGTTTTGCTACCTACCTGGAAATTATCTATTCTAACACAATTCTGATCGGAAACACTTTCTGAACTTACTTTCTACGATTCCTACACATAACCTAATAACTTATTTGGAGTTTCATTCTCTACTCTTGAATCTAGTGGTTTACAGCCTATAGTTATTAAATAGTATATTAGATATGCTAAAACGTAATACATTATATTGATATAAATCTTTCATTCTGAATCTAAATTCGATATAGGATTAATTTATCTAATTCTCTTTCATGCTGGTTTTAGCGATCGACGTAAAACTTGTGAATCTTGTGAATCTTTCATACTGGCTCTTTTGATCGGCATGTGATCATGAATAGTTTTGTCTCTCATATTCTGACTCTAAATTGGCATAGGAACGCGCTCCGCCCCGCGCGTCCTGTGGGTTTCGTCTCCTTACTTGGGTACCCCCCACCAAGATTTCATTTTGGGGGTTGAGAACATGCCTCGTTACTGTCTGTAATTGTATGGTCAGTCTTTTGACAAACAAAGGAGTAAGAGGGAGTGATTTTTCAGCTAAGGTGCATCAAATCACTGATATTGATAATACCTATTATTTAGGTAAAATGAATCAGTTATTTGTCTGTTAATACAATACGAAATGTCCAAGGAATTAGATTCCTAAAATGTTAGCTTAGCTATACACTTGAATATGAAATCAATGATATATTTCACCATGATTACTGATAGTATCAAAGACTTACATTTGCCTGTCTTTGTAGCGTGAACCTTATTGGTTGTACCTCATCTATTGCGAGGATTTATTGTGTAGATAAGAACTGCATCTGCTTGTCTTAGTAGCTTCAATAGCTTGATAAAATATATCAATACCCTTATTAGGCAATCACCTCATCTTGTGCGAGGACTTTAATATGAAAACAAAGGATTCCATTCCTGGACAATTTTATATTGAATCATAGAACTTAACTGCTCATTCTCTCCAGTTAATAGGTAGATAGATAATTATATATAATATACCTTTACAGGCTAGATAGATTTTAAAACAATATATTATTGAATCTAAAAATAGAACGGCTTGGCCTGCTGGACTTAGCTAGGACGCTGCCACCATAATGATCTAGATTTTATTAATATGCTAAAGAAATTCTTGCCTGCCTACTTTAATAGGCCTATTCAGGCAGGTTTGACTTTATAACGTAATATATATTATAGAATCTACAAAAAGGACGGCTTGGCCCGCCGAATTTAACGTGAAGAAAATACAGGACCTAGATTTAACAAATATACTAAATAAATTCCTGCCTACCTACTTTTCCTAGCCTACCATTGAACCTGAACCTACGTAGGCCCTAAAATAGCTAAGTGTGGGATTCTTTCAAAACTAGAAGTACAACCTTCTCATTTACATGTAAACGTGCGTGTCTCTCATCGGGGTGTAATGATGGGATACCTGGCTAACTGCTAGACCTAACGTCCCTACAAATATGTACGTGTACCTACCTCCCTAGCCCTAAACATATAAGTGTGATAGATAAATATATAGATAAGTACGGGAAGTCTGTTACCAAGCGACCTAAGGCAACAGATGGAAAGTGGGTAGGAAGTAAGGATGAGGGAAAGATTTTCTCACTGCCGGTCAAGCAGGCTCACAAGACCGATCAGGGTGCTGACGGCTAAAGGTGTCTTGGCCGCAGTGAGAGGATGATGGAACCCCACAAAGCTAAGGGCAAGGAACGTAGCCCTTGGGTATAACACCGCAAGGTTTCCGGACTACGTTTGAAGTGATCATTCAAACAAGCCTTCTACCCTTCTCATTTACTTGCTCAATACGCATGGTCAGCAGGCTCACCAACCAATTGAAGGACGTGAAGGAGTCTTAGCCACGTATTGAGAAGCAAAGAAAGAGCAGATCATCTCTGAACTCGCTATACTCTCGTCTATTATCTGTCTTGAATTACGCATGGTCAGCAGGCTCACTAGACCAATTTAAGGGCGTGAAGGTGTCTTAGCCACGTAATAGATAATAGTCGAAAGTTCACTTTAAATTACGCTTGGTCAGCAGGCTCACTAGACCAATTTAAGGGCGTGAAGGTGTCTTAGCCACGTAATATCACTTGATAATTTACACTGAATTTACTTTACGAATTATAATCGTATAAAAATGGCGATAAGGCTTGGATGAACGATAACTTCTTGGGAACCGTGGACCGTCCGTCCGTAATTTCGCCTCGACTTATTCTTGCTCCTCCCCGTACCGATAATTGTGGAATGATAACGCCGTACCGATTATTGTGGAATGATCCCGAATGTACCTAAATTTCCCTTTTTAAAACCTTTTTCGTTCCGCCTCATCGCATTCGAAACGCAATAACAAGTTCCGGAAGTTACGCTCAATCTAAATCTACCTCAGTCAACATTTTGATAGAAAAGTGATACATTATATAAAGTATTTCTATCAAAAGTTTATCCTTTTAATCAGTTATGAATAGTAATAATTATCTTACAGGATTTCCAGTAATTTAGCGATAATAAATACCTTTCGTATTACGTTGCTTGAACTGATGGATTATTCTAAAACAGGCCATTCTGAACATTATATCTATTGCGTTAAAAGTTCATTTCATTATCTAAATTTGAGTGAACCTCCATATAGTCCCGCTTGGCAGCTCTGCTAACTCAATGATCAGACCCATCCAGTCCAATATGGTCTTTATGTTTATAAAGTTAAGGTTTAAATTATGCTTTAAAGTGTGTTTTCAACATAAAACTTTCCACTCATTATTGTTTACGCTGCATTTTTCACAAAATGCAATAACAAAATCCGGATGTTAGCTCATTTATAATCTACCCTCATTTATATTAAATGTAGCATTTCTGTAGTTAAATTATTACAATAAAATAGTTATTGTTATGCTAACTTTATGATTATATTCATTCGTGAAATTCAAGATGTTTTATAAAGCTTTATGAATTCAATTAATCTAGCAATAATTAAATAACTTTTCTTCAGTTTGTTGATTGACCTACCCAACTATTTAGAACTAGTAATTATGGTTCTTATACTTGATAAGTTAGAGTTCATTTTATATTTTCAATAAATGGTTGAATCTCCTATAATTCGTTGTTTGACGTCGCTAGTGTTTTTAAATAAAGCAAGCGGTGATGCCATCTTTCTTATTTATTATGCAATATTATGTCTAAGCTTCTATAATGCATTGATTGATGTCGCTAGTGTTTTCAATCGCGTATTTTCAAATAACGCAAGCAGTGATGCCATCTATTTAATTTATTAAGCATTATTATGTCTAAGCTTCTTTAATGCATTAGTTCTTGTCGCTAGTGTTTTTGCCCGCGTATTTTCAAATAAAACAAGAGGTTTATTTATTTACCATCGAGTTAAGAGTTAATTTTACGTTCAAAGAGACTGGTCTACCAAAAGGTTTATTTAGATACTATATTTTCCTATATTTGTGAGTGACGGAACACACCATAGGGTTCTGTTCCGTTACAGCATTCAAGTCTTCTCTATCTGAAATCCTGTCCCAGTCACTACTGCTTCCGTACAGCGTACACTTTACGATGTATAAACTAGATGTATATGTTATTTGTCGACGTGAAAATACCTTACGCATGTCCTTCGACTCAGGTTAGAGGGGTCTATTGGACTTTAGGCCGGCGACTAGCTCTCGCTAGCTCGGCGGCCTACCGACTAATAACACACAGAGTTCCGTCACTCACCGGTACTAGTGCATCATCAAACCATTAATCACCTAATGAAAGGCTCGACGCTGCACCAGCACTGGACGGGGATTTTACCACGGCCCCGTCGGTTATTGTTCGTCTATGGCAAACTTCTCGGTTTCTTAAGGGGAGACTATATATAACCTAACTAAAGTTGGTATCAATTTGGTAGGATATCACTAATACATTTCACGTACAAGACATTTATATGCGTATCTCATGTGAACCATAACTTTTATAAGCTAGGCAATTCGAATCTCTTGGCTAGGAGCCATTTAGTTTTTACCCTGCGAAACAAGAGATTTAATTCAACATTTTTTCGCGGTTTTCGCTAACGGGGAGAGGTATGATTAATGTGGCATTCTGATAGGTTTTTTAAATGAACTAGCTTCCGCCTACAGCATCGCTCGCGTGGTACCCAGATAAAAAGTAGCCTATATGTTAATCCAGGTCACACACTAGTATAATCCAAGTTTTTATATCCAAATCCGTTCAGTAGTTTTTACTATCTATCCATATTCACAAACTTCAACATTTATAATATTAGTTGGATACCTGATTTAAAACTGAATTAAGAGAGTTTCAAAATGTTGAAGACACATTTGTTATCATATTTCTCATTCCTTTTTATATTTTAATTTAAACTTATTCCTGAGCTGTACCAAAAGTAAAGTTAGAAGTCAAAGATAAGGCAAATATTTTTTCTTAAAAATGTTTTTTAAATTCATATCTTATATATCTTGAATGCCCCGTTTAATTTAAACTTATTCTTAAGTTTGCATCGTAAGTAAACTCAAAAGTCAAGATATTCAACAACACAATATTATTAGTACAAACTCAGCTTACCTTCTTTGACGAGTTCAACTAAATGCATACGTGTATATTTGTTTGTTGAACTTGACAGAGTGGTTAGCGGAATTCGTACTAAATATATTGCCTTTTGGGAATTAGTATTAAACATATTGTCATCACAATGAAAGTAAAGTCGGAAGTCCGAAGCCGTCAACAAAAACATGTTTTTTAAAAGAAGCGTAGGCAACTTTTGATCCCAATGCGAGCGAAACTGTGGGCGGAACTTACTTCAGTACCTATCAATAAATTTAAGATAGCCCTGCCCTTTCAACTTAGTTTTACGATACCATCATTTCCCATTTAACTTTATGTTACAACTTGGCATAGTAACACAAAACCTTAAGTGGTACGACAGTCAAACCTCTATTAAATATTTATATTTTTATCCCAAAACTCAAAAGCTATCTAAGATTAGAAATATCACATTTACAAACGCAAGTAATAAATCGTAATATGGTAATTTGGTGGGTACTTTATTACCATATTTGGCAATATTTCGGTACTTTATTAAACATTACCCTCAGCTCGCGGCTTCGCTCGCATGGTGCACGGTTAATAATAGCTTATGTGTTAATCCTATCATATTCTTTTGTTATTTCATGATTAAGCAACGTTTTCAATGAAAGCTTCCAGAAGCCTCATTTAGTAACTCAGATGCCAACCAAAATGGTCAGCACCGGACCTATATTTGAAAACTGACATTTCATCTCTCATACTTCAAACAACGTCAAAACAAACTGTCAAACTTTATAAAAACATTACCGGACACCATTTTTTTCATCTTGAACGACGGTTGTCATTTTTTTTTTCTAGTGTTTTTCTTATGTATGTCGTTTATTAGTCATGGTATTATAGCCGTTATACGTTAGTTATAAGACACAAGTATTAGTAAAATGGAATAAAAGAAGATTGAACGGGAATTCTCTGATGAAGAAAATTGTGCGCCGATAGTTTTTTGTTATATTCGCCATGGCTATAGCAGAAAACAGGACCTGACTGAAGACTGGACGACTGGACTTTAAACCGTACGTTGCCTCATATTATTATGAACATTATAATTGATACTGGCAAAATTTTGGAAACTATCCCAGAAGCCAATTAATAAAGAAGTGAAGTGAAAAACAGGACCGGTGCTCATCATTTTGGTGGGCAAAGATAGATCCTCAGGCGACTTGACTTTTACCGATATTTTCAAAAATTATCGTCATATTCAAAACCAAAACATAAACAAATTATACACTTACACCTTTCTCATGAATCACTCTGTCTATTGGTGAAAACCGCATGAAAATAGGTTCAGTAGTTTTTTAGTTTATCGCGAAAAGACAGACGTGTCGGGGAGTTTGTTTTATAATATGTAGTGATGAGTAACATTTAATCAGTACGTCTACCTACGTACGTAATTTGTATAATGTAGAAATGTGGTAGAACTTAATGTAATATTCATAGTATGTTTCTTTAAGGCGACTATACATGTCAAACCTCCCTCTCGCTCGCACTATTAAACATTTTTGAGTGTGGTCTGAGCGCGCGCACGAACCGAGCATGTACGCAGAAATGCTCTGTTCGTGCGCGTAGTGTGCAAAGTTCGTGCACGCAAGGCGTCCACACAATGGAAATTCTGTTACATTGCGACAATGTGGACGGCGAATTCTTTCATTGCGTGCTACATAGCATGTTACGTTACAGCAGTCTTTAAGGCTTTAAGGCGACTATAAGGGTGAAACCTCCCTCTCGCTCGCACTATTCAATATTTTAGAAGATATAAAATCACTGAATGTAGTTAAGCAATATAGCAAACCTTCACGGCCTAGAAAATAACAATACAAAGGTTCAGGAATAATATAATTTTGATTCTATCACATTTTCTTACCAAAAAACCACCAATGCAACAATGTGATCAATTATGGTGCAATTTTTTTGGTAGGAAAACGTGATAAAACGCAATGTATCATGCACGAACAGAGCATTTCTGCGTACATGCTCGGTTCGTGCGCGCGCTCAGCACACACTTATGAAATACTCCTTTCATGTTACATTGCTTGTTACGTTACAGCAGTCTGTATTCGCCATATTACGTATCCTTAACTTATTTTACGTAGGTAGTTGATACACATGTAGTAAATTTGATTAAAGCACAAAATGCTTCAACAACCTTTGGTTTGTTTTGTTAACGGGAATGTAGGTATTTGAATTCCTATTATCTCCGAAATAGCAAATATCCAATACGGACCAAGGCAGCTGTCGCAGAGATTAAGCGTTATAATTTTGTGAGACAAAATAACTTTAATACTTCCTTCTTCCATGTATGGCCAATAGGGCTAACTACCAGAATTGGCCCTATTGGCCCTATCACCGCCCGAAGGCCTCCATGATGGCTTAACTGACAAAGCCAGGACCAACAGCTTAATATGCCTTCTGGAGCACGGAAGTGCTCAGATCTAAAAACCACTTAGTCACCCATCCAAGTAGTGACCGAGCGGGATGTTGCTAAGCGTTCAAATTAGGCCACTTCATAAGCGCTTCTTAAATCTTACTTCAATGATGTCAGTTCACTAAATAGCACTAAAAACAGGATATTAAATTTTTTTTTAGAAAAAAAAATATTCTGTTCTTGTATTTCACTTTTATGTACATCACTTCTAATACATGTAAAACTATACGCAAAAACAATACTGTTAATATTTCTTAAAAATATGATAAATTCTCAACAATGTCAGTTACCCGTAAAAACATTAATAATTAACTCAAAGTTAAAATTAAACACTTAGTAGTAGGTAAGTATTCTTTCCAAAAATAAACAGGAAACAAATAATAAGGGAATCGACAAAAAAGCCCCTGAATTTCCTAAAATACTCAACCTTTTACGCAATCATCTTAACCTGCTGACTGTCCACTTCTATGACAGGCATAGAGCATTGAAAATATTCAATAGAGGCGCGGCGCGTAGCTTGGAGCTAAGGAATTACAGTATGTGTTCTGCTTCGTTTAGTGCTAGGTTACAATGGGTTATCAACGATGCTTTATTTGATAATGGCATAATATGCACAAAAAAGACTGGTCAAATGAAGTGAGTAGTTGCTAACGCAATACAAATAACATTAGTATTCGTACGATCTTAAAAGAGCTGTACCAAAACCGCCGTGAGACCAAGTCTGGTACACGAAGACTGGTTAAATCTGGGACGAAGACCATAAAAATTTTCGAGTCACAATAACAATTAAGCCAGAATCATTTATCTTATGTCGGGGGTGCAGCTTGTCATGACGTGCCACTCATGGCAACGGATTTTTAAGAAGTCAAAGCTTTTTATGGAGATGGCGATGGCGCGTCATAACATAGTACACCCTGTCATAAAAGTATAATTCTGGATCAATCTTCTTTGTCGGATTAGACTCAGAAATTCAAACGTTTGAAAATACCCCTATCATGTCTAGATTCGGAAAGAATTTAAACTCTCTGGTGTACGATATACACGTCTCGCCTTGACAATTCCCCAATTAATTGCTAACGATCCCGGGCCTCGTTAAAAGGAATCGGATACTTCCTTCGTAGTTGGGTATCGGTTTCATATCGCCTTTTTATTTTTGTTCTGGAAGTGGTACAGTCGACCACATGTATCCTATGTTTATTATCCAAAATGTTCGCTTACAAAAAATATATTTTAATGGTGTCGGCGATTCACCTCCAAGTATAACGACACACGAATTTTACAGGTTTATAGGTACATTTTTATGAATACAATATCTATGTACTTACATAGTTTTCTGATAAAGTCGAAATCACTAAAGTGGTATAACGGTGTAACAAAAAGTTTTTTGAATATGTGGTTTGGGCTTAGTCTCGATCATATCTTACATAATATAGTGCCTATCTTATAACCCAATACTACTTAACGAAGGAGAAGGGAAAGGAAGAAGAACATAATATTTTAATTTTTTTTAGGAATTTTATAGTCACTTGTAATATCTTGTAAAATCTTAAGTGTAGGTACTTTTGTGACTGTCTGTACTGCGGGATTATCTTAGTGGAGGCTATAGTGCGGGTGTGATAGGTTTTTCATAGTTATTATTACTGCAGCTATTTCGTACGAAATACTTGTTTGAACATACTTTTCTATGTAATCCATGTAATTCTTTACCGAAATCACAACGACGGTGTCACTGATTCTTCTCTTGGTTTCACTCTTGCAAAGAATATTATTTAATCCTTGTTATTGAAAAACGGTAATTTTCATGTGTTTATACTTTCGACCATTGAGATATTGTATACTCTAGAGTGGAAAACGTGGATAAAAGTGTCTGCACCAACCCTGCGCACGCTGTCAATTGTGCGGACTTTAATTTTCAAACGACATAAGGTCTAAATTAGGCATAAGGTCTAATTTATTTATATCGAATACGCTTGGACGATTTTTGAGAGATACACTTGAAGACTGTCACTCTATAGTAGTAGATATAATATCTCAATGGTTTCGACACCTTAAGAGTCTTCATCACGGTGAGTGAATGCTACGCTTTCCCTTCGCGTCCCATCTCACACTCACGTTTGACTCCTCATTATTCCCGTCCGTAGTTCGTGTAGTATTCCCCTCAATATAAATGCGTTAATTCACGATTAGTTTCATGTGTAAAAATAATTTATCCCACTAAAAACTTTGAATGATAAAAAGCGTGTTAAAATGGCGAAAATTTGTAAATTGATTGCGTTGACTTAAAAGTTTGGTAAAAAGGGATCAGGTCAGCACCTGAGTAATAATGAGTGAGTTTTAATTACAACTTGATACCTCTACGGGTTTTTTATAAAAGGGTCTTGACAGACGGAAAACGAAGAGATCCTATCAGGGTTCGTTTATTACTTTTGAGGTACGGAACTCTAAAAAGACTATCTAACTAACAAACCCTCGATACGATTCTTCAGTCAGTAAAAAAACGCATTGAATTGACTTCAGAGACACCTAAAAACAAACGAGGTTTATAGACCCATTTCGTTCAGCCACATTTTTTGATCTTCACCGTTCAAAGAACAAGTTTCATTGCAGCCTAAGGCCCATTTTACGGACTATTTGCTGAGGAAACCCAGATGCTAGACAGGTTTATCAGCACTAAACTGTTTGAAGTGGCTATACGTATTTGAACCTTATGATAGGTGCTTCATGATACAATATTCGTTGGTAAGGGCAGGTCATTGTGTTCCCGTCATAAGCTGTTGGTTAGTAACTGCGTTATTGAGATGAAAGTGGTTTTTAAACCTTTGGTATTTGGAAGGTACTTTAATTTTAAAAAAGCCTCGGTTATACACATCAAACTTGCATTAAATGCGATATTATTTGATATGTGATTATAGGTACATAATGGTGGCATACAACATTATTATTTATCGCAAAGGAGAATGCCAAGAACCCGTACCAATTGCGTCAAAATCAAACGTATCCCATAAAATTTATTATATTTTATAAATGACATTAACATTTTCTTTAGTTTTACTCACAGACGGGATTAATAATCAAGTAAAAATAATATTTTATTGATTTGGTTTCCACCGCACGCCACCATTAGACTGCAAAAACCAATAATATATACGTTACTATGGCAACAAACATTGATGTAAAGTGTTACTATGGCAATAACCCTAATTTTTAATTATTTTGACAGTAGAATCGACTAAAAACTTATTGGTAAATTTTTTGACCCACTCACTTTAGTCTTGGTACCGAGCGCCATACATCAGACGGCATTCTCCTTTATCATTATTTTTATTTCATTTATTTTACTTTAACTACAACGGTGACAGACTAATAAAAAAATAGAAAAGACATATTGAAAAGTCAGTCAGCGAAAAAATAATATATAATAATAATCATCATCATCTCCACTTCAGAATGCAAATCAATTTTAGGTGGAACAAAGTTGACTAATATGAATTGGTGATAGTTCTTTTGAAGAAGAAGAGTGGACGAAATCCTAATAAGCACAACTTTGTCAATTTGTCGGTATTTTATTGTTTAGTGTGTAGGTATTGTAAGGGTGTAAGGGGTTCCAACCTTTATCTTCGGAACCCAAGCCAACCCCACCTGCACGTGGTGCACCCTTCTAAACAACGGACAGGGCTCTGGCGGCCGGCTGATTGCGGCATAGCACAGCCTACATCGGCACTGCTAAATCCCCTGGCCACCGTCGGGCAGCAGCGTTGGTGGTGCGAGAAGCTGTGCCCTGCGATCACCAACCCGCATGCCCAGCGTGGGGATTATGGGCATATCCCCCTTTATTATGTCCAGCAGTGGACTGATATAGGCTGGTGTGGTGGTGGTTATTGTTTAGTTTTTCGCAACTTCACTTGCGTATACTTTCTTTCCACGCATTTACTGCAAGTTACGAGCTTGTGAATAAAGTATATAAATTAGTCTACTTTAGTGAAATTTTAAGAGAGCGCTCGGACGTACCTTACTTTGATATTGTTTTTTTTTTAAATTTTTCTGTGGGCCAGCTCTTGAACTCGAGGCTTGCGTGGACAAGGATGAGGTCGACGATGGAACGAGCTTTCCCAGAAGATGCCTATTAACTCTCTTTTTGAAGCCGTGAGGGTCATAAGAAAATGGAAACACAGACACTGGCAGCTGTTTCCATATTTTAGCAGTGCGCATTATAAATGATGTTTGGAAGCGCTTAGTCCTGTTAAATGGAATATCAACTTGATGCGGGTGGTAGTTAGCAGTGCGTCTGAAGTTCCTATGGTAGAAAGGTGAAGACTGAATAAGGTCATGTAGCTACTGTGCACACTCTCCGAAGTACAACCTATAAAATACCGACAAACACGCAACCACGCGACGATGGCTTAAGCTCTCGAGTCTTGCTTTAGCAAGATACTCTTGACCAATTAGCCTCTTAGCCCTGCGTTCAACTGAGTCTAGAGAGGCAAGTTATCAGCTTGGTTAAGAACACTCTGCCTAGTCACTACTTGCATGTATGACTGTTTAGTGGTATTTAGGTCTTTCGCGCTTCGGAAGGCACGTTGAGATGTTTGTCCCGGTTTCTCAGTCGATACAATCAATAATTTCAGTTAACAAAACATCATCCACAGTTACCAGCTTACACATAGTTATATAACCAATCTTTTATTTAGAGTTACCAGTGCAATTACTTCGGAGGTCCAGTCGGCTAGTCCAGGCCTTAGGAGAGCCAAGTTAGCCATGTCGGAGGACTTCGGGCTGCCTTATAAACTCCGCCACGAGAGTTGGCCTCTAGCTCATACGCAGAAGACACGAAACAGAATTTTTATTAAATATTTTTTTTGTACTGGTGCGTGATAAACATATCATAGCACTAAAATAGTCGAACCCTTAGATCCACATATCAAGTGGATCGAGTTGACCTCACTGTCCTAATTGATAGCGAGCATATTTAGCTCAATGTGAATTGTCTGATTTGTTACAGCAGTCACTTCTCTTTATTAATAGATTTTATTCGACATTTTAATAAGAAAACTTGCAACAGATTCAATTGCATTTGTGGGGCAAATTATGTGGGACGAAAGGTTAGGATAATGTTACTTGTCAGGGATTGACTTAGGTAAAATTGTCGTAACATAAATACCCACATAGATATCCTTTATAGCTAATTATATATTTGATGGCCTATACAGTATAGTATAGGGCAAAGGCTATACTAGACAGAAATGTATGGAAAGAAGGACTTCTGTCCTTGACCTAGCAGTAGAATCCAACGAGTTTGATAGCTTGTTTATAAGTATCAAAAAAATGTAGTGAAAAAAATTAAAAAAAAATTAAACCCAAATAAAAAAATTAAACCCTTATTTGGGGAAGTATTTACCTATTACCAGAAAGAAAATAAAACACGCAAACGAAATTGCAAGCGTTCTGCTAGTAGCTATATATGTGGGTAAAGCCGTGGTGGCCTAGTACCGACTTCCGATCCGGAGGTCGTGGGATCGAAATTTTCGCTGCATCAATGGATTTTGCTTTTCGAAAAGTGTATGTGCGCTTTTCCACGAGCTAGAAATGGCGAAAAAAAACATCGTGTGATATTCGAAATATCCTAGTGAACTAATATATATCCGATCAACGCGAGTGAATCCACGGGCGAAAGCTGTAACTAAATAGACCGGCTAAAATGACCAACTTAGCTAAGCCAGCAAAGTTGGTCAGTCAAAGACTAAATAAACCTATAGCCGATTTCTCTCGAGTCTAGACTGAACTTTTATTATCAATCTTCCAATAAATAAGTGTTCCATCAACTTCCCAATTTGTCAAAGTCCCAACTTAGCTTAGGTTCAAACATGTTTTGTCCTCTTATTAGTTTTTGTCGCGAGATTTATCTTGTGTCTGGCCCTTGAACCTTCCTTGAACATGTCTAGAAGATTCATTAACAACCCGTTTTTAGGGTCCCATAAGGGGCGAGTTCACTATAAAGCGTCAGCGAAGCGAAGGTTTGCGTAGTGTGAAGACGCAGTAACACTTATCGCTGAGGGTACAGGAACTCGATCCGTCGCCTTTTCTTTGAGAGTCAATAAATCAACCTTGTAAGGGTGACGACGTTTCAAACTGGTGAAACGAACCCTAACGGTGTGATAACGTAGCCAACTATAGACAGCAGCAGTCCACGACACAACTCGTTTCTATACATTTTTATGAAATACCTTCGTAGCTAGGCGAAATATCACTTTCATAGAAATGTATAAAAACCATGTTGTAGTGTTTGCAGTCTTGCCGCAGTTGTCTGTTCATCTGTCTATCACGGCTAATTATTTCAGCAACTACATAAGCTATCAAATTGATTTTTAAATTTGCTAGGTAATTATGTAGTGGTTGGTCAGGAACCTCCACTGAAGTAAGATAGTGAAACCATCTCATTAGGAGCATCGTTCCAGCCGGTTAACTGCTGCAGTATACGAGCTATGATAGAAAGTCATCACTACCATGGCACCATAAAACACCAACTTCTGTCAGTCCACTGCCATATCTAAGAAACCTCAGGGCACTGATAAGAACCTTGTCCTCGCTAATATAGCTGACGAAGTCCCTAAAGTAGAAACGTAATTTTCGATAAACAATTACCAAATTTCTAGTGAATTTTTGAAATCTGCAAGCCAATCTTGAAACAAAACCTTTAGGATTTTCTTAATTCCTTTTAGTTTATAGTTTGCCAAAACAGGCATAGGCCTCCCCTAATATGAAGTATCATAATATATGCCCATACTCCCCACGATGCACATGCGTGTTGGGGATCGCAGGGCACAGCTTTTTACACTAAAAACCACCTGCAGCGCCAAAGGGTTGGAGACGATGCTAATCCTCAGCAACAACATCTGACACGCAATGATTGTTTCAAAAGGAAGCTATTGTTGCAAACATCAGAGTTTCATATTAGTTCATACGAATAAAAACACATGTGGCTGTTATTTGAGAAGAAATTACAATCCATTCTCAGAGGCCGAGATCTTTACGCTTACGTAACAAGTGTAGGTACTGAGATTCATTGATACAATCAAGGCATTGATCGTTAACCTTCGGTACATTACTACGGATTCACATCAAGATGGTGCCTTCGATTGGCGTAGTAACGAAGCACATCTGCAAATCATTCGCTCATAAAATATCTACATCAATAGATAGCCGCCTTGGTAGCGGGTTGGTTCATGAGAGGTAGCGGTTTTGAAATAGCGGTAGCGCAGTTGGCGCTGATGGGCAAATTGCGGGTTCAAATCCCGCCCGAGTAGAACATTTTTGGGATATAATAACATCTTAGATTTTCTTTTAAGTGTATGGGTTAACATTTTATCTACGAGTTACATACATAACATGATATTAATATGTTAATATCCTTTACGGGAGTGGCATAGTCAAAGTGTGACAAAACACCTGTCTAATGAAATAAAAATTTAAAAAAAGGCCCGAGATAAGATGAAATAGAAAGCATAATAACAGAAGTATCCAAGAAGAGTATTTTATGAATATATTATAGTATAACTACTACAGTAAATAGTAACAGGAAACCCCAGGTTTTCCAGCCCTGATATAGAATTTTTTTCTTCATAAATAGAAAACATTGCAGATTTACGAAGTTGAATTTTGTGAACATCATTTCCATCAAGTTAAATTTGACAGCGCACTAAAAGTAACTAAGAGACCATTAAATTGATCTCCGGTTTTTTTTCCCCATAAAATAGTCAAGAGCTTTACCACTATAACACCTGAAACAGGCAAAGATGTAGTCTAAGATGAAGGACGCTTGCCTAGAAGGAACCGATTCACTCTGGATTTGAAGTCTCCCAGATTGTACTGGGCCGGAAAAACAAACGCCTTCCACTCCTTACTAGTACTAACAATAAACGTGGAAGCGAATCCGTTGGTGCGACAAGGAGGACAAGGGTTTCAACCTATATTTAGGTAAGAGTTAAACAAATAATAATATATGAAAATTTTCCAATACAAAGCATCGTAGATCCTATTCATATAAAATTGTTTACCATCCGCCCTGTTCAAATAAGTTCGATTAAATCTAAACAAGTATATACAAAATACATGAAAACCTATTTCACATTTTGAATGGATTTTAGAACTTTTATATTTGCATGTGAACAAATCAAATCTAAATTTCTATTCTCTTAGTTACAAAAACGTTGGCGAGACGACTAATTCTGATTAGTCCGGCATTAACCGACTTCAAAAACGAGGAGGTTCTCAATTCGTCGGAATCTTTTTTTTTAGACTTTTTTTTTATGTATGTTCACCGATATCTCCGTCAATTGTAAACCGATTTTCAAAATTATTTTTTTGTTTAAAAGTATACTTCACAGGTGGTCCCGTATAAATTTTATTCCTGAGGGATTGGTACTTTTCCCGGTAAACTCAAAAAACCTCATCACTTGTAATTTTCGCCTAAGGTCACCAATATCTCCGTCAATTGTGAACCGATTTTCATAATTCTTTAGGGCAAAAATTAAGAAGTGATTTATTTGAAGTCAGTTAATTTTTTATAAAAAGTTTATACTTGTTTTATTTACATTATCAAAAAATATTGGACAAGATTGTTTTTCTTTTGTCAATAAAAATAAACATTACAAAGATATAGTGCGTAGAAGTTCCACGTAACGTCACGGCTTTTTACATAGCCGTGACGTCACGAGCCCCCACTCCCGAACTTTGACGCTCTTTATCTGCTTCAATTTTTATTTATTTATTTTTTACCCAGTCGTCATCCCTATTTCATGAAGGAACATAAATTCACACATGGAACAGCTTTTGATATCTCGATAACTGACTGATTTCGGTGAATTTATTTAAGAACGGCAATGTCAACGGGAACGAGAACGGGAACGGGAACGGGAACGGGAACGGGAGCGGCGCGAGAGTGTGAGAGTGGTGTTAAGTTGGTAAAAGCTTATGCGCTGTTGTTCGTGGGGTCGGAATCTAGCTGTGCTGGTGTTAGGCTGCGGTATGCCGCAAACTGACGCAAAGGCACTGTTTGTAAGTTAGCTAGCAGGGTGCACTACGGTGAGATTGGCTTCAGTTCCGTAGATTTACAGCTAATTTCTTATCACTCGGTCCGCAGTCCACCACTACATTATACAGATGCTGTGTATCACTATAATTCACAACAGAACGTACTATGATCTAATCTCAAGATCGCGTTACGAATAATTCCTTTGAAAATAACACCGACTCGCCATGTGCGCACATAACATTATGAGATGTACAGTCAGCAGCACACATTACTTTAAGCTTTTCAGAATACATTTATAGAATTTATTTTTAATATCAGTGTTAAAAGTAAGTCATCACATTAATTTGATTATGCTATTAATTAATATAACAATAATAAAAATATCCTAACTAATATTACTAAAATTATAAATGTGAAAGTTTGTAAGGATAGATGGATGGATGTTTGTTATACTTTCACGCAAAAACTACTGAATGGATTTGGATGAAACTTGGAAAATACATAGTTTGTGACCTGTTAATCCAGGTCACAAACTTTCAAACAAGTTTCGTCACATGGGCTACTTTTTATTCGGGTACCACGCGAGCGATGCCGCGGGCTGAAGCTAGTGTTATAAATGCGAAACTAAGTATGTATATTTGTGTGATTTAATCATTCATTTAAATAGATAAATATATAGATATATATGTCGGAAATGAGGTAAATCCAACGTGTAAGCACATATCGAGGAATGCAGCGATCTCCCATTTGTAGTGCTATTCCTTTTCATTCCCAAAATCCATCGCGATCCCATCATATCTCTCCTTTTTATTTTTTTGTGTTCGATGGACGACGTCCATCCTCCCTTCCCGCGCCCCACGCTCCCTTCTTCTTCTTTTTCCATGGCGTTTCTAAGGATCGTCACCCAAACGTCCCATCTGACAGTCCATCTACGATGTGTCAAGCATTTCAACGACCACAGCACTACAAATGGCATTTCACTCAAGATCATATACCACCAGATATGATCTCCAGACACTCCTCGACATATATATAATTTAATGGTATTTGAAGACGGAACAAGTACATGGCCCACCTGATGTTAAGTGGTAACCATTACCTATCACAATGCATTGTATCGTTTTTTTGGAACGTGCTATTCGACACCCCGCGTTCATCAACTTGAGGCATGAAGATGATAAGCCTCTTGTGCCTGTAATTTCACCGGCACCCACACTCTTCAAACCGAAACACAGCAATGCTGCTTCACGGCAGAAATAGGCATGGTGGCAGTAATTCCCCGGACGAGCCCTCCACAAAGAACTCTAATGCTACTAAAATATTTATCACATACAAGTATATTGGTTCACGGTCTTAACTACTCGATCGAACATCATGAAATATCGCAAACACGTTGTCAGGGGTACAGAAAAAAGACAGATAAGGCGGCTTTCATATAAAAAAAGTTCCCAAGGGATAGACAATCAATCTTATGCGAGCAGAGCCACGGGCAGAAGCTAGTATTTACATAAAAAGGTCTGTCAAAGGTAGTTCATACAAATTGTTTAAATCGTAAAATACCGCCTCAGTGAACCATTTCTTAAGCCTCCTCTTAAATATAGACGTGGAAGCTATTTTATGTCTGTATTTTTTCTATACTGTTCTTTCTATAAAAGTCTATTGTAGATTTCGGACTCCATCACGTATTTCGATGCCACATAGCTATAGCAATTAAAATCAATTAGCCGATAAATTTAACAAACCAACGTGCTTAGTTTTATGTACCTATATTTTCAGACATTCCTAAAGCTATCAATTTTAAATGATACATGTTAAATATTGAGACTTAGTATGTTTCCTCCCACTCAACTCCGTAACAGCACTAAGCGGTTGAACGGATTCTCTATAATCTCAAGTGTTCTTCGTCTAGGCACAGAATACTTAAGAACCCCCAAGTTTAGAGGAAATTCATGCTTGTATAATTCAAGAAAAATTGCTACGTGCACATTTTATTTTGCCAATTTCATAATTAGGAAAATAAATAAATAAAGCTGGACACATCACACCGCATCAAGGAGCCACAAACTAAGAAGAGCTTGTATTATTTGAACCACATGACTGATAAATTACTTAATATTTTTTTTTAGTAAATACATTCTTATTATATATAGAAAACACCCAGACCTAAAACATATATATGCAAATAATGCAATATTTGTCCCGCGGCGAGAATCGAAACAGCAACCTTCAAGACGGGCCTGCGTCCACTTCGTCACGTATGGGAGAGAACAGAGATAAGTGTGAAGAGATAAATGTGAACATATGAGAATTGACATGTGAAATGTTTTTCCCTCTTCCACGCTAACTCATTACAAAGTTCTAGACCTGCACTCTAGGCTGTGTAATTTGTTGAACAAATAGAATAAAACTTATAGGCTACTTTTTATCCGGGTACCAGACAAACAAATCCACGGGCGGATTCTAGTATTAAAATATTTTTAAAAAACCATTTAATTTACGCACAAATATTTCAATTTGAAGAGATTGTGTTACAACTCAAACAATATTTAAAAAAAACCATTTAATTTACGCACAAATATTTCAATTTGAAGAGATTGTGTCACAACTCAAACAATATTTTAAAAAAACAATTTAATTTACGCACAAATATTTCAATTTGAAGAGATTGTGTCACAACTCAAACAGCAAGACATTGAAATATATTTGATCACTATTGAAGTAGACTGTACAAATAAGACCGTGTTTATAAACGGTTTCTTTGTCAGCATTCCAAGAGTTTAAAATCTATTAATCTCAATCACGGGATGTTTACGTTTGAACAATCGAGCTTTTAAAAAATTTCCTTGAAGTGTTTGGTTGCTTGGATTTTTCTTATATTATAGAGGCGAAATATAATAGTGTCGATTCTGTTGTTCACTTTTCTAAACATAAAGTTGGCAGCTTTAAAGATTAAGCTATCCTTGTCATTTACACCTAAAAGAAAAGGATAGTATCACTTTTAGGAATGTCAAATTAAGTTTAGTTTAGGAAAATGAATAACCGAATCGACATCAATGTAATCCGGCCAGGAGTCGGACTCGCGCACGAAAGGTTCCGTACTATAATTTATTCTTACAAGTATGGGAGCCCCCCTTAATTTATTTAATTTTAATTTAATTATTTATTTTTAAAGTGCATGTACTACTAAATATTCTGTGGCAATAATATTCTTTGTGTGTATTTGACGGCCTCTGTGGCGCAGTGGGCAAAGGTCCGCCTGAGACGCAGATGCGGGTTCTATTCCTGCTGCGGGACAAATGTATACAAGCTCTGCTTAGTTTGGGGCTAGATGATGTAGTGTGGTTACGTAAAAAAAAAACTGTGAATATTTAAAGCGTCCTGTTGCCGTTTTAATATCCAGCAAAAAACGGCAAGACAAAACTTTTGTTTTATTTTATTCTGTTTTTAGTATTTGTTGTTATAGCGGCAACAGAAATATATCATCTGTAAATTTTTTTACTGCCTACCACATGAAACAATAAAGAATATGATTATCATTATGATTATGATCATGAGATACAGCCTGGTGAAAGACAGACGGACAGTCGAGTCTTAGTAATAGGGTTCCGCTTTTACCCCTTGGGTACGAAACCCGAAAAAGATTTGAAAATAGAAACATTTATTTCTCCTTCACACCAAAGCTGCAGAACGGATTAAGCAGATAAAACCAGTCAAGTGCAAGTCGGATTTCCACACGAGGACCAAACCATCATAAAAGATATGCCCCTCCGACCAGGTGGAGTGACAATTTACGAAAGGCTGCGTTGCGTCGAGCTGAGGACAGGGCTCATTAGGGCAGGCCTATGTCCAGCAGTGGACAGTTATAGGCTGATGGTGATGATGATGTACAAGATATGGGGTGTTAGGGATTCTAAACTCGAACTTTGGAACCCAAGCCAACCTCAACTTTCTGTGCTTCAAACGGAACTCTAGCGGCCGGCTTATTAGGGGAGGCCTATGTCCAGCAGTGGAATGATAAAGGCTGGTGTTGTTGTATCCAGTTATCATGCAAACAAAGCTACGTACGAAAGCTTTACATGCACCTAGTATAATAATACCACAGAGGAATAATACGCAATAGATTAAATACATAAGTTAATTCCTTTCTTCTTCGTATGAGCTAGTAACCGAAAAGCCGGGACCAACATCTTAACGTGCCTTCCGAATAACGGAAGCGCTCAAATGTAAATGTCACTAAACTACATACAGAGGTAAAACATCAAATAATATAATAAAATGATAAAAATGAATTGATAATACAAACTTTAGAAAATGCAAACAATATAATTAAAATGTCAATTTTTTTATGTCAATAATATTATTTAAAAAAAAATGAAATAAATTAAAATTCATAATAATGATTTAGAAATAAATAATCCAAGTATTGACCGGGCGGAGTG
Organism: Horisme vitalbata; assembly: GCA_951804965.1. Taxonomy (NCBI): domain Eukaryota; kingdom Metazoa; phylum Arthropoda; class Insecta; order Lepidoptera; family Geometridae; genus Horisme; species Horisme vitalbata. The sequence goes on from OX638100.1 coordinate 13,911,154, forward strand.
TTGCTTAACCAATGTGATCTGCTAATACTTTTACTTCGGTGTAAACCACGCCACGATCGCTTCGATACATAAGTTTCATGAGTAAAATACTAATGGTACCTAATACAACAACCTGACTTTGATTCCCTTAGATGTTAACTAGAGCGAAACCAATGTAAACATTGAGGAATCCCGTAACCGAATTAATATTTGGGTTACGAAACCAAACATTGGGAATGTTTTGCTGAAATAACAAATATATAATTAAGCCTATATGTATGTTAAATCTTTGTAATATTATACCGTTGCTGCCTATGTCCAGCAGTGGACTGCTGTAGGCTAATATTGTGTTGTTGAGTGACGATCTTCGCAAAGCTGCTGGTAGAAGCTGGATGCGTCGAGCTCAGGACAGGGCACAATGGCACTCATTAGGGGAGGCCTATGTCCAGCATACGACTGCTATAGGCTGATGTTGTTAATGATGATTAAATATTTAGGCCAAGTGGAGTGACGATCTACGAAAGGCTGCTGGTAGAAGCTGGATGCCTCGAGCTCAGGACTGGGCGCAATGGCGCTCATTAGGGGAGGCCTATGTCCAGCAATGGTCTGCTATAGGCTGATGTTGTTGATGATGATGATTATTAAATCTTTATCATCATCATCGACAGTCTGAAGACGTTGACAATGACTATTTCGTGAGATACGATATATCAAACTTTCGTCACGTGCAACAATATATATAATATACTATTGGATTTTATATAAAACCGTATTGTCTGACTGACTAACAGGTCTGGACTGACAGTCAGGTCAGTCCTGACCTGAATGACTAGCTTTGCTTTCCAGGCAATGGCCTCACCATCAACACACATACTAAACCTGCAACTTTAATTCTAAGAACAGCTAAGGAATGGAATGCTCTTCCGGTGTCAGTTTTTCCTGATCACCTACTTACGGGTCTTCATGTAAAGAGTATATCGGTATATTCTATTCAAGCGTGCTACATCGCCGCATCATCACTTACCAGCAGGTGAGATGGAGATAAAACGTAAGCCTAAAACATGTAGTTACAAAAAATAACTTGAAATTTGGATCTTGTATAGTAGGGATGGACTAAGAAAAGATAACCTCAACCTCAAAAATTGAACCCCTGAAGTGATGCGACTGGGAATAAAATCTATGCAGTGGAGGTCACGGGGTTTATATAGAAATAACTAGTCGGCACTAGTTGGTGATTATATTTCTATATAAATTTTATAAATTTGTTTTTTTTTATGATAGATGGCGATCTATTGCAGTAACCATCATCGCTCCCCATTCATTTGTAACACAACCCTCTTTATTAAGCGTTGACGTCGAAGTAATATAATTCAGCTAGCTTTAGGCATGTATGAACAGACTGGTCTTTGTGTTTTATGTTACGAACTACTAGCTTCCGCTCGTGGCGTCGCTTTGCGTTGTACGTGTACGTTTGGATTAAATGTAGCCTATGTGTTGATTCAGGTCAAAAACAAGTTTCATCCAAATCTGTGCAGCTGTTAGGCTACGGACACGAAGTGAGCGGACGCGGGGCGGCGCGAGGAACGGCGCGTATCAATGCATATATTTATATGGAAGGGGTTTCACAGGCAGCGGCGCGGGGAGCAGCGGGGAGCAGCGGGGAGCCGCGTACGAGCGATGCGCTCTAGTCTAGCGGTACCCGCGCGCCTGCAGTAAAACAACAATTTGCCGCTCTAGCGCCGCGCAATCTACCCGCTGGCTTCGAGACCGGGTTTGCTTTGCCGCGCCGCTCGTCGCGCCACCGCCGCCGCCACCCCGCAATCGCTTACTTCGAGACCGCGGCCTTACGGAGTTGAGAGTGAACAAGCCTACTCTCATACGCACACACACTTTTTTAATTTAAAACCTGTTAAAATACAAATTACTATACATATAAATCTTAATATACTTTATACATCATCATCATAATAACATATTGTTATTTTTTTCTCCAGTTTATTTATTTTTTTGTTTACTAGTTTCCGCCCGCGGCTTCGCTCGCATGGTAATGGGATTAAAAATAATATAAAATGTGTTAATCCAGGTCACAAACTATATATATTTCAAGTTACATCCAAATCCGTTCAGTAGATTTGCGTGAAAGAATAACAAACACTCATCCATTCATCCATCCATACTCACAAACTTTCGCAATTATTAGGAGTAGGATAGGATTATTGCTACTTACATAATTTACACATTTTCAATTCACTAATCATCGAGAAGTATAAATATCTCAAAGACATCGAAATAAAAAATAAAACCAGCCAAGTGAGAGTCGAACTCGCGCACAAAGAGTTCCATACCGCTGTATAACTTAAATTTATTCCGTTTTTTAGTATTTAATGTTATAGCGGCAACAGAAATACATCATCTGTGAAAATTTCAACTGCCTAGCTATAACATCTCATGAGATATAAGCCTGGTGACAGACAGAACAAATAGACCGGCGGAAAGTGGAGTCTTACAGCCTTACCAGATGGGCGATTACCTCGCGCGATTGACATGTGTATTCAATCAGGCTTGCTGAATGTCACGTGGAATTTGACGTGCGTTCATACATTAGCAAGCCTGATTAGATACACATGTCAATCGCGCCAACAAATCGCCCATCTGGGAAGGCTCTTAGTAATCAGGGTCAGTTTTTACCCTTTGGGTACGGAACCCAAAAAAATGAATAAAAAACGTAAGACCATCCATTTTACTCAACTTTCTAGCAAGTCCTGTATCGGTGTTATTGCTCTCTCATCGTCTATATTTAATAGAAACGTTCGCAACAAAATACCCCTTTCAAAACTCGAAGTTGGAACGATTTTAAGCCTTAGAAAATGAATAGATTATGCCGAAGGAAATCCATTAGGAAAATGACTCAGATAACATGGATGGGGATTTGAAAAAGCATTGTTATTGCGTTTAAGATAAAATTTACTTTAATGTGGCACAGTTTGTGAGCGCATTGTTGTTAAAACTTTTTATCGGAACAAGAACAAGAAGATAAATAGAATTAAACAAAAACATAACTCTAATTTCCGCATAAAATTATTATTGTTTACTTTTTGGAATAAAAGACTATACCGCCACTACAACTAACAGACCTCGCAAACACGACGCTTTGTCGTCGCTTTAGTCGCGAGCGTCTGTCATATCTTGCTGTCGCGATTGTCGCCGTGTGTGCGGAGCTTTGAACAAAATGTATGAAAATTGTCCCCCGCAGCTTGTCGTAGCGTCTAATCGCTGACGTTTGTCGTCGAATGTGCGCAGGCTGTAAAACATTTTCATGTAAAATATGGCTAAGACGAGACCATATTGCAATGTCAATAAGTTATCAGATTTCATATCGAGCCAAGCTTCTCTACACGCTTTGACTCTACAAGCCCTTACTTCACAAACTCTACATCTAAGTCGAAATATTGGTTGTTTAGCGTCACATAGGCGTAAGATGAAAACACACTTTTCTGTTATAAGAACAGTTCTTGTAAGATCGCTTCGTTTGGCTCGTTTTGGCGGGGGCACTACCGTGCACTTAGATTATAGCTATTTATTATGATTATTATGACTAAACCAAAAATTTTCAAATTAACAATAATGAAAATTAATCTAATCTTTTAAGGGTGAAAAAGTCCCCGATTTTACAAGATTTTATTTTATTTCACAAAGGCCTATATCCAGCAGTGGACTGATAAAGCTTGGTGTGTTGTTGATATTATTTTGTTGTATTGTAGAGATATATTCTTAAATGGAATCCGTGGCGTGCGCAGTACACCCCTCCGGGAAATAGGACTGTTATATGATTGTGTAATGTAACTTGCCTTCGCGTACTACGCACATCTGTTTCGGCAAATATCCCTCTAGGGCAGTGTAAGCAGTTATTACATAGGCTACTTACTCTCAAATAGATAACTCTACTAGGTACGATGTCAGAATCTAACAAAGTTTACAGTCAAATTTTATTTTGAGGAAGGTGGGGTAAGCTCTATACCGGTCAACATCCCACCTTGTCTTAACCAAACGATTCGCTTCCACGTTTATAGCTAGTACTAGTAAAGAGTAGAACTTACTTCCGGCGTCTGTTTTCCCGGACCAGTACAATCTCGGAATCTTCAAATCCAGAGTGAATCGGTTCCTTCTAGGCAAGCGTGCTCCATCTTAAACCACATCTTCACCTGTCTTAGGTGTGTTAGTGGGCAAACGCTTACAAGTTTAAGTAAAAAAATAGATTAGAAAACATCAAAAGCATACTTTAATAAAATAACGACGCATAAGAGACGCATAAGGTTGCGGGTTCGATTCCCGGCGACAAAGAGATCTCATAGAAAAAATCATTGTCATGTGTAAAAATATTGAGACAAATATTTTTACACATGACAATGATTTTTTCTATGAGATATGTATACGAGTGTATTTACATAAATTGTTGAAAGTATCGGTCATGTTGTTCGCGTAATACAAGCTCAGCTTAATTTGGGGCTACATGATAGTGTAGCATTATTGAATTATATTTATCATTCCGTTTTATTCTCCTTAAAACTCATCAAAAATACATTATATAATATAAAGTTATAAAATTAACAATCTACTATGTACATAAATAAAAAAACATTATAAATAACTTTGCCATGCCGGAATTAGAGACTTCAAAAACTTTACAGTCACAAAGTAAAAGTATCGTTAAATCTTACTGTTTAAATCTTAGGTTATAGCGTTAAGCCTTGTTTTGATCTGCCGTGTTTACCCGACTGGGGATTTCCAAGGTTATTCAAGATAAACTTTAATTCCAAAGTCTATTTCGAAATACTAGCGTTAAATAGCGTCATACCTACATAGTATAATAACAAAGAGTGTAAGTACAAAACCCATCACCCATGGTATTAAAAAAAAATATTCAACACCATGGGTGAAAAGCCCCCTTACTAGTAATAAAATTTATGGAAGTAAAAGATTCTTTGAATTCTGAATAACACAACTGAGCGGCACCAGTCCGCTCTAGTCGGGGCATGGCGCGTAACTTCATGTCCGAGGTCCACATTCAACGTGTTAATAATGAAAGTAAATCAATAATGCTCAAAGTAACATCAGTATAGTCCCATAGTAAAAAAAGCTGGTATTGGGAACCATTGATACATAAATTGAAACATTAAAAAAATATTTTTTTAAAATACAATAAATTTATTTAAAGTAAGGTTGTTTGTATTGGAATTTAGAGAAACGATCAACTAAAACATCAAAAATTTAAAATAAATAAATAATAAATAAATAAATAAATAATGCGGGATGTAATCACACAGCATCACGTAGCCCCAAACTAAGCAGAGCTTGTATTATGGGAACCACATGATTGATATAATACACATATAATTTTTTTGTTGTAAATACATACATATCATACATAGAAAACACCCAGACCCGAGACAAATATCTACAGATCATGCAAACATTTGTCCCGCAGCGGGAATCGAACCCGCAACCTTCTGCATCTCAGACGGACCTTCGCCCACTGCGCCCGTCAAATAAAAATTCTAAATCTCTTTATTTAGCTAGAACCTTATGGAAGACTTTATATAGTAATAAGTAATGCGACCAAACAGAGAAGAATTGGCCAGAAAGTCTGCTTGGCTTATATTTATATGACTTCAGAATTAAGCCGGCTTTTGACTATTGGACATAATTACAACTTGAAATATAATATTTTATTGCTTTTCATACATTTTGTACGAGAACGTTTACATTTAAATATTTTTTCGAGCGATATTAGTGTATATTTTACCTCACGTCCCAGAACATCGCGCCCTCCCCTTGCCTCGCCCTCAGTTTGAATGATGACGTTCGTGTGCAGAAGTTTCAATTGAATTAATAAGTGAATGAATGAAAATTCTTTATTGTACACCTTAATATTAGAAACAACAGACAGAAACTTTAACTTAACTGTGGCGTGAGTGCGAGGTAATTACCTAACGTCAAAATTTGCGTTAACTATATTTTTGCATGAAATAGTTAACGCAAACGTAGATGTTATTTTCTTCGCACTCAGGCCACTGTTCATGTGTTTTGAATTTTAGTTTGAAATATATAAAGCATTCATCGCACACTATATCTTACAGTGTAAATGGCAATCGCGGGATGTAAAATAAATTATTTTCGAAATTTGATATTTTTGAAAATTTATTTTTTCCTAAATTTAAGCTTATCAGCGAAGAACTACGGAAGCTTTCCGTTGATTAGTTAGTTCTTATCTTTATTGTATTCTTATAGGTATTCGTTTGTTTAATTATTTTTTGTAATTCGTTATGGTTAAATTTTTACATAACTGTCCACCTTTTCTTCACGTGTATGTTTTACTCAATAGTGGAAACTTTGTTGGATTGAGATCGACCTAATACTTTTAGTTTATAAGTTTTATTGTTCTGTTTGTTTTTCGAATTAATAAAAATAAATAAAAAATATAAGTATAGCTCAAGATGTCATATATTATATCATGTAGTCCAAAGCCGGCTTTGGTCTAATAATTTTCAGTTTCACCTGACGCAAAACCAGCGGCACAAGAAAAACAACTCAGGAAGCAAATCACAAACTACATAGTAATCGCAAGAACATATCAGTAAATAAAAATATTCTAGTAGTACGATAGACGATCCGATTTTTTACGCATTCTGGCGTCGGCCCAAATGTGCCCATAAAACAGCAGACGCATGGCATTACAGTACCCCACTCTACCCTTTTGTTTGTTTCATCTAACGGTCTATTCTGGGTCTCCTGGAAAAATGTGCTAGTCATTAAAATAGGATAAGGGTACAGTAACAGTTGGTAGAACCACAAGCTCAGGTTTTTGATCCGAACGCCATTCGTCGCTTTTTACATCAGTAGTTGAGTTGCGCGCAGTTTTATTTGCTTATAATTTAGATAAATCTATCTATTATTTATAATAGTTTACCTCACAATGACGGGACCCTAATTGTAAATATTACAATCTAGAAAAGTAGGCTCATGAATAATTTGAATTTAACTTCATTATAAAAATATTATTTTTTAAGAATGTGTCTATTGGCACTTTTCTTCGGGAAGGGAACTTTGTTCTTGTGTTCATTGTAGCACTAACACTATAAACTTCACTACTATGATATTATTTGGCACTACACTAACTCAAAAGAATTGTCCTTCTGAGCCTTCTCATCACAATGTCTGTGTTGTTGAGGTCATGAGTCTTTGTTCATGAGCTTCTGCATATTTTTGCATATTGAAAAATAATGCTTTTTTAAAGATTATGCACTTATTGATGTTTAGTACCATGCTTACCATCTAAAAACTGGAATAAATGAAATGTTATCTTATCTTATGAGTCTGTCTGATCCTACTGCAGGGCAAAGGCTCCCGGTCTCTCTTTCTACACGTCCCTAATCTAATCTAATCTAAAAATAAATATAAAATAAAAACCGGTCAAGAGCGAGTCGGACTCACGCACGAAGGGTTCCGGACCGTTTTATGGTAGCCCCACTTAAATATTTATTTTATACTGTTTTTAGTATTTGTTTTTATAGCGGCAACAGAAATACATCATCTGTGAAAATTTCAACTGTCTAGCTATCACGGTTCATGAGATACAGCCTGGTGACAGTCAGACAGACAGACAGATGGACAGTGGAGTCTTAGTAATAGGGTCCCGTTTTTACCCTTTGGGTACGGAGCCCTAGAGACTAAATATATTATATAAATGAAAACTAAGGTTAATTTGTAGAAAGCAGAAATTTGGTTCAAAAATATATAAAACATTATGCATAACACATAACAAATAACACTTATAAATCTATATTGTAACTAAGATTAATACAAAATAATTGATGTTTAAGTATAAAAACGTACGTACGTCTTCTTTTTATCCTTATTTGTAACACTGATTAAGTAGCGCTGTGATGTGAATATCCAAGACAAAGAACCACCACTCACCATTTCTCAATCGAATAGATATCTTCGAATGTATAAACTACCGAACCGAACTAGCGATACACCAGCCATTCTTATAACAATGGAAGCGTTTTATCTCAATTTCCTGGCATTTGTATTGTCCAATGCCTACTCCTAGACAAAAAGCATTCATTGCGAAACCATTCTTCTTTTTATCCTTATTCTATTGACCAAAACAGCAACTAACATCATTACTATTTTTTCCTTTTTATGGATCCTCTTTTTTCTGTTTGCTTGTATAAGAGAAAATCGTTGAAACAGCACGTTTTATTAACTTTCATGACCAAGTCGTTCAAAGCATTCCTCGCAAAGGATAAAGGCTGCATCAAGTTTCGCATGTATGCTTTTCCACCTGAGTGTACTCAATACTGTGATGAGCTAAGTTAAGATAGTGGTCCCGGCGTGTTCAGTCGTTAAGCCATGAGAGGCCTTCGGCTAACCTAAAAACTCCGACACCAGAGTTGGTCACTAGGTCAAGACGAAGAAGAAGGAGAACCAATTGTTTCCAAACGTGGTGTTTTTTACATTCAATAATGCTACTAATATTAAAATGGCGAAAGTTGATTAAAACATGAAAATGTGAATATGTTTGATGTGGTAATATTATAGGTTTTTTTTTATCCGGGTGCTACGCGAGCCAAGCCGCGGGCGGAAGCTAGTAAAAAATAATTATGGACTTATTTTGCCCTAAATTAAGCAGCACTTGTGCTATGGGAACCACATGGCTGGTACTATTTACCTACTTCTTGTATGATTAGTTTTTTTTTGTAAATACGTACCTAAATAATTTGCAAAACATGTAAGACATTTATATCGCGGCGGCAAACCCGCAACCTTCCGTGTCCCAAGCGGAGCTTCGCCCACTGCACCACAGAGATCAAACTGCTCGTTAACATAGCGAAATTTCATACCGCCAACGTTCTCACAACATTGTTTTTGTCTATAAAAATGCTACTCTCCAGAATTAGCTCCCGATCACGTACATATCTAAAGAAGACTGATTCCATCCAAAACCTAGGATAGTTGATCGCCTTATTCCCGCATCATAAAGTTCCATTTCCTTTGACAATATCCGAAGTTGACTCTGACCATTGCCTAAAACCGCTTGAGCTTCTTATTCCCGCACCATAAAGTCTTATTTTCCACGTTGACTAAGTGAAGATGGTTAATTTACGAGCGTCGACGCGGGGTATTTATCTCCGGGTTCTGTAAGGCTTTCAGAATAAAAATAAATGTGCCCTAGCCAACTGATAAAATTAATTAGCGGCATGCCCCAATCTTTTGGGCGTACCTATATGAAAAGGTGGAGGACAATATCGCTAAACATTGTGGTAGACAATAGAGTAGATTACAAAGGATAGGTGAAGGGCAATTGGGTCTTATCAGCCCACGCGATAGTAGCCGACAAAAGTAGATTGGCACTTTCGTTCGACATGAGTGGTCAACATGCCAAAACTACCAAAGGGTTGATAGAGGTAGCAAGGTAGCTAAGTAACCAATCCATTCGGTTTGTCACGTGAATTGCTAACTTTTACAAAAACTATTGTTTGACTTTGCCACTGAGAAATAGTATTCTCATTCTTCAATTATAAATAATTTGAATACTGAGGAATATCTGAAGAATTATCTAAAACCGGGAAATGACGTGACGTTTTATTTATGTACCTACATTATCACACCAAACAAAGTCACACCTATACCCACCTATAGAAAACTCTATATTGTACTGTGACACCAACATAGACACTTGTCATAGAACATAAAAAAACCCTAAAAATGATTGAACAGACTTCAAATAAGGCCAAATCATTACAAGTAGGACTTAAAAAAAAACAGACTTCAAATAAATCACTCCTTACTTCTTAACCTAAAGAATTTTGAAAATCGGTTCACAATTGACGGAGATATTGGTGGTCATAGGGCTAAAATTACAAGTGAGGATGAGGTTTTTTGAGTTTTCCGGGAAAAGTACCAATCCCTCAGGAATAAAATTTATATGGGACCACCTGTGAAGTATACTCTTTTAAACAAAAAAAAAGAATTATGAAAATCCGTCCACAATTGACGGAATAATCGGTGAACATACATAAAAAAAGTCGAAAAAAAAAGTTCCGATGAATTGAGAACCTCCTTTTTGAAGTGGGTTAAAAATCACTTCATGCTGCTCTAAAAAGCCATAAATAAACGTAATTAGATATTTAATTCAAAGAAGAAAATAGGTACCTCATCTGTTGGAAGTCGGTGCAATACCAACGTAGGTAGAGGCCCCCCGACCCCTCCACGCCCATGCATTCAAGCACGCGTTGGGTGATGTGATGTGATGTGGCGAGATCGGAAGTATGTCCTATCAAACCTATCTACATGGCTTAACACCAACATATGTCTGTACTTTGACTCAGAAATGAGAAACTGATAAACTGACTTATGCATGACTGTGCGGTTTATCGCTCAGAGCGATTTCTGCCAGACAAACTTTGGATGGATTGAATTAAAAAAGACTGGCATATATAAAGGATAGTCTATGAGAATCCATCGCGTGTATGCCACATGCTCAACATTTAGCAATCACAATGAACCATTTTATCAAGTCATTCCTCAACCAATTAATATATGCTTCAAGCTAGGCATGCGGGTTGGGGATCGCAGGACACAGCTTCTCGCCCCGCCGAAGCTGCTGCCAGCCAGGGGATTTAGCTGTGCCAGTGCTAGGCTGCGATATTCCGCAATCAGTCATGAAATGTAACAATGTAAAAAAATGGCCTTTTTTTACCTGACTAAAGTCCTCTTCAGTCATGTTATGTTTTTAGGGTGTATGTATGTTTGTAATATTATTTGTCGGTCGCTGTAGCCCAAACTTCTGGACGGATTTTGACTAATGAGGTGTCGTTGGATTCGTCTAGATCACAAGGGTGACATAGGCTATATCAAATTTGAAAAATCTAATATGGCGACTGTAAGAAGCCATTTTTAATTTAAAAATACTACTAAACTGACTAAGTACTAAAAACTTCATATAATGGTACTTGTACTTAAAGATGGAACAAGTACAATAATAAGTAAAATAAAAAATAAAAATGATAAAATACCATTTAATACTAATGTTGCCAGTACTGGCATTTCCAATAACATCCCATGATATTGTCATAGGTTTAGAAAGTTTGCTGGATAAACCATAACCACCATAATTTGATTTGAAAAGATGTGTAGCTTACTAGCTCATGATGATCATGAAGCCATGCCGGCCAACGGATGGCCGGACGCAAATTCTTCAATCAACTCTAACAGCCCTCGCAAACACGACGCTTTGTCGTCGCGCTTGGTCGCGAGCGTCTGTCATATCTTGCTGTCGCGATTGTCGCCCTGTGTGCGGAGCTTTGAACAAAATGTATAAAAATTGTCCCCCGCAGCTCGTAGCGTCTAATCGCTGACGTTTGTCGTCCAATGTGCGCAGGCTGTAAAAGTACAGTTCATACTACAAAATGTTCAATTATTCTGTTTGTAATAGACAGCGTTGACCCAGTTCCAATCGATCTACATGCAATTAGTGCATCGCATTACACCACAGACCCGGCCATTCATCTACGTACTTTGGACATTGATATCTAGCGTAAATGGCTATTGATAGGTGGAATGGGTATTGATAGTCATGTTTGTTGAACCCTCATGGCATTAAACCTAAAATTAACTTCATGTAACTGGAGTTTACAGTTAATTAAAAGCCAAAATTAGACCGTACGGAATTAGACTTCAAGTTTCCATTATTTACATGTACGTACGTTACAATAAAAACACTAAAAACAGGTGATCGTTGAGATGTAATGAGTTACTCCAACCGCCAACTTTGGAACTCAAGTCAACCTCACCTGCACGTGGTGCACCTGTTAACTAACAAACGGGGCTCTGGCGGCCGGCTTATTACGGCATAGCGCAGGTCAACTCCGGCACAGCTAAATTCACTGACGGTTGATGGGGCGGTGCGAGCTGTGCCCTGCGATCCCCAACACGCCCAGCGTGTGTATTTTGCGCATTTTTCCCTTCTTATTCCTTGTAATAATGTCCAGCATTATTAATTTATTAATATGTAACTATGTAGCAAGCTAACCTTATGAGTTTTAATCTCGAATTTGCATGCGTCTTAGTATTCACTGTATTTTTGTCTTTGTGTTCGGTATCTATTGTATTTTATGTAATGAAATTTATTGTATTTCATATGCCAATGTTATGAATGTAACGTAAATGGTTAAATAAATGAAATTAAATACTGCCTTTGGAAGGCCTGAAAAGCCAAAAGATGAACATTTTTCTTTATGGATGTCGGAAGCAAATTGAATTGTAATAATATTTTAATTGATTGAAAACTTTTTCGATTCACTAGAGAGCTAATAAATTTTGAATTTCCTTTGCCTGTTTCGTGGGAAAATTCCAATTTGGCGACTTTGTTTTCAAGTGCTAAGGTTCAATTTAGCTGGGATTTTTCACGACACTTATGAAAATTTACAACGTAGGGGCGGCAGTCGTTTTGTCGTAATTTTTATTGCGCTGTGCCAGTTTTTGCCCAGCCGTGGGATAGTATATTAGGTTTTACTGCTAGACTCTTTGCCAATGCGGTCACTGGTCCTTTTAGATAAGCCTCGTTCTACTTTGTCCGACATGGCCACAGAAGAATTAATAGAAGTACGTAAGGAATTTTCTCTCCATACTTAATTAATACTAACCGTTGATGTTTGAATTTCGATCGTATGAGGTATAATTACTTCTAAACCTGGAATGGAATAGAATATGTATCCACTGTAGTTAATTCCAATACTAGCTGCTGCCCGCGGCTTTGCTTGCGTGGTATCGATAATAAAAGCCTATATGTTAATCCAGGTCACAATTTATGTATATTCCAAGTTTCATCCAAATCCTTTCGAGAGAGTGGGAGGGACCAAACATACACACCCACAATTTTATGCATTTACAATATTAAATTGTGAAGTGTGATATGACATTGTATCATCATCATCATCATCAGCTTATAGTAGTCCACTGTTGGACAAAGATTTAGCCTAATGAGCGCCATTGCGCCCTGTCCTGAGCTCGATACTGTAGCTTCATTATAATTATGTATAATTATCAACTTATGTATTACTTTGACGTTCACATGTCCTATTTATTATAGTTGTGCCCAAAGGGTCTATAGTAATCTTAAAATGTATTTATTCATTCATTAAATAAATTTTAAATTTATTAAATAACTAGCTCGCAATTCATTTGCGTGTTTATAAGGGTTTCGTGATGTTTGTGCTTTTACGTAAAACAATTTAATCAGTATTGAATATAGCTACCTACTCGTAACTCTAGGATAGCGTAGGCTAGTTTTACAAAATAACAAAAATCATGGTATCATGGAAAGACTCAATTTTGAGTAACAAAATACTAATACTCACTTAAATATAAAACCTAAACACAACGCGTTAAAGCATAATTTAATCTGTAACATGACTTGGAAGTAAAAGCAAATTCGCTCTTAGTAAACCTCGAGTAAGTGAAATTCTAATCAAACTTTACGGGTTCAGTTATTCCACAGAAATTTACTGTTTCTCCTAATTTATTAGCACATCGTCTATTTTTATGAAGCGGCTAAAATTAATCTAATATTCTGCGGGACGTGTATGTTTTGTTTTATGTTTGAGTTTTTTAATTTGGCTCTAGTTGTTTTAACCTTTCAAATGAAGTCGTTGGACCCGTACAAATTCAGTTTTAATATTTTTGTTACTGACACAAAGGTTAATTATATTAAATATATAAAAGACTGGAAAGTAGAGCCATGAATATTCATATTCAATTTTCGTGTTTTTTCTGTTAAAATAAATAATGTATGTACTGGTACTCAGAAGACTCAGTAAAGAAAAAGGTCCTAAGATTTCTATATCGTGGGTATTAATAATACACCGTGGTTGTGTCCGTCTTGATCTAAAACTGAACGCCTCCTCCACTGCAACTCCTCAATGTACACTCCACTGACGCAAACATTGGATAGTCGTTCATTTTTAGAATGTTCAACAAAACTATTAAAATAACAATTTCATCATCATCATCAGCTTACCAGTCCACTACTGGACATAGGCCTCTCCTAAAATAAAATAAAAATATAGTTTAAAAAACAATTTATGGAAAAGTTAATTTAAGAATGTACGTTACACGGCAGTGTTTGGGCACAGGTTTGGGTCACAAAACTTCATAATGTACCATCCATCCAGAATCATAATCATCATCATCAACAACCTATAGGAGTCCACTGCTGAACATAGGTCTCCCCCAAGGAATTCCACGAAGAACGGTCTTGAGCTTTCTTCATCCACCGATTACCTGCAATCTTGACGATGTCGTCGGTCCATCTATACGAACCAGTATATGCGGAGCAAATTGTCTGTGACAGATAGGCATAAAGTGATCCTATGAGGATTCCGATTTCTCATTTGGAGGTAGAGAACTCCTAAACTAAATAATGCGGGACATTTTCATACAGCACTATCTAGCTTGGAGATAAGCACAGTGTGTTATGGTAACCACATGACTGATATAATCATTATCATCATCATCCGCAGGCCGATTTCAACCACTGCTGAGTAAGGCTTCCCTTTGCTCCTGCAATTGCCACGGTCCTGCGCTAGCCTGATCCACTGGACGACCGATACTTCTCTTCCCAGTCCTCGGCCACCATTCTGTTAGTCTTTTGCACCACCTGTCATCAGCACGTCTCGCCAGGTATCCTTCCTAACTCCACTTGAGCTCCATTACTCGTATTCCGACATCCTTGACCTTGTCATCGGATCTCGGTATAAAAGGTTGATGCCGAGCACGGCTCGCTCCATGGCGCTCTGTGTAACCCTCATTTTGTACACAGACTCCTGCGTGAGCGTCCATGTCTCGGCACCGTAAGTCATAGTTGGAAGAACACACTGGTTAAATAGACGGGTCTTCAGACACTGTGGGACGTTCACAGATCTGAGTATGTCATCCATTTATCCGAACTCTCCGAACTTTATGACTGATATAATATTTAAGTATATTTTTATTGGACCCTGATTACACTAACCATATCTATCCTTCGTCATATTCCACCGACCACCATCCTTTCTCGAAGGCTTCGCGTGTGCGGGGGCCAATGTTTTCTTAGCCAACCACGAAATCGCCTTCCATCGGGCTGCCAAGTAAGTTTACGTATTTTTTTATTATGAAACAAATCCTGAAAATAATTAAGTTTTACAGGTTCTAGAATCAAGGTTACGTTTTTGTTCGACTGTTACCAAATTTCGTGATAATAGGCTTTACTACAAAGCAATAAAGCCCAATATTATTTAATACGTACGCAGAGTAATCTCTATCAAAGTACCTACTCATAACATTACGCGTGAATTGACTGTTAATGATGTTACCCTTACAAATGGGCTTTAACCCACCGTATTAACACCCAATATCGTTTACACTACTCGATCACTGTTTAGCTGGGGTAATTTACCCAGTAATCCCCCAAGTTTGAAGCAACAGTTCCTAAGGTAAGCTTGTTGTAATAATCATAACCGTCGACGGAATCCTACACAAATAGGTACTTGTAATTTGCCACAGATAACTTTATTATATTAGTAGTTATAGTTACTAAAACCATCAACGAAACTCCAACATAAGAACTAATATTTTATCCCGGTATTGATGGGAATGTCGTGTGGGTTCAAATCCCCCCTGAGTCGAAATTTTCGGGATTTATAAAAATCTTAGATTTTCCCTGAAGTGTGGGCAAACACTTATAAAACAATAAAATCATAAGAACTATTAAGTTAATTGTACTTTTTAAGATATTGCATAGCTTCTATCGAGGGCCTTGAGCGCGGGGACCGAATCCAGAAATTCCGTAACGAAAAAAAACCTCACGCTCCCCACTCCGATTTACTTAATTTTATAATCTGTTGCTTGGAAATAGAGTTCATATTCAAACTTTTGTATTCTATTAGTTCTTCGTCACAACGTCGGAGCGCTAGTGTTCAACACAGTAAAGCTAGCTACACGTCCATGATTGGCCTCTGACACGAACTGACGTCTGACGTTTTTTACCTGAATCTAATTTCAGTTTTGTTTTGAAATTTGTTTTCGTATCGGTCACCACGCTCAAAAAGTGTAACTTGAATTAATATCAAAGAAAAAGAAATACTGCATAAATAAAATAAATAAATAATTATAATTGCATAAGTTGATACAAAATGCTATGCAATAGCTTTACCGCGGCAGTCCCCGAGTGCCACACGTCTTTTTTTGTGACTTTTCACATATTTTCTTAAAGTAAAACATTTTTTACATTTAAAAAACTTAACAAGCCTAAATAGCTTTGTTTTTAGTAACTCTGTCTCCTGCGCTGTAGGTCGTGGGTTTGATTCCCTCCCAGCTCAAACATTTGTGTGGCGAATATTGTTTTGTGTTTAGCTATTATAAAAGTCTCTGAATTATTATCAGTCTGTGGTGTCCATATTACAGCCTCTGGATAATTTGGGATCAGTTGACCGTGTGTCCCATTACTTTTTAATAGAAATTATAAAATATAAGTATAGGTAATTTTATTATTATAAAAAAAAATTACAGTGTTCATGTAATCATAAGGTTTTCTTTTTGTCTTAGGGCTTACACCAAATCCATTATCAATCGATCGATACAAACGTATGTAAAAGAATGAAAGCTCGTAGGTTTACGACATCGTCCGATTCACGGATGACAGATGAGAATCGGACGTCAATTCACTCAATTTTTATTTAATGGCATCTGGGACAACATTTCCACAATTTCGGCAATATCACGTAGTATTTTGTAAATATAAGAAACAGAGGTTGTTCAAAAGGTTGATAAGAGAATATAAATTCTCTTATCAACCTTTTGAACTCTAAACTGGGCATTCAATATCTCTAACACACTTTTCCAATGCGTCACTTAAAGCCAACGCCTTAGAAATTGAACGTAACGAAAACGTGGCTTTCAGTCAATAAAGTTAATAAAACAAGAGGAAGAAGTTTAAAAATATAAGTTGCGGTCTGAGTGACCTTTCATTTATTATTTTCACTGTTATATATTATTTACACGATTCTGAAAGTGCTCTTTGAAGAAGAATTGGCAAGAAACTCTGCTGGGCTTATGTTTTTAGAGCCTTTTTTGGTTTTTGAGAGGTTTTTGAGAGAGTTGAAGACAGTTTCACCACATTTTTTTTTGTCATCTATAATAATCACTCAGATATTTTATGATAAATTTCATTAAAGAGATATATGTTTAACAACATTTTTGAATTTATTTACAGATAAAAATTTCGACCATTATTAAATAATCACGACATTTGGTCGTTGGGTATACAGAGAAATTACAGTATGAAGCTAGGATTTATAGCCCTGCAGGCTACCTCTCTACTCAAGAACTCGTTTACCCCAAAGGTTTATCGGTTATTCGGCAGATATGGCCAGCCCACTGCCACTTCAGCTTGTTAATTCTCTGAGCTATGTCGACAACTTTATTTCTATGTCGGATATACTCTTTTAGAGAACTGAAGGATTCGTAACGGCTATGGATTCTACGGTGTTTGTACTCCCAGCATAGCTCGTTCCATAGCTCGCTGAGCGATTTTAAACTGGTGGACTGTCCGTACTGTGAGTGTCCATGTTTCTGCTCCATACGTCATGACGGGTAGGACGCAATGATTGAAAACTTTCGTTTTCAATCATTGCGGTATGGGTGACAAGAAAACTTGACGTAGTTTTCCAAATGCTGCCCAGCCCAGCTGAATCCTCTTCTTGGCCTCCTTCTCGAAGTTGTTTCTACCCAACAGCAATATCTGCCCGAGATATTGCTGTTGGGTAGAAACAACTTCGAGATGTGTACTCCATATGTATGTGGAGACGCCCTCCGGCCAGCTGGAGTGACGATCTGCGAAAGGCTACTGGTAGAAGCTGGATGCGTCGAGCTCAGGACAGGGCGCAATGGCGCAACTATTAGGGAAGGCCTATGTCCAGCAGTCAACTGCTACAGGCTGATGATCATGATGATGAGGCTACCTCTTACATGGTTCTGAATATATTTGCGTCTGAGCAATAACTGAAGACATTCATTTTTAGAAAAATATTCTGTTTGTTTGTTGCAAAGTTGCCGGCGTCAGCAAGTAAATAATGCGGGAGCTTTCATATAAATTTAAGTAACAGGTTAACCATTATTGGATTTATAAAAAAATTGAGAGGCAGTCTAGATTTAACATACTCGTTACATGATTGAAATCTGTTTAAAATAAAAGATTCAATTTGAAAATATAAATCCTATTCTGCTTTTTAAAATAAAATAAAAGCTAATATTATGTTCTTTGTAAAAAGATTAAAGTATCTTGATTTAATCTCTTTATTTATTTTTATCAAATCACAAAATGGCTTTCGTCTGTTCTAAAATGTATATAATCGACAAGTGATTGTAATGATAGAATCATAGTTTTTTTTATAAGTCTTGACTCTTTGAACTTCGCACCACCTAAAATGGATTCGTAATAAGATATGGCAATTCCCATACAAAATAATTCATTTTGATTTCTTTGATTTTTGGCTATTCCTTTGGATTTTCTTTCCTTAACCACCCCTGAATCGAAGTGAACGAAATCAAAAAATAAATATCCAAATCTGTCGATCTGTTTTGAGCTTTTTTTTTTGCAAGACACACGCATGGCAATTGATTTTTAGCGTTCCGTACTCAGCCTGAGCGTAAAAGCGGGACCGTATTACTAAGTCTCAACTGTCCGTTTGTCTGTCTGTCACCCACCAGGCTGTATCTCAAGAACCGTGATAGCTAGACAGTTTAAATTTTCACAGATGATGTATTACTGTTACTAAAAACATAATAAAACGAATATTTAAGGGGGCTATCATACAACAAACGTGATTTTTTGCCATTTTTTGCTCGATATTAATAACGGCAACAGGTAGATGCTTGAAATATTCACAGAATATTAAGTTGTATGTTCATTAATAAGTAAATAATTTAATTAAATACAAATAAATAAAAATTAATTAATTGGGGCTTCCATACATTTATAGATAATGATTATCGTGCTCGAGTTCGACTCGCACTTGGACGGTTTTTTTATTATAGATTATTAAAGTGGCAGTTAAAGGCAAGTCCAAACATGACATTAAGTTTCCCACTTATTGCAAGCAGTTAGCATATCACTTAATAGATAATCCATCACAGCTTTCTATTGTAACATAAATAATAAAAGGCGGTAAAAAAGTAAGCCTATTTGTACAAAAAAGCAGTTACTTTTGTCTGCAGTTCTGAATTGTACTTTGATACAAGGCAATAAAACTCAACAAACAAAGGCAATAACAAACTTATGAATGGGGACCCTTGTATTGTAGTACCAATTACGAATCTCTATACAATGCTCTAGTGATCTTGATCATTGTACAAAAAGACAGCTTTATTTTTTGAATTCCGAAGTTTTTGTTGTTGTTTCTAATAAACAAAGAGCCCCATCTGATTGCTTTGAATTCCTGAAACTTATCAGGGCCTTGTATATCAAACAAAATACACTAATCCTATCCTATCCTACTAATATTATAAATGGGAAAGTTTGTAAGTATGGATGTATGGATGTATGGATGAATGTTTGTTACTCTTTCACGCAAAAACTACTGAACGGATTTGGATTAAACTTGGAATATACATTATCCCGGCACCACGCGAGCGAAGCCACGGTCGGAAGCTAGTCCTATGATAAATGTGAAAGTTTGTGAGGATGGATGGATGTATGTATGGATGTTTGTTACTTAAAGACGCCAGAACGGCTAAACGGATTTAGATGAAACTTGGAATATACATAGATTTTGACCTGGTTTAATACATTATACATAGAACACACAATATTCATATTGTTCGCGTATTGTAAACAGGATATTCCGATTGCCTTGAATTATTCTTGAAATTTTGATGACTTCTGTCAAGCACAGTGGTCGTATGGTACCTACCTATCTAATGCACAATTGGATTGAATTCTATCACATTCATATTGCACACATTTTCTCAAATAATTTATAACTCAAAAGTGACATTAGTAATCCCAAAGACATTTTTAAAATATTTCCAGATCAAATTATTTTAATCCGACTTCGGTTCTTGATCGTTTATTTCGAGTGAAAAAATGCTTTTTGTCGTTCTATTTATGTTGCTAACTGTACATCAAGTTTTGATTTCAAGTTTGGCACTGACTGTAGATCACATTTAATTCATCTTCGTAAACTACTTTACTTGATTGGAAACATCATTTCGCCCTATCTTCTGATCTTTGAACTTCTGTGGGTGTCTTCATATTGAGATACGTGAAGGCTCATGTAATCACACCCTAATTATAGGCACCTGTTGAATGTAAGGCATTAGCCTTATAATTAGTTCCGTTGAGGGCGCCACTGAGACTAATTGAGAGGTCCTGAGCAAACTGGGACAATCGATTCGGAAGCTTGTTGACTTGAGTATTGGAACTGAATTGCAATAACTCTTAAATCTTGGCATGGAATTGTAACACTTGAATTAATTAAACTTAATTCTAGAGCTTTCTTAGATTAGTGTGATTTAGCCAGGAGTCGTGGTGGCCTAGTAAGGGGTACCCCGACTTTTGATTCGGAGGTCGTGGATCCATTCCGACAAAAGGATTTTTCACTTCGAAAAATATATGTATGTATACCAAATGCTCAAAAATGGTGAAGAAGAACATCGTGAGAAAACCCGTGGCTTACCACACTTATTGACCAGACAAGTATTGAAAAGACTCACATTCACATTTATAATATTTGTCACTTTAATTGACAAACACCATATTATTAGGATCCGGCCTTCAATGATTAGTATTATTTTTTTACTAGTGAAATGTAAATGAATTAACTAATTCATTTTTAAAACGGAAATTTTCATGCACCGTTAAACCGCTCCGCCGCCGTTTCGACACTTTCAGAGAGTCTTTTTCAGACAAATGCGATACTCTACCTCCATGTCCCGTCTAGCACTAGCCTCAGTGCTAAAATTCCTATATCTTCATATTTTTAAATATAAATATTGATGTTAAGCAAGACATAAAAGGTTTGATTAGACTACATTCGTGCAAGCCAGTATCCAAGTATTTATTATATTTTTAATGGCAAAATTGGCGGTCGACCCCACCTGATTTTTAAGTGCTAGGCCACATAGAAAGCAAAGGTCAGAATGAGTTAATTATTAATAATACGATTAACACATTATTTTTTTAATGCCAAAATTGGCAGACGACCAGACAGGCCACCTGATTTTTCGGTGCTCGGCCTTTCAGAAACCAGGGGCCAGAATAAGTTAATTATTCATACTCGATTAAACCGTATCAAGATTGTACGAGTTATGACGAGATAAGAAATACTCGTACATTTTGGGATATCATTACACATAAATCAAACTAATGCGTGTGTCTATTAGCAGTTCGTTATCGAAATTGTGGCGGCTTACACTAACCAGCTAAATTGAACTTAGAGCTACCGGTAATTAGGTTTAAACTCGTATCACTAATTAAGATCATTTACTACTAATAATATTATGAATAGTCAATTAGACTATAAGTGGATTAAGCGATAAACAAGTTGTGATGAATATAAATGAATCCGATGAAACTATCGTGAACTAACTTCATAGTGAAAACCGGTAATTTTCACGTACCGTTATGTCGATGAAGGCAGCGACGGCGTTTCGACTCATTTAGAGAGCCTTCAGCAGGGTGAGTGAAACGTAAATTAGTCGAAACGCTGTCAGCGCCTTCTCCGATGTAACGGTTCACGAACATTCCCGTTTTCTACATAAATGAGTTAATTCACGTGTGCTATTAACTCATTCATGTATATTATTTTTCAATAGATGGTCGGAAGATGGTTGTCAAAATTAAATTATCGACTTTTGATTAGAGGAGAAGAGTAGAATGAATTCATCATCATCATCAGATTATAGCAGTCCACTACTGGACATAGGCCTCCCCTAATGAGCGCCATTGCGCCCTGTCCTCAGTTCAACGCAACCAGCTTCTACCAGCAGCCTTTCGCAGATGGTCGGTCCACTGGCCGGAGGCCGTCCTTTTCTGCATTTGCCGTGGCGCGGTCTCGACACAAGAACTTCCCGTCAGTTGTCGGTTCTTTGGCATAATGAACTAGGATAACTGATAGGCCCAAAAATATACACTCAGGTATTGTTTTAATATTACTATAGGGAAAGGTGGGCATGAAAGAGTCAGTTTTAGAAAACAAACTCGTTTTAATATGCAGCACACAATAAAACTACTTGGTTTATATTTTAATTAAAAGTTTGTTGTTGCCCTTTGACATACAAACATATTTTTTGCATTTATAGAACGCTATTATGCGCCCTGTCCTAAACTCTACACATCCAGCTTCTAACAGCAGCCTTTCACAATCGTCCAGCTGGCCGGAGGGCATCCTACGTCTCCACTCTAGTTCAAGCACATTTCAATATATTTACGGAAGTCTAAAGTTCCGCAAGTATATCGTGAAGTGTATATAAAGTAAAAGAAAAATCAGTAAGAAAATATGCTTATAATGGCAGTCAGTTGTATATCAGATGACTCAGTGAGTCACGGTCGAATTAAACGTAATAAGAGTTTTAACACCCGTTGATAAAGAGGATTACAGTGACATCTGACACAGGCAGTATTGATTGGATACAAGAAGCTTATATGATCCACTAGCCTAGCTTATATGATCCACCCGCGGCTTTGGTTGAATAAAAAGAAGCCTAGTCTAGTCTTAGTAAAAAAAACCTAAATAGCTTCAAGTGTGCCCAAATTTGAAGAGTTCTCTCGATTTAGCTCCTAACCATGATTATGGGACCACCTGGGAAGTCACCTTTCAATCAAACAAAAGAAGGATTTTAAAACACCCAGACAGAGAACTAACATCCATGCTCAAAACGATTTTAACCTGATGATTATGATACCACCTTTCAAACAAAAGAATAATTTTAAAACACCCAAACACAGAACTATAATCTATGTTAAAAAAATATTTCAGGTGAATGAATCGGGATAAATTTATATAAATAATAAATGAGAAAGTACAAGTAGCGTCACGAAACTCTAGCGTTGGCCGTTACTGCGCAGAAGTCAAAAGTAAGGTATGTTAGGGAGGCTAGAGGCGAGAGAGAGCGAGATACCCATGCGCTGACGTTTCGTTCAGCGCTAGACTTAGGTGCCGGCGCGATAACTAAGTAGGGTTTTGTGGCAAAGGAGCATTATAGTACCTCATTTTTATTAAGATGTGCGGACTATAACCAGCCGGAATTTGGAATCACGGGTACAAAAAATCATAGTAACAGAAAAATGAGAAAGTACAAGTAGCGTCACGAAACTCTAGCGCTGGCCGTTACTGCGCAGAAGTCAAAAGTAAGGTATCTTAGGGAGGCTAGAGGCAAGAGAGAGCGAGAGACCCATGCGCAGACGTTTCGTTCAGCGCTAGACTTACGTGCCGTTAGCGGTAACTAAGTAGGGTTTAGTGGCAAAGGAGCATTATATAGTACCTAATTTTTTAAGATGTGCGGACTATAACCACCCGGAATTTGGAATCACGGGTACAAAAAAATCATAGTAACGTAAGTAATTCAAGTAAGCAATAGCGGGACAAACATTTGCCTCAATGAGCCACCTTTTCTTTTGTAGTTAGAGGGTTTTGTTGTTAGGAAACTATAGGTTTGGTTTGAAGATAAAATAATTACGATTTCGGAATTTTAAAAAAATGTACTGTCAGCCTAGAAAATGACCATTGAAAAAAAAAAAAACATGTTGGTCTCAATCGACTCTATTTCCCAACAGAAACACTTTCCTCAAAGTAACTTACTAAATCCAATCGTAAGTTTTCGCAAAAATTAAAAAAATAGATTTCCATACAATTTTTATGAAACGTCATTCGCCAACATTGATTCATTTATTTATTTATTTATTTATTTTATTTTTGTTGGAAAACTTACAGCTAGGTACATTTTTTTAGAATAAAGCTAGCTCATGCATTCAATTCGACGCAAATATCAATTTGAAATATAGAGTATTTCCCGGCAAGTGTTCGAAATGCATTCATTCAACTCAAAGTTGGCGAATAAAGATTCGTAGAAATTGTATGGAAAACTTTATTTTTATTTTTGCGAAGTCTTACCGTTTGATTTGGTAAAATATTATAAGAAGAGTGTTAATGTTGGGAAATAGAGTCGATTGAGACCAAATTGTATTTTTTTCATTCCAAAAATGCAATTGTTTTTTTCTTCAAAATACATTTATAGTTTCATCAGAACAAAATTATTTAATTATTATAATTTTTCATTTTTACTGTATGTAATTTAATTGATAATATTCTTTATTTGTACTTAATGCATTAGAAAACTACTTTTGCATGCCTTAGATTTAGGCAGAACATGTTGTGCTTTAATTATAATACCACTGTATGTACATCTTTATTACTCATGTTAGCAAATGAATGACTTTGAACTTTAAAAACCTTTTAACTACAAAAGGAAAGGTAGCCTTCAATGAGTAAAATTTTGCCCCAACCTGTATAAATAAATGTTCGTCTCGCTATCACTTACTTGAATTGTTGCGATAGTTTGAGCTTCGTTCTACAATATATTCTTGGTTGCAATCACTCAAGCAATGGAATTCACGTGTATTCTGTACCATTCGTCGCCATAAACTAATTATTCACTCCAACCCATCATACGTCAGAGTTCCTGTGAGGTGTCAGGGCTTTAGTTGAAGATTTGTGCCACGGTAAATGGTGACCCTTGCTGACAGTGAGGAATGACTGTGAACCCCGTATTTCTTTCACTTGGCTCACTGGAGTTTGCCTAGAGGGTTTAGTTTTTTTATTGTTTTTAGAAGTATTATTCGCCCATTGTACCATTATTTTTAATACCTATTTCATTATGTTGTGTTTCTTTGTATGGTGTGCAATAAAGTTGTTCCTATCTATCTATCTAAGTAACTAGCTTCCGTTCGTGGCTACGCTCGCATGGTACCCGGATAAAATCTAGCCTATATTTGTCTTCAAGTTTCATCCAAATCCGTTCAGTAGTTTTTGCGTGAAAGAGTTACAATCAATCATCCATACATTCTTTCACAATTATAATATTAGTAGGAAGTAGGATTATAATAATAGTAACTAGGTTTTATTTTTATTTACATATGGTTGTCTTAAGCGCAAAACCGGAATGGCGTTTGATTTAGGAGGTTTATGCCCAGCATTGGGTTTTGAAGAGCTGAGAATAATGATGATGATGATGGTTGTTTTATGGCGTCTCGTAAACGTAGTGTAGGACTTTCCGGTCAGATGAGGTGATGATTTGCTGGTAGAAGCTGGAAGCGTCAGGTCGAGGATGATAGAGCGCAATAACGCTTACGGCCATTGTCCAGCAGTGGACTTCTATTATGTTGTTGATGATAGTGAGAGTTAATTTGACTGTGTGCGTCAAATCATTTCTTAGTTCCTTTTCTGTCAATTTAGACACGAATTCAAATAAAATGTGTTAAGATTGCATAATTTGAGATCTTCATTTCACAGGTACTAGAAATCGTGAATCTGTGATTAGAATTTCAAAGCAAGCAATCTCGAAGTACTCTATGAATCTTGAACGATTCTAAATAAGACGTTGAGAGCGAATAGAGTATGACAGAGCATAAACCATAATCCATTTTATACAATATCTGTTTTACGTAGCTTGCACTTCTGAAGACATTGATTTATCGACACAAAATTGTGGTTTTATTGTAAAAGTTTAGAGAATACTCGATGGTTTTGTAAGCACAGCCCTCAAGTTGATTATTTGATTATCTGCCATCGATTTGATTTGCCCTGATGTGTTTTAAAAATTAACTACTTCCTCTTACAGGCCACAAATATAAATAATGTAGCTAAAATAGCATCATCATCATCATCATCATCAGCTTCAGTGGGTAAAAAAAATCAATTGACATCGATGTCCATAGATTGTTTGATTTTTGAAATCATCATGTCAGTCAGATTACAAACAAATTCATTTCATTGATGTCGATTGACAAAACATCTTCATTATCTGCTTTGCTAATATTTATCATGACAGCAGGTCATTTATCACTGCCACAAAGGATGCTATCACTCTGTTAATGAACCGGGGGTTAAACATGATAATTAAGTGGAATTCAAAACTGGAAATGGCTCCTTGCAATTTATGATTGCCTTGTACTTGGTCTTTGGAATGAATAGTGATCAATAACAGTTTTTTATAATTCTGAAATTGCTCGTAACTTACATGAAAAAAAAAGGAAAAACTGCAGGAATAAAAAAAAAACAGTCATGCCCAAAATAATTAGTAAGTAAAAGTTACCATTGCATAAAAACCAAATTCTAATAAATTTTACTCCGAAGAAATGTCATGGCAGACCGATCAGCTATTACTAAAAAAAATCTGATAAAATGAAAAGTACCCCAAAAGTAGACCAAACCATAAATGAGTACAGCCTAGTTCAAAATTGAAGATACACAGTTCTGGCCCGAATACAATGGCTGTCAAAAAATTATAAGAAACTTCCGGAAAAGCTAAAAGACGAGGAAGATAAATGTTAATAAATAAATGTTATGACAGCTTGCAAGATTTTTTTCAGTTACTCACTGAAACTTCCAGAAATTAAGAATTAAATTGAGTTAGATGTATAATTTCACCCTTAAAAAATATTACTTTTTAACGGGCTCGGCTCCATACTATTGCTGTGCCCAAAATTGGGCTCATAGCGTTATACGAATCATCCATGTTTTGTACCTAACATTATGACTGCAATAAATAAATGAATATGAATACGAAAGTGAAGGACTAACTGATCTAAAGAAAATTTACATATTTCTAAAATCATAGCTAAACGATCTTCGTCAATTTATTGCTACGTAATTTAAATAAAAAAAAACGAATCATATTCTTTTACCTTTTGTAAAACATTCGGTTTAAGGTGTGAACTGTGAACCTTCGAAAACCCTTTATAAGTAATCTTTTGTAGCATTATTTGGGTCTCTCTACGAACAAGGTATACTAAATAAAAGAATTCCGATAACCTAACTTTACGAGCCCTAAAAAGGCTAAAACATTATTTTTACATAAAATATGGTGAAGTTTAGAGCAATTTAGTTGGCTGTTTCTGAAGCAGATATAAAAAATACTCCAGAACTCTGTTAGTGTATAATTTTATTACCGCTTTGGTCATACTGTTAGATATTATGTAAACCAATTTTTTATTCGGCTATAAAAGTTCATGCTTGGCTGTTCTTGTGAGATTAAATTCAAATTTTGTCCCCAGTTTAACCTGTAGGCATAGTATTAGTTATCAGGACAACAGGCTTGTCAACGGAGAAGAACGGGCTTGATGACGGAGAAGAAGGAATTTGTTGACGTAAAATAACGGGCTTGTTGACGGAGAAGAACGGACTTCTAGACGTAAAATAACGATTTTACGTATAAGAACGGGCTTGTTGACGGAGAAGAACGCATTTGTTGACGTAAAAGAACGGGCTTGTTGACGGAGAAGAACGCATTTGACTTAGAAGAACGGGTTTGTCGACGGCGAAGAACTGGCTTATCGATGTAGAAAAAGGGTTTTGTCGATGGTAACACAAACGGTTAAATCCTTCAGAAAGCCTTTATAATAGCAACTTCAATAGAACAAGCGGAAACATTTTTCGGTATTCAGGTGCATACTTCCTTTGTTGTCGACATAGGACTAGCTTTTGAACGGGCTTGACGAAGAAAACAAATAATTTCTTCAAGACGCCTTTCGGATGTCAACCCTCAATAAAAGGCAGTTTCTAGCATAAAACCACAACCAGCCTAAATTAGTCTACTGCTGATCATAGGCCTTATTTAATAAAAAGGGATATGCTCACTATCCCCACGCTGGGCATGCGAGTTGGGAATCGCAGGGCATCGCTTCTTGCACCACAAACGCTGCAGCACGTAGGCGATCAGATTTAGCTGTACTGGTATTATGGTACCGCTAAAGTCCCATTTGTTACGTTAGCAGGATGCACATTTTGTCGGTAGAGGTGGGTTGGGATGCCCAAGACTGGACATGTAACCCACACTCATACTTGTAGCATATATGCTACTTTAATAGTATCGAATGCTAAAGATAGCTAGAAATAATATCGCGAAGAGAAAATGTTTCCTACTATTGGAAAAAGATTTTTAGGATATTATGCCATACTGCAGATGTTTTTTCTCTCGTTTTCAATGCTACCAGGCTCATCGGAATCTCTAATAGAGACGGCATTGAAATTGGAATTGCGAAAACATTCCGAGAGTATGGTGTTGGCCGGAAATAGGTTATGCATAGAAGTGATATACAATAGCGATTCTCGCGATTGGTCTATAACTAAAATAAAATCTTTAGAATAGCGATTCTAAAGGTTTTATTTTAGTAATAGACCCTTAAAATAGCGCCTTATTACTTTTCAAACTGACATGACTGTGCACCTTCTATTAAAGTGACGCCCAGTCGGTCACGCATTTAAACATTATGCCAATACAAACGTCAGTGGCTAAAGTGCTAAAGTACCATTCAAAAAACCTTTCTCACGAATATGGAACTAGAAATTGTAGTTTCACTTCTATTCGCTATATGTTTATCTTCAGCAGCTGAATTATTAGAATATTATGGTAATGCTTGTCATTAGGCGATAGAGAAAATTGAATGTTTGTGTGAAATGGCTGACCTCAGCGTGCAGTAATTTGATTTATATGTATTACTTGTATTTCCCGCCTAAGACAAAGGTGGCAGGTTCCATTCCCGACGCGAGACAAATATTTGTATGATCTGCAAATTCCGTGACAAATTCTCGGACCTGTTAAAACATGTAAGTAGTATATGCTCTGCTTAGGGCTGCAATGTATTGTGTGTGTGAAAATATCTCGTTTTTTTTAAAATTCTTTCTAAATTAATTTAACGTTAATCTTAAATTACTCATTAGCCTAAAGTAAGGCTAGATCGTAATCTTGCATTTTTAAATTTATAGAGTAAGGAATGAAAAAAAAACAAAAAATAAACAAGCGATAACTGTCAAATTTCCATAGAGTTTTGACATTTGTCGCAATTTGTATGTGTAATCCGACAATTATCTCTATTCCTAATTAACAAGTAAAGCCGAGAATCAGGCATAGGCTGACCAATTGGACATTATTACCGTGGCCTGCTCAGTACAATGTCATACAATTATTCGTTTTTTTTTTTTAAGTTTTCGAATTTAAATTCGTTTATTATTACAATATATAACATTAGAGATTAAACCAATAACTAACTTATCTACTTTAGCAAAATAAAAATAGATAAATTAAGATAATGTCTAATACGACAATCATCTCTATTCCTAAAAATCAGGGCCCAAG
Source organism: Horisme vitalbata (assembly GCA_951804965.1). Classification (NCBI taxonomy): domain Eukaryota; kingdom Metazoa; phylum Arthropoda; class Insecta; order Lepidoptera; family Geometridae; genus Horisme; species Horisme vitalbata. The sequence continues at coordinate 13,940,587 of OX638100.1, forward strand.
CTGACCAATCGAATTTTGTCACGTGACCAGGGGCCTCATTCTGACGATTCGATATATTTGATAATATCGCGAGAACTGTGAAATTTCATAAAGTTTTTACAGTTGCCGCGTTACATATCTAATAGAATCAAATATATTGAATGGTCTGAATCAGGCCCCTGCACAGTGCAATGTCACGTAGAGCACGTTTCTACTAGTTGGACGTGATGGGTTGTTATTGCAAAAGGTTAGAAGTTAATGGCGAGCCAGTGTTATTTCCGTTACTTGAATGAAATAATAATATCCACAATTCAATGATAACACGGAATGAATTGACAATTGCTTCATAACATTTAGTATAAGTCCAGTAGTTTCTATAACTCTAATGCTACAAGCTGGTCGATCATTTCCTGAGAATGCTTTAGGGTGGAAAATTTTCTGTTTTTTTTTAACTCGTCAGAGAAGGTTAGTGGAATTCGTACAAAATATTTTATAAATATTTATTTATATTTAATATCTTGTAATGGAATTCCTTAAAGTCACGCCTCGGTCAATTGAGTCAACTATCTAATCAATTTACTTAGACGTGCATTTCTGTTGATTTTATCTTGTGTATTTGTGTGTGTGTTGTTTCTCCAAGATAATTACAGGTTTGTTTTCATTTGGTGGAAGAGTAAGTAGACGGTTGCATTTATTAATAATTACTTGTTTGCTTGTTCTTTCTCTGATTTGCATGTGAATCTACGGGCGGGAAGGCGGTACACGCGTATGCATTTTGTGGAAGTCGTCAGAGAAAGGTAGCGGAATTTGTACTAAATATTTTGCTTTGTAGGATATCTTGTTATCAACTAACAACTCATCTAAGTGCCAACAACGGGCACTGAAGGCGAATAGACGGCTCAATGAAAGATGTCGTGGTCAAATGTTTGCATGATCTGCAAATATTTGTTCTGGGTCTGGGTGTTGTAGAACCAATGTGTACTCAAAGTTTCTGATGCCCACGTCACAGCAGAGAATTCAATTGTGTGGACAAGACCTTTTATGACCATTGAGTGTCATGGAGCCGTGGCCTAGAGGGATGTATCCCGACTTCTGATCCGGAGGTCGTGGGTTCAAATCTCGACAGTGCACCAATTAGATTTTTCGGGTCGATAAAATTATGTACTCTTTACCACGTGCTTAACGGTGGCTAAAATATCGTAAGGAAACTGATTCAAGCGCAGGTTTTTGACAGTTTTACAATTCTAATATCTGTGTTAGATTGACACCTGAGCAATGAGCATTGTTCTTCAATGACTAAAGACTTCGACTTTCACTTTGTACTCTAAAACGGAAGTTCATTTCTGAATTCTAAAAAGTATTTCTTACAGAGCACTAAAATGAACTTAAATTTAAAATCGATGGGTACAGTCAGCAACAAAAGTAAATGTATCTCTGAAATTATTCAAACTGCTATATAGCTAGAATTGTTGAGATTTTTGTAAAGATTTGCATTGATTGCCAATAGATTAAAGCCTTCCTATTTCCTACTAATATTATAAATGCGAAAGTTTGTGAGTATGGATGTATGTTTGTTACTCTTTCACGCAAAAACGACTGAAGGGATTTGGATGAATCTTGGAACATATATGACCTGGTTAGCTGCCTAGCTTATGACCTGGATAAGCACATAGGCAACTTTTTTACCGGGTACCACGCGAGCGAAGCTGCGGGCGGAAGCTATTATGAAATAATTTCTTAGTTATCGTACTCATGAAACTAACCTGAATAAACTCATTCATATTGATAAAACGGATTTTTTTTACGTACCGTTATGTCGGTGAACACTCTAGCACTCTAGAGTGCTAGGCGGGACACGGAGGGAGAGCGTCGCGTTCACGCGCATCACCCTGAAGAAGACTGTCTTAATGAGTCGAAACGCCGTCGGTGCCTTCACCGACGTAACGGTACGTAAAAATTTCCGTTTTTCAATTTAATTTTTTTAGTTACTTAAATATTTTGTTAATCGACTTTTGTTGCCAACTGTACATTTTACGAGGCCATAATAATACAGATTTGCGATTCAGATTCGTAGGTAACCTAGTTTATTACATCCTTTGACTATAAATAGGTAGCATTAGGTACTCTGTTAGTCGTTAAATTGGTAATAAGTCTCCAAAACAGCGAAGAAGCCTCCATTATTTAAGACCAGGTTGTTAATACAGTATCAGTTACTAAAAGCTTCATTTAATAATATACCTAATATTATTGAATAGTAAAATAATAGTTGTTTAGTTGGTATTTCTTTATTTAAGGCGGACTATACAGGTCAAACCTCCCCTCGCTCGAACTATTCAAAATTTTTGAAGATATAAAATCACTGAATATAGTTATGCAAAATAGCAAGCCTTTCACGGCCTAGAAAATAACAATACAAAGGTTCAGCAATACTATCAATTGCACCAAAATTGATCACATTGGTGCAAGTTTTTTAGTAAGAAAACGTGATAGAATCAAAATGATATTATTGCTGAACCTTTGTATTGTTATTTTCTAGGCCGTGAAGGTTTACGATTTTGCATAACTACATTGCGAGCGAGAGGGAGGTTTGACATACATGTATCGCAAAGTGTCGACGGTGCCAGAAGCCTGTTAGGGAAGTGGACTGATATAGGCTGGTATAGTTGATAGTTGTATTGTTGTCCCACTGCAGGGCAAAGATTTTCCCCATAGACTTCCAAACCCCGAGCCAGTCTCCACTCTCTTTTGAAGGCATCGAGCTCGTCCACCTAACGCATCCCCAGCCGAACCCGACGCCACTTATTAGGCCCAAATTTCTCCTACGCTGACGTCAATGCACATTATGTTCTATGATGCACCCTACTGTGACACTGAAGTCAGGCAGCAGCAATCCACCGCTGACTCTAGAACATAGTGTTCATTCGTACATTCGACAGGGGGTCGAGTACGTGTTTCGTGTCTTGTAATTGGTACCCATAATCAAACGAAAATCGAAATTTCGGCACGAAGATACATACGACCGAAATATTGGAATTGACAGTATGAAATACGACCAATCGTGTGAAGTGAATTGAAGTAGACCTCCTGATGTCCGCGACCAAAGTCAACGTAGGAGGAATGCAGGTCTGAGGTGTCCAGGCTTTGGTGATGTTCGTTCACCAATTGGAGGGCACCGAAAATGTGAGAGATATGCTGCAAGGCTCGGTCTCTCAGTCGCCCTACCTAAGATAAATCGTGTATGACAACTTCAGATTCGAAAGCGTCTATAAGCGTAATCCTAGTTTGGTACTCCCGCGCCTGCGTTTTATTTACCAATATTCAATGTTTGTCTTTGTCCTAGTCGACTGCGAAGGGGTAAACACAAAAACATTTTTATCATTCGCCTGCCGTTCGTAATATTGGCCAGTGTAACAGCATATTGGCAGCACCTTGTTCCGATGATGCACAGCTTTTATAACTTAGCAGTTAAGTGTTTGAAATAGGTATGTAAGTGTTTAGAATATTATTATTTTTGTTCCCGATCGGGCGATGTGGTCGCTCAGCGATAAAGCCCGTTTTTTGTTATACTTAAAAAAAAATCCTCTTTCACATAACAATTTACTTGTTCATTAAAGCATAGCACTACCGCTCGAGGGCATCTGACATAGCCTAGCGATAAAAAATCCGGGACCAATATCTTAACGCCCCTGTGTCAACTAGCTCGTGTCCATAAGAGCTGTTCTTGTAACCCAGGTTTCGCTCAAGTGCTTCATTTTTTGCCAGTATGTATGTATACCTAGTAGGTACTGGGGACGAATGGTTAGGTAGACAGCTGTACGTTTGTCCGGACAAAAAATCCAATTATAAATCGTTTAAAACCCCTTCGTTACGAATTTACGATGATAGAATCAAAAAGGTTGGTAAACAAGGCCTCGGATAAATACGTACAAATGAGGAGCATCTGAATACACAAAACTGTATAGAAGCTGTCTGTTTGACTGATAAAAACTCACAGCCTAAACCGTTAGTCCTAGAGACTTTTTTAGAAGGTTTGTCCAATGTATAGTGTAGGGGTGCAATAAGAATTCAACCCCTCAAAGAGTGCAGCTCGGAAAATATTATACACGAACAAAGTCGCGGGAAGCCCACTAGTTCTGCATACATTTACAAGTATTTAAATTATTAAAATATTGCAACTCAAGACTTATTTTGTTGTAAACATGTTGGACTATTATGAGCTTACATTTTTCTCTCAATCTGGGTTAAATTTACGTAGTTTTGATAAAAAATCAAATTTTTATATTATTCTATTCATCATAGTGCCTTCTACCTGCTTATCTTGCTTTTTATGCATGTTTAAAATAACATTTCACGTTTTTGCTTATCTGTGATGCACCCGTTCATATATATTACGCGTCAAATAAATATTATATTTACCTATATATCACAGTGGAGCGGAGTTCATTTCTATTTTGAAATGTTGGCTGACTTTTGTATTTAAAAGAGGGCTTAAAAATACTTTGCTCTTCAGAATAAACGTTACAAAGACCTTTGACCACAACGTCATCGTGGAATTCGTATCTGAATATATATTCGATGTTTTTATGCCATGTGTGCTAGTTCTGCCAAAGTTTGTACACTGTATTTTTAAGAAAACCCGCTGGCTTCTGTAGTATGTACATGTTAATGTCTTTTGTCTTTTTTTCCCCAATTTGAGTATTGGTCAATGAACCAATATGGAGTCCAAATGAGCACAAATGCATAACACAATGGTGGGGGTGGGACATCTGGTTAATTACTCAGCTCAGAAGCACAGAAGTTTCCAACGTTCTTCGCAGGCTTCGCGGGTTGATCTAGGGGTTCCAAGCATTTGTTCGCGTTGGGATGCAACTCCTACGCTTTCCAGAATTACGTGGGCAAGTCCCTGCATAGTGGGCTATCTGTTGCTCCGATGTTATAGAATAGAGGTATGTTCAGAGGAGAGTGGCCCGTGAGGGCACCACCGATCGAGCGAAGGTGTCTTTTGTCTTTTGAGAGTCGAACAGACGCCGGCCGGAATTCGAACCCACGACCTCCGGGCTGGAAGTTGCAACACAGCTCACGTTATTTTTCTTTCTTCTTTTTAGTTACAAGGAATGATGGCAGAGGTTGGCCGAAGAAAAGATGAATTAATTGTGACATAGATGATATTAGTAAGGAAGCGACAGTTGAGATGATAGCTGATAGAAGAGGGGCTGTTATGATAGCTGGGGTGTTAGGGGTTCCAATCTACATCTTCAGAACCCAAGCCAACCTCCCCTGCCTCTGGTGCACCCTGCTAAATAAACGAGGCTATGACGGCCGGCTGATGCGCCATAGCGCAGCCTAACACCGGCACAACTAAATCCCCTGGCCGCAGACGGGCAGCAGCGAATAAAATGGAAAAGGACATGTTTCGAAACCACTTAGACTGGGATAAAGGCAGGGAGATGAAGATGATGATGATCCTTTGATTTCTTTTATGAGTTAGTTAGTAGCAAACTCTGGTTGTATGGCTGCTATCATGCTGATAAATTTGATTATTTACATGGCTGTTTTCAGTCGCTAAGCCATGTCGAAAACCTTCTGGAGGCCTAAAAACTCCAACACCAGCTGTCCAACAGCTCATACGAAGAAAGCAGAAAGTAATATGTAATCTCAATCTTCTTCATAATTATAATCAAAAGGAATAACGGATTTTCTTTGAATAACGAAAAGTCCATCTATTTCTCAGAAAATAATATTAACGGTCACTTTTCATTAAATAAGACGTCCCTCAAAGTCTTTCCCTATCAATAAGAAATCACTCAAAGTGGATGTTGCCCGTATTTTTAAAATTAAGCCTATGAAGTGATATTATCAATCTTCTTCAGATAAATCTCTTGGCCTCTAGAGTTTTGCAGAGATTATTTTTTGACAAACAATACGAAATAGTTCGAGAAAATTAGTCAAATTAGGGCACGAATCTCGGAATGAGAGATAGTCGGCTATAAACTTGTATAAACCTTTATTTGAGCTCTCTAAAACTTGTCTCAAAACCAACTTATCGTAGGGCTTGAGCTTCATTCCAAGGTGATAGATAAAAAATCGATTTATTGCAAATATCATGTTTTCTATGGGTTTTATGCTATTTATATCTTAATAAATATTGTAGAACATTAAATTCTCTACATCTTTTGTTCAAACATTTTTTTAATATCTTGAACCATTTTCGAGATAGAGGGCAGAGTGCGCGCAGAAATCCAGGAAACATGATATTTGCAATAAATCGATTTTTTTACCTTTGACCTCAGAATATCTGTAGAAGCTAACACCCTACGATTTTGAGACAAGTTTTACAGTGCTCACATAAAGGTATATACAAAATTATAGCCGACTATCTCTCATTCCAAGATGAAACTCCTAATTTTACTGGGCTAAAATTGCTTTTGCTTTGAAACTAGGTTTTAAGTTTAGTTTTATCATAAAAGAACGTTTTCATTTTCAACTATATGCATGAGTAATATTGAAAATTCAATATTTTTCACATTAACTTGAAATGACTTCAATTATGAATATTTACCTACCTATACTATTATATCATCGGAATATGTTAACTAAGTCTTATTTTAAGAATTCTTTAAAAATAATTTTAGTAGTAATTGCAATACTTGGTTGTTTGAGTAGGAGTTTAGAGGTTAAGAGGGTAAAGAGACATAGAAGGTTTCGGATTTGGTTTCCGCCACGAAACAAATTTTTGTATAATCTGCAAACATTAGCTTCGGGTCTGGGTGTTTTCTATGTATAATAAGTATTTACAAATAAAATATCTATGAAATGTCAGTTATTTGGTTCCAATAATAGAAGCGATGCTGTGTGTGTGATTTTTTATTTCTATGGTACCTACACACACCGGCCTAGATTATCAACGTCAAAGCCACAGGTCAAAACGTACAACTATAAAACACATACAACAGACATAGAACCTAGAGGATAAAGTTGGCACCTCGGGTACGGAAGCCGAAAAATCTTCTAAATCTCAGTAGACCGATACGTAGACCGTTATGGTTTGCTTATACTGGGTTGACAGGTCGCATCCGCTTGCCTGCCGAAGGCGGCAAATAATTAAAGTAGTTTGTGACAAACAAAATCACAAAACTCAAATTCCATTAGAGATTGCTGCTTGTAGAAAATACCAAAAATGTATAGGCTTGACATAAGCCTGACACGTGACATATCGATAGCTTTATGACAATGCCAGTCAACTTTTATCATGTTACCCACAGATGTAGGAAGACAACTAGATAAAGTCATAAAATTCAATACGGCTGATATCTACTTTCTTATGTTAAATATCATCAGTTAGAAAGGGATGCATACATATATGAATGCTACTACAAAAAGATAATCGTACCAGGGCGCTCGAACAAATTTCTATGCAGGTTCATACAAATGCCCTGGTACGAAGTCGCAGATAAAGTATGCATCTCTTTCTAGCTAACATAAGACATAAGAAAGTAAAGATCAGCCGTATGAGTTAATATTCAGAGAATAAATAAATTTTACGACTTCTTCTATGCTTAAGTCTTGTTACCTAACCAACATATCTAAGTTTTCACTACCATTACGAAAATTGAAGAAAGAAGAAAAACTAAGGCACAGAAGGCAAACTATGCCTATAAATAGCCTAAGAAAGTATATGATACAAAGGACCATCTACAACGACACCTCTTATGTCGACCAATTCTTCTATCAAATGACCCAAAGGTAGTCGCCTCTGCGAACTTCAAGGTAGAGAGGGGCATCCTCGAGGCCCTAACTAAACACTTGGAAAAGAGAAAGAGCGTTTGAAGTCAGCTGAAATGAAAAATTTTAGACTTTTCTAGTAAAATCATTAATGAAATGTGACTGATGCAAACCAGTCGTTTGACAACTCATTCATTTTTTTAATTCAATGGCATCTGGGCTAATTCCACAATGTCGCCAATATCGACTGCAATTTCTGCCTGCCTTTTCGCCTAGTCTAGGTCGCTTTGAAGGCGATAGTTTCCTCTGTATAAGCAAGCCATAAGTTAAGGGCCGACCGTAACCTAATAACGTACATCCGCTGGTGAAGTTCAAAGGCTTTCATAACTTAATGTGTTCGTAAATATTTAATTTGCTTAAGGGTCACGGGTTGTTCACGTCTTTATTTTGACAGGAGTGTGAATTTTCATAATTCATGTGGGTTATTCTGGTGAGGTTTATTTTTGCATCATGTTTGATGGTTTGTTGAAAGGTCAACAGAGATATGAATAGGGAAAACCCGTTTTTGGTTATGATTATTATACGGGAGCACGAAAAACTGAATCGAGAGTGTTTTCTATGGAAATTGGAAATACTGATGTGTATTTTTTTTAAATCTTTCTATAGCAAAAATATACTAAAATTATTTTACCATGACCAAGAATATTCAATGAATTCAAAAAATTCAATACAACATTTTCGAAATTACTTAATAATTTTCTCAGCATATGTTATGCAATAATGTTCTCAGCATAGTTTCTTTTTTGAATCCAAGCGCAATGTTTGGACATGCCTCTGATTACCTCCTACCTTGGATCCTCAATGGATTTAACCGAGCAATGTCTGAAGATATCCCAATAGGAAAGAAGAAAACTATTTTTGGTATAATCTGAACTGTTTACCACTGTTTGCAACTGTTGGCCTTTTTGGAAGTCATGCGTATTATTTGGACTTGCCTCTAACTAACGCCTCAACGGATTAGCGTACTTTATTCAGGAAAAACAAAACTATTTTAAGTTTAAAGCGCTCATAACAATAAACCTTAAGGTTGATCGCACGCGATCTGTTTAAATCTATGGTTTAAACGATCGCAACGGAGCACCGATATCTAGTGGTTACAAAACCAGTAAATATTTCAAGCAATAACTTAGAATATATCGGTTCGTTCGCCCAGCGCTCTTCATCCCGATACATTAACCTAAATAAATATATCCGCTATATCACGTGATATAGAATCCAGGGAGCGTTTTATTAGATTACCGATATAGAAACCACTTCGGTAACCTCTTTTAAGTTTGACCATTTGCTCTTCGGAAACGATATAAAAGGGTCATGAGGTTGGTTGAGCTTTTAAAAATAATGTGGTAGTTTATCTACGATCAGTAAAGTTATTTTTGTATAGTTTTTGAATATACCAATATTGACTGGTTTTTTCGTTCAATTTTATTGACTTACGACCCTAAGGGCTTCAAAAATATTATACAATATAAAGGGTTATAAGTTAAGTCGACCTAGATACTGGAGGGGGTTGTAGCTTCCATAATTCCTGACTGATTTGACTATGGGACACCCTACCCCAAACTTAACCGTTTTTACGATTTTGGACTTTTAAGTTTTCTTAAAAAACATACCGATATTTTTGTCTATTGGTCTATTATTTTGGGTTTTTGGCATCATCATCATCAGCCTATAGCAGTCCACTGCTGGACATAGGCCTCCCCTAATGAGCGCCATTGCGCCCTGTCTTGAGCTCGACGCACTTTGCATTAGAGGGTTTATGCCCATAATCTCCACGCTGGGCAAGCGGGTTGGGAATCGCAGGGCACAGCTTCTCGTACTGCTGACGCTGCTGCCCGTCAGCGGCCAGAGGATTGAGCTGTGCCGATTTAGGCTGCGCTATGCCGCATTCAGCCGGCCGCCAGACCCCGTCCGTTAGTTAGCAGGGTGTACCGCGGGCAGGTGAGGTTGGCTTGGGTCCCGAAGATGGAGGTTGGGACCTCTTACACCCCCCGATCTAGGTCGACTTAACCTATATTGTATATTACCTATTTAAATACTACTCGCCAATTTGATTATTTTTAACTGGCTCATTGTTACGTTTTGGCCTCAAGATGTTAGTTTGTGAGCATTTTTACAAATCAATTATAAAAAAGAGAGTTAATAGTAATCTTCTAGGAACGCTCGCCCCATCGTCAACCTCATTCATCCACGCAAATTTTAAGGTCAAGAGCTGGCCCATTAGCCTCAGCAGGTTAATAAAAAAGAATACTTATTTTTATCTATTTTAACATGATTACATGTTTTTTTACACTTGACTGATATCAAGTTTTCTTCAGTGTGTCTGCCATCCGTAAATCGCCTCTCAGTGTTTATCTTCCTTTAGAACAGCCTGGTCTAGGACTGCATATTTGCGATTTCAGCTCAATCGGTTTAGTAGTTTCAGCTTGAAGAAGTAACAACCATATTGCATACTGACCAACACATAGGCAAAATTTCGACTCAATCCATTCTATAGTATTGGCGTAAAACAGAAACTAGAACTAGATATAATTTCAGTTCAATCTGTTAAGTAGGTCCGTGTGAAGGAGTAACAAACATATTTCACACACACACACACACACACACACATACATACACACACACACACACACACACACACACACACACACACACACACACACACACACACACATACACATACTAAATAGACCAACATATGTGCAAAATTTCAACTCAATCCGTTCTATAGTTTTGGCGTGAAAGAGGAACCAGAACTTAATATGCAACGTCAGTTCAATCAGTTTAGTAGTTTCAGTGTGAAAGAGTAACAAAAATATTACAAACACACATACCAACTAGACCAATATACGAGCAAAATTTCAGTTCAACCCATTCTATAGTTTTGGCGTGAAGGAGTAACAAACACATACACATATTACACACACACATACAAGTACAGATTAGAATTATGTTGTTAAATTTCGACTCAATCCATTCTATAGTATTGGCGTAAAACAGAAACTAGAACTAGATATAATTTCAGTTCAATCTGTTAAGTAGGTCCGTGTGAAGGAGTAACAAACATATTTCACACACACACACACACACACACACACACACACACATACATACACACACACACACACACACACACACACACACACACACACACACACACACACACACACACATACACATACTAAATAGACCAACATATGTGCAAAATTTCAACTCAATCCGTTCTATAGTTTTGGCGTGAAAGAGGAACCAGAACTTAATATGCAACGTCAGTTCAATCAGTTTAGTAGTTTCAGTGTGAAAGAGTAACAAAAATATTACAAACACACATACCAACTAGACCAATATACGAGCAAAATTTCAGTTCAACCCATTCTATAGTTTTGGCGTGAAGGAGTAACAAACACATACACATATTACACACACACATACAAGTACAGATTAGAATTATGTTGTTAAATTTCAACTCAATCCATTCTATATTTTTAGCTTGAAAAAGGAACAAACATTACAACTTACATAACTTTATTTAACTTTCGACTTTATAATATTATAGGATTGGTACAAAAAGTTTTCGAGAAAGATCGTCGAGTTAAAATAGCAATAACAGGTATGTAGCAGGTTCTTATCGGTACTTTACATTAAACACAATTACTAATACTCGAAATAAGTAAAATAAATAACGGTTAAGCCAATTAATGGAAGTACCAAAATGGAAGCCATTATATTTGGAGCTCGACTCAGCAGACTGGACGGAGTCAGTTGTTAAGTCGATATAATTGCTTATTGAGTCGCGGCTTCTGATTGCAAATTCATGTTATTTATTGTTTTAGTAATAGTTATTTTGTTGGAAATAAAACTAATCAATGATCATTGTAAAATTTCAGATAACAAAAAAGCTTGGGATGAAACTGTCTCCAACTCCCTCAATACCACTGTAATAGTTAAGAAAAAATATCGTAAGTACAAATGACATTAATAAATATAAACCTAGCAGAGTTTGTTGCCAATTCTTCTCTATTTGGTCGCGTTACGAATTGGTGTAAATTAAAAAATATGACGATTCAAAGTGTGATATTGTTCGTACTGAATAAAGAAATTTTCACTTTCACTTTTATCATGATCATCATCATCCACAGCCCGACTCTACTGCTGGTTCTACGCCATCTATCACGGTCTAGTGCTAGTCGCATTCACTAGTAAAATTTAATCCATTAAATGTTTTTGCCTAACATTAATACAACAGTCGGTACCGTGTGCGTAAAATTTTGACCTGGATTAACATATATGCTTTTTATCCCGGTCCCACGGAAGCGGAGCCGCGGGCGGTAAGCAGCATAAAGCCTGTTTGAGGAGAGAAAAAAGCTGTTAGCATGTAAACTGAACATGACTTTTGGCCTAATAGTCGTCAGCATGTGTGAGCATATAAAGTACAAAATTTTATTGTTAAGCTTGGCCAATAGTTAAAAGAAGGCCGGTCATTTCAGACCTAAATAAAAATGGAAGTGACTAAATATGCGAATTATGTATAAATATTCTTGATAATGGAGTATTGAAATTATAACTAATAACTTTATTTACGAAAGCCGGAATACTTAGTAAATTAATACTAGACATTGATCGCAATACGCCCTTTCTTAAAGTATCATGGTTATTGAACGCACTCTCACCTACATTGTGCATCTCTCGTGCCAATGTCACTGTCAGAAACAAAACTGTCACTAACAAAGTACGCGTTTATCGGTGGTGTTGCCACCTTTGCTGTCTTATAGGCCAATTCTAGTACTTTTTTCAGTTTTACTCAGAGTGACAATCCAGCTATTATGGGTGACGTCTATAATATATAATGGTTTTAACTTTTGACTTGTAACTTTAGAATAATTGAGTAAATAAGACAATAAGACGGTTAGTTTTTGTTTGATGGCGCCATTGTCGTAATCGATCCTAGCCTAAACGTGTAAAATAAATACCTAGCCAAAATTCTCCAGCTTTAATAATAAAACTATTCATTGCACATGATATTCTGCAATACGAACTATCAATTAAGACATAGGTTATTTCTAGACGCGATATTTTATGGTCAGGTCACAGCTTGTATGAAACTGACCGATCTTCTTCACATGGTAGCAACTGTAGTATTTATTCATCCTCACCTACCTCCCCAATCATACCTCAGTCGAAAATTTTGGATGGATGATATAAAAACTCGGATTTTCCCTAGGTAATTTTCGTGGGTTAAATACCGCTTTAAAAATAAAAATATCAATGTTTTGTAAGTTTGGAAATGCACAAACATGAATGCTGAAATGGGAGTTTAAAATGTAATTATAATTATTCAGTTACTTACAAAGCAAGCAGCTTTCTATATTCACTCCTGCTAGGGAAAATTCGACTTTTCCTCCGTAAGCTTAAAGCTCGATTTTCATCTTCTAGGGGTGTTTTCTAATTCTTACTGCAAGACAACTTCTGCTAGAGGCACTTACCTGGAAAAGAAAAATATAATATTTTCATAAAAAACATAATTTACTTTCAGTGTAAGAAAATTGTAGCTTGGAAAATGTTTTAGTAGAGAAATCTGTTCACTAACTGCTAGGGTGAGTATCCAAAGCTAGACACACGATTTTAATAGTATAAAATTTAAAAGTATTTATTATTATCACCTTACAATACAAGGTATACCTTGATAAATTTTAGTGATAGGTTTTCTGTATACAGAAAAAACAGTAAAAACGCTAACACTATAAAAGTTGAAGTTGCCCAGCACCGTCCTCCAAAGACAAACAGGACATCTATGTCCCTATGGTAGGCCAAGGCTTAAAACGAAGTTAATACTTACTATTATGAATAAAATAAATAAAGAGAAAAATAAACTTATTAAATATTTATTATGCTTATGATACTGTGAAAGCGTGTTTTGTAATTTAAGTGTTAGCCTACACTTCAGGGAAAATCTAAGATTCTAAGATTTATATACATCTAAAAAATTGACACTCAGGCGGGATTTGATCCCGCGACCTTGCCAGATATACCGGGACGCCCTAACCTACTGCGCTACCGAGTCAACTCCTCACCTCATCGAAATTTCCGGGCAGTCACGGCTAAGCGCCGTTGGCTCCACCAACTTATCACTGCTTATATAAGTCTTAACGCACACTTCAGGGAAAATCTAAGATTTTTATATATCCCAAACATTTCGACTCAGAGTCTTGAGTGAATTTGTATGGTATGTGTGTGTGTGTGTGTGTGTGTGTGTGTGTGTGTGTGTGTGTGTGTGTGTGTGTGTGTGTGTGTGTGTGTGTGTGTGTGTGTGTGTGTGTGTGTATTAGGGTATGGATCACCTAGTAATAAGATAGAATAAAATAAAATAAGTAGGTACATTAAAACTTCACGGGGTCCTTTTATGTTGATTTTTGTTCTTGAGATAATCCAATCTTATCTTTCATCTTCATTTCCTTACGTTTTAATATTTTGTCATTAAAGCTTCCTTTAATGAAGAGGGGTGATGGACGTTTATTAGATTTTCCTGTTGAATATTATGTTCAATATTTAATTTTCGCTCTTTCGGTTCGCCAAGTCGTTAATATATCAATGATTTCAACGGATTTTGCAAAATCTAATATTTTTTTGGATTTACAAATAATAATATAATCCTGGACGTCTTCACACAGTATCATGTAGCCCTAAACTAATCAAAGCTTGTATTATGGGAACCACATTGATATACTACATAGATACATTTTTTTTTTGTAAATTCATACATATCAAACACCCGGACCCGAGACAAATATCTGCAGAACATGCAAACATTTGTCCCGCAGCGGGAATCAAACACGCAACCTTCTGCGTCACAGGCAGGCCTTCGCTCACTGCGCCACACTGGTCGTCAATAATAAATTAAACTTTTCCCCCAATCTTTAACAATGTTGGATACTAGGTATCACACAGTATCATATAGCCCCAAACTAAACAGGACTGGTATTATGGGAACCAAATACATGACTGATATACTTTTTGTAAAATATATACGACTAACGGCCCGTCCCGGCTTCGCACGGGTGGACGTAAGCTTCTAGCAAAAAATATAGCCTATGTTACTCAGGGTGAATGAAGCTTTCCAATGGTGAAATAATTTTTCAAATCGGCACAGTAGTCTTCGGGTTTATTCATTACAAACACACAAATATTTCATCATCATCATCAGCCTATAGCAGTCCACTGCTGGACATAGGCCTCCCCTAATGAGCGCCATTGCGCCCTATTCTGAGTTCGATTCATCCAGCTTATACCAGCAGCCTTTTGCAGATCGTCACTCCACCTGGCCGGAGGGCGTACTACACTACGTTTGCCGAGCCGCGGTCTCCAATCAAGAACTCGTTTACCCCAACGGTTATCGGTTCTTCGGTAGATATGGCCAGCCCACTGCCACTTCAGCTTGCTAATTCTCTGAGCTACGTCAACCACTTTAGTTCTATGTTGGATACACTCGTTTTGGATTCTATCCTTTAGAGAAACTCCGTGAGCGACTTTAAACTGGTGGACTAGCCGTACTGTGAGTGTCCACGTTTCGGCTCTGTATGTCATGACGAGTAGGACGCACTGATTGAAAACTTTCGTTTTCAAACATTGCGGTATGGGTGACGAGAAAACTCGACGCAGTTTTCCAAAGGCGGTCCAACCCAGCTGAATCCTCCTCTTGGCCTCCTTCTCGAATTTGTTTTACCCAACTGCAATATCTGCCCGAGGTATGTGTACTAATATTTATACACACAAAAATAAAAAAAAATCCTCTGTATAATATTAGCGTAGATGTAGAAGTGTAGATAGTCTAGATGTAGATGTAGATAGATTATTTACATAGATAATATTAAATAAGTCATATTGGACCTAACACACGACACAATCTAGCCCTACCTAATGTCTTTACTGTGATAGTCTTGACTATCTGCCTGGGAAATATCTCTCATGCGAGAAGTCGTACAGTCAGCGACAAAAGTAGATTGACACTTTCAATTTTTTACTCCACAAAATACTAATATTTCTGCATTAAATAAAAAACTTCTGGATAAACTTGTAAGCCTCAAATTAAAAGGTAACAATAGAAGGACGCCGGATTTTAATTAAATTTCATTGATTTAAAATAAAATACATATCAATAACATTTTCAAGTTTAAACTTTCCTTACTTTTTCGTATGAGTTAGCGCTCAACTCTGTTGTCGAAGTTTAAGAATAAAGTTAAAACTAATTTTAAAACAATTTTTGTTCATTTAATTTTTCGCTGACTATACCTACTCATTTGTTTATTTGCAGTTTGCATTCTGCATGACACGACACAATACGCCTTCGAATTAATATTTTTTTCTGACGCTATTATATGAGCCAAACTATTGCGATACTGTATAAAGTGTTTACTGTGTCAGATAGCTTTATTAGCTGTATGTGAGCTTCAGTTGATTCTACCAACTTTATTATCTCTTGTTTGTGCTCACATGCCGTGCTGAAACTGGTGATGCAATAGCCTTCCTTTGCGACACTGGAATGTATCTGTCAGATTGTCTGGCTCAGTGAAAAATGAACTTTATCTCGTTGGACTTAGATCTGTTAGTGGTGGAAACCTCAGCTTCTTTGTTCGAAATTCTAGAAGCCCTAAAAGTGGTTCTTTTTCATCGTGTTATTGTTTCTTTCTAGTTCACTGTGTTATATTGAATAATCAATCTTATTTCGGGTTGATAAGGTCCTAGAGATCATTTATTATGTCATTTATCATTTATATTTGGTCTAAGCTGATGATGATGCTGAATACTTATTAGTTACTGTTTGGCTTCTTTACCTATTTTAATATTTTTTTCTACTTTTGGAGACTGATTTATATAATTTATCAGGATTCTACCTAACTGGCATTTAATTTTTGTAACCTAACCGTAAAATTCATAACAGTTTTATAAACCTCAAATAGCTCAAATGCGGGGATAGTGTTTTCTTATCAGCTGTAAGTTTTCTTAAAATGCTAAAATTAAATTTAAATTTAAAATACCCCCCTGACTCAAAAAGCAAACATTTAAAAAGACAAAAATAATACCATCGTTGAGCCATCAAATTAATAGAAATTAGGGTTAATAAAAATAAATAAACTGAAGCGATAATATTTATTTCGTGAACTTTCAAACAAATTTGCATTGATCAAATTCTCCGTTAACTAGGCTTCCGCCCCCGGCACCGCTCGCGTGGTACCGCGATAAAAAAAAAACCAGTAATTCATTGGTATGTATAAAGGAAAAACCAATAATTCATTGGTACATGTATATTACTTCTATTAATATGTTCCCAACACCACTAATCAAAGACAAAACCAAAGAGTAAATAAAGACGAGAGTGAAGTGCATTTCATTGAGCACATCACATGTATTATTCCAAGTTTCATCCAAATCCATTCAGGAGTTGAGTTTAAGTAAACATACTAACGGATGTAAGGTATGCCAACCTATTTCTTTGGAACTCAAGCCAACCTGCCCATGGTGACGGCTGATTGCAGTACATTGGTGTACATCCTACTAAGCCAGCACAACTCTAAAGGTACAACCAGGCACAAGGTACAAAGTGTATTGTTAAGTATATATTAAATAATAATTAACTCCTGCATCAATTGATGATGTCCTAGTTATAGTGGGGTGTAAGGGGTTCGTAACATTAACTTAAGGCGACTATACATGTCAAACCTCCCTCTCGCTCGCACTATTCATTCAACCTTTGTTTTGTTATTTTCTAGGCCGTGAAGGTTTGCTATTTTGCATAAACTACATTCAGTGATTTTATATCTTCAAAAATGTTGAATAGTGCGAGCGAGAGACATGTATAGTCGCCTAAAGGACCCAAGGCAACCTCACCTGCCTATGGTACACGGCTCAGGCGGCTCAGGCAGACGGCTGATTGCAGTATAGCGCTGCCTAACACCAGCACAGCTACATCCAAGGGGCTCCGACGGGTAGCAGCGTCGGCGGTGGGAGAAGCTGTGCCCTGCGATCCCCAACCCAGCGTTGGCATGCCCAGCGTGGGAATTATGGGCATATCCTCTGTTTATTAGGGGTCCTATGTCCAGCAGTGGCTGGTGTTGTTGTTGAAATATACAACACACACAAACCCGCAAACTTTCGAATTTATATTATCAGAGCAGTAGTAGAGTTCTTTGTGGAGGGCTCGTCCGGGGAAGTACTGCCACCATGCCTATTTCTGCCGTGAAGCATCATTGCTCTGTTTCGGTCTGAAGGGTGTGGGTGCCGGTGAAATTACAGACAAATGAGCCTTAAGGGAGTTGCATCGTAAGTCACGTTCTAAACATCCGTTACCTACGAACCAATACTTTGTTATAGGTAATGGTTACCACTTAACACTAGGTAGACCATGTGCTAGTTCAATAGTTATCATAAAAAAAGTATATACGCTTGAGTTTATAATACATAAGATCGGAAAACTCAAGCGGTTAATCTCCGACTCGTCCCTTCATATAAGCAATGAATTATGAACTGTCATGTGCTGAATTTAGGTTTCAATCTCACCTGAGTGCCTGAGCAAAGGTAGGCCTAACCCCGGAGCCCAATCGCATTTTCAATTCTTATCAAAACAAGAATGTCATTTCGTATCCTAGATTTGATGTTGAAAAATCGAGATCGGAGTAGAGTTTGCAAAATATTACAGTTTGGAAAATATAGAAGCTTTTTGCGTGAGAGTATTAAACTTATGATTTTAGGAATTATGACATAATTGATAATGTTTTATTTACTGGACTGTCCCCGGTAGAAGATCTAGAGGGAGATCTAAGACCATTTGGACACAGGTTTTGCGCAATAATGGCATATGTAACGTTTTCGATGCAGGGGTCGAAGATAAAACGAAGTGGAAGAAATATTGTAAAAAGGATGAGGGGGAGAGATAAATATTGATAATGGTTTATGGTTGCAAGAGAGCTGATGGTATGAAAAATCCATCAGGATTTAAACCCCATTCAAGGATAGCAGAGGCCAGTAAAATGAATGCCCTTTCTCCGGCCAGGTGGAATGACGATTTCCGAAAGCTGATTTGAAGCAGCATTGCCGTGTTTGAGGGTTAGGGGTGCCTTCTTGCTTCAAGTTTACATCACGGAGGCTCCTAGCCTCAGCACTTTTAAATCCCGCCTAAAGCGCTGACTTATCGAGCAGTAATTTTAAACGATGCGTTCACTAGCTTAAAAGTGAAAGTGAGTTGAAAGTTATAATAATTGTATCACCAGTTATTTTTTTATTTATTAGATAATTTAATTTAATATTTATTTATGTTTTTACCATGTGTACAAACTTTGCACTAACATATCATCAAATTGACATGTACCAAACAGTATGACTAAATTAATCTTGAATGTTGTTGATGGACGCAGGGCGTTGCATCGTAGCGTAAGAAAGATACAAACATGCGTGAAATACGAAACAATACTTTGTTTTATGTATTGATTACTCAATACTCAATCAGTCTTATTCCAAAACGGAGACTAAAGATAGTCTAGCTTTGAAATTGGTACTTTGTATACAAAATGACAGATTTAAACTTAGATTATCTTTAGTCTTCGTTTTGGAATGAGAGGGAATATGTTTATTTATTGATTCCATAAGTAGGCATACAGGTGGTAGGGTATAAAGGTAAGTTCTAATGGATCTTGATTACCACTTAAAATGCAGTAGCTCATGTGATAGTTCAATCTTCTGGTATCATAAAAAATGACCAGCAGAGGACTGCTATAGGCTGATTTATTTATTTATAAAAATCATCAACAAAGTATACACTATAAAAAGAAACAGTTTACAGACTCAAGTATATGCTACAAGTGTGTTACTACAATTATAGATGACAGAATACATGGTGTGTACTGGGTTCCAACCCCTAGCTTCAGAACCCAAGCCCACCCCACCTGCACGTGGTGCACCCTGCTAAACAACGAACGGGGCTCTGGTGGCCGGCTGATTGCGGCATAGCACAGCCTACATCGCCACAGCTAAATCCCCTGACCACCGACGGGCAGCAGCGTCGGTAGTGCGAGAAGCTGTGCCCTGCGATCCCCAACCCGCACGCCCAGCGTGCGTTTATAGGCAATTCCCCTTTTATTAGGGGAGGCCTATGTCCAGCAGTGGTCTGATATAGGCTGGTGTGTCGTGTCGAGAATACATGATGATGATGATAATGAAGTGTTAAGTAGACGGATTGAGAAATCGGCTGAATGTTCCATACACTAAATCTTTTGATAAGTATCGTATTAACTAAGTTGAACTGGGTCAGTTTAGATAACAGTTTTGATGAAATGTTTAATTGTTGATAAAACATGTTTAGAAATGTTTATCTTTAAGAG
This sequence comes from Horisme vitalbata, assembly GCA_951804965.1. Classification (NCBI taxonomy): domain Eukaryota; kingdom Metazoa; phylum Arthropoda; class Insecta; order Lepidoptera; family Geometridae; genus Horisme; species Horisme vitalbata. The sequence goes on from OX638100.1 coordinate 13,960,713, forward strand.
TTTGCGTAAGACGTTTAGTGAAATAGTAAAACAAACAGTGTCAAAACAAAGATTAAATAGGACATTGCTCTCACTGTTTTTAGTTAAAATCCCTGGAATCAAAGTAAAATAGCTGTAAAAATATGAAAAGTAAACAGAATAAGATATCTACTTCAAATGATATAAATAAATTAGACATTAAGCATCATCTCGCCCCAATCTAAGCAGGGCTTGTATTATGGGAACCACATGACTGATATACATTAGTATATAGGTACTACTTACATAAATTGATTTAAAAACATATTATACATAGAAAACACTCAGACCCGAACCCGAGATAAATATTTGTCTCCAAGCGGGATTCGAACCCCCATCTTTCTGCTTCTCAAGCGGGCCTTCGCCCATTGGGCCATGAGGTGGTAAAACAATACATTCAAAATGTCCACAAAATATTTGAATTGAAATTCAAAAAGTTGTCAAACTCAATAACTAATTGGATGACGGATTTTCGAGAAGAACCTAACTCTTGGCTTAGAATTTCGATATTTTCTGAAGTTCAGAAGTTTTCTCCAGCCAACCTGTCACCAAAACCATAATAAACAAGCACTATAATTCAGTAACTCGATTCTCGCCATCGCAATTTGTCTAACTCTATTTTCCAAGAACATTAAGTCACTGGATGTAGCGAGCTCAACCAATAGTATGTGAAGAAGATTTTATTCTCAATTGCACTCATCAGCTCAAAAAGTCAATACGTCAAAAAATATCGTTCAATAAAATTCGAACGCCTATTTCACATAATTGTTACCTAAGTAATGCAACCCTCCGTGGTTGTTTGATTATATGGGCTTGGCATTTAGATCAAGTGCCCAAGGCTAGATCGTAACGATCTGCGAAAGCCTGCTGGTAGAAACTAGATGCGTCGAGCTGAGGACAGGACGTAATGGCGCTCATTATGAAAGGCCTATGCCAGCAATGGACTGCTATAGGCTGATAATAGCATTGTTACTCCATAGCTTTAAATCGAGGCTAATTTCAGGCGCGTCCAGTGCTCTAACCTTCTTATTACACCAACCCGAAACCTCCACTGAATTGGCTCATCATTTCGAAAACGAGATAAAAGGATTTCGCCTAAGCAAATGGAATTCTTGTGAATTATTCTGACGTAAACAGAATTAAACTTTTCCCGTCAAAAGAAAATTCCTTTTGTGAAATCTTTCGAAGTTTGATTTACTTTTATCGTGTTTAGTGGTACTTTTCTTTTCTCGCGGGGAGGTGAGAAAGAACGATTGAAATGTTTGTATCTTTTTTCCATTTCTATCTTATTGTATACAAGTCTCTAAGGGAGGTATACAATGGAGCGTTTAATTGTAACTGAGTGGTACAAGCCGCAAACCATTCTGGTTTGCGTCACGTCACCTAAACCACGAACTAGGACTTAGTCCGTGCCTAAACTAATGTTAAAAAATTACAAAAGACACTCGTAAGTTTTTAATTTCTTTCTGGGATAAAAATACTAAAGAGAACTGACAAATATAGAATTTTGTGAACTAAGTACTTACGACATCTTTGCTCTGCTTGATACAAATCCCGAAGTTAGATATCTATTTATATATCATAAACAATTGCCGTGCGTTCTTACAAACACTCGAAAATGGCTCTAACAGTTTTTTTATTCGCTTTGTTCGCCTCAGTCTGGGTTGGTTTAGGAAAAGAAAATTAGGACAATACCCATCCAGAAACCATGGGCCAACTGGAGTTCAATTGCAGGAAAGGGAGACCATTTACATTTACAATTTTACCCATCGTAGATCATAGAGTAGGTCCATGTCAGGTAGTGGACTGCCGACTATAGTCTGATGAGGATGATGATGAAAAGAAGTTCCAAGTAGGTCAGCTAGTTTATAATAAAAACAATAACAAACATAACGTTACACTGAATGCTTCTAGTCAGCACACTCTTTTACTGACCTAACCTTTTAAAACAATTTGTGTCAGAAGCTCTGAAAATAATATCCTCTGGACATTCTTAGATTACTTTGTTTGGATGGAAAAGGTCACAGAGGCAGTGGGTGTTCTAATTGATATTTTTGTTTTGAGTTTGTGTAACTTTACTAATTTAGGAGCTGATTATTTTTGAGATTTCTATCTCATTTCTCTTCGTATCAATAAGTAATTTAATAATTTAAACAAGGATTCTTATTTTTGTTTCCGTCACAGGCACAGACTAGGTCTCTAGTCATAGGGTTATCCCTATGACCACAGACCATGACAGCATAGACATATGCTGCATATGCTGACGCTGGACATGCGGGTAAGATAGATAGAAAATTATTTTTTACATTAAGATAGAACAAGTAAAATGGCGAACTTAATGATAACTAGCCATTTTCTTCCAGATAACTTTTATGTAGCGTGGAGATTGTTTGTGGGACGGGTTGGGGATTGCAGAGCACAGCTTCTCGCATCACTGACGGTGCTGCCTCTCGGCGGCCAGAGTATTAAGCGGCGGCTAACTACCAGAGAGAGTCCCATATGTAGTTAGTCGCCGTGCGCAGGTGAGGTTTGCTTGGGTCCCGAGATGTAGGTTGGAGCCCCTAAGGTACAAAAAACAAACATCTTCACGACTTTTTTCCCCATCATTATTATTATCTTCAGATATTGCTCAGTACACAAATCTATTGAAGATACCGGAACGGGGGTAGTCAGAGACAAGTCCAAACATTATGTTCGATACAAGTCCACTTTTTGCAAGCAGCTAGCATTCCACGTGACAGGACCCTAAGGTACACCCCAAGGATTCAGTATTATAGTGTTATATTATAGGTTAGTTATATGTATAACTATATACAAAATATGTATTTCGTACATAAACCATTTTGAATCTACATTTTGAAAACAGTTCGTAATATGCGTTAAGATAATAAGTAAGCAGAGTTAGTAAGTATAATCACAACAAGTAAGAAATAAATATAATAAACCGGGACCAATATTTTAACGTGCCTTCCGAAGCACGGAAGTGCTCAGATCTAAATGCAACTAAATGGGCACACATCCAAGTGCCGGAAGGAAGTTGCTTAACTCTCTCTCCAACTCCTACCCCAAAAATAACAAAATGGTATCTAGATCTACCTACGTGGTAAACGAATAGATCGTACCTACGGGATAAATTGAGTAGAAAAAAGGTTGAGTCGTTCGTCAACTCACACCATGAATCTTGTCCCAACTTCATTATTAGTTGTAAAAAAAAATATGAATTTTAGTGTTCGAATTTTATTTTTTGTTTCAATAATAAAAAATCTGTAAAAAAATTGAAGAAGGTTTTTTATTCCACACAACAGTTGTGTAAATTTTGAATGATTCTTCAGCCAGCCTCAATTCAATGTTTGGATCTCATTTTCTATTACCGCTTGTAACATTCACAAAACAGATTTTATAATTCTCCTTTTCATTTAATTTAATTTGGGTAACTCTTGACCTCGAAGCTGGCAAGGATGAGGTCAACGATGAAGCGAAGTTTTCCATAAGATGCTTTATTCTGCCAGGGGGTTTTCTATGTGTAAATTATTTATGTATTTATGAATGAATGTATATAAGTAGTATTTGACGACCTCTGTGGTGTAGTGGGAAAAGGCCTGCCGCATACGCAGAATGTTCCGGGTTCGAATCCCGCAGCGAGACAAATGTTTGTATGTTCTCCGAAAGTACCCAGGTACTTTCGATGAGTAATATGTACGTATTTGAGTCGCTGGAGGAGCTGCAAGAGATGCTGCTGCTACGGCCTAGCATGAGCTTCGCGAAAGACAGGTCTCGGCATGAATTTGGATACGACAAAAGTCATGGTCAATGACCAAATTGATACGAGACTTGTCGTCGTTAATGGACTCCTTCTAGAAATTATTTCGGAAACAACTTCGAGAAGGAGGCCAAGAGGAGGATTCAGATGGGTTGGGCAGCATTTAGAAAACTACGTCGAGTTTTCTCGTCACCCATACCGCAATGTTTGAAAACGAAAGTGTTTAATCAGTGCGTCCTACCCGTCATGACATACGGAGCCGAAACTTGGACACTCACAGTACGGCTAGTTCACCAATTTGAAGTCGCTCAGCGAGTTATGGAACGAGCCATGCCTATCTCTGAAAGCTGGAATCCACAACGAGACCATCCGACATAGAACTAAAGTTGTCGACATAGTTCAGAGAATTAGCAAGCTGAAGTGGCAGTGGGCTGGCCATAACTGCCGCAGACCCGACAACTGTTGGATAAACGAGTTCTTGAGTGGAGACCGCAGCTCGGCATGAATCGGCGGTGATGGTTTGCGAAAGGCTGCTGGTAGAAGCTGAGTGCGTCGAGCTCAGAACAGGGCGCAATGGCCTATGTCAATCAGTGGACTGCTATAGGCTGATGATGATGTATTTGGAAAAATATTAGGTTATAAGTAGTGTTGAAAGTAAGGCCGCAAAGTAGGTACGAGCCTACCTACGAGTGTACCTACCGCCTACAGAAAATAAAGAGCAACTTATGCTCTGTGGTTTTTTCGATCTCTTTGTTCCGAGTCACCGCGGCTACTAGGTGTAATTAATTAAATAAACTTAATAAACTAGTGCATTATTAAACAAAAGTCTGGAGTATTATTCAACAAGTAGTATAACAGTATTATATGGTTCCCTTAATAGCTCTGCTTAGTTTGGGGCTACATGATGTTGTGCGATAGTTATAGTTATATAGTTAGTATAGTTGTGCAACATTATTTATTTATTTATTCTCATTTTGAAAACTAGTTTAACCCTGCTTCAGGCTTTTCCCATAGGTAAACAACTGTAAACCCAACATCTCCGATGCATGCACAGAAGTGGACGGATCTGATGAATAGTCACCCATCTAAATAGTGACCAGGTGGGAGTGAGGCGGAGGATTGCTTGAACACCACGACATGACAGCTTTATACGCTATATCATAGAGAGAAAAGTTAAAGGAAAGAGAGGAAGGGGAAAACCAAGGATAAATTATATGAGCCACATTAAAGAGAAAGTAGCTGTCATGTTGTTTAAGTAAGTAAAGGAGGCTGCTTTGAAGAGAGGCAGATGGAAGGAGCTGCATCAGTTGCGTTGACAAGAGCAAAGCTCTTAAATAAATGAAGATGATGATGGAGGGTTGCTTGACTGAACTAATCTGCTAATAACACCGTCCTCCAAGCCACGAACAATTCGAATAAATAAAATTCACGTATTATAATCTCGAATAAATATAATCTCACGTATTTAAAAAATGTTCTATGATTTCTGCAATAGAAATGGTGCAATAAATAAGGGATGTGAAATCAACAGCTCAACGTGAATCAACTTAATATTGGATCGAGTTTTCTAGAATATCGCGAAATGCAATATTAACCTATGAATTTGCAATGCATTTGATTCCTTTTTCTAGAACGAACGCAGAACGAAACTTATACGTGTAAAAACCTATTTGTATCCTATCTTTTGGATTTGCTAGCGCTTTGCGCTCTGAACGCGGCTTTGTTCTTGTGGTGCCCGAATAAAATGTAGCATATGTGATATGCCTGGCCAATCCTACTATAATACTTAATATAAACGTGAACATATGGATTTATGGATGTATGGCTGTAGGGATGTGTATGGATGTGAATGTGAATGAATCTGAATCAATTCATTGCTTCCTGTTTATGTTTCTTAAGGTAAGCTTTATTGTTTTTATTATTTGCTATATTTATGTACTTAATTGAATGCTGCCTTCTAAACGTTTTTGCTTTAGCTGTTGATAAGTTTTTGAGTTTATGAAATATAAAAAGCTTCTGCCCGCGGCTTCGCTCGCGTGGTACCGGGATAAAAAGTAGCCTATGTGTTAATCCAGGTCACAAACGATGTGTATTCCAAGTTTCATCCAATTCCAAGTAACTTTGGCGTGAAAGAGTAACAAACATTCATCCATTCATCCATTCATCCATCCATACATCCATACTCACAAACTTTCGCATTTATAATATTAGTCTTCTCAGTCAGTCGTTCACTTTTGGCAGAGTGGTCGTGGCTGTGTTGATGTTGTCCACATTGGGGTCGTCGTCTTCGGTTTTCCTTCCGAGGGCTAATATTAGTACGAAGTACGAAGTAGGATGGATGGATGTTTGTTACTCTTTCACGCTAAAACTACAGAACGGATTGAGCTGAAATTTTGCAAATATATAGTTCTAGATAAGCAAAACATAAAGGGGTTCCTTGCGAGCGAAGCTGCGGGCGGAAGCAAGTCGTCAATGAAGATTCTTCAATATATCCGGATAGTGTTTCATTCAAGTGATTAAACCTGGGTCGTTGGAATGGGCAAGTAATATTTGAATGTTAATTGAAAACAATGTATAAGTTTTTACGATTATTGTAACAGCTGTTAAGTGTATTAGTAAGTTCATCGACCGGTGATTGTAGGTTCATTAGATTTTATCTATTCATTCATATCACTAAAATCCAATTGTGTCAACAAGATAACGAACTGTGCTGTCATTATACGGCTACCATCGTTGAGTTATGTTTATATTGTATGTATCTTTTAAATCTAAAGTACACAACCTACGCTAATCAATGTATTAAGTATTGACTTAGGTGTGATCATTTAACAGATATATAGATAAAAAACATTTATTTCGGAACACATGAAAATGTAGGAACAGAAATAAAAAATAACAAGCCAAATATAAAGCTACTAAGTACCTACTCAACATTAATAATTAGTATCTACTTCCGTAATTCCTTTTCTTAGATGGTTCTTTTTATTAAGATAAAATACTTGATAAATTAGATACCTAGTAAAGTATTATGTTTCTTTGAAAAATAATTTAAAAAAAAAATCTCGCTTAGCAAAGTCCAAATACTAAAAAAGAATGTAGATTTCTCTGCATATTAAAATTAATGTAACTACTCAAATTCGCATAAGACAGTCTACTTCTTTCTATAAGACTACTAAGTCTTTCCATCTGCAAGTTCTACCTAAGCGCCCTTCTTAACAACTCTAAAACCTTCATAAAATGATTGCCCGCCGCCTTCAATTCATTAAAACCATTAAACCGACGATAACCCCTCACTAGCAGACATCGTGCCATGAAATTGATTACTTGATACTTGAAAGTCAACAAGACATTCAATCTAAACTATTCCAGCAGCTGGCGCAATCTGAACGGACTTGAAAAGCTTGCCTGAAAAGCCCCTTCAATTTGTCATAATGACGGCAATTTAACTTGCCTTGGACGGTCACTCGTTATTCTTGGTAACCGGGAGTAAAGCGCAAATAATTGACGGTAAAGCTACGATACAAACATGTGTCAAAAGGTAGAACGACCAATTTATGAAGATTTGAAGTATGATGAAATTGACTTCAATTTTCTTTTCGAAATCTTTGATCCAAACTTTTCCCATTTAGACATAGAACTCCGCTAAGTAGGTATAGTTGCGGATACCTCAAAGAGATTGAGTGTATTTTAGTAGAAATAAAGTAAAACTCTCATACACTCCCATCAATAATTTTTTTTTTGCGTATGTCTAACAAATTGGACTAGTATTTTAAAAATATTTTACCAAATTTTCCTTTGTGATCCAAACTTTTTTCCATTTAGACATAGAACTTTGCTTATTCTATCTCTATTTTTTGCGTGATGTCGGACAAACATTTCGCCAGCGCGTTGGATCGACGACATTGCGAAAGTTGCTGGGCATACCTGGATCAGAGAGGCACAGGACAGGGGAGGCTGGCAAAAACTGATGGAGGCCTATACCCAGCAGTGGGTGATTCCGGGCTGAGATGATGATGATGATGATGATTAGTTTTTTAAGAAATTTGGTCACTATAGTTTTATTACCAAAATTAAGGGCCAGCGCACATGAGGACGTCAGTCAGCCGCGCGCCGCCCCATAGCGAATGAAAGATCAAATGACCCGGAAGACGCGTGACGGGACTGTCAAATTAATTCATCACGGTGCGGCACGCGTCTTTGTGGTGACGAGCCATAACTGTACCGCTGTCGAATTTAGAATTGTGGGTGATACCGTGAACGTATCTCTTCCTTATGAATATCTGATAAGGGTTTTTCTATAAAAAGTAGATTTTCTTCTACAGTGGGGTGTAAGGGGTCCCAATTTCTATCCTTGGAAACCAAGCCGACTTCACTTGTCCATGGTGCACCCTGCTATACGAGTACAACAGACGGGGGTCTGGCAGCTGGTTGATTGCGGCATAGCACAGCCTAACACTGGCACAGCAAAATCCCCTGGCCACCGACTGGCAGCAGTGTCGGTGGTGCAAAAATCTGTGACCTGCGATCCCCAACTCTCCCATGCTCTTTGTAGGGATAATGGGCATATCCCCCCCACTTTTAAAGTGGTTTCTCGTTTCGGTAATTTTCGAGCACTTTGATTTTTGCCCTTGTACACGACGCACGTGTATTCAGCAGTCAAAATGATTTCAAAAGACGCGGTTAATTCTTGTGGAATATAGTAGACTGTAGATCTAAGTCACTGGTTTATCCGGCTAAAGGCCCAAACGCGAGTATAACATGATATAGAGATGAAATAATAGATTTGCTAACTTTAAGACCAGAATTCTCTAACAACTACGACACTTATTACGATAAATGATGATGACAATGAGTAAAAAAAAGAGCGCGGCTCAATCGCTAATCAAATATGGATTCGCAAGGTAAATGACGCGATGACTTGTGGAAGACTCACGCTACCTTCATTGTGAAAATTGCTGGCTAAGCTAAATTGTTCGATGTGCATCGAATTAACACTGTTTTAATCCCGTTCTAGGTAGTCTACTCTGCGTCTCTATGTGTTGTCTCAGTTGCCAACTGAAAGGATGAACACCGGGCTTGGACTGCAAACTTAGTCCCCCTTTGTCAACCGACAAACTGCCTCTTTGTCAAAGGGGCAGCTCCTCTGACCAAAATAAAAGGCTGTTCCTTTAATATCGCGTCTAGTTTTATTTCTGCGAGCCGGAACTTTTCTTGTCAAGAAACTATGAAGACGAACTACTAGTATCGTTGTATTTATGACTGCTTCGTGGCGCATCTGGACACTACGAGTCTGTGATGCTGTGGTATTAGTTTTGTGACTTGTCGTAACTTTTCTTTGTGTTCGCCTCTTAGTTTATACTTCCCATCTATATCGCAGCATTCTTTATCTTCTATTAATAACATTGAATAATTTAAACATTCTGTAATCATTAAAAAAATAAAAACAAGGAAATTTCGTCGCACAACATCGTATTATTTGATTGATGACTGACTTAATTGATTGCTGTTTTAAAACTTATTTTCTGAGTGAAACGTAGTTTATAATTATACTCAAAAACTACTTCTTTGAATATACTTTCGTATAATGTTACATTTTGTTTCTTTTCTGAAATCTTCACGAGTCTGAATGCGAACCAAATTCTAATAAATCGTTATTGTCACCTTAAATACAATATATTTTTTTAAAGAAAGATTTAAAAAATATAAGCCAAGCAGAGTTTCTTCCAATTCTTCTCAGTTTGGTCGCGTTAATAATTGTTGAAAATAAAAATACGATTCAGTATAGTACTAGTGTGTTCGTACTGAATAAAGAAATTTGAGTTTGAGTTTTTTGCTTGGTAGAGATACTGCCAGGAAGTCTCAATAATAATACAAAAAGGTTCAAAGGTACACGCCTCCGTACCGAATCCAAATCAATCATTCATCGAATAAAATTGTCACCACACGCGAACTTCATAAATAAACCTCGTGACGCGCTTGCGAATTGACTGTTTCGCACAAAGTGTAGACGCAAGCGGGTGTTTTGGAGGCAAAAATATATTGTACATCATTCCAGTAGGCGTCAATTTTCCTACGTGGTTTTTCTGTACACAACCCGCATATTCAAGTTTATTTCTCTTGATTTACAAGTAGAAAAGTGTGAGTTTTTCCAGGTTTTATCAGGGAAAGGTCTAGCTAGATTTACGCGGCGTTTGGGGGCGGCATTCAAATTCCTATCGACTTTCTTTGCTAAATCAATATGTCAGATCCAAGTAGCATAAGAATGTGACTGGATGTACGAGTAGAGGGAGACCAACGAAGAGATGGATAGAATGTCTGAGTATATCAGTGTGAAAGGAGTGAATACATAGTTGACGGCTGATAGTATTATAGGGAATAGAGAAAAAAAACATTTTGTGCAGACCCCATCAAGAGTTTCATAAGGGCAAGGAAATGATCGGAGTTTATCCGACATAGAACTAAAGTTGTCGATATAGCTCAGAGAATTAGCAAACTGAAGTGGCAGTGGGCTGGCCATATCTGCCGAAGAACCGATAACCGTTGGGGTAACGAGTTCTTGAGTGGAGACCGCGGCTCGGCAAACGTAGTGTAGGACGCCCTCCGGCCAGGTGGGGTGACGATCTGCGAAAGGCTGCTGGTAGGAGCTGGATGCGTCGAGTTCAGGACAGGGCGCAATGGAGCTCATTAGGGGAGGCCTATGTCCAGCAGTGGACTGCTATAGGCTGATGATGATGATGATGAAGGAAATTATGAGATCCATAAAGTAGCTAGCTACCTAGACACTGGCCTAGTACCTAGTAACGACCTGAAGAACCAAGTGGAATGAGCATTTTGTCCTAGCCCTACTTCAGTTGTCGTTAAGAACCTCCCCCAAACTAGGCTGCTCTTGAACGTCAACTTGTTGCTGGCGTCTAATAGGCGTCGACGCTGCAACCTTTCGCGTCCCACTGCTCGGAAAAGATCTCCCCCATAGGCTTCCAAACATCTCTGTCCCGAGCTACCTATCACCATCTTCTTTTGCAGTTATTGATCCCGTCTCACCAACGCATGCTCGGCCGAGCACAACGACGCGCTCCCTCAGGTGTCCAAGCTGAGATGATGGTACCTATGAGAAGGCATTCGGCTAACGTGTCCAACATCTGCTTCATGAGCTAGGATGTAAGGGGTTCCAACCACCACCTTCGGAACTCAATCCAACCTAACCTGTCCGTGGTGCACCCTGCTAACTAACGGCCTGCTGATTGCGGCATAGCACAGCCAAACACTGGCAAAGCAAAATTCTATGTCTATGGGCTACAGTATCGGGGTGGTGTGAGAAGGAGAGCCCTGCAATCCTCAACTCGCATGCCCAGCGTGGGGATTACGGGCATACACCCTTTTTAGGGAAGGCTTATGTCCAGCAGTGGACTAATATAGGCTGGTGATGTTGTCCAACAGCAGCAACATTGACCAAGGAACGCAGCATGGTGTTAAGAGCTTTTTATTTTATTTTTATGGTAATTTTTTTTTAAAGGCTTACGTTTGACCGCCATCTCTCCTGCTGGTAAGTGAAGATGCGGTTGACGATGAACTTCTATGTACTTGAAGATGGAACAAGCATATAGTTAACCTGATGCTAAGTGGTAACCATTACCTATCACAAAGCATTGCACTTGACCTTGTACTTAAGCTTAATAAACCTATCATATTGAATAGAGTATGTCAATAAAATAATGAAGGTACCTTTTTTACAATACATAAAATACATATTGGATGTTTCTATCGACTGGTCTGGATGAGGTACCAAGTGGCACTCAAAAAACCATTGCGGTTGAAATAAGTGAACCGAGATGATTTAGGGACCCACAATGCAGAACCCTTTTATGCTCAGTGAAGTGTGAAAGAATGTAGGCTTTTAAGGGTTCCGTATCTGAAGGGTGCCAACGCAACGGGACATTTTTAAATAACGCTGGACAAAGTGCTAACTTTGTTCTGTGTCTATCCGTGTGTCACGGGTAATATGATTTTTGCATGTATGTTTCAATTTTGTATTTAAAATTTTTGCATTTGTCTCCGTACCGAATAGCAGAATAACTAATTAAAAATTCATAAATAAAAAATTATAAAGAAAATTTATTTCTTATGGAACGGTTCTTTTGATGATATCTCTAGAACAGATTGATTGATTTCGATGAATTTTATTTGAATGGTTACGTGTACGGGAACGGGAACGGGAGCGGGAGTGAGAGTGGATTAAGTCGATTATGGATACTTTATGCGTTGTAGGTCGTGGGGTGGAAGTCTTATCCTGATAGTTTTTTTTATATTACTTATAAAATATTTTTTAATAGTTTTTCGTGATCCAAAAACTAATAATATGTAACATATAGTTATAATAGTGGAGAAGATAAGTACTGAGACTTACTTTTTTTCTTACGGCACAAATTCGGAACTCTGTGTGAAAGTATAGTTCGCACTAGACCGTTTTCTTTCATACACGTCCATCTTACAAATATCTATAAAAATGTTCTTAAAGTAAATAATTTTTCGGTGTTCCGTATCAGGATTGCGACCCAAATTCGAAAGTCGTAAAGAAGTCATAAAATATTCCATAAAAAAATCTAAAATACTCTATTCGATGAGGAATTTTCTTGGTTTCTTTCATACGAAATTAAAGAATCTTACAAAATATAATGTTAATGCGAACATTACGAGACCTTTTGAATTTAATATTAGGAAATAGGTCATTATGTACTTTATCGTTAAATTACATAAAGAAAATTAAAGAATTTAGGAGGTTCTAGTATTTACCTGCCGTGGATGTCTTATCATATCACCTTTAAACGAAAACGAAGAGTAGGACGCCGAGCTGGAGTGAGCAGCTTTTATTAGCAGATTTGCGAAAAGCTGCCTAACAAAAGCTGAATGAGCCGAGCTGATGACAGGGAGCAATGGCTTTCAATAGAGTATATTATAGACCTTTCGTATTGTATGGATCCGAGCCACCAAAAGAGAAGAGAATGTTGAGATGGATGTGTGGAGTAACGTGAATGTACAATTAAAGCGTAAGTGAGTCAGAGGAAGCTTGAAAGTAGCGCCAGTGACGTCAAAGCTGAGGAGTAATAGGTTAGCGTATGGGCATGTCATGAGGAGGGATGAAAGTCACGTTACAAGAATAATGTTAAAAAATCAAAGATATAGATAGATAGATAACACTTTATTGATCACCACAATCATACAAGTAAAAGTAACTTAATCTAAGCATTATGGACTAGAAGGTAACACAATTGGCGTCCTTATCGCTTAAAGCGATCTCTTCCAGGCAACCATAAAAGAACCATGAAAGTGGAAGGATTGGTAGAGGTTAGCCGAACAAAAGATGGATGGATTGTGTAAAAGATGACATGAGTAAGAAAGGGGTGAGTTTTGAGATGATTGCTGATAGAAGTAAATGGAAGAGGGATAAATATTATTGTCCCGACTCCATTTTCAGTGGGATAAGGGAGATGATGATGATGATGATGATGTATAATTATAGCAGGTATAGCTGAAAAGCATTCTTTGTAGCGGTACAACATCGACATGTTATTTTTCAATGAAAAGTCATCGAATGGTTACACCGTAGCAGCGGAACAGACTTTGATGAAACTTGCAATAAGTATATATAGTATATATAGTTTGTGAGCTAGAATAACAGATAGGCTCTTTTTTGTCTGGATATCACGCGAGTAGGGTTACCGATTTGTCCTGTGACGTCAGGATTTTTGGGCTCTCAAGATTGCGGCCGGATTTTAGAAATCTCAGGAAATCTCAGGATTTTTGGAATTTTCAATAAAGTAGAGTAGAATTTTCAGATCTTTTTATTAATTATAAAAACAAATAAAATAATCATCTTTGTATAGAGACTACCTAATTTAAAAATCAACTTTGGTCATGTGAATTTCACAAATAAAATCAACACTTAAAATATGACCTCTGTGGCGCAGTGGGCGAAGGCTCGCCTGCGACGCAAAAGTTTGCGGGTTCGATTCCCGCTGCGGGATAAATGTTTGCATTTTTGGGTGTTTTCTATGTATGATGACGGCCTCTGTGGCACAGTGGGCGAAGGTCCGCCTGAGACGCAGAAGGTTGCGAGTTCGATTCCCGTCGCGGAACAAATGTTTGCATATTCTGCAGATATTGGTCTAAGGTCTGGGTGTTTTTATATATGTATTTACAAAAAAAACACTCTATATATGTAGTAAACCAATAATGTGGTTCCTATAATACAAGCTCTGCTTAGTTTGGGGCTGCATGATGCTGTGTGATAACGTCCAGCATTATTTATTTTATGTTATGTAAGTATTTACAAAAATAAATGTATTTATGCAGTATATCAATAAATAAATAAATAATCCAGGACTTAATCACACAGCATCAAGTAGCCCCAAACTAAGCAGAGCTTGTATTATGGGAACCACATGATTGATATACACACATTTTTTTTTTTGTATATTTATACATATCATACATAGAAACACCCAGACCCGAGACAAATATCTACAGAACATGCAAACATTTGTCAGCGGGAATCGAACCCGCAACCCTCTGCGTCTCAGGCGGACCTTAGCCCACTGCGCCACAGAGGCCGTCATCATCATGTTGTTCCCATAATCCAAGCGCTGCTTAGTTTAGGGCTGCATGATGCTGTGTGATAACGTCCAGTATATATTTGTTTATTTATAATAAATCTATCTATGTATAATATATAACATCTTTATATAATGTTAACCTATTCTAATCATCTGTTTTATCATATTTAATTTGCGATACACCTTTTTAAGTAAACATTTTATCATTCCACACTGTTCTTTAAAATGCTTCGCAAGTTAAACTCTTCACAAATATACTGTGTAAAAAGTAAAGCTCGGACTGAGACACCGTTAGTCGGTTTCTTTAATTAGACCATTGATCCCCCTTTATAGAAGAAACTCTTTATAGCATTCTGAAAAATCTCAAGATATTTCAATGGAAATCATGCTTTTTCTCAGGACTTTAAAATTTTATATCTGGTAATACACGCGAGCGAAAGGCTAGTTTTTAATATTTGGCGTGCAATTACGTATAATATGTATAATTAATGTAGTTTTTTTTATACTCACTTAAAAACTGGATCTTTTGGTCTGATCTTCTTTTTCGTATGAGTTAGTGGCCAACTCTATTGTCGGAATTTTTAAGGCCCCCGAAGGCCTATGGCTTATCGACTGCAAAAGCCAGGAACAATACCCGTAACATGCCTTCCGAAGCACGGAAGCGCTCAGATCTACATACCACTAAATGGTCACCCATCCAAGTAGTGACCGGGCAGAGTGTTGCTTAACTAAGAACACCGAATTCATCCACGCCATGAGCGCTTCTGTGGTTGTTATTTACTAATAACAAAGTACCAAATCGTAGATCTCACTTAACTTGGACCACAAGCGTTCTGGAGTGGTCATTGCTTTTAAGTGGCCGGGAAACGACTTTACACTAGTTCTAACTCGTTCACTTTGATAATCTAGCAACAAAATTAACTCTGCTATTATCATCATCAGATGAAGTTTACTGCTGAGTTAACGTTGCGAGTATTTTTAGACCTAATTTTTTTGTCTGTAGACCGGTGACTGGTGGTGGAATTAACTTATCATGTTGAAAAAATGGTAATTTCCATGTACGGCGGCGGTGCCTTGAAGGTACCGCCGCCATTTTGCCTCTTTTATAGAGCCTTCATCAGACTAGCTTTTATAAAAAGGCACCGACGCTGTTTCGACTGTTTTATAGAGCCTTCATCAGACTAGCTCTTATAAAAAGGCACCGACACCATTTCGACTCTTTTATAGAGCCTTCATCAGAATAGCTCTTATAAAAAGGCACCGACGCCGTTTGGACTATTTTATAGAGCCTTCATTAGACTAGCTCTTATAAAAAGGCACCGACAACGTTTCGACTCTTTTATGGAGCCTTCATCAAACTATCTCTTATAAAAAGGTGCCGACGCAGTTTCGACTCTTTTATAAAGCCTTCATCAGACTAGCAATTATAAAAAGGCACCGACGCAGTTTCGACTCTTTCATAAAACCTTGATCAAACTATCTCTCATAAAAAGGTACCGACGCAGTTTCGA
Organism: Horisme vitalbata; assembly: GCA_951804965.1. Classification (NCBI taxonomy): domain Eukaryota; kingdom Metazoa; phylum Arthropoda; class Insecta; order Lepidoptera; family Geometridae; genus Horisme; species Horisme vitalbata. Next base: position 13,976,612 of record OX638100.1, read on the forward strand.
CTCTTTTATAGAGCCTTCATCAGACTAGCTCTTATAAAAAGGCACAGAGCCCCCACTCCCGAACTTTGACACTATAACTTTGTGAATTTCTATTGATACCACAGATATAGAAGAGAACTAGATGAATTCTTAAAATTCACTATGTTCTGAACGTCAACTCATACGTCTGATCTCTACTTTCTTGTGTCCATATATCATTTGCTAGAAAGGGATGCATACTATATCTCAATGCGATTTCTGCGACTTCATACCAGGGCATTTCAATGAAACTGCATAGAATTTTAATCGAGCACGATAAACTTTTTGATCTCATTTGAAGTCGCATTGATATATGAATGCGTCCCTTTCTAACTGACGATATTGGATAAGAAAGTAGAGATCAGCCGTATGAGTTGATGTTCAGAACATAGTGAATTTTAAGACTTCACCTAGTTCTCTTCTATATCTGTGTTTGATAAATAAGAAAATACGTGTGTAATATTTTTTCACTTCTCTTGCTCAATAAGTGTATCATAATAGTGTAGCTTAGAACTCGAGTTTAATATCTCGGGCTAAAAAGTATTTTTTCTTTTTAATTTTTGTTTAAAATCATCAGCCCGTACAAAGCATTCGTTCTCTTACATAAAAACTCGACTTCTTGGTGCTCCGTCAATCTTTTTTTTTGAAAATAGAACCGTTTTAGTGATTTTTTATGAAGGTTGATTAATTTTTAATAAAATTTCTGAAAATTGTCTAATTTTGAATTTTTTTATTTTCTCGCAATTTAAGTGAAAAGTAGAGTGTTTTACTCGGGCCAAAACCACCCATTATAACTCGGTCTTGTCATCCTCCCTCGCTACGCTCGGGAGTATAACAACCTCGTATATAATGGGATGGTTTAGTCCCTTGTAAAACAATCTACTATTTAAGTGTAAATGACGGATTAATAAGAATATTTCAGTCGTCAAAGTCAAAATCAAAGTCAAAGTCAAAGTCAAAGTCAAAGTCGTCAAAGCTTGGGACGGTTCTTTGATATAAAACCATTTGGATTCGACATCTTGCAGGAAAATGTAAGGTCTATATCAACCAGTGTGTGGGTGGCTCTGAGCCACGCTGATGATGATAATGAAGGATTATATTTGCCGCTAGTTTACGTATTCCCGAGTACCAAACTGCCTACATCCATCAATCATGGTTATCCACTAAGGTAGAAAAAATCTCGGTCACTAAGTATTTTTGCATTACCCTCCGACGATCAATCTAAATTTCGGGCGAAACATCCTGCCCAATTTATCAACATTTTAATCCGATGTGTGCTCTTTCGCTATGTGATCATGACGATGATTTACTTTAAAGTGACGATGCATGTCAAGCCGCACCCTCTCGCTCGCACTATTCAACATTTTTGAAGATATAAAATCACTGAATATAGTTATGCAAAATGACAAACCTTCACGGCCTGGAAAATAACAATACAAAGGTTCAGCAAAAATATCATGTTGAACCCAACACGTTTTCCTACCAAAACATTTGCACCAAAATTGATCACATTGGTGCAAGTTTTTTGGTAAGAAAACGTGATAGAATCAAAATGATATTATTGCTGAACCTTTGTATTGCTATTTTATAGGCCGTGAAGGTTTGCTATTTTGCATAAATACATTCAGTGATTTAATATCTTCAAAAATGAACAGGTATAAACAGATTAAATTGTATTTATTTATCTACTGAGTAGTTTATGTAAGTATAATTTTACTATTGTTTTTTTTTTATATATATAGTTTATTATAATAATGTATAGTATGTATGCACTAAAACTCTTTGTGTTCTATTTTTTGTTATTTTATGTTTGGCAATAAATATATTTGTATTTGTATAGGTACAACTGTATTTTATTAGTGGCCATCCAAAAGTTGCTTAGAAGAGATCGCTTTAAGCGATAAGGCCCCCTATTGTATTACCGCGGATTAGTTTTATAGTTTTGTAAGTTACATTTTATATTTGTATTTTTTGGTGTACAATAAAGAGTTATCTATCTATCTATCTACACTCGCTCGTGGAGGTAGCGCCTATGTTACCTACTTGTTTAGTTTAACCCTTTCACGTGAGGTTTTTTTGTGTGTAGGGCGCATCGACATGGTAAACTCTAGAGTCACAAACTTGGAAAAAAATGACCGCACCAAAACTCTGCGGTCACTGCCTATTGCGCCGACACTTTTCAAACGACATAAGATCTAAATTAGAAAAAATGTGGAATTTTGATGTTTACGAACTCGTATGTTAATGAAGCTCGGACGATTTTTGTCAGTTTTCACTTAGAGACTGTGAATTTATAGAGTACTAGCTTCCGCCCGCGGGTTCGCTCGCGCGATACCGGGATATAAAGTTTCCTATGTGTTAATCCAGATCACAAACTATGTATACTCCAAGTTTCATCCAAATCTGTCAGTAGTTTTTGCATGAAAGAGTAACAAGCATTCATCCATTACAAACATACACACATACAAACTTTCGCATTTATAATGAAGCATCATTGCAAGATCTTGATCTTCACGACAAAACAAAAGAAATCTTACCTTCTCATGTTCTCAAGCCTCAAACCTGTTTCTTCGGAGTAATTTAAAGTGATTCAATCTCAACGATCACATACGTCACGTGTTTGTGAATTGATAGGACAGATTGTCAACGGTTGGTATATACTCCTCTAGAACATTACAAAACACTGGAGATTTAATCTCGGATAGCATAACAGTGACGATTGACGATTTTGTTGGATATCTTCTTTAGTGTGCACGCAATTTATTGAGGATACCATTAGGGGTTATCAGATTCAAGACAAACAAAGACCTTTTTTATCATTTTTTTATGATACTTGAAGATGGAACAATCACATGGCCCACCTGATGTTAAGTGGTAACCGTTACCTATCACAAAAAATTGCATCGTAGATCACGTTGACATATGTGGGTTGCATGCATTACCTTACGTATGTATGTTACGCATGAAAATTTAGCTTTATAATAAGCTCACAACGTGCAAGCGGTGCAAGGGAGATAGTATAGGGATGGCGACTGGGTAAAAAAAAATCTAATTAGTTCTACAGTTAGATCAACAAAAAATACTGGACAAGTATTTTTTTATGTATCGAATCAATAGAAATTGACGGAGATAAAGAACGTGAAAGTTCGTGAGTGGGTGATATCGTGACGTCACGCGGAACTTTAACGCACTATATCTTTGCTATTTATGTTTTATTGGCAAAAGAAAAAATACGTGTCCAATATTTTTTGGATATGTAAATAACGGACTAATTAGAATTTTTCAGTCTTCTAGCCTCTATTCAGTCCGAATGGATACATCGTATTATTATTTTTTGTTACTCCGTGAAGTCCGTCAGAAGGTTGCGGTTTCAATTTTCGTCAAGAGAAAAATGTTTGTATGTTCAGCAAATATTTGTTTCTGATCTGGATGTTTTCTGTGTATAATATGTAACATATGTATTTATAAAAAAAGTATATAAGTCATGTGGTTTCCAGCTCTGCTTAGTTTGGGGCTATAAAATGCTGTGTGATGGAGTCCATGATACTTACTTACTAATTTATATTGTTGCTCGTTTGGTGTGGTTTGGTCGAAACCTCCAGTGAATAGCATTTAAGCTTATTGGCTCCTTGAACAGATTATCCTTTGGAACTATCATGGCTGTTAACACAATCGCTTAGTAATGTTATTTTGCTAAGCGTTTTGTCACCCGAATGTAAGCTTAGTAAAGTTTGTCTGTAAGGTTCAATATTGAAAGAAAGAAGAAGATAGATCAGTCAAGTTATAGAAGTTTCTAAAAGTCATAATTCAACAAGTCATTTATTCATAATATTCATTATACGTCAATGGTGTATACATTTCTTAGGTATAAGAAATAGCGTCATATAATATAATAAAATAATCATCAAATTAAATATAGAAAAATGTCAAAAATACTATATAATGTTTTAGGTACCTACATTCAGGTAGGTAGGAACTTATTTATAGTCTATGAATTCTTCATAGCTATAAAAGGTCTGCTCGATAAGCCACCTTTTTAATTTAGTTTTAAATGAATACATACTCGGAACCTGAGTGACAGTATCAGGGACTTTGTTGTAGACTGTTGGTCCCAAGACGTATGTCAGCCTGGAAGATACCTAGGTATGCGAGACGTGGGTACCTAGATAATTTAAGTTAGGTGTCATTACACCAGCCTATATCAGACCAGTGCTGGAGATAGGCCTCCCCTAATAGGAGGGGATTTGCCCATAATCTCCACGCTGGGCATGCGGGTTGAGGATCACAGGGCACAACATTGCCCATCTGCGGTTAGGGATTTAGCTGTGCCGGTGTCAGGCTGCCCTATGCCGCAATCACCCGGCCGCCAGAGCCCCGATTGTTAGTTACGAGGGTGCACCACGGGCAGGTGAGATGTGGGTTAAAACCCCTTACACCCCATACAAACACACATATCAGGTATGCTTATTAATCACATAAAATTTAAAATTACGTAATAAGATTAAGTTTTGCTATGGAACATTGGGTAAAATACTTAGCATAGGCTGCATAAGAGACTGCTGCGCTGCAGATATTGCAGATTATTGACTGTATTGGATAAGTTGGTTAACTGATTTTTTACATGGTACTTGAGGATGGAACAAGCTCATGATGTTAAGTAAGTGGTAACTGTTACCTATCACAAAAAAATTCTATAATAAGGGTGATATTCTTGCTGAACCTTTGTATTGTTATTTTCTAGGTCGTGAAGGTTTGCTATTTTGCATAACTACATTCAGTGATTTTGTATCTTCATAAATGTTGAAAAGTGCGAGCGAGAGGGAGGTTTGACCCTTATAGTCACCATAAACTGCATAGCAGTAGATGAAAACTTAGCATACCTATTATTATTATAATCTATATAAACAACCACACACATAACACGATACAGAACATTGTTACACTACTTACTAGAGAAAAAATACTACAATATTTAGATATTAAAAATACAATAATATTTTTTTACTGCCACCAAAAATAATACATCTAGAGAAAATTAAAAACAACTATAATGAATAATAAGAATGCGACGACAATACTGTAGCTAACTAAACTGTAGCTGGCAGGATCACCTCTCCCATGGCATTGCTTCGTGCGGAGGGTGATCTAACTATTATTTTACTTTTAATGTTTAGTTTTTATTCTATTACTTTTAAGTGTGTGGCTTTTTTTTTAATATTTAGTATTTTTTCTTTTGTGTTATTAAGTAGTGTTAAGAAAATATGGATCCTGTTGTCCGAAATAAAATTATTTTATTTTATTTATTTATTAATACTAACCTATATCTAATACCACTGCATTGAGCACGGATAATATTATAGAAATGTGATGATGATCATGATGATATCAGTGGTGTGATCCTCTTAATATAAGCTCTGCTTTGTTTGGGGCTATATGATGTGTGATAATGTCCAGTATTATATATTGTACCTATTTATTATTAGCAACTCATATGGAAAGACGCGAAGGCTTTGGATTTGTATTGATAGTGAAGTTAATAGTCAACACTGCCCTTTGTTACAACACGTTCTCATTGGCACGGCTCCAAAACACAGGATTATCCGGGTTAGGGCGCTCCCGCACTCAAGCACAACCCACATTGTTTGCGATATTAATTGATAGTTGGTTAGGCTTTTTGTTTTAGGGCGCCTGATGTGGATTTATAGGGCTTATCCCAATTATTTTCACACTTGTACTTAATGTAGAAATCTAAAGCTGAAAAGGTGATGCGGCTTTGATTTTTGGATCTAATGGTTATTTATTATCGTTGTTCGTTATAATTATTACGAATAGGGATTAAGGGACGGCTCCAGCGAGATGGGTCGATATACGATATAATTTACCGGCGCGCGTCGAAGAGCATTTTAAAACATTGCTGGAGGAAATTTAAACATCTACAAAGCAGTTACGTTCTTTATTTGAATGCTATTTTACGCGCCGACTGGCTGCGTTCGAACTCCGCGACCCACTCGCGAACGCGGCCGGCTGCTCGCGGATGCTCGCGGCTACTGTTTCGGCTCGACGCGTCCGTCAGTCTCCAGTCAGATTTTAGCCGTCAGGCGGCTCCGGCAGTTTAGTTTGAGCCAGGTGTCGCCCAGGGTCTTCTAATGTACGATTCACACCTGACGCGCCGGCGGTTGGCTGCCGGCGCGTGCCCGCGCATCCGCTGCGACGCGCTGCGCTGCGATCCGATGCGGCGCGTCAGGTATGAATCATACATTAGAAGCCTGGGCGGCACCTGGCTCAAACTACCGCAGGATCGAGGCGAGTAGCATAATCAAAAGAAGGCCCCTGCTCAGCAGTGGGTCTAAAACGGCTGATAATAGCGATGATGATGAAGATGATCATTATTACCATATTTAATGCATTACGCCCCCAAGGTGAAGCGCAGCCTAACACCATCACAGACCCTGACCCTGACCCTGACCACCTACGGGCAGCAGCGTTGGCGGTGCGAAAATCTGTGCCCTGCGATTTCCAACCCGCATGTCATATTATTTATTTCTTATAAGGGGAGGCTTATATTGTTGTTTTATGTCCCCAAGGGTTTTCAATTAGTATCTTTATTGATGTTGTACATAAAAAAGTACTTAAATTTATTCATAAATCTACCATTACTTATTTTATTGATACAGAATCGATTGAGTATCGCGTTCCAACTGAAGCCCTATCAAATTGTCGAGTGAAATTTTATGACATTCTGTATTAATAGTACCATGCTGAGTCGAGCAAGCTCGCAGCTGTGCTCGTAGCCGTTGGTATATCCACAGAATGTATATCCTAAGGTGGAAAGGAGTGTAGGTAAGGTGTTCCAAACCCCATCTTTAGAACCCAAGCCAATGTCACTGGCACGTGATGCACCCTGCTAGCTAACAAACGGGGCTGTGGCGACCGGCTGATTGCGGCATAGCGCAGCCTAACACCGGCACAGCTGGCCACCGATGGGCAGCAACGTCGGCGGCTGAGAAGTGGTGCCCTTGCGATCCCCAACTTGCATACCCAGTGTGCGGATTATGGGCATGTCCCCATTTATTATGGGAAGCCTATGTCAAGCAGTAGACTGATATAGGTCATCAGCGCCGAAAGATGCTGATGTGCTGTTTAAGCGGGTGAAACGCCATGCTTAGATTCAATGTTGTAGCGAATGGCACTTCATAGAAATTGTATATAAAACCTTTTTTTCATTTTGCAAAATCTGGGAAAAGCATTTCCTGTTGGGAATAAAGTCGATTGAGTGTTTTTTGGCAAATAATTTTTTCTATGCTGACTGATTTTTTCAAAAATCCGAAAACGCGGTTTATTTATTGTTTCCTAAGAAAAAATAAATGGTAGCTGCGCTCAATGAGGTAAAACTTTGCCTCACCCCGTATGTGCAAATTTCTTAGTTTTTGCGTGAATGAGAACGAAATGATTCATTTATCACACATATTTTTTTAAAAAACTTCCGCCTAAAATATTAGTAGGAAGTAAGATTTTCGATGACAAAGTTTGTAAGCTAATGTTATTTTCTACAAAGAACCGCTGAAAGCCCGCATTAATATTTTTACGACGGCTCCAATACTAACGAAACTTACACGATATTTTTTCACAAGAAATAACAAAGGATCGGGATTCACGATTGACGACGGGGACTCTGAACTTAGTTACCTTGTTAGATGTTTGTTTTGTACCAAGTTCTTTTCCCCAAACACGATGTACGACACCTAAAGTTGGACGACTGAAAATTGCGCCATGCCATAAAGAGGGTGAATGGAGTCAAGCGGAAGTTTAACTAATTGACTACGAGTATACTATTGTTCGTCCAGCTCTTTCCACCTCTGTCTGTCTCTAGCGGCTCTATTTCATATTTTGCCTGCTATTCTGACTTAGTCATCACTCCATCTTTTATGAGGTTTCCGGTTTTTGTACATGGGATACCAGTTCGTAACAGTTTTGGACCATATCTAATCCATAACTCTACACTAGAGAGGTGGAAAGTGCTTATAACGCTGAAAGTGGTCCTTACAAAAAAAAAACATTTATGTACTGACTTAAAAAAAATCCCACTTATTAAAATTAAACAAAACAAAGTTATGTTTGATACTTATCTATGAATTAATTTACCTTTACCTGTTTTAGTTGAAGTTATTTAATATTAAAGTTTCTTTTGTTTAGTAGTATTATGTTTGTAAGGTTTAATAAAAGTTCTTATATATTTATTATATACTTTTGTTTAATTTATTTTTGGTTTGGACGGAAAATGCCTTTTTGATTTTTAGTCTCGTCAATCAGGTACTTACTGTTCAGAAAAGTTTCTAAACATATATAAAATAATATTTTAATGCTGGCAATGTTTATCATGACAACTATGAAGGATCTGTCAAAATGACAATTCTCCCCTTCCGTTTGATTTCGATCTGAGCAACGACGTGCTTTTCCAAATAAAATCAATAAATATAATATAAATAAATTTTAAATTTCAATCAAAACACTCTACTTCCAAGTTATAAACGCATTTTTATTCATCTACACTTACTTATTCTCAAAAAATCAAGTTGTGCTGTGTTTAACTTGCTTTTCAAAGTTTGTCATCATTAAGCTAACTACTTGTTTTTGTAATACTAGTATACATAGAAAACACCAAGATCAGGAAAAAATACTTTCAGTTCATGCAAACATTCGTCATAGCGAATTCCGGAACCGACCCCGTTATCTGTTGTGTTTTAGGAAAAGTAAAAAAAAACCAACCTCTTTGGGCGGGCCTTTGTCCACTACACCAATGTTTGTATGTGGTCCCGATATTAAAAACGCACGATGGCTAAACACTTTTCGAGGCCGATACCCGAATATATCACCTGTCGTTTATCACGAGTGTGTACCGTGAAATTTTAGCCAATGAGAAAGCGTAGATTCGAAACAATGCTTTGTCATTCGCCATTTTTTACGATACGCTTGTAATAACAAGTGGAGACATTCGTGATTGCCCTACAGCTAGATATTGCCATAAAACTAGCCCATTTTCGAGCAAGGTGCTGCCAGCACCTCATCTAGCTAAGTAACCAATGTAGTAAGCACAGCGTTTAGCCGTGTTGTGATGGTACAAAACCAGTTTTCGAGCCTTATGTTTTAGGTAAGCTCAGGGATCAGCTGAGTGGTGTTTAATACCTATGCCTGTGGTACACTTAGGCATATTTCCATCAATCCAAATGAACGAGGCACGGTGATTTCACGGTCCGAGAGAAGCTGCCTTGAGTCGGCTCCATTGTAATTCCAATAAAGCTTGTCGTTCTCAGTTCAATGCACAATTCAATAAGATTACAGCCTCAAACTCATGGTAGAGGTCCAGAGTACACAATGCTATGTAGAGGTGAGGCTTGAACTGACCCGAGCGTTAACGAACCGACTTAAGTATGGGATCTTTCGATAGAGGCATTCCTTGAGCGCACCAATTTTTTGCACATTTTTCCTTGAGAATTAAATATTTTATCAAGGCATACGGTGAATGAATACTTCATGAAAATATTAGCGTTTCCAAAAATAACTACATTATATCTAAGGAATAAATCCTTGCATGACTGCCATGGAATGTGTATTTTATTTCATTTTCCATTCTATTTCTCTAATAAAAGCGATTGATATAAAAGCTTTTAATTTGAACATTTTGGCTACTTTTTTTAAACGATCTACGGATCGTGACCGAACTTGCACCCCGAGCGGTTTAAATTCAATTTGACGACGGGTTTTTCGGCTTCTTCGTTTGCCGAACAATGAAATTCTCATTCAATTAAATTCTATTCTATTCACGATGTTTCGTTCAGGGAAAAACTATTACAATTTGGTTAGTCGATTACACGGCAATTGTCTTTTGAAATGTGAAAACTGGAGTCAGCGAACTGAAAAATTAATTGTCTGAACTCACCGAGGCAGTTTTTTCGGGATTTTCGAGGACAAGGTTGAACGCGAAACAATGTAGGTTAGGTGTAACGTATCTAAAGTGCGCTCTACACTTGCGCCGTGAAATCCCGCGAAAGCCGCGAAACGCCAAATGTTGATGGTTTTGGCTTCCACGCTTTTCAGCGCTTTATCGCGCGTTAGTAGAGAGAGGCCGAGCTTGTAAGTGTAAAAACTGACACAAAACTAAAATAATTACCGTGAAAAAATATTGTCTTTTTTTGTGAACATAAGTTATACTAATGACTTATATAGACTGGTACATGGATTGAACCTTATGTAGATCTGATTTTTTATTTCCTATTAGTCATATTCATATTCACAGGGCGCAATGGCGCTTATTAGGGGAGGCCTATGTCCCGCAGTGGACTGCTATAGGCTGATGATGATGATGATGATGATGATGATGATATACTTTATTTACACAAAACGGCACATAAGTATACTTCAACAGTAAGTAATAAGCTCGGTGCGCCCACGCGGACATCGCAGGCTCCATGGCTTGCCTGTGCGTCCAAGGCGCCATTGTTTGCGATTAACAAATCTTGGTGCAGCAAGTGTAGATCGTGACGCAATGGCAGCCGCAGCCACCGCAGCAACTTCAATTTATGAGCTAGTAGCCAAGGCCGTTGAGTTTCAGGAATAGAGATAATTTTCAATAGACATTATCGCGAGAGCTGCCAAGAAGTCAGTTTTCACGAATTTGACTAATGTGACAATCATCTCTATTCGAGAATCAGAATCAGCGAGCTTTGTGTACTTGGCGCCCGACTGGATGAGAATAGAAAAAAAACAATTTTCCAAAGTCGTGCGCCAGGTTCACAAAGCTCCTTGCACTTTATTCGTAAAATATCTCTATAATATTTTGTAGCACGAAACAATCCCATTGAATTAGTACTTACCTTTATTCCTTTTGTAGACTTGTAAGCGAAGCATAAACCCCTTTCAAGTACCTGAAAATAAACAAAGAAAGACTTAGCATCGCAGAGATTCACACGGTCAGTTATGTAAAGTCACGCTTCAAGTTTATCCTTTAGTCAAAGAGCTAGTCCAGAATAGTCCAGATTTATGCGCGGGTTGAGTCGCACGTGAATTGCTTTATCTGTAGAGCGATCACGAATATTTCAACCAGCAAGCGTAAGAAAATTTCGGCCAATGACAAAGCGTTATTTTGAGTCTACGCCTTTTCATTGGTCAGAATTGTACAACTACGATTCGTTGCTGATGATGTTTGTGATCGAGCCTCTGGACAGGCTGTAAGGCACTATGATAGACCCAGCAACACTATCAACTATTTTCAAGGCGATAACGTGAACTCGCATTTTTTGCACTTGTTTTATCTCATTTTTTATTACTTTAAGAGGGCCAAATGGGTCAACCATCACTTTTAACAAAGTGTTGTATCGACCAATTTCAGGCATGAAGGAACTGATGCATTTGTGACAGCAATGCTGCTTAAATAGGCTTAATATCAGACGTCAGAAATAGGCATAGGCAACTTCCCCGGACGAGCCCTTCCCAAAAAGCCTATTATTTCTAGATGCGCTTCTGTACAGCACCTAACTGCGATTGAGGAAGGTGGTTGTTTCAAACTAGCAAGTCTATCTAAGCAGAAACTTGTCTTGTCTGTCTTACTACGAAGTACATGCTAGCCCACAGTCTCCCCAAGCACCTCCTAACTTGATTATCTGCTTGTTGAATATCACAGCTTAGACAGGGTGTTACTTTACTAGCTCTAGTGACTGACAAATGTTAAAGCTTATTCTTTAAAAAACTTTTAATAAATTTGGTTGGAATAATTACACTTAAAAATTATGAAAATACGTGATTTCATAATCAAAAACCTACTTTATTAGTAACAAATTGTGTAAATATCTTCGACTCGACTATAATCTTAGACTTTTTTGCAAAATCAGGTTTTATTTTCACATTTTCAAGAGCATAATTCTACAAAAACTTCTGTGTAAATATCAGATTTACGACATGAGTCTCCTTTTAACCAGCCAAGCTTGAACCACAGATATAGAAGAGAACTAGATAAAGCCTTAAAATTTACTATGCTCTGAACGTCAACTCCTACGGCTGATCTCTACTTTCTTATGTCCATATATCAATTTTGAAGTCGCATTGACATATGTATGCGTCCCTTTCTAACTTGATGATATTGGACATAAGAAAGTAGTGATCAGCCGTATGAGTTGATGGTATATATTGTTACTAATGTTCAGAGCATAGTGAATTTTAAGGCTTTATCTTGTTGTCTTCTATATCTGTGGCTTGAACCGACCGACATCAATAACTTTGACATTTACCATAGATAAAACGATTTTATCGATAATAATTGTCAAATGTCACAATTGACTATATTTTCTACAGTTTATGATGAACGACACTTCTCTTCCCAGTCCTCTGTTAGCCTTTTGCATCACCTGTCATCACCAGGTCTCGCCAGGTGTCCTGCCCAACTGCACTTAGGGAGGCATATATACTCAGCAGTGGGTGAAGTCAGGCTGATCCTGATGAATCATGATAACAGAGCATCATGATAACAAGCAGAGTTTCTTGCCAATTCTTCTCTGTTTGGTCGCGTTACGATAAAAAAAATACGATTCAAAGTGAACTGTAATCACTTTGAATCGTATTTTTTTTATCGTAACGCGACCAAACAGAGAAGAATTGGCAAGAAACTCTGCTAGTCTTATAATTTTTGCTTGTCATTTTTACAGTATAGGCCCGTAATTATTATTAATTGCACGAACAGCCCTCTATGTCAAATGAATTCTGAACACCCTATTGATTAAGAGATTTCAGATTCTGAAACACCCTGTTCATCAAGCGTACTTCGTTATCGTCCACGGGAAGAGTAAATCACCGTGACATTCCGGTTTGTTCCGTTAATTGACCAGACCCTGTTTAATAACAATCTGGTTGTATTGGAGACAGGAAAACGAATTTTGCTACTGCCGCCACAGATATTTCTTGATTTGTCTCTTGCCAATCATGAAGATTGGACCATTTCTACGGATGCGTTTTCATAGAAAGCCGGTTAATGGTACCGCGTGACCTAATTTTTCTCTTGAATTTATCAAGTTAGTAGGAAGAAATGGTTCTACAAAATCCACTTCCCAAATTGGCATTTATTCATTCGTTCTTTTATTTAATAGCTTTTAGGATAATTTTCAAAATTTTGCCAATACCAATATGTTCATATTATTAAGAGGATTAATTCACTTTTATTTTAAGTGTTTCCAAATTTCTAAGTAAGATATTTCTATGAACTCTACTGTGTCCCAAACCGCCTTGGAAATTAAATGATACATCCAAATATTTTACTCCCGAGAAAGAACGACTTTGGTAGAGCATTCCATGTTTTCAGCTTCACGACAGTCTACCAGTAGTATCAGTGGCCCAGGAAGCTGGTACCTGCTTATATGAGAATATGAACACAGTGAAGCAGAACTATGATTTTAGTTCTCGTTGGTTAGTTTGTACGACCACGCGGTATGGGAATCACCGAAAGTTGGGACATAGCTGACGAAGGTACGAAAGTTATTCCTTAGAGGTTTGATTTCATTTGTGTGATGTATAGTCTGGGATGTCAAATGTAACTGAACTTACTTTTGAGGTTTGATTATAACTTTTTGGGGATTTTGGAGTCAAATACAAAATATTCGAAAAATATAATATTAGAAGTAATTTTTGCGCATTGGTGCATAGGTTCCCAAGCCTACTAAGGAACCTGTCTATCGATGTTTGGGAATTACTGGTGGTTTTCAAAGTTAAAGGTGGTTATAGAAGTTTAATTTTAAGTTTGATTCTTTTGAAACATAATGACAGATGTGATTTTTTTAAATGCCTTAAAGGACAAAAACCTTTACAAATTAAATATCATTGGATAATGGATTTAATAAGGAAGAATCCTTATCTAATTTACCTATACCTACTATAGTACTAATGTGTTATGTGCCTATTATAATAATTTAAAAACCTAGCTCTTCATATCGGTGCATTGTTGCAATACTCTCCATTTAGCTTTTTCCATTGCTGTTTCTTTCACTTCCTTAGGAATTTATTTTGTCTTTGTCTTCCAATTCCACGCTTTCCTTCTACCTTCTATTTTATTATGTGCCTATACAGAAAACTCAAATAATACGGTAAATTGTTACATTAAAACTGTTGGGAAGGTAAAAATAGACCAAGTGGTTCAAAATATGTCAGAAATGTAATAAGTCGTGAAAAGGTTTTTCCAAAATATTACTCACGAAAATAATGTATTGCAAATTGCAATGCTGAGAACAAAGCATTTGAATCATACGTCATTTTGCTCAGACAACTAAAAGAGTTCAAAGTAAGAAAGAAAATCTTGATAAAATATAATCTTGGAGAGAATATTGCAATAATAAAACCGATCTTGCAGGACAATGGAAGGACGCTTTCATGAAATTGTAGCTCGAATTAGCCACGAATAGCCACAATTCATTGTAGTGGGAATGCCCTCTAAGGATTATGGGATACGGCGCCTGACGAATGCGCCGGAATTTCTTAAGCTTAGTATATTCGACCCCAATTTGGTATACTAAATCATATCCATTGGCAAAGGCATAGTATGAATATTGTTGTGCTAATGTTTTTGGCGTTGTCCCAGTATTTTAGGTATGAGTTACGCTATGCAAAAGCCAAATATTTACCTAAGATTACTGCCTGGTAAGGACGGCACTATACTTTGAGATCGTTTGTTCCACAATTCGTAATAACTCTAAACACTAAGGCATTTCTTTGTATTCGAATCTACATCACAAGACACTCATTTTTAGAGCCTCGTTTACGTAGGTGCAGGGAGTCGCGCGTTGCATTGGGCGGCCTGCACTGAATTCAAACATAAGACGGTATTTATAGCAATGGTCATTGTCATCATATTTTTGTGTGTGTGTTTAGTGCGTTTACGGAGAAGCGAATTTGCACGCGTTTGTTGCAATGCAGCTTTATTTGCGACGGAACCCGCAGATGGCATCAATGCGTCTCACACGACGACCACGGCGTCCGGCGAAGCGGCTCTCGCGGCGGCAACTACTGCCATTTTTGCACCCCACGTGCGCCGCAGCGCTACCTGCTGCAGGAGCAGCGGCGTGCAGCGCCACTCTTAACGCCTCGCCTCTGTATAAACATCACCGTACATTGAGCGAAGCCGTGGGCGGAAGCTAGTGAAGGTCGCGTGACACTGGGATAAAAAGTAGCCTGTCTTAATCCTATGTATATTCCAAGTTTCATCCAAATCTGTTCAGCCGTCACGGAGTGAAGCGACCACAAACACACCCAAACTTTCGCATTTATATTATCAGTGTGAAGAGTGATTACAAATTAGTGTGATATGAGAATGATGTCAGTGATTGTAAATTATTATACGAGTAGATTTATGACTAATTTAACCACCTACCAATACTACTTAACCTACCAGTAATACTTACTACATTATCAGCCGTATTGTGTATTGTTTTGTTATATTTCGATACTTACATACAATACTGATACAAAATACATTGTTCCCGAATATAACACATATTCGACGTGTTTGTAAATTGAATCAGCACCGCTAGCGGGTATCTTGTTCGGAGAATTTTTACAATAGAAATGATTATTATACTTTTTGTAATACAGACCTTTTTGACTAGAATTATAAACGACAGTATATTATAATTGCGTTGACTTAAATGTTTAATTATTTCACAGCTCGAAGATGAAATATGCAAAAAATGGAATGTGTCCAAAAATTTAAGTTATGTCATCAACATTTATTTTAAAAGTTTTCGCGTGATACTCGAAAATATATGAAGTTTCATTAAACAGTTTTATGAAGCTTTTTTATCATGAAAAAAGTCATTAATGATGAAATAGATTTAATGATTCTTGTTGCAGTACTTGTAAACTACTTTCGTTAAAATAATAGGTCGTGATATCAATAGTCTCAGCTTAGTCAGCTACGAAGATTTATTTTTAATCGTTTTCGAAAAGGAGGTGGTTCTCAATTTGTTGGAATCTTTTTTTTTTTTTTTGCAATACAAAATAGATGTTGTCGTACAGAAGTATTAATAAAATAAAATAAAAAAATACCTTGCATCGTTGATTTGCCCTTTTCAATAAAATATGTGAACTAACTCGCACAGTGTCAAAAAAATCTACCCCGCGCACCCACTTTCGCGATGCGTTTCCAAGGTGAAACTAGTTTTTTTAATTAGTTTTACCAAAAAATTGCAGCATCAAAATTTTACATATCACGAAATAAATGTATGCATTTAAAACTTGACGTTTACACGTGAAATTGTTAGTGAAATTAATTGTATACCACTGATTTTGTAATATAAATTAAGTAGAGCAGACGAATCTTGTTCAAACCAACCTACATAGTTTTGGAACCACAGGGTCTTCTAATTTGCCCTTTGTAATGGCAAGGCTAGGATCCTTATCGTAAGTGTTTCATAGTCTCGGCCATATCAATTCGGCTAATGGCATTATGTGTAGTTACGAGAAAATGTTCTCATTTAGACACGTTCTTAGATAACCAGTTTCGTTTTGCTATTTATTTTTTCGGTTTAGCGTAAAAGCAAACTACACCACGTTCACCTTCAAAATTCAGCAAGCTCTTTCATGCCCGCTGTGACTGGTTTCTGGTTTCTTAGACTGTTGGAGGCCATCTCCCTCATAGAATCAAAAAAAGAAAATCTGTAGCGAAGCTACGCCACGAAGCGGTCCCATCCTAGATCCTAAATCCCTTGCTAGATATCTATGACAAACAACAGAGTAAGCTACTCCATGACACGAGTGTTTCAAATCAAATAATTTTTTTGAGTTCAGTATTAATTTAAAAGTGTAAATTATACGTTTAAAAAAACCTTCATCACGATTTTTAGGTACACACGACTTAATTCATGATTGATATGGATGAACAGATATTTCTAAGTACTTACGATATTGAGGAAAGCCTTGCAGAGGGTAGTCTGAGGCAAGTCCTAAAATAACATTCGGTACATCGGTATATGACACTTGTAAGCAGTTGGCATACGGGTTACAATCCCATTGGTATAATTGGCACCATTCATTCATATACTTGTTTTAGCAAGATTATTGTGTATGATGCCCTCCGACCAAGTGGAGTGACGATCTGCGAAAGGCTGCTAGTAGAAACCGGATGCGTCGAGCTGGGGCGCAATGAAGCTCATCGGGGGAGGCCTATGTCCAGAAGTGAACTGCTATAGGCTGATGATGATGATGATGATTTTACTGGAACACGAAGGGCCTGCTTAGCCATCTTCAAGTCAAAGTGAACTATTTCCTGGTTAAAGTAATAAATCTCTGAGCGAAGTTGTCATTTTAACCTGCAATTATCTTACATGTTCTTTCAAATTTTTTGCTAGTTTTGCAAAATGCCGGCCGGTTTCCACATTAAGGTGACGTGACGATACAGGTCAAACCTCCCTCTCGCTCGCACAAATCAACACTTTAAAAGATATAAAACCACTGAATGTATTTATGCAAAATAGCAAACCATCACGGCCTAGACAATAACAATACAAAGGTTCAGCAAGAATATCATATTGAACCCAACACGTTTTCCTACCAAAAATTTGTACCAAAATTGATCACATTGGTACAAGTTTTTTGGTAAGAAAACGTGATAGAATATTATGCTGAATATGATATTATTGCTGAAACTTTGAACTGTTATTCTCTAGAATGTGAAGGTCTGCTATTTTGCATAAGTCAGTGATTTTATATCTTCAAAAATGTTGAACAGTGTGAGCAAGAGGGAAGGTTTGACATGTATAGTCGCAAGATTATCAAAATGAATTTCCGGAAAGTGTTATCAAATATTTGCAATGATAAGAGGTATTACAATGTAATACATCCTAGGATTTACAATCTTATCAATAATCTTCTGTTATCAACGAAACTTCGTACTATGACGTCATTTAACCCTTTAATTAACAACCTTGGTTTAAATTTCGAGGTGAGTGACAAATAACATGTTTTGGACATGATTCGACCTCAAATCCGAGTTAAGTTATTTTTATGCTAATCTAATGTTTGACTGCGGGTCGCGTGTGAGGTTAATTAGTGGGAAGTAAAGTTATATCATCACATCTTCATAATTGCTCAGTGTTTATATCTATTGACGATAACCATTATTTTCTGAACAAAACAATTCTGAACATAATCAAAACATAATTTTTCAAAACATTTTATTTCTACGATCTGAAATTTGAAGTGTGGTAGACCCCCCCTCAGATGGACCGACGACATCATCAAGATTGTAGGTAATCGGTGGATGGAGACAGCTCAAGACCGGTTTTCGTGGAAATCCTTGGGAGAAAACTATGTTTAATATGAAACATAATTCAACTATTATTGAAAAGTTATAATGATTTCAACTAGGCTGAAATGAGTGGTAAGGTGGTATGTTCTGGGCAAACCTACCCTATTGAACAATGTCCCCGGCACCTTAGCGATCAGCAGTCAGAGGCAAGCCCAGAGATTCGATGTAAAAAACAATGAACTGCAAAAAACCTTTTGATTCACTTATGTTTGGTGTATTAGCATGGGTTTAAGTCTATAGAGATCCTTGCCACTACTATCATGCGCTTCGTGTAACACTGGAGAGTTTATACGACGCAAGTAACGCTGACGCCAGTCCTACAGACAAGCCAGCGTTAGCCTGGCCCCTGTTGTTTAGACTAGGCCATTTATTCACGGATTTTTCTTCGGGTGTGCACACCTTTAAAGTTAAAACATTCGCCAGTTACACGTGTCCGCAACGCTGGCGCTAGCGGGTATGCGGGCGGAGGTCACTTTGCTTGAAAAATAGACTGGCGCTCTATTCTCGCCAGCGTAATAGCCAGCGCTGGCTTGGCTTGAAAAACTATTTACACAAGACAAATACCAAGCCAGCGCTGATGGCGATGGCCTCGTGTAAACTAGGCTTAGCACAGCCTCCTCATCTTTGTCATCATCATCAGCATACAGCAGGCATAGGCCTCCCAATAATCAGTGCAATTGCGCCATGACTTCAGCTTCGCGTGGTACCCGTATAACAAGTATGAGGTATAATAATACCTAGGCTAGGTATAACTATGGTAATCCAGGTCACAATCAATGTATATTCCGATTTTCATTCAAATCAGCCGTTACGGAGTTAAGTAATAAGAGTTACTCAAGTGTAATAAGAGTTACAGAGTTGAGTTGTGTCGGAACAAATATACTCACAAACACAAACTTTCGTAGTTATATTATTAGGATGAAGTATGATGTGATTAAAGAAACCAGTGGTATGTGGTCCACCAGTTTAAAGTCGCTCAGCGAGCTATGGAACGAGCTATGCTCGGGGTTTCTTTGAAGGATAAAATCCGTAACGAGTTTATCCTACATAGAACTAAAGTTGTCGACATAGCTCAGAGAATTAGCAAGCAAGTGGCAGTGGGCTGGCCATATCTGCCGAAGAACCGATAACCGTTGGGGTAAAAGAGTTCTTGAGTGGAGACCGCGGCTCGGCAAACGTAGTGTAGGACGCCCTCCGGCCAGGTGGGGTGACGATCTGCGAAAGGCTGCTGTTAGAAGCTGGATGCGTCGAGCTCAGGACAGGGCGCAATGGCGCTCATTAGGGGAGGCCTATGTCCAGCAGTGGACTGCTATAGGCTGATGATGATGATGATGAAAGAAACCTACCTAATATACACACATAGACACAATTTTTCGTATTTATAATATTAGTGTGAAGTATGATACGCTGTGATGTGATTATAGAAACCGTCCTGTCTCGTCATGTCATGTCCATGACTCATTATCATGGATGAAGAGCATATTCGTGAATCAGACTTGCAATTTTGGCGATATTTTGCAACACTTGCTCAAAGAGAGGTCATACATACAAAGGTCTTTGCCATAACAGGAGTATGATGCCACGAATAAACAACTTTCATTCATTGATGTTCAATAAAAAGTTATTCTTGAACTTGGTCGTGTTGAAAACAGTATCAATTTAGTAGTACAAGCAAAACTTGCTTTACGTCGACGCGAACGGAGACGAACGAAGCCGAAGGCTAAATACTGTTAACATAAATTAATTTTGGTCTATATTTATGTGTGGGCGAAGGTCCGCCTGAGACGCAAAAGGTTGCAGGTTTGATTCCCGCTGCGGTACCAATGTTTGCATGTTCTTTAGATATTTATCTCGGGTCTTGTTGTTTTCTATGTATGATATCTATGTATTTACAAAAAAAAATTATACGTGTATTATATCAATCATGTAGTTCCCATAATACAAGCTCTGTTTAGTTTGGGGCTACGTGATGCTGTGTGATTACGCATTATTGATTTATATATATTTATTTATTTATATGTAATTCGTTCATATTTGACCCGGCCATTTAATCTTAAAACTTATCATTACTTAAAACAATACATTCCATGTTACTCTTACGAGCTAAGCTTCGGGATAAAAAAACAATAAAGCACGATTTAACCAAAACTACACCGTATATTCAACACACAACTAATAATAAATCATACACGCACTTTTATAAATAAATCCATTATCTTTTTATAAGTAAAACCACAATAACTGTTTTACTCTGTAGAGCACTGTAAGTAGGTAGCGCTTATATAGCTCATACGCACTCTGCTTATTAAAAATTGCGATAAACAAAACTTCTTTGGGTAATCTTACAATAGCTTTGTGGTTTGGGTTTCCACAAAACTGTCCCTAGCCGTGGACCACTTGCAAAACCAATACGAGAGCTCGGAATGCTAGTTGCTTCACAAATTGTTCTGATAGTTCTACTGCATTCTCCGAAGTTCCGAATAATGTAAATAATAGACCATAGAACAGAGAGTAGGAATTTGCTTGCGCTTTAATGGATAGAAAGCGCCATTGATTAGATCTAAAGAAATATCTTTTCGTAGAATAATTTTATATGTAGCTCAAATCAATTGGTCAAACACAAAGCTCAAACGACGAGTTCGAGACTGGAGACCGCGACTTAGCAAACGTAGTGTAGGGCGCCCCCCGGACAGGTGGCTGGCAGAAAGATGAGGAGAGACGAAAATAGTGGCACTTACTGGGAGGGGCCTATATCCACCAGTAATGGTACAGACTGTATATAAATTGTGGGATGGTATATTTTCATGTTTTATAATAACTAGGTAAGGAAAGGCTATTATCTATGGCCTACTTCTATTCAGCCAGTTACACTCACTGCTGAGAAAAACGCCTCTTCTCCATCACGGTCATAGTATTGTACCTACTTACACTAAAATAACCTAAATAAATAGGAAAAAAATGTATTTTTGTGTGTGTGTATGTTTGTAATGAATAAACTCAAAAACTACTGTGCCAATTTCAAAATTTCTTTCACCATTGGAAAGCTACATTCACTCTGAGTAACATAAGCTATATTTATTGCTATAAAAGATTAGGGATCCTTACTAAAACTTAAGAAACGTAACCCAAGGTGTAAAAAAATTGCCCTAAAACGTCTTTCGCCGCATGCGCTGCGGAAACTATTTATGATAGAATAAAAGTATGTTCTACAATATCATAGAACATATCATCTATAAATAATAAAAGGTAAAAATATAAATATATAAATATAATTTCCACCCAGAGCGAAGCCGGGACGGGCCGTGTTTAATATACACGAGATTAAGTTTCATACACCTCTAGTTCTTCTTAATTATGAGCGTATAGTGCAACTGTACCTGTCATATTATTATAATCAGACCTTAACTGTAGAAATTTACTTTGGGTGATAGATGGAGTGAAGTACATATTTTCCTCGCCGTAACACAGTTTTCATCTAACACGGGAGGTAAGAACTCTAAACCATATCGTGCCTGCGCTATTTTTGGCTTTTATAGTTAAAGTTGCTTATGTAACTTTTAGAAATGGCACAATCAGTAAGTTACTATGTAATTGAACTAAGTTTTTTTGTGAAATAATTTATATTTATCTTTATCGCTAATTATTTTGACGACCTCTGTGGCGCAGTGGGCGAAGGTCCGCCTGTGACGCAGAAGGTTGCAGGTTCGATTCCCGCTGCGGGACAAATGTTTGCATGTTCTGCAGATATTTGTCTCGGGTCTGGGTGTTTTCTATGTATGATATGTATGTATTTACAACAAAAAAAAAAGTATCTATGTATATCAATCATGTGGTTCCCATAATACAAGCTCTGCTTAGTTTGGAGCTACATGATGCTGTGTGATAACGTCCAGGATTATTTATTTATTTTATTTATTTATTTCATCGACCACCAATGGCCGTATGCTCCAAGCATTTGATTGTTCTAGAACGAATGTGGTTGATGTATTAGATTTTTTTCGAGCATATAGCCTCTGACAGAGGACCTACTTTACGTTTTCATGAGTCGATACATTTACGAAATGGATACGGAACAGGCAAGGATAGCATATTACCATTATCTAGGTTATTTTCACACACCGTGACGCCCAAAGTACAGTTTGAGATATTTTCCCAAGGGGGATCATAATGCTCCATTTTCCTATTTTACAGACACATTTCCTCTGTTACATAAAACTTGTATAGCCATGAGGGAAGGGAGAAAGAAAGCGTAGGTTTAGTACCCTCGGCGTCGCGGTAGTACCAGTTAATAACTTGTTCCAAAAACACTGTTACAATCCTAACTAACCATAAATGCGAATTTGAATTTGATTCTTTGTTTAATTTGTTATGCTTATCATGAAATTTCATATGTACACGTTGTCAAGGGTGCAGAGAAGAACATAGTATACACACATACACACCTTCACTTAACAATAATCTACCTACAATGAAACATACATATACACATATATTAAACTTCACTCGTCAATTACAATTACGATTATATACTATATAGTTCTTATACTTACCTACTTAATTAAGATGCAAGATTAGAGATGTTTCTTTGCAAATATCTAAGTGTAGGGTATCATGTAATATGTACTAAAGAACTATATATTATAAAGATTACCTATGTACTGGTAATTCACGTCTGTTAAAGTTAAAAGTGACGGCTGTCGATGATATCTCTTTAACTAATATAATGTAATTCCGTTAGTGGTTGTCTGTTTAGTATTTAAGATAACTCGGTTAACTCTAAGAGTTGTGGATTTTTTTAATAAATATCATATATAAAATAAAATAAAATAATAATATAATAGTTTATTTATTTTTAAAAAGTTTACAATATTAAACAAAACCATCTTACAAATAGTTACATGTAATTATTTAGTATTACTAATACCTAAACTAAGCCGAGCCTGTATTATAGGATATTAGTTCCTTCCAAGGTTACAATTACGTATTATTGTTTGTCCAAATCATTACAATATTTTTTTACAAATACTAAAATAAAATAGTCAAAATAAAATAGTCTCGCATACACGTTTTCAGAAGAACCTATAGAAAAGGACACAAGGTACCTTTCAGCCACAAAAAATTACTGTTCTCGAGGGATAGGAAAATAATTTTAAAACGGTCATCCGAATTAAAAAAAAAGCGTAAAATCCTGGTACTAAGCGAGCGAACCCGCGGTCCGGAGCTAGTAAAATATACAATAGTTTACAGACTCAAGACGAACATATTAATAAAAGCAAACATCTTGAAGATATTGAAGATGAGTTTACGTGATGAGATAGGTATAATAATATTGAAACATACTAGTATAATACATATCGGGTGTAAAAAGACGTCTACCGAAAACGAAAGGTGGCTTGTGGTAGAGCACACCAAAACCCAGCCAAATTAAAAATATGTCTGAAAAAAAACGGACAAAACAATGTATTTTTTTACAGTTTACGTTTGACCACCATCTTACCTGTTGGTCTTGATGTGGTCGATGATGTAGCACGTTTTAGACTGAACCTATGTTTAAAGTTTGTGCGGGCGGTTTGCTTGCTGTATGTGTAGAGTACATGAAATGTATACTAAGGGTGGTTGAATGACAATGCACAAAATTATATCGCTATAGCACGTCCGCTCGCCTCGAGTGCCACGTGCAGAGTGAGCCGAGCGGGTCGACTACACTTTATTATTTATCAGTACACTACATCATGCATACAGGTTTTTTTTATTTAATTTGTTTTTTGCTTATTTAAATGGAATACTCAGGTAAATATAATTATGTTAAATAGATTTTATTATTTTGTAATTTGTGTATGTATGTAACTAGTAAAATAATTAAAATGACGGTCAAAAAATGTTTTGCTTTTTTTCGCTAAATATGTTCAGAATCATGGTCTGATTGTAACCTCCCAGTATTAGTATTTTTACACCCTGTATTGTATATTGGCCACTATAAGGTTTGGTTTTCATATGACCGCTTTATGATTCGGTAGATAAGTGGTAACGGCACATTATATGCAGGCCGATCTTTACCCACAGATATCATATGGCGTTCTACATCGATATATTATTATAACTATCGTAACGATCTGAGTACGAAACCAAGAACGAATGAAACGATTTCAAAAAACACCATTAGGGAAAAAAATATATTATGTGCCATATAAAACAATTTCCCTCCACAGGTAAGGTACTAATTATTGGAAACTGAACGAACTGCTTAATATATTTTGTTAAAGTATTTGATTAAAGTCAATAACATAGCCTATACATTTTATTTGAATTTATATTTGAATTGGAACTGTTATTTCGTTTACGAATAGAATAGAATGGATAAAAAAAATATTCCGTCACAAGAGGATATGGACACTGAACATACCCCAAGTAGTTGGGGTTTTCAAATCTATTTGGTTATACAATTTTGGTTTAGTCATTCCACTCCGATCAACAGAACGGAACAAAGTTGGGGCTTCCTTAAAGATAGCTTCGGACCTGCCAAGCAAGCGAAGACCTGTGCGTAGGAGAATGCTCTTTAATTCCCTTCTTCAACTTCATAACTGGGGCGTCAGCGGCGGAAACGGGGACGCCGGTCGCTGACAAAATGATGCAGTGTGTGCGCGGTGCTTACGCATGCTTCGTACAATGTGGGTGTTATATAGTTATTTAGCTCTGTTAATAAGGAGGAGTTTACAATTATGTGGGCTAAAGCTGCTGACTGTGGAAGAGTCCTCAAAAGCACTCATGGTTTTGACATAATAATAATAATAATAATAAAAAAAAAAAAAAAAAAAAAAAACTTCACCGCTGACACACGCTTTTTCTCTAATATTTTACCAAAATTTATTTTATATTGCTTTTCCCGATTCATACCGTATCCTCAACAGTTTTAAACCAGTAATACAACCTATTTTCATTTTATTTTTGACATAAAGGCACAAATGCCACAATGAAAAAACCATCATAACATGTTGACCAGAGGAAAAGCACGAGCGGCTACATATGAAGCACACCAAACATCTGCGCCTGTTCCGTCAAGCTCCACATCGTCGTCCGGGGATGAGGTATTCGCCACCCCCCCGGACACCAGCGCGTCGAGCGACGAGAGCAGGCCGCCGTCGCCTCCGCCGCCGCGACCACCTGTGCGGCGTGGGCGCCCCCCGCTGTCGGCCGGCTTGGGGTCTGCGGGACAGTCTGCCCCGCGTCCGACCCCCGCCACCACCAGCAATGTGCGCATTCGCATGAAGTGGACAGAACAAATAAATAGAAACGTCATGCGCGCATATTATAGGGCTACAGACGGAGGAACTAACCGCACCGCGTACATTGCCCGGATGCTGCCTCTGTTTCAGGTACTTGAACCAGCTGTAACTGTTACTGCACAACGGCTATCGGATCAGGTACGAGCCATCCAACGATTAAAATTGTTGGATGATTCGGTACTTGACCGGCTTCGCGCTGAAAGTGCTCAAGTAGCTGACCACTCGCAGCGGGTCCCGGCTGCCACGTCGACGGTTACGACAACTTCGATACCTGTGACGACGCAGCCGGACCCCGCTGCTGACGACGTCAACAACGAGAACACCAGCGTGACAAACCAGGTAAATGAGCAGTTGAGGAGGACTTTGGAGGATACGATTTTATCGTACCGGTCCGCACCTCTTGATGAAAGACCGCGTTTGCCACGCTTGCCCACTCACAGACGAAACTTGGCTATAATGGAGGCCTTGAATCCTTTGCTGGTTCCTTATCTAGAGACTAGCGAAGGTCTAGCCGATACCCATTCGATCCTTTACTGCGGAGCCGTGGCTGCGTGTCGTGTTGCTCGTGTCAAGTTCCCCAACTCTACGCGAGCACCACGACCTGTCAACCAAACTCCAGCTTGGCAAGTACGGATCGAACGGCGGATCGGTAAATTCAGGACCCTCATTGCAAAGCTAAGTTGCTTCAGAGGGGGCAATACCCGCCCTCGAGTGATGCGTTTTGTGACACAGGCCTTTTCTGGGACCGATATTCGGCCTCACGATTATATGGCCTGTGTCACAGAACGCATTGACTTTCTGAAGCAGAAAATCTCTGCATGGGCAAGCCGCATTCGTCGGTATCGAGAACGTGTGGACCGATATTGGCAGAATCGAAATTTCCAAAGTGACCAGAGGAAGGTGTACCGAAACTGGGAGAAACCTGACCAATGTGTGATGGACGGGCGTGTACCGGATGCGGATGCCATGAATAATTTCTGGCGCAGCATCTGGTCTGTGCCCATCCAACACACGGAGGGAGATTGGATGGATGTGGTGAGTAGAGAGTGTGAATCTATCGAAACCATGGGACCTGTAGAGATTAGCCCCATAGATGTCAGATTTGCAATCCGTTCGGCCCATAACTGGAAAAGTCCTGGACCGGACGGGTTGCATAACTTCTGGCTGAAGTGGTTTCGGTGTTCACACTCTGTACTCGCCACACAATTTCAAGAAGCCCTCGAGCTTGGGTCTCTCCCAAGTTTCATGACGACAGGAGTCACCTTCCTGCTCCACAAATCTGGTAGTACCGCGGAAGCAAAGAACTACAGACCCATCACGTGCTTACCTACCATTTACAAGCTCCTTACGTCCATTCTGAGCATAAAAATTAATGCGCACATAGTTGCAAATAATATTTTGGCTCCGGCTCAGAATGGATGTAGGGTTGGGTCCCGCGGTACTAAGGAGCTCCTCCTCATTGACATGACCATTAGCCAGCAGATCAGGCGCAGCAAGGGGAACCTCTCCGCTGCATGGATAGACTACAAAAAGGCGTATGATTCAGTGCCTCATACATGGCTGGGGAGGATCTTAGAGTTGTATAAAATTGATGCAACATTGAGATTCTTCTTAGGTACATGCATGAGACAGTGGATCACAGTTCTTCGTCATCCAGGTAGCGGACGGGATCCCTCTGCTCCGCAAGATCTGATTCGCATAGAGCGGGGTATTTTCCAGGGCGACAGTCTGAGTCCCCTATGGTTCTGCCTGGCACTGAATCCTCTTAGTACTCTGCTAAAGGATTCAGGGCTAGGCTATCGACTTCGGAGAGAGGGTGATATCGTTTCTCACCTGCTGTACATGGATGACCTCAAACTTTTTGCGCCAAGAAAACCAGAACTGCTGACTTTGTTGAATATCACACAGATATTCAGCAGTGCCATCAGCATGGAGTTCGGTGTCGAGAAGTGTGCGGTCATGCAAGTACGGCGGGGGAAAGTTGTAAATACTACAAACTTACAGCTTTCCGATACGATATCCCTCAGATCTCTTTCCGATATCGAAACCTACAAATATCTCGGTATGTCAGAAGCGTTAGGTATAGTAGACAGAGACATAAAACAGTCGGTGAAGGAGCGATTCTTTTGCCGCCTTACTAAAGTACTCAATAGTCTTTTGTCGGGTGGTAACAAGGTTCGAGCCTTCAACGGCTGGGTTATGCCTCTGCTCATCTATACTTTTGGCATATTGAGATGGACTCAAACTGAACTTGACGCCCTTGACTGTAAGGTTCGTCAACTTCTTACGACACACAGAATGCGACATCCACGCTCGTCGGTAATGAGGATGTACATCCCGCGGAAATGTGGGGGCCGCGGCTTTTTAAATGCCAAGACCCTCCATAACCACGAGGTGTGCAAGCTCAGAGAATACTTCCTCCATGCCGACATTGAGATGCATCGTGATGTCGTAGCAGTTGACAAGAACCTTACCCCGCTCTCACTGGCTAAGGAGAACTGGCACAAACCTACGGTGCTGAGTGCCCTCCACCGCAAGGTGGTATGGGAGAGTAAGGAGCTGCACGGACGGTTCTATAAAGCCCTTACAGGGCCTGATGTAGACCTACTCGCATCCGTGAACTGGCTACGTTTCGGTGACCTCTTTGGGGAAACTGAAGGTTTTGTCTGTGCGATTATGGATGAGGTAATAAAGACGAACAACTACCGAAAGTATATCATGAAGGATGGAACCGTTGACATTTGCAGAGCTTGTCATCGTCCCGGTGAATCCCTCAGACATATACTTTCGGGTTGTTCGCACCTCGCTAACACTGAATACTTGCACAGACATAACCAAGTAGCAAAGATCATCCATCAGCAGCTTGCTCTCCAATACGACCTTGTCGGTTCAGAGGTTCCGTACTATAAGTACGCACCGGTACCGGTTCTCGAAAATGGTCGTGCTACGCTCTACTGGGACCGCTCTATCATCACGGACAGGACTATTCTTGCGAATAAACCTGATATCGTCTTGGTAGACCGGTCGGAACGCCGGGCGATACTTGTTGACATCACCATCCCGCATGACGCTAATCTCGTGAAGGCCGAGAAGGACAAGCTTAGCAAGTACCTTGACTTGGCACACGAGATTACCGCTATGTGGGATGTCGACTCAACAATTATCGTTCCGATAGTCGTTTCAGTGAACGGTCTGATAGCGAAGAGCCTTGACCAATATCTTAAGAGGCTCTCGCTAGGCAGCTGGATCAAGGGTCAGATACAGAAGGCGGCTCTCCTGGACTCGGCACGCATTGTGCGGAGGTTCCTCTCTCTGCAGCCCTAGCCACCGACCGTTTGAGCCCTGCCCCGCGGTCGATGGTCTCCCGTTTTGATACATTTTTTACTATAATGTTTTTGATATTTATTTATGTACATAAGTAGTATTAAGTATAATAGTAAAAAATGTATTTTAGACGAGTTTACAATTAAATAAAGTGTCATAATAATAATAATCCTGGACGTTATCACACAGCATCATGTAGCCCCAAACTAAGCAGAGCTTGTATTATGGGAACCACATGATTGATATACTACATAGATACATTTTTTTTTGTAAATACATACATATCATACATAGAAAACACCCAGACCCGAGACAAATATCTGCAGAACATGCAAACATTTGTCCCGCAGCGGGAATAATGGCGCTAAGATGAAACATCGTGGTGGTTTTGGCCAGTAGGAGTCCGGCATAATCATTATGTGGTTCCGTAATGAAATGGTATCCTAGAGAATTCCAAGGGGCGCCTCTAGAAGCAACAAAACTCGCACACACTCTATGAAGCCAAGTAAGCCAAACTTCAGCGGGAACACGATGAAGTTGATAAAGCGAGATAAGATTATTGGCGTTGCATTTCATAGATAGTACCTATAGTTGTATTAATTTGTTTAATAGTACGAGTTCAATTAAACCTTTCAACCAAATGAAATGTTCAGATCCATATGATAAAATTGGTTTACTGTAGCAAAATCAGAGCCCATATGATATTCGACCATGTTTAAGTCGAAATAGGTAAAATTACAGAAATAACAATAAGCTAAGCTCAGTTTTTTGGTGTAAGGGGTA
This sequence comes from Horisme vitalbata, assembly GCA_951804965.1. NCBI lineage: Eukaryota > Metazoa > Arthropoda > Insecta > Lepidoptera > Geometridae > Horisme > Horisme vitalbata. The sequence goes on from OX638100.1 coordinate 14,006,357, forward strand.
CTACCTCCATCTTCGAAGCTCAAGCCAACCTCACTGCCCGTGGTGCTAGTAACAGACGGGGCTCTGGCAGCCAGCTGATTGCGGCATAGCTCAGCCTCAATCGTCTATATTCTCTGGCTGTAGCTCTGCCCCGCTATTCTATGCGTCATAATCCCCACACTGAGCATGCAGGTCGGCATGCTCAGCATTGGGATTATGAGCATATCCCCTTTTTTATTAGGGAGGCCTATGTCCACAGTGGACTGATAAAGGTTGCTGTTGTTGTTGTTGTTATTAGTCACAGACTTCTTTATATTAATCTGATCATAGACATTAATGCGTTGACTGCGAGCTTTGCAGCAGCGGTTTTTGCGCCCTAGAACAAGTGTGTTTTCAGTATTCAAAGTATTATACACCAGACACTAGCGCGTTGGCTGTGGGCCTCGCAGCAGCAGCGGATCGAGCATCTCGCACCCTAGAACAAGTGTGTTTTCAGCACTCAAAGTGTTATTCAAATCTAACATATTCGCGACATTGAGATTGACTGCAGATATTTAAAGAAAAAACGAGGCAAAAATGAATCCTTAAGCCGGCTTTTTACTATGGATGTATATGCAGAAACAACCTACGCATTACGGTCAGAACCTTAACTGGACATTGTCGCCTTAACAAGCACATGTTTAAGTTGAGGCTTTGCGACACTCCAACCTACAGGTTCTGCAAAGAGGCGGATGAATCGCCCCTTCATCTGTTAAGAGAGTGTGGGCCACTAATGCACAAACGTAGCGCTATTCTGAGCAAATTCACTTTAAGCCCAGAGGAGCTAAGAGAATTCACACCCAAAAAGGTCCTACAGTTTCTGTCAGCAGTAGGGCTTAGTTGTGAACTGTGAACGCCCCGCCTCAAGGGGCGACTTGAATAGAAGTGGCGATCACAATAGGTCTTCATGGCCGCAGTGATATGAAAGCCACGCAATCAATAATAATAATGGTATATATATATATATATATATATATGTATGTATTACATCTTGAGCTATATTATTACATCCCGCTATTGCTATTATGATATATGTTTTAAACAAAAATTCAAAACACGTGATCAGTTGACACGCACACGAACGTCACCATTCAAACTGAGGGCGAGGCAGGGGGAGGCAGGGTTCCGGGGAAGTGAGGTAAAATATACACCAATATCGCTCGAAAAAATATTTGGATATACAAAACGTATGACGAGCGATAAAATATTACATCTCAAGGTGAGAGACTATATATCCCACACTCAAAAGCCGGCTTTACAGAGTTATTTAAAGAAAAAACAAAGGCAAAAATAAATCCTTAATACGGCAATTGTTGACAAAAATTTACAAAAACAATCCCAAATTAACAATTCAAAAATAGAATTAATACAAAGAAAACACGGAGATTGAAAACAGAATTGCCCGGATTAAATTGTGAATCGTAATAAGAAATTCCATTTGGTTTTCCCGTAACATTCTAACGTTGTATAAATCAACTAAATGAATAAAAATGTACAGGGTCGAATGACAAATAGATGTGATTTGGACGTAACAGCGAAAACAATGGTGCATGATTTAAATTTTTATGATTCAGTACGTTTTGCTCCGTTTTTCCCCGATAGCTCGTGTATCTTTCGAATGCTGAATCTGTAGCAGATTTGATACTTCACACCAATATTATAAATGCGAATGTTTGTGAGTATGTATGTACGCGAAACCTACTGAACGGATTTTGATCTTATATATGATATACTAGCTTCCGCCCGCGGCTTCGCTCGCGCGGTACTGGGATAAAAAGTAGTCTATGTGTTAATCCAGGTCATAAACTATGTATATTAAAAATTTCATCAAAATCCGTTCAGTAGTTTTCACGTGACAGAGTAACAAACATTCATCCATACATACTCACAAACTTTCGCATTTATAATATTAGTGTGAAGTGTGATATCATCATTTGTGTTTTAGTGAGAGTATTTTATTATGTTTCCACAAAAGTCCATAACGGAATTGAGAAATTCGAAGTGATGGCCAACCAGAGTGTTGATCCACTCTGTCCATAACTAGAACTTGCTACCTAAAGACGTATTTCTGTAAACAACAACCAATATAAGCCTGAAATCTGGCTCCGTCTAACCCAATCAATGATAAAAAAAGTCACAGATACTAAAAGCAAATTATTAACTTCTAAAATTGCATGAAATGGACACATCAGCATCAGCTGCTCGTCCATAATTAAATACTAAAAAATATTCAGACTGGTTAACAAAACGCGTTTTTTGTGATTCCTTTCCCTTTTTGTGGTTACATAACCTTCCTATTTAACCCGTTCCTTTTGCCAACTGGTATTCCTTTAAACCCTTTGAATGACAGTAGAGAAAATTCCATTCTTCTTGAAAAAAATTTTTTTTTTGTTACATTAATATGTGAAGTTAGGGCGCAATGACAATGTCGATAGGCTGATGATGATGATGATGATTGTGTGTTATTTAAATGATACTAAGCACTATTACACAACATCATATAGCCCCAAGCTAAGCAGAGCTTGGTATTGTAGGAACCACACGACTGATATTCTACCTATATAGTGTATTATATTAATATTCATTTTATATAGAAAACAACAAGACCCGAGACCACCATTTGCAAGAACATACAAAAATTTGCCTCGCGGCGGGAATCGAACCTGCAAGCTTTTGCGTCTCAGGCGGGCTTTTGTCCTCTGCGCCACAAAGGTTGTCAATATAATATAACATTTTTGGTTTTCTTCCTGCGGGGTGATCGGCTAACTCTGTTGCAAACAGAAATGATTGTCAACGATCATGTTTTAACAAACTGTGACAGATTGTCTATTGACGCAATTGACGTTCAGTGACAGGACAGAACATAATTTCTGTTTGCAACAGAGTTAGCCGATCACTCGGCTGATTATTGTAGGTACTAAATTTACTTAAGGTGACGATACATGTCAAACCTCCCTCTCGCTCGCACTATTCAACATTTTTGAAGATATAAAATCACTGAATGTATTTATGCAAAATAGAAAACCTTCACGGCCTAGAAAATAACAATACAAATATTTAGTAAGAATTATAATGTTTAAAACCAACGCGTTTTCCTACCAAAAAAATTGCACCAAAATTGATCACATTAGCGCAAGTTTTTTTGGTAAGAAAACGTGATAGAATCAAAATGATATTATTGCTGAACCTTTGTATAATTATTTTCTAGGCCGTAAAAAAGTAGTAGACGTTCAGTAGGTATTACCTATATAATTAAATTTATTTAAAGGTAACCTTATTAGAATAAAAAGTGGGCTCAGTGCCTTTAAATTTTTTAAAAACAGTTGTTATAAAGTCTTGCAAAGCGTCCCACTCCGGACAGTCTTCACCTAGCCGGAGTTTTATTGATGTTAGAGCCTTCTTGTACCGTTCTTCTGGTCGGGTACTTTCGACGTCTCCGATGCGGTAGAATTTTAGGTCGCAGAAGAAGTCGCCTTCGCTGATGGTAACCGTGCGGCGCGACTGTCCATCGGAGACCCGAGACACGAACGAAGATGTTGTTACCGAGCTACCGCGGTCTTTGTTGTTGAACGAAGAGCTCGACTCTTCGGACCTCAAAATAGCAAAGATGTCTCTTTTGGGCTTCTTGGACCTGTCGACAACATAAACTAAATATTAAACTGTACATAAACCGTAAGAACCTATCCCTATATCACTCCGCCCGGTCGTTACTTGGATGGGTGACCGTTAAGTGACATTTCTATTTGAGCGCTTCTGTGTTTCGGAAGGCACGTTAAGATATTGGTCCCGGCTTTTCAGTCGTTAAGCCATGACGGAGGCCTTCGGGCGGCTTAATAACGCTGACACCAGAGTTGGTCACTTAGCTCATACGAAGAAGAAGAAGAAGAAGAAAACTCTATGTTGGGATGAGATTTAATTTTCTCAGAGTTAATTTAATTATTCTGAATATGTACCTACTTAATGTCATGTTAAGACTTGGGATTTATAAGTTAAGAGTAGGTACTGTAGGTAGCTGTTATTAGTTCTGGAATGCAGGATATTGCAAGTGTTTATGGCTCCAACATTATGATTGATTCACTCACCGATGGAATTCTTCCTGAGGTGATGGCGATGGCGGTGTATCCGACCGCGGCAGCACGGCAGCGACGGCGGCGGGACTGGCAGGCGCTATTTTACGTTTTTGCACCTTTGTTCTCGTAGCCGGTGACTTTTTGATGTGCTTCACAGGCACGGCGGCTACAGTTGATTCGCTTTCAGTATCGTAGTCAAACCTGAAAAAATAAAATTGAAGTTAGCCGTCAGAATTAAATTTTGCAAAGAACCAAACATTTCAGCTTGATTAAGAAACTTACGAACATTTTCTTTGATTGTTGTTGATAACAGCGCGATCAGTGAGACAGCACGACAGCGGTAGGCGTCGAGGGCGGGCGGAGCACAGGCGCAAGGGCAGAGATATGTCACGAAGATGCTCGGGCGGGCGGCGGAGGTTGTGACACTGGGCGGGCGGGCCTTAGTGAACGTAGCGAAGATTCCACAAAGAATGTGGTTATTTTCCAATTTTCCATCAATTTATACCACGTTAATCAAAGTGTCAGCAATAAATATTATAAATCAATCCAAATGAGTTATGTATAACACACATCAAACAAATTTGAGTCTTATTTTTAACTATGGGAAGGTTATTTAAAAAACAAAACAATTGTAATTATTACATTGAAATTTAGTTTTACGATTTTCAACCGTATTCAATACATGAAAATTGAATTTTCAATTTCAGCTTATAACATAATGTTATAGAGTACCCCAACGGTGTATACAAATTTTACTCTTATTTATAATACGAATAAAAGAACTATTACGTGTTCAGTAAACAGTTAACGTACTAACAAAAGTAACAATAACGTTGAACTTCTTTGAAATCTGATCAAAAGCAAGTAGCGCCGCGGTGATTATGAAATAAATGGATAAGTAGAATAATGATTAGGTATAATCTTCTATTATCTTAAAAAAAGTCATTAAGTAATGCATAGACATAATCATTTTAATAAAGTACCTAATAAAAAAGTTAATTAAAGTATTATATTGGTTACCAAAAAATTCAATTTTGTTTTTTTGGTAACCTTTGTGCTATTTAAGCTATGCGCTATTTTGGTAGGTAATTCCGTACGTTACTAACCCTCAAACTATTTTTCAAAAGTTAGACCTTTTAATGTCAATTTAAAGCACATCCATTTATTATGGATCTGAACTATTAACAGTGACTTAAAGACCATAACCTTCTAAAGCCTAATGTATTTTATTATAAGTAAATGTAAGAATTGATTTGTGCTTATTTCAATGTGAGAATCAAGAGCTTATTGTAGTTATATGCTATTGGTAGGTACCTATACTTGAGTAATTTAAACAGCCAACCTATTTAAGTTCCTGTGCAAAATAAACCGAAGTAAAAGAGTATTTAGGTATTTAGATACATATTATGAAAATAATCGTTGAAAGCATTGGTAATAATAAAGTACCTATGTCATCATCATAATACTTAGGTAGTTGTGGTAAGATGTTTTTATAGTAAAATGTCATGAAGCTGCAGTGGGTGATGGCCTTAATGTGCAAGCTTGCAGTTTTGTCACTGCGCTTTCCAGGAACTGTAATAGTAGCCAGCGCCTCAGGTGCCAAGCCGATGCGGCGGCCGACCGTGTGACCAGGCGAGTCCTGAGAACGTGTCCGAACTTGCACAACACGTGTTGTATAGTAAAAATTATTAACCAAGTAAATATCTTAATCATTACGCGGATATTAAAAGTGAACAAGTGATCTTAAACCAGTGAAAAAAGAAAGTAAGTACTTATCTATATAAGAAGACCAATTTAAAAAAAACTAACAAAATCCATGTAGGTCCTACCTACCTAAGTAGTTTTAATAAACTCTCAAAATTACATCGTTATTCTAGTTAAGATTGAATAAAATCTATTTCTCGATTATAAACATACTAATAAAGCAGTAAGTTTTGTTAACCTTCGAATGCAAAAAATAAACAGGTAGTAGGTATTTTACCGAGGAGTTTTTAAGCATATTACTATAAAAAAAAAATTTTACATTAATTTTACTGGCAAGTTATTTTTTAAATTTACAAATAAATACTTTTTTTACAGATTTGAAAAAACTGAAGAGGTGGCAGCATTACCTACCTACTTGAAAACGGACAGCAACTTCACCTACCTTTATTCACAGGTACCACTATTACTAAAATACTTCGTAGGTTTTCCACTAAGGTAGCTCTTACAAAAATAAGAAGAATTTCCTTTCACGCAGGAAATAAATACAATATTAACCATTTTAGCTTCATTAATCATAAAATTACTGCTTGCATTATTATTTTATCGTTAATAAATTGAGTTATTAATAATCTTATGTAGGAACGTACTTCATCATCATCATCACCACCATCAGCCTAATAGCAGTCCATTGCTGAAGGACATATGCTACTCATAATGAGCACCATTGCGTCCTGTTATCAGCTTGACGCATCCAGTTTCTACCAGCCTTTCGCATACTTACTTAATAAATTTGTTTTTATTTCAGGTTTTGGATCGAAGAAATTCCAGACGCTATCTAATAAATCATCGAGTCTCCAGTCCAGCATACTAACGATTTAATGTTAATATTATAGTTTAAGGTACTAGTTAGTGTATTAGTATAACATTAGGTATTGTAATTATAAAAAAATATTTACTAAAGAAACCTTCAGCTATTGCAGTTCAAATGATGAAACTGTTAATAACTGAAGGTTTATTATTTGTTTTTTTTTTCTTCCAGACAAAAAGTCGCATTTGGTATTAAATGCGCGGTAAAAAAATCGCATTTGGTATTTAATGCGTGGTAAAAAAGACGCATTTGGTTTTCAGTGCGCGGTAATAAAGACGCATTTGGTTTTCAGTGCGCGGTAATAAAGACGCATTTGGTTTTCAGTGCGCGGTAATAAAGACGCATTTGGTTTTCAGTGCGCGGTATAAAGTCGCATTTGGTAATTAATGCGCGGTAATAAAGACGCATTTGGTTTTCAGTGCGCGGTAATAAAGACGCATTTGGTTTTCAGTGCGCGGTATAAAGTCGCATTTGGTAATTAATGCGCGGTAAAAAGACGCATTTGATTTTCAATGCGCGGTAAAACAAAGTAAGTATTGGTATAATTGGTAAATAGCTTTAACTTATAAAAGTAGGGTTTAGTGTGAGGTAGCTCATGGGTTTCCCGCTGTATGTACTAGACAACACAATGGTGAGAGATAATCCTACCTCGGGCTCTCAGGGTGCTACTTACCACGGTTCACCCAACCGATGTGTTTGCCTTTTCACAAAACAAAGAGAGTTCGCTCTCTGGGATATTCTTGAGTTTCCTCAGCTGAACTATTAAAACTATGGTAAAAGCTAGGTAGACAGAGAGGTAATTCATGAATTTTCCCTTGTACGTGTTAGACATCACAATGGTGAGAGTTAATCCTACCTCGGGCTCTCAGGGTGCTTCTTACCAAGGTTCACCCAACCGATTTGTGTTTGCCTTCACAAAATAATGAGTTTGCTCTCTGGGATGTTCATGAATTTCTCAAGTTGTAGAAACATATATATCAACTTTATTTACTCTCCGAGTTTCTTGCCTGTTCTTTCCTCGGAAGAGAGTAGGTTCCGAACAGGTGGTAATTATTTAGTTAGTAAAAACTTTAAGCACCAAATCATTCATCAAGTGTAAGACATCACAAACGGTGAGAGATAATCCTACCATGGGCTCTCAGGGCGATACTTACCATGGTTCGTCCAGCCACTTTGTATTTGCTTTTACACATTACAGTCGGTGAGAGGTAATCCTACCTTGGGCTCTCAAGGTGCTACTTACCATGGTTCACCAAGCCGATTTGTATTCGCTTTTACATATCACAGCCGGTGAGAGTTAACCCTACCTTGGGCTCTCAGGGTGCTACTTACCATGGTTCACCCAACCGTTTGTGTTTTCATTCACAAATAAGTAGGGATAGAAATTATTAGAAAGAAAATTAGCTGTGCGCAATACTGGTTGAGAGTTAATCCTACCTTGGGCTCTCAAGGTGCTACTTACCATGGTTCACCAAGCCGATTTGTGTTCGCTTTTACATATCACAGCCGGTGAGAGTTAACCCTACCTTGGGCTCTCAGGGTGCTACTTACCATGGTTCACCCAACCGTTTGTGTTTTCATTCACAAATAAGTAGGTATACAAATTATTAGAAAGAAAATTAACTGTGCGCAATACTGGTTGAGAGTTAATCCTACCTTGGGCTCTCAAGGTGTTACTTACCAAGGTTCACCAAGCCGATTTGTAATTCACTTTTACATATCACAGCCGGTGAGAGTTAACCCTACCTTGGGCTCTCAGGGTGCTACTTACCATGGTTCACCCAACCGTTTGTGTTTTCATTCACAAATAAGTAGGTATACAAATTATTAGAAAGAAAATTAACTGTGCGCAATACTGGTTGAGAGTTAATCCTACCTTGGGCTCTCAAGGTGTTACTTATCAAGGTTCACCAAGCCGATTTGTAATTCACTTTTACATATCACAGCCGGTGAGAGTTAACCCTACCTTGGGCTCTCAGGGTGCTACTTACCATGGTTCACCCAACCGTTTGTGTTTTCATTCACAAATAAGTAGGGATAGAAATTATTAGAAAGAAAATTAGCTGTGCGCAATACTGGTTGAGAGATAATCCTACCTTGGGCTCTCAAGGTGCTACTTACCATGGTTCACCAAGCCGATTTGTGTTCGCTTTTACATATCACAGCCGGTGAGAGTTAACCCTACCTTGGGCTCTCAGGGTGCTACTTACCATGGTTCACCCAACCGTTTGTGTTTTCATTCATAAATAAGTAGGTATACAAATTATTAGAAAGAAAATTAACTGTGCGCAATACTGGTTGAGAGTTAATCCTACCTTGGGCTCTCAAGGTGTTACTTATCAAGGTTCACCAAGCCGATTTGTAATTCACTTTTACATATCACAGCCGGTGAGAGATAACCCTACCTTGGGCTCTCAGGGTGCTACTTACCATGGTTCACCCAACCGTTTGTGTTTTTATTCACAAATAAGTAGGTATACACATTATTAGAAAGAAAATTAACTATGCGCAATACTGGTTGAGAGTTAATCCTACCTTGGGCTCTCAAGGTGCTACTTACCAAGGTTCACCAAGCCAATTTGTATTCGCTTTTACATATCACAGCCGGTGAGAGTTAACCCTACCTTGGACTCTCAGGGTGCTACTTACCATGGTTCACCCAACCGTTTGTGTTTCATTCACAAATAAGTAGGTATACAAATTATTAGAAGGAAAATTAACTGTGCGCAATACTGGTTGAGAGTTAATCCTACCTTGGGCTCTCGAGGTGTTACTTACCAAGGTTCACCAAGCCAATTTGTATTCGCTTTTACATATCACAGCCGGTGAGAGTTAACCCTACCTTGGGCTCTCCGGGTGCTACTTACCATGGTTCACCCAACCGTTTGTGTTTGCCTTCACAAAGCAGTGAGATATATTTCCTACCAAGCTCTTTGAAAATATTAATCGCAGATAGTAGGAAATGACTGTTATAAAAAACGTCTGTTAGCGACCAAGCGATGTAAGATCCAGCAGACCATAAACTTCTTCTCAGTTATTGGGAGTTCTAGAACACCGGCGGTTTAGCCGGCAGAACAAACCGTAGTGAGCGTAGCGAACGGAGTGAGTGAAGCGAACGAAGGTGTTCTGACGGCTAAACCGCTGGTGGTCTAGAACTCCCAATAACATACTACTTATAGTCGCCTTAATAATGTCAGTACTGTAACAAATATAACCCAATAAACACTCAACTTAGCGTCACGGAAGACCAGCACTTCGAAAGGCACGTCTAATAATACCCGCTACTGCTCCTCTCATTCACCAAACTCATGAAATCAATACCTACAAAAAGAATTCCTCGTACGGACGGTCACGTTCTCGCGTTACTTCATTAGATCGATGTCGAGTGACGAGCCGTAGCCATTGTATGCTAAACACGTTAACTGGATCGAATCGAACAACTCATTCTGAATGAGCTATCCAAATGAGCTATCCACTGTTTTTTATCGCTTTTCTTACGACCTCTGTGGTAGCTCAGTAGGTAAAAGCTCGCTTGAGACACACGACGAGAGAAATGTTTGTATTTTCTGCAAATATTTGTTTCCTATCAACCTATATTTTATGAAAACTAGATTTTATCAAAAGACTTATGCGCATAGGTTACCAACTTGAAAAAGTACCCTCATAAATTTAATTAAAACACACTATATTTATGTAACAATTACCTGCAATCATAATCTCCTCTCCTCAAACTAAAAAGGGAATGTTATTTGGGTTTTTTTTGGCCTCCTGCCCGCGGCTTCGCATGTGTCATTATAGTCACATATTATGCTATAGTTAGGTACGTTTACACAAACTTTCCATTTAAGAATAAGAGCTGATCTTGCATTATAAATATATTTTTAAAACAAACAAATATTTACTAATTTTTAATCTTATCTGCTGGACATAGGCCTCCCCTAATGAGCGCCATTGCGCCCTGTCCTGAGCTCGACGCATCCAGCTTCCACCAGCAGTCTTTCGCAGATCGTCACTCCACCTGGCCGGAGGGCGTCCTACACTACGTTTGCCGAGCCGCGGTCTCCACTCAAGAACTCGTTTACCTCGTTTACTTGAAGTTGTTTCGGAGTACATATACCTCGGGCAGATATTGCAGTTGGGTAGAAACAACTTCGAGAAGGAGACCAAGAGGAGGATTCAGCTGGGTTGGGCAGCATTTGGAAAACTACGTCGAGTCTTCTCGTCACCCATATCGCAATGTTTGAAAACGAAAGTTTTGAATCAGTGCGTCCTACCTGTCATGACATACGGAGCCGAAACGTGCACACTCACAGTACGGCTAGTCCACCAGTTTAAAGTCGCTCAGCGAGCTATGGAACGAGCCATGCTTGGAGTTTCTCTGAAGTATAGAATCCGCAACGAGACTATCCGACATAGAACTAAAGTTGTCGACATAGCTCAGAGAATTAGCAAGCTGAAGTGGCAATGGGCTGGCCATATCAGTTCAGCAGTGGACTGCTATAGGCTGATGATGATGATGATGATTATGAATCTTATCTATCAATATATTAGTTAAAGAACCTTTCTTATATTTACCATCATCTACTTGTTACGCAAAATATCTCGATCAGTAAGTATAGGTATAAATTATAAGTATACAATAATTTAACTAATGTGATTAAAATACTTTATACTTTAAATACCTGTCTTAGTTAAGACTGACCACCATAAAGAGAGGACTGGGAACACAGGTTAATGAGACTTAAAAGAGGAGATCCCAACCCATGTAAAATAAATACTTTTTAAGGAAATAAAAGTTTTTTTTAATTTTTTTATTTATATTTCAGTCCACTGATGTACATAAGAGGATATACCCGTGACCCCACTCTGGGTATACGGGTTGGGGATCGCAGGGTAACAACTTTTCGCACCGAATTTACCTGTGACAGAGTAAGGCTGTGCTATGCCGCAATCAACCGGCCATCAGAGCCCTGTTTGGTAGTTAGCTGGGTGCAACACGGGCAGGTTGGCGTAAGTTCTGAAGGTGACTGACGGTTGGAACCCCGTACACCCCAAGTAAGTATCGTACGATTTGTATGAAATAATTCAGGAATCATTTCACGTGCGCGCCCTATCCTACGCAATTTCGCCTGTCCTTAGCAGACTTACACTTCACTTACGTCATGTACAATTCTTGTACCTGTAGCGCCAATTATGTTTAAACCATCAAGAGATTCTGTAAGTGTACGCTAGGCTTCGTTCAACGATGACGTCCCTTGTTTTTATTTTGAAAGAAAATTATTTTGAAATGATACATGAAGATTATTTTAACCACATGACTATAGTGTTCATAACCTCCTATGGCCACCTGGAACACCAAAGGTATACGGGTGATGGACCTTTTTGTGCTATCCCTTCAATTCATAACAAAACACAGCAATGTAACTGGGGAGTTATAAATGGTAGTCTTCTTCCTTAGATGAGCCCCTCACAAAGAACCATACTTCCTACTAACCTCTTCTTTCTCCTGGCTAGTAATCCATGTTTTTTGGGGTTAACCCTACTTGTACTTCTGCGCTTCACCGTACGATTGTGGGTTTATCCCTTTTGTTGTGATGCTTGCTAGCATGACATTTTTTAGCGTTCGTAGCCAGGTCGATGGTCGTCCGCCTCCTCTTTTTACGTCCTCTTTATTCATCACTCTTTTAGTATATGGTCAGCTTCTCGCCTCATCACATGTCCGTACCAGCGTAAGCGGTTTATGCAAAGTTTTTTTTTTGACATCGTGATCTACAGTAAAATATTTGTAGACGGTCTCGCAACAATCGAACCCGCAACCTCTTGCGTCACCAGCGGCTTTTCACCTCTTGCGCCAACCATGTCGCTAAATAGAACCTAAAGAATCGCATCGCAATATAAATAGCTGTAGAATCGCATAGGCTCCCTGGGGTGATACACCCACTGACTGAATATAACCGCTTCCGGCTGAGGACAATTTCCGATCCTTGCGGTGGATTTGACATGGAATTGGATTAATTTGCATAACCGACTATTGCATACACTTCCCTACTGTCCCAGTAATAGGCATCAACATAATCAGCTTGAAAAGTCAATTACAGTGTATAAAAGTCCACGGGGTCTAGACAATTTTATCTTCGTAAGCGAGCACAAACCGAAAATGGTTAATCATAGAGTAAATGAGAGTATGTGAGTGGGTAGAAGGTAAGGTAAGGGTAATGGTTAAGGTTGGCTGGTAGAGAAAGCTTCTTAGCATTATGTTCGCCTGATCATCATCATCATCCACAACCCGACTTCACCCACTGCTGGGTGTATAGGCCTCACTTTGTATGTGATCGGCCGCACATCTTGCTTCTGGATGACGTTTCTGTACCCGGTTCTGGACGCCATTCAGTTATCGCCTTAGTCCACCTGGCATTACCAGGTGTCCTGCCCAACTCTACTTTAGTTCCGTTATACGGTTCCCAACGTCTTTGATCTCATAAGCTGGCCATATACAGCTCCATGGCTCTCAGTGCAACTCTCATTTGGTACACAGCCTCCTTTGTGAGCGTTCATGTCTCGCATAAGCTCGCCTATGTACATACCTATTAAATATTTAGTCGTACCTTAATAATAAAATGCAGTAGCTTATTATTTTGTTTTATATTATTTTATTTTAATCTAATATTTTATTTCCTATTTTCTATTTGTTAGCTCTCTTCGCCTGAAACACAGGATTACCTAGTTCAGGCTCTTGTTTTTTATTATACCTATGTTTAATTAAGATTTCTGTACCTTTTAATATTTTTATGTTACCAATTTAAGAAATTTTGAAATAAATTATTTTATTTATTTATTTTTATTTATGTATTTGTTGTGAAATAAAGAATCTTCTATCATCTTTCAATCTCCAGGGCGATTTATATTATGTTAAAAAACTATACCTACTTTGTTCACGATCATGTAGATTCAAAGTAGAATGAAAAAAAAAAGAAGCGCTTTCATATAAAATCTTTATGAATCTACAGTTTACTCATATAATTTAAAAGCCTTCTATACCCACGTATTTTTATTCATACATCTAACCGCGCTCATCATTTTCTCATGCATGGCCGTACTTACTTTATGATATTGCTTCAGATAAGAAATGTACTACAATATCGAGGTGTGTCGAATTTTATTTTCGTCTCGCATTATGAATCTGGTGTCATCCACCTGTGAGGGGTAGGAAAGTACGTTTGATTTCCGCCCACGAGCATAAATAATAAATATGGGAAATGCCACACGTCAGCTGATCCTAAACTAGGCAGGGCCTATACTATTCATATAGTTTATTAAGCTATTTATTTTCATAAAACGGCACACAAGTATACTTCAACACAAAGTAATAAGCTTAACAATATGGGTACCAGAGACTGATAAACATACAAATAGAGTAAATAATAATAGTGCTGGACCACATATCTTGATATTTATATTACTATCTACTTGATATTATATTATATTGATATATGGGAACCACATGTCTTGATATTTATATTACTATCTACTTGATTTTTTTGTGTAATTTCATACATGTTACATAGAAAACACCCAGACCCGAGACAAATATTTGCAGGTCATACAAACAATTATCTCGCGACGGGAATCGAATCCGCAACATTCTGCGTTTCAGGCGGACCTTCGCCCTCTGCGCCAAATTTTACCTAACCTTTGAGGCTACATAATGTTTTTCTCTCTTTCTTTTTTTCTTTCAAATGGGGCGTAGACCAGCCCAAGATATATGTACTTAGCTAAGAAAGTAGGTACGTTGTTTGCGAGGGCTATTTGCATTATCTCGAAACGTGAGGCAATGTTAGCACAGGTTTGTAGGAGCTTAGCTCGTGGAAAATGATAAACCTGTTTGAAGTGAGGAATAGATAGGAGAAATGGGCCAGTGTGCCGAATTTCCTCATGGGCCGTAAAGTATGAGCTTAGTGCTCCGCCGTTCTGGACTAACTTGTAAAGGCTGAAACAGACTGCTGTAACGTAACATGCAATGTAACATGAAAGGCGCATTACATAAGTGTGCGCACGAACCGAACATGTAAGCAGAAATGCTCTTTTCGTGCGCGTAGTTTGCACAGTTCGTGCGCGACGTCAACGTCGTGTGCCCACCATATGATAACCCATAAACTTTAACACTAGGCTTTTTGATGGCCTCATGTATGGAGCCCTTCCATGGCTAGAGATGGAGAGATACTGTTCTGTTATGCCATTCTATTGACTTCCACGATACAGGCTACGCCTGGTATGAAGGCGGCTTGTTAAATTGTTCTGAATTCTCTTGTTTTAAATATTTTTTCATTTTGTTTTTCATTCTATTGAGAGATTTTTCGAATCAAATCAAAACGCATGGATTGTTAACTTTTCACAAAATTTACTGTGTCAAAATTTGTTGTGCTCTGTGGTTGTGCTAGTGTCAAATTCCATAGAAAATACAGGACAAATATATACGGATTAATCCAATTATACCTTACGCTAGGGTGAAGCATTGGGGATAATTGGACAAAAAATATTAAATCCCCATTGATGGGGCGAAGTCATTGGGGATAATTGGAATAATCCGAACAGCAAATAACGCATTTTAAGGCTTGTTATTCGTGTTCATAAAATGACTGGGCCATACGAGAAATAATTATGAGTAGAAATCAGAATTTACGCTGAAACACAGCATTTATTCTCGCCCGTCAAAAACCTTTTAAAAATATTATTCCGTCCAGCACTATAATATAAATCAAAATATAACGGGAACGCAATAATAAACACCACGAATTTAATAGTTCAACGCAAACATTATTGAAGGCACAATACATTCCATTAGCTTATGCAACTGCGTAAATATGAAATCCCTTTAAACTGCCGACACAGTGCAAGAGAAACGGCTGTCTCAATTCTGATTTTTTTATGATTAAAATATAGTAATTGAACTTAGTGATATGCTCGTAATGCACTCAACAAAGTAGAAAAACAATCGATACAGTAGGTAACTTTTTGAATTTTACGTAATAACATCACATTTAAGAATTTCTGTAATCAAAGTAGTATCAAAATGTATCCATCAATAATGTAAACAGGAATTATAAATTCCGTTACATACTTACATTGTTTGGGAAATTAATAAAGATTAGACTAGATAACCTTATTTATTACTAGCTTCCGCCCGCGGCTTGTGTAAGTACACTGACTGTAGTAAGGTTGAAAAATCATTGATCAAGTGATATAGCGGTCTATAAATTCACTGCCACCGCTAAGTGGCTCGTATAAACTCAGCGCACATTCGCTAAGTTACGAGACTCGCGAACTTTGAAATTTTACAATTTCCCCGCCTACTGAAAACTGAAGTTTTTTACAGCCGTACTAATGACACCCTGAGTAGGTGTCGCTTTATCGCGCAAACTTCAAACTTGGAAACTCAAATTAAGTGCTTGAAGTACTTGAAAATCACTCTTCGAGATAAAACAATAAGCCTTACGTTTCACCGGGACACCATGGCACCTCAAACCAGTCGCCGGCTACCAACAAAATGTATACAGCTTTATAGAGAGTTTACTCACCTGGTTGTCTGGTCGCGCCACCAAACGGACACCACCATACATTTTGTTGGTAGCCTGTGACTGGTTGCGCTGCCATGGTGTCCCGGTGAAATATAGCCGTAGTAGTGAAATGTAGGCGTAGAGATAATCATATAGAACACTATAGAGTGACAGCCTTCAAGTGAAATTTTAAAAAAATCGTCTAATCGTTTGACATAAATAAACATCAAAATGACAATTTTCACTAATTTAGACCTTATGACTTGAAAAGTGTTTAACCCTGGAGTGGTCGCGCGGATTACTGTAATCCACACATTCAAAAATCTAGTTTTTTCAAAAATTAGAGGCGCAATTTTTTTGATTGTCCGGGTACTTGACTGAAATGAGTATTTTTTTACGTTTTGGGTTTTTTTACGTATAGAAGAGCTAGATAATTTTTGTTAATTACATTTAATAAACAACACCCTAAGTTATAAGATTACTAAATAAATAAATTTAAGTTTAACATAAAATGTGTTTAAATATTTAGTACAAAAATGGTCTTCGTATGTAATCCGCGCGACCATTTATGTATATTTTTAGAGCGCGACTACTGCAGGGTTAAAGACCGAAGACGAAGAAGAGTTTTGGTGCAGACACTTTTTCCACGTTTTCCACTCTAGAGTATAAATATCTCGTTGTTTTTTGTTTTTTTACCTGTTTTTTTATTTGTTTGTTGCGTCGGGTACAACTACTTCACTTGGAGGCCCTAGCTGAAAACCAGCGAAGTATCCGAGCTTCTCTGATGCTGCCTAGATGCTGAGTATAAAGGGTCCTAGTTTACTCAATGTTCTAACTACTAATATATACATTATTTTTACCTAGGTAATAACTTACGATTATGTTAATATTTATTTATACATACATTGTAGTAGTATAATTAAATATATCCTAATCAAAATGTAATTACTTTTATAATTGATTATATTAACAGTACGAATATGACTATAATTATATAATCTTTAATAGGTAACCTACTTATAAGCATCATCATCATCAGCCTATAGCAGTCCACTGCTGGACATAGGCCTCCCCTTATGAGCGCCATTGCGCCCTGTCCTGAGCTCGACGCATCCAACTTCTACCAGCAGCCTTTCGCAGATCGTCACTCCACCTGGCCGGAGGGCGTCCTACACTACGTTTGCCGAGCCGAGATCTCCACTCAAGAACTCGTAGAACTTATGGGCATACTCGGATAAAACCAATATAACATTCTTCCTTTGATAATTCAGTGGTATGCGCACTTTCCAGTGTATTTTTTTTTATCAGAATTTGAGCTGTTTTTTTTATTGGCCATCCAAGTAAACTTTAAATTACTTAATACTTTAATTGAGTTCTAAATTCACTTCAAAAAAAGAAAGAAAGCTCTAAATAAGTCTGTACCATAAATAGTAAATTAACTTTATGTCAATTAAAGTTGTGAACATACTAAATTATAAAATTTAACTAGTTTGCACGACAAATTGTTCCAAATAACATTTTGCAGAAACATAATTTATTTTAAAATATCTGCTTGTGTCCAAATAATTACTTTTTAAGTCTGGCAAACACATTTTTAGATTTAAACGAATTTTCTTAGTTTAACTTTACTTAGGGCTAGTTTTTCAATTACCAAATAGATAGATAAATAAATAACACTTTATTGATCACCACATGAATACTGGAAAAGGAATTCTTAGTTAGCAATATGAAGGTCACATTTGGCAGCCTTAACGCTGAATGCGATCTCTTCTAGTAGAATAGGAAGAAACAACCAGTTAAACTAAATTTCAATACGTTACATGAATTCCTAAAGTTTTTTTTTTAAATGTAATATGGGCCAGCTCTTGACCTCAAGGCTTGCATAGGCAAGGATGAGGTCGACGATGGGCGAGCTTTCCCAGAAGATGCCTATTAACTCTCTTTTTGAAGCCGTTAGGGTCGTAAGTCAATGGAAAAACAGACGCTGGCAGCTGATTCCATATTTTAACAGTGCGCATTATAAATGATGTTTGGAAGCGCTTAGTCCTGTTAAATGGAATATCAACTTGATGCGGATGGTAGTTAGCAGTGCGTCTGAAGTTCCTATGGAAGAAAGGTGAAGGCGGAATAAGGTCATGTAACTCCTGAGCACACTCTCCGAAGTACAGTCTATAAAAGCCCGACAAACACGCAACCAATTAAATTATTGCAATTTATGAAATTAAGCAATCTATTTTACAATTATCAAAATGATACTGACGATTGAAAAATAGAACCTTCAAAACAAATCAATAGATCCTACTTCTTACTATCCTACTGATTTAATAAATGCGAAAGTGTGTATGTTTGTATGTATGTTCCTTTTCACATCAAAACGGCTGAACCGATTTTGGGACATAGGGTTTGATAAGACCTTGGAGACGGACGGGGTGTAAGGGGTTCAAATCCCCATCTCCGGAACCCAAGCCAACCTCACCTGCACATTGTAACGAAACAGGTCTCAGGAGAGTGTTCCGTCGTTCACAAATATAAGCAAACTTATCTGAATAAACTCAAAACTAAATACTTTTTGATTAGATAAAAATTAATAAGGAAATGGAGGGTGACAGGGGAAGTCAGAGAAGTGAAAAAGAAAATTTACGGCAATTCATTGAGAGGATGTTTTTGAGGCTTTTCAGGGGAATAATCAGCATGAAAACCATGGAATGTTCAATTCAAAAACAAGGAACGATGAGAGCTGATGTTCTCCATGTCAATTGGCGAGTGTACACAATGATAATGAGCGGAAAATCTGGCTATAGTTATGTGTAATCGTGAGTACTAGAATGTGGAATTCTGCTCATCCTAAGGGATGGAAATGTAGGTGGGTTGAGCACAAATAGGTGCAGTAATGGACTGATGGTAAAAGGCAGGTCCGGCGGGTTTAATTAATTTATTACAGCAAAGACTAGATCTGCGTTTCATAGTGAGACCGAAGGTCCACTAAGCGGGAGCCAGATGGAAAGAGTGGCTTTTACAAGCTGAGGATGAGGGAGCAGCGGAGTCTCCATCAATCCAAGCATTCAATGCTATACTATGTGAGATAAAATTATTATAATTGTTCACTTACTGTTAAAGATATGGTCTGAACATGGACTGCTACTGTTGGGTGAGTTGCCAATATTTATCTTTAATGTTTTATGGTACTATAAAACTCTGAATCACAAGATTTGTGAAATAGATACAATTTTCTGCAATCTAGCAATGATTATGGAACTAAATAAAAGTAAACCTTATCTCATATTATGGAGATCAGTGTAAGTTTGTTTGTTTGTTATGTTTTCACACTATGAATATTCAACCAATTATCATAGCATTTACATTGTCCGAGAAACGAAAGACATGAAGTACCTACTTTGATCCAGAGAAGGATTATTGTTCCTACGGGATAACAAAACAACTTTCTACAGTGAAAAAGCGGGTAAAAGCTAGTTATCTAAAATATAAATTCAATATAAGATACCCATTCTTAACCGTGATACGGTTGTCAAAAGTAATGATTCTTCGGGAGAATGAGCTGTTCAGTTCTATGATTCTTTATAAAACTGTCTAAGAAATGAGATTCTTTATATTCACATTAAATATTGTACCTAAGAGGTAACTGCTGATATATTTGAATAAGCTACTGAAGCTATTGAACCTACTATGACTAGCATGAGCAGTCTTTATCGTCACAATAAATCCTCACTAAGAAGAAAGAGGTATTTACAGCCAAAAATATGAGGCTTACTCTACAAAGACAAGCAAATGCAGTTCTTTTAGACAATCCTACGGGACTCTTGATGAAATATATCATTGAAACATTATATTATTTAGCAAAGCTAATATTTTAAGAATTGAATTTCTTGGATATTTTGTATTGTATCAGCAGACAAATAACTGCTTCATTTTACCTGAAATAAAGGTATTAACCATTTAGTGATTTGATGCATTTTGCTGCAGATCACTCCTTGCTTCTTTGCATAGCAAAAGACTTACCATAATATAAACAATAGCCAGTAATGAGGCATGCTCCCAATTCCAAAATGAAACTATGGTGGGGGGCTGTCCAGTCTGGTGACGAGGCCCACAGAATGGCGCGGGGCGGAGCGCTTCCTTTGCCATTTAGATTCAGTATGAGAGAGATAAAACTATTCATGACCACATGCCGGTCAACAGAGTCAGAAAGAAAGAGAATTATCAATCGGAGAAGATTAGGTTTCACTGGTTGTTGCGTAGGTAGAGCTCCAATCGTACGCCTGATGTAGAGTCGGAATGAAAGTGATAATTCTACTCACAAGTCGATAAAAACTAAAGCGTGTGGGAAGAATATAATAAATTATTTGTCATTCTTTATTACAAACTAAAAACATTAAAGTAAGTACATCGTTCATGTTCTTAAAGAAATCTAATTCTTTATTCCCTAAAACCTAAGTTTATTTACATATTCTAAACAGCGTTATTCTCCTCTTTCAAAACTAGGTGTTAGAATGTACAAAGATTAGGAATTTAATAGGAATGCTAGAATAAATATCGTTTCAAATGTCTTGAAAGATCCATTGAGTTACTACATTCATTTCATAGGGTTCTAACTACTAAACTAGACGATTCACGAGGCCATAGCAAAATTAGTATTCTTAGTACATAGGTTCTTCATTAAGTTAGGCAGGCTTTATAATTATTAGGCTTTATTAGGATAGTATAGCAGGAGGGGGGGGGGGTTTTACAACGTGATGCACCCTGATAACTAATAAATGGGGCTTTGGCGGCCATCTGATTGCTGCACAGCGCAGCCTAACACTGGTACAGTTAAATCCCCTGGCCGCGGTCGGGCAGCAGCGTCGGCGGTGCTAGTCTCTGCGATCCCCAACCCGCATGCCCAGCGTGGGGATTATGGGCATATCCTCCTTCTTATTAGTGGAGGCTTATTCGCAGCGGTGGACTAAATAGGCTGGTGTTGTGTACAACACCGCTATTCACGTAAACAAAGTTAAGGGCGGGTCAGCTAGTTTCTATTATAACAACATTTGAAGGTGCAAACAGAACAGCTAGAAGCAAATCCAAACAAACTATTTATGTCAAGGTGTATGTACTTACTTGCACGCATAGGCTGGCAAAACATACGTAAGTACCTAGTATTTATGCAGTTTCTAAGGTACTATTTAGTACCCAAGTGCCGGCTGAATGCGGCGGCCTGTTCTACTCTAATCCACTAAACAAATCCATTGATGGATGCATAGCACAGCCTAATACCGACCCAACTATATTCCCTGACCGCACAACAGGCAGCAGCGTCGGGAGATCCCCTGCTGCTAAAACTGTGCACTGCAATCCCTAACCCGCTTGCCCAGCGTTGGTATTATGAGCAAATCCCCATTAATTGGGGTTTTATAGTTTTTGGGTTGAAGAGTAAGAAATATCCATTCGAAATCCTCACAAACTTACACATTAAAAATATTAGATAGATTGGGACACTCTAATCAGTTAGCGAAATATTAGATAGATAGCGATACCCTCGCCTAGCTGCTAGGGGTATGAAATATACTTTACGACTCTCTTACCAACCAAATATACATAAAAATAGGTCGAGCCGTTTCGGAGGAGTTCGACCAAAAACACCGTGACACGAGATTTTTATAAAGGAACAAGTTCGTAGCCGACTTCGCTGACATGTCGCTGCGACACGACTGGTTTATATGTATTTCTACGACACCGTCGCCTGAACGCAGATGTAGTAACCAACTGGTATACGGCGCTGTCTGCTACTGCCGCCTGCAGTCGGGTTCGGAATTATGAATGCAGCGTCATCATGACGCGGCGACACGTTTCCTGCTGCTGAGTGCAACCGGCTACAAACTTATACCTCAAGAGAATAATCTATCTACAACTACACTTCTACACTAATATTATAAAGAGGAAAACTTTGTATTTTTGTGTGTGTGTGTATGTGTTATGGACAATGTGATTAATTGGTCATTATACATAATGACCGGGCATTATGAATAATGACCAATATGTGAGGGCAATGTGATAAGAAATATTGAATTAATCAAATTGCCCGGGCAATATACATAACGCCCATAACCTGTTGGGCAGAATAATAAAAGACACAATATTTAACTATTATTTTTATTTCAGGCTTTAAATCAAAATTTAAAACACAAATTTCTTCCTTTAGCGATGCCTTATGAACTTCGTTTTCTTCGCTAGTCTTTCTTCACTTTAGTTACGAAACTGAATTACGAAATTATCCGTCTGCGTCCGTCCGTATTCGCTTGGAATGCAAAACTGAGAGCTGTGTAGTGAACAGTGAAGCGATGGACGTTCGTACGCCGCCATGACGGGCTCTGATTGGTTAGCGCGTGTCACGCGTTCGCTTCCCTCCCCTCACTCCATCCCCAAAGTAGCTATATTATCACATTGCCCGATGATCACGTAGCATTATTCATAATGACCGGTCAATGTGATAAATAATGAAGTTTAGGTAATAATTAATCACTTTGCCCTAAGTAGCTGGTCATTATTCATATTGCCCGGGCACTATGAATAATGCCCGCATTAATCACTTTGTCCATAACATATGTTTGTAATGAATAAACTCAAAAACTACTGTGCTGATTTCAAAAATTCTTTCACAATTTGAAAGCTACATTTACCCTGAGTAACATAGGCTATTTTTATTGCTAGAACAGATTAAGGATCCTTACTAAAACATAAGTAACGTAACCCAAGGTGTAAAAAAAGTGCCCTAGCCCGTGCGAAGCCGGGACGGGCTGCTAGGTATTAATAAAATTCACGTATCAAAACATACATAAGCATGTAGTCAGGAACTGTAACTTGCTTGTATAGCTTTATTTGTAATTGAAAAATAAATAGATTTGAACTATTTGAACTTGGATCAATGTAGTCCAGAAAGTTCAACTTTTACAAAAAAATGTCAAAGTTGGAATAACTGGATTTTTTGGTGCAATTAGTTCAACTGGTTGAACTTAGTGGAACAGGTCGTAGTCAACATCTCTATTCTAGTACTAATATCCAGGTCACAGACTTCGGCGAAGTAATGAAAGCCCTAGAGGTGCATAGGTACAGAGAGGTTACCCTGATGACAATAATGTCTGTACTTTAGCCACAGATTAGAACTGTTAGTTCGGAGTAATAACAGTATGCTACAGCGAGGTTCAGTCTTTGTTTAATGCTAGACTAAGCTGGCTTTATTAAAACCAGAATTTAAAGGAATAATAATATTAGAGTTGAGATAAAATAACCTGGGCTAAGAAAAGTGTGTATAAAGCATTGAATTACTTCTAGTACTCACATACAATCTCCTTGAATAAAGAAAAGTATAGAATCAAAATGGTTGCGTTTAAAAAGTTTTTTAATGTGTTCTATTTTTGAACATTCTCATATTTTCAAGCTACAAGATTTTATGCCCTAACGGAGATTTAGGAAAATAAAAACTCCAAAATTGGAGTATACCACTTTTATAATTCGCTACGCGATTTCTCAATAAACTTGCTCAAAAACAATTTTAGATGTTTCTAGACAAAGTCCTACTAGGCACTGACTGCACTAGTGTACTGATTGCTGAAAACACATCGCATCATGATGTTTTATATTGACGCAGTTGTCATTACAATCACGATTTTAACAAGAAAGGAATACGGGTATTATTTATAGCTGTTTGCTTGTTCTTTCTCTGATTTGGTTGTGACTCTGTGAGCGGAAGGGCGGTGCACACGTACCTATGCATTTTGTTGAACTCGTCAGCGGAATTTGTACTAAATATTTTGTCTTGTTGAATATTTATTATTGTTTTTTTAGTGTCACTGATTTTTTCAACGTCAATGACCATTTCAATTCTTCCTAATCAAAGTGACTTCTGAAAACACACCGCAACACGCACGTCATTCTTGACAAAGTTCTCATTACAACCACAATTTTCACTGAACTTTATGCTTAAAACCTTGAAGGTACGAGTATCAAATTAGCTTTGCGGTTTGTTTCATGTTTATGATACATTAGAACCTAATACGGTGTAGCTTGTTTAGTTGTCTTCTTCTAGCGTTTCAGACGTCAGTAGTCACAACAACTTATTCATCATCATCAGCCTATAGCAGTCCACTGCTCGACATAGGCCTCCCCTAATGAGCGCCATTGCGTGCTGAGCTCGACGCATCCAGCTTTTACCAGCAGCATTTCGCAGATCGTCACTCCACCTGGCCGGAGGGCGTCCTACACTACGTTTGCCGAGCCGCGGTCTCCACTCAAGAAATCGTTTAACCCAACCCGATTATGGGTTTCCCTGCATCCCAAACATGCCTATTTTTTCCATAACGCTTATTTTTATCTATTCAATAGATAAACGTATTTAGAAAATTTTAAATGTTGCTACATCTACAACCAAAAATAAGTTTTCTCTATTATTTCGTCGACAAAACCTAGACAAGGTTTTGTCTTCATTCTTGTATCTTGTATCTTGTCAGAGGTTGCTGTGCTAAGCCGGATGGATGATAATCCAGATTGTGAACTATTTGCTGAAAAGTGGACCACAGTCTTATCAAAATGTCTGTCTTTTTGTGAGCGCCATTTTTAAGGTTTAATTATTGAGATTGTTTCTTGACCTACCTATAATTATGACATTGCATGTTTTTTACTTTTAATATTTCTGTCAATATTGTACTGTTAATATTTAGTGTCTAAACATACTATAGCAGAAATTACGCGATGTAAGTTCGGCATGATTACGCCTGCAATGCTATTTGAATTACAGTTGACGACACACTATGCTGAAATTACGTTGCTTTTTGCCATACATTCAAACTTGTCAAAATCAGCTGCGGAACTTACGTCGCGTAATTTTCGGCATAGTGTGTTTAGACGCTTAATTATTGTAATTGGGTACTGCCCGTTTTAATCAAAGTAAATTAATAAAATTATATTTGAGTGAAACTTTGCCACCTTCACTCCATCTGTGGCGTTTATAATGCCATCCCTTGTGCAAGTGGTAGGCCACAAGGGGCAGATACGTAAGTGGGGCATCGTTTGGATGAGGGCCCCACAGTCACATTGATTGCGAGTAGGGTCAAGTTAGCCCCATATTTTTCCTACAGCGGCCGACTTGGATCCGGAGTTGGTTTATGGAGTTCCACACTGGCTAAGGAAGATCACGTCCTGGGCGCGAAAGAAACCTCCCCGTGGTGCACTCTGGTAATAGCTAGGTTCCGTATCACAACCTATTCTGGCCAATTCTTTTAACACAATGGTACAACTTTTTAGTTGTCAACTTGGCTTCAATGAATCTTTAATATTTACTGAATATGATTATCGAATTATTCACAGTTTTTTGAATAGATTTCCGTTTGCTATTTATCTAATTATTTGTTAAAATAGTTTTTATATTGATTTCCCGCGCGTCGATGGCGGATTCGTTTTAGAAAGAAATAATACTGGCAGGAAGTGGCGTTTCTGGGGAAGCAAAAAAAAAATGTAGGGAATTGGCGGGCGGCGCAAAGCGCTGCCATTCTGTGTAAATTATAGGTAGCGAAAGGTTGTCCACGGGAGCGCTGCTCCTAGACCAGTCTAGTGCTAAAAGTATTCTTAAATCTATAGTCTAGTCTCGCCATTATTACCGACGAAGTATCTGCCTGAGTTTTGTACTGTATTTCGAAGCAAGAAAAATAAAGTTGAACTGCTGAAAGTTATGGTGTTTTACTTCACTTGTTATGTCGACTGGCTTCGTAGCTCAGTTGGTAGTAACTCTGCCTATTGAGCTGCAGGTCGCGGGTTCGATTCCCGCCCAGGACAAACATTAGTGTGGTGAACATGGAGGTTTGTTCCGTCTGTTAAAAGTATCTATATGTTTATCAGTATCAGGGGTCTAATAGAATTCACCGAAGTACGAAATTTCGTGTTTCGTTTCGTGCGATTGGTAACCATACTCAAACGAAAACCGAAATTTCGTCACGAACTTTGTAATTTACACGAATGCACAAGTAATTTCGTACTTCGGTGAATTGTATTAGACCCCATGGAACGGGTTAGGGCATAGTGAACTACAAACAAGCATTTGGAATCCCTAGCCACGTTCTAACCGTTCAAATTACCATCCAATATCACATTATCCGTTACTGATATCTAGTTGTTGAAATATTAGCCAAACTAATACGAGCACCGAGTTAAATTATGACGTTCTATTAGCGGCTCCCCGCGGCTTAGCTTACATGGTACCCAGATAAAAAAAAAACAAAAAAAACTCGCACTAGGCTCCCTGTTGCAAACAGAAATGATTGACACCGATCCGTCACTTCACTTCACTTCTTTATTAAATGGCTTCTGGGATAGTTTCCACAATTTCGTGAGTATCAAGTTTAATGTTCATAATATTATGAGGCAACGTAGTACGGTTTATAAGTCCAGTCGTCCAGTCTTCAGTCAGGTCCTGTTTTCTGATAGCAGAAAACATTAACATTACATTCAACAACTAATAAACATATAACATAGCGAATATAACAAAAAACGATCGGCGCACAATTTTCTTCATCAGAGAATTCCCGTTCAATCTTCTTTTATTCCATTTCACTAATACTTGTGACTTATAACTAACGTATAACGGTTATAATACCATGACTTATAAACGAAATACATTAGAAAAACACTAGAAAATAAAATTTAATAAAAATGACATCCGTCGTTCAAGATGAAAAAAATGGTGTCCCCGACACCACTTCACTTCACTTCTTTATTAATTGACTTCTGGGATAGTTTCCACAATTTCGCCAGTATCAAGTATAATTTTCCGATCCTGTTTTAACAAACTGTGACAGTTTGTCAATTGACGTTCATTGAATTTCGACGGATGAATTGTCAAAGTTTGTAAAAATAGGATCGGTGTCAATCATTTCTGTTTGCAACAGAGTTAGCCGATCACGCCACGGATGAACAAGAGGCGGGATTTTTTGGCGGGAACAGTGTTATTTTTGTTTTATTTTATTTTCTATTGAAAAACAATAGAAAATAAAATAATTTTGATTTATGTATGTTGCGTAAAGTTTTTGGCGCTTTATGTTTTAACCAACCTTTTAGTAAGAAGACACAAGTGTAGTGAAGTTAAATAAAAGTAAACTTGACTTTTCGGATGAAGGATTTTTTTGCTGATTGTTTTCATATGGCGGCCTTAATTATTATAACAGAACATGACTTGACCGAAGCCTGACGACTTGACTAAAAGACGGAAGAAATCTAACAGAGGAAGAAAAACGCTCATAAAATAAAAGAAACACTTGGCAGTATTGGCAGTATTGTCAAAAGACTTTAGCCTGCCCGAATTGGGCTAAGAAACAAAAAAAAACAGTAATGAACAAATTAATAAGGACCTACAATGTGTAGGTACGGCAGATAGATTATGATGTTTACTTCACGCTTGAATTAAATTTACAAAACAGATAAAGGTACAAACAAACAACAAAGCCTCTGTAAAGAGTTCCTAATTCCTAACCTTTTCTGCTTATAATAAACTTTTCGGGTACGGCAACCTATTTCATCCATAACTTATTCTGAAGTACCCACATTATATCGAATAAAGTAGGGTTACTGTTACTTGTACCGTTGCCTTCTGAGGAATAACGAATAAGTAATACCACGGAGTACAAGTATCACAACAGGTACTTTATTTTTATTAGCTATAAAAATCTGTCAAATGATTAACAAATAGTGATAGGGCTCACTTCCACACCAGCCTATATCAGTCCAGTGCTGGATAATATAGGCCACCCCTATTAAATGGAGATATGCCGTGCCCATAATCCCCATGCTGGGCATGCGGGTTGGCTGGAGGATTTAGATGTGTCGATGTAGGCTGCGCTTTACCGCAATCAGCAGGCCGCCAGAGCCCAGTTCGGTATTTAGCAGGGTGCGCCACGTGCAGGTGAGGTTGGCTTGGGCCTTGGGCACCGAAGATGGATGTTGCGCAGATGTCAAAAGTAAGGTATCATATGGGAGCTACATGCGAGAGAGAGCGAGAGACCCATACGCAGAAGTTTCGTTCACCGCTAGACTTACGTGCTGCTACCCATACTAGGGATACTGAACATAGATATGTCCCAGTAATTGCCACTGAGCCTGATTTTTGGCCTCAGCATCCAGTTTTTGCCAGCCACCTTCCGCCGCCTTCCACCGCGGCCAAGTGGAGGGATGGCTACTTGTTATACGAAAAAAAATCCAATATGGAAAAAATGCAAAGAATTCATCCACCCAGAGCCTCCGACCGTCGCAGACTCCATTAGCTAACAGCTTTATACTAAACGAATTATTAAGATTCCATGTATCACAATCGCACATTTATTACGGAAAATCTCCTGACTCGTTTATAAACGCCCCGTAACGTGAATTTGCATTACTTTACATTTAATATTATGAGGGGAATAATTCTAACGGTTTGCTGCTATATGATAATTTTTAAACTCAAGCAGCGAAGGCGAAAACTGTTTGAAAATTCAAATGGTAAAATCAAGATGAATGAAATGTGTTTCATAAAGAGTCCACGTACTTATCGGGGAACTGTATTTTAGGTTGAATAGTAAAGGTGTTTTCTAGGCGAAAACTTAGAATATGAATATTAAATTAAGGAAGGTCCCGTAAGTATCGATTGATGCAGAATTATTTTATTTTAACGGCAGCTAAGTATTTTTATTATGTTTAATTCTATTTTTATTGAAGAAATTTATGGTACCTACGCTCTCTCTTTCTTTTATTGTAAAATGTTAGTTGTTCATCTGTGTCTGACTACGTAAATGTAACGTCTTAGATCGTAAGCATCTGTAATGTTATTTTTTATAACTTGAAAGTTGAAACTATGCGTAAATTCTACCAATAAGATCATTCTGGAAATTGACTGTCAAAATTTGAATTCACACTGATTACAATTGAGTTAGGCTGCGGGTCAGCCTTTCTGTAAAAAGGTTACCAAGTTAGGCACTCTAGGTTTCATACGTCGAAATTTTAAAACTCCGAATCCGTCTTGTCGAGTCTTGTCCTAGAATAAACATGAATTTTTACTCCAACATATTTCGCAAGAGGTTAAACTTTATCAAGATAAGTGGTGTCTCAGCCCGCAAGGGACTCCGAAAAACGTTTTCAAGACAGAGATCTATGAACGAAGTCAGACGACTAAATGGCTAAAGTTAAACGAGAACTCGAGTGCTCTGAATAAACATACATAATTGAAAAACATCGCATTATCAGTCATGAATAATTTAAGATAAAATGTTGACAAAGTTACACTCTCCACAGACGCGATGTCTCTTTGAAGAAATCACAAAATCGCAACAAAACTGCTCAAATTTTTATCAATTTGCTGTGTTTGTCGAAGCGTTCTTTAACTTCTCACACTGGCCAAGATTAAGGCTTTTGCAGGAAGCAGACTGAAGTAAAGGCTATTTGCCACGTGCCATTGTGTGATGAAGCAATTAATTAGAAGTCTTACCGGTCAAAATCAAGGTCTTGACTGGAAAACAGAGCATTTTTTTATAGCGGGAATGGTAGTTATAAATTGGACGCAAATATTTCAACCTGAGCAATCGTAAGCGTAACAAAAAATGTTGGCCAATGACAAAGCGTTATATCAAATCTCATCATCATCACCATCATTAACATCATCCGCGGACTGACTTCGCCCACTGACAGGAGAGCTAGGAGGCCTATGCCTCCCTTTGCTCTTGCCACTTGCCACGGCCCTGCGCTAGCCTGATCCAAAGGCGGCCCACGACGCTGACTCGCCCATCGTGGTACTGGACGTTAGTATTTTCAATCTACGCTTTCTCATTGGACAAAATTTTACGTCTACAATGCTAACACTTTTTGCTAGTCTTCATGATCGAGCCTCTGTCCTGCCAAATTTGAAGCACTACCAATCTATCTTCACATTATCGTTCTCCACAAGGTTATCTGAAAGAAAACGCTTATTAGCATTATGAACGCCTGTGTACTTGTTTTCTCTTGTTTTTTAATCTATCTATCTATATATCTATCTGTTCTCTTTCGGCGCGGACTCAAAACGCACTCCAAACAAAGAAAGGAAGTAGGTAAATTAAGTATTTGAATATTTGAGTACCTATATTGTGAAAACAACTTCGATATTTACATACAGTATCCCTCTGGGTCCACACCTGGAGATTTTAAGTTTCGGAATACTTGAACTCTGTTCAATATTCCCTTGGTATTCGGTATATTAAACGGAAGTTTGTATTCAGACGTAAAAGATTTACATGAGCATATTCCGTTTTGATTTTTGCAAAAGTTTCATAAGTTACTTTTGTGCTTTTTAGCTGTTTATGATGTATATGTATTCAATTATTGTAAGGTATTTATTACTTGTGTTTATTGAAACAAAAAGCTCATAAGTAAAGGAGCCAATTTTTTTGTCATAAAATAAAAAATATGCCGAAGTTGTTTGCATTTCAGATCAGGAGGTTTTTGATGCTAACTGCATTTAACACGTTGACTGGGGGCCTCGGAGCTCGCACTGCTGCCGCTGCGGTTTGTTATTGAGCACTTAAAGAGTTTTATAATTAATCTAATTTAAGTTTTACTTTGAATATGGAAATTTTATGAGTAAATACATTGACCTAAGAGAACCATCAGAAAGCCGAAATAAAAGTCATTATTCGGGTCACGCAATGGCTTCTAAAAATAGCTGTATAAATTGTTACTTTTATTCAAAAAACTTTTATGGACTTTTTATACGTAAAATACATATAACGACGTCAGATAAAATTGATAGAGACTGAAGGAATCGCCCCAAATCGAATAAGTTACGCCTTTTAGAGCCCTTTACTTTGGAGAATTTGTAGTTTTCCCCGAATCTAGGTGTATCTCGACATGTCGACAGCTTTATTTCTACTAGTATTTTGTTTTATTTGATTTTATTGGGGTATCGGGGGTTCTAACCTCCATCTTCGGAACCCAAGCTAACCCTCACGGGCTCGTGGAGCACCCTGCTAACTAACAAACAGGAGAAGGTACTACGCTACTCATAGTGTATGTCTAAGCTAGGAAAGGAAGGATCTCGGTAAAAAACTTTTTGTCAGTGTAGTAAATCACTTAACATCGAGGGAAAGATGGAAGGAAAGCGTGGGAGAGGAAGACCAAGAATAAACTACATGAGTGAGATAAAAGAGAAAGTCAACGTCATGCCTCATGTCGAAGTTAAAGAGACCGCAATGGAAGGAGCAAAATGAAGAGAATTGCAACACTAAACCGACAAAAGCTAGGCTCTAGATGAAATTAAAGGAACAGTTGCTTTTTAACCGACTTCAAAAAAAAGGAGGAGGTTCTCAATTCGGTTGTATTTTTTTGTTTGTTTTAATGTTTGTTAGCTCATAACTCTGTCATTTATGAACCGATTTGGAAAATTCTTTTTTCGTTAGAAAGGGTATACTTTCCAATTGGTCCCATTTAAATTTCAAGAAAAAATATTAACCCTAAGGGTGAGAAAATTGGGAATGAACCTTTTTTGGGCTCGAATTTTATAATTTTTTTTATGTGTCTTACCTCATATCTCCGTCATTTATGAACCGATTTAGAAAATTCTTTTATCGTAGTGTAGAGTATATTTTGCAAATGGTTCAATATAAATTTGAAGTAAAAATACCAACCCTAAGGGTGAGAAAACGGGGAATGAAAATTTTATGGGCTCATATTTTATTCGTTTTTTTATGTTTGTTGCCTCATAATTCCGTCATTTATGAACCGATTTAAAAAACTCTTAGTTTTTTGTATGGATATACTTTTTGATTGGTCCCATAAAAATTTGAAGAAAAAATACCAACTCTAAAGGTTAAAAAACAGGGACTAAGAGTTTATGGGCTCGAATTTTATTCATGTTTTATGTTTGTTATATCATAACTCCGTCTTAAAAAAAACAATTTGGAAAATTCTTTTTCGTTGTGTTTTTCGGGTATAAGACAATAGGGAATAAAATTTCTATGAGCTTGAATTTTATTTATAGTTTTAGTAATCGTCTTAAAGTCAGATTCACTAAAACTTCGGAAATAAACAATAATTTAAAATAAAAAAAACCGACTTCAAAAACATTTATTGAAAAAACTGTTAAACTAAAAAGTTAAAATAATTGCTTATTTTTTGGTTCATCCACCTTTTTTCTATAAATTTATCTTACGATCTATGCGTTTACCACATAGGTAGATTTAGATACCTACCTGTTATTTTTGGAGTCGGTGTCAGCCAAGGCACGCCAAGGTTTGACAACTATTGCGTGGGCGGCGCAGGAGGGCATGTCCGAGGTGGGAGAAGTGTAGTTGCTACAATGTCGTACTCCAAAGCTGACTCCGACTCCAAAAATAACAGGTAGGTATCCAGATCTACCTATGTGGTAAACGCATAGATCGTAAGATAAATTTATAGAAAAAAGGTGGATGAACCAAAAAATAAGCAATTATTTTTAACTTTTTAGTTTAACAGTTTTTTCAATAAATGTTTTTGAAGTCGGTTTTATTTTTATTTTAAATTATTGTTTTTGTTTGAAAACTTTATTGCACATACCTAAAATATGTTACAAAGGGTGGGCTTAATGCCGTAGGCATTTTATACCTGCCAACCAGTGACAGGTTCAGATGAGAGATTTTGTACTATTTGTCACCAATAACACCTACAGACCTTTCGAATTTTTATCGTACAAACATTGATTTTAAGTACATACAATAATATCTTCGGAGTACTCTAAATATTTTATTAAATATAAGTTTATCTTTGACATAATAAGGTTTAGGCTCTTAACAAAGATAAAAGCATGTTGTTCGAGGAAAGATTGTACGATCGTTTTGTTCGACTTAAACATGTGAATACTGCTTTATTCACGAAATCAAATATACATGAGGTCAAAAAGGTTCGGTCAATAGAATTCCGTATTAAGTCTTTTTGCCGTCTGTATTATATTTAATTCTTTTCTGACGTAAAAATAGGAAAATAATCCCATTTTGAATGGTATTGCTCGATTTTTAAACTATATATTTGGTTGGAGAATGCATGGACTTGCGTATGCGAGGAGTTTTTCACTTGTTTTGCCGTACTAAGATGCGGATTCTTTCGCTATACTGGTAACGTTATCACAGCACGGAAATAAGACGCTTCTTTTGAAGTAAGAACATTATAAACAAAAATATGTTTCAATTTACTAACCTTACACCTTGTGGAAAAATTAAATAAAATTAAGTAACTATGATTCTATTGATAAAATCAAAAAGCTTGCACAAAACTAAATTAAGTTTACATTCATATGACGTCATAAATGTTGCTATTGTATAGATATATAATTGAAACATCTGTTATCAATTAGTTACTTCTACTATTTCTAATCCAGGAAAAAATAGGATAGGAATTCTACAATGCAAACTTTAGTACAAATTCCACTAATTTTCTCTGACGAGTTCCACAAAATTCATACATGTGCACCGCCCACAAATTCACATGCAAATCAGAGAAAGAACAAGCAATCAAGCAAGCAAATTAATAAATACAACGTTAACCAGTTATTCGTTTTGAAAACAACACACACACAAATACATAAGAAAAACCCAACCGAAATTCGAAAGTGTTTCGCCTTCCTCATGAGGCATTGCTTCGCCGAGCGCTCAACATAAATTCGTCATTCAGCACAATAAAGCTATCTTTAAAATAATATGTTGAATGAAATGAAATTTCCAACTAGTCTAGGGTTATCTACATTAAAATCTAGGTCTTGTTCAAAGTAAAATGTGTCATGGAAAATAAATGATATTATGACAGTGCGGAAATTGTACGCTCAGACTTGCAATTGACCGGATTCTCGCCATGTACTCCGTCTGAGGCAGACACGAAGGACACAGCTTATTATAAAGCAGCTGGTATGCATGTACCTTTTCGTATTCAGGCTTCCTAGGCTTGGCATGGTGAGGTAACTGACATTTTTTTATGACATCTATTGATAGAACTAGCACATGGCCCACCTGATGTTAAGTGGTAACCATTACCAATAACAAAGTATTGTTTGGAACGTGCCCTACGATGCAACACCCTGCACGTCCATCAACCCTAGGCATGAAGGTGTTAAGCCTCATGTGCCTGTAATTTAACCGGCACCCACACCCTTCAAACCGAAACACAGCGTGCTGTTCACGGCAATAATTCCTTTAGATTTATGTTTTCATCGTAACAATGTGTATCCTTAAATCCTGGATCCGTAAGCGTTTTTAATTCAAATTGGCTTTAGTAAATCATAGGATATAATATATATAGTTTAATATAGAATTTGCTTTATTTTGTTCGTATTTTTCCTAAGAATTATATGGAAAAAGCGCATTCTCGTAATCTCTCCAGCTGCAGGGCTTATAAATCTCGATATGGTAATTACTATCACATATATATTATATTATATGGTATAGACTCAACTCAGGCGCAGCGTTGTCACTCACTGGTCGCTGGCTGGACGCGCGTGATTGGTGGATCACTTCTATTCAACTTCATACCGCGCGCGCCTTACGGCCACACGACAACAAGAGTGTGACACCGCTGTGTCTGTGAGCGTAACTGCCTACTATGCTTATAAGTATTGTACTGGTATATTATTTATATAATTTTATGCTATCTTCAGAGAACCCTAGTGTCTAGATAAACCTAACATAGGCACTATTAACTAAAAACATGTCATCTTTTTTGTCAATAAATGTTATCTATCTA
This sequence comes from Horisme vitalbata, assembly GCA_951804965.1. Taxonomy (NCBI): domain Eukaryota; kingdom Metazoa; phylum Arthropoda; class Insecta; order Lepidoptera; family Geometridae; genus Horisme; species Horisme vitalbata. The sequence goes on from OX638100.1 coordinate 14,041,318, forward strand.
TCTATCTATTTATTAGTATGGTACCTAGGATCTATTTAGAATCTTATAATTTTCTCAATAACTAAATTTACTCCATTTTACATCATTGCATATTAGTAGATACGGTGCAAGTAGGCATAATAATATTGGATTGTTCAAACACGGGAAATAGCGAGGTATTATTGGCACTCATTACGATTTACGACTTTACGGTCTCATAAAAATGAAACAATGAGTCAGATAAGTCGCCTGCAAATAATGAAAAAATACTTTGCATTTCCCTGAGGACTTCGTAACGGACAGATAGGTATTGTGTTACGAATTCCCGACTGAGCACTAAACTAAGATCTTTAGATATATCTAATTTAGATGATCTTACGCGCGCGTAGTTCTAGCACTCTAGCATCATCAGCCTACAACAGTCGACTGATGGACATATAGGCCTTCCCTAATGAGCACCATTGCGGCCTATCCTCATTTCGAGGCATCCAGCTTCGCTCGATAAAGTTATAGAGCGTCAAATTTCGGGAGTGGGGGGCTCGTGACGTCACTTGTATGTAAAAAGTGTACTTACCCGTGACGTCACACGGAACTTCAACGCACTATATCTTTGTCATTTTTAGTTTAATTGACAAAATAAAAAAAACGTGTCCAATATTTTTTGATAATGTAAATGACGGACTAATTATAATTTTTCAGGCATCTAGCCTATTAGTAAACAACTACAGCAGCCTATATCAGTCCTACTGCTATAATCCCCACGCTGGGCATGCGGGTTGGGGATCGCCGATAAGTAAATTATCAGTTAATCTGATCTCTCAAGTTTATAAGCGCGTACTGGTTCAGTTGTTTTCAATGAGCTGTGACGTGAAGTATAAACTTACTGGTTGAAATCCTGCCAAAAAATAAAACGTGATCTTTTCAACAACTGTACGGTTTCTATATCTGCAGTGGAAGACGAGGCACTTTCGTAATATACCTTTATCTGATCGAAGATTTCGAATTCACAAATGTCTACCACAAACTGAGCCCAGCACCTTTCTTTGTAATATGAGCTAGTGGCCGACTCAGCAAGCAAATGTCGGAGTTTTCGACACCCGAGGGCTTCATACATGGATTTACGACTGATAAAGCCGGGACGTCTAAACGTGCCTTCCGAAGCACGGAAGCGCTCAGATCTTATAGAGCCATTAAACGGTCTCCCATCCAAGTAGTGACCGGGCGGAGTACTGCTTAACTGAAATGATCGGCTAAAAAAGCCCAAGTAAGCCAAGCCATGGCGCTTCAACCTTTTTCCCTCCGATACAATGTGCTGAAGTGACGTCACTTCAAAATATAGCTGTGTTGCTTGGAACAATTTATTAAGAACTTGTCTATCTAAACTTTTCGAATAGTTTTGTCTAGCTAGACTCCAAAAAGCCTACGAAGCTCCTAACTTAACTAGGCTGCTAGTTTCTTCGCGATGTTTTCCGTCACCAATTTCTGCCTTAATCGCAACAAAATCGATTAGTTAATAGCCGACATTCAAACCCACGACTTTTAGATAGAAATCTGTTCACCTTTAAACATACTAGTCACATCAAAGCTACCATATGTTTGCAGAATATGAATTTACAGAATACGAGATGAACTAAAACAGTCAGATATGGTTTAATACAGTTAATTAGAGCCCTCGAAACTTTGAACTAAATTAAATTCAAAATGCTTATTGTTTGGAACATTATGCTTTTAGTCCTGAATACTGAGCGTAGAGATACATGTAGGCATCCATATCAGTAGCATTAGTGACGCACCGAACACAGCCCGCACAGTGCTACCCACAGCAAAAACTGCTTAGGGCTCTACTCGAGAGGCATGCCGCCACGGTCGACGGTAGCCGTCGGTCGCCGTCGTTGCTATGCCGTTGGTGGCATGCAAGAACCCTTAGCGAGCAATTCGTAGTACGAATCACGAATATTTCAAGCTTTCGTATCGTACGCGTGTAGTTACATTTTGATCAATGAGAAACCCTACATTTGAAATAGCAGTTTGTCACTTAAGGCCAAAATTTTAAAATACGCTTACGAAAGGAATGGTTGGAAAAATACATGACAGCCCTAAAAGTGATACGAAGGAACGTTATGTTTATTATGAGTAAAACGATCACTATGGGTTTGCATCATTCATCTGCATGGATCAATGACGTTAGTAGAATTATCTAATGTTTTCTGGATTTCGCTTGAAGGGGTATTTTAACCCAATCAGAACAACAGTCGAAATATATTTTGACCTCAATCAGGATTACGCTTCCGAACTTGTCAGCTGTGTCATTCGTAGTAATAAAACACAACACTTTTTACGCGGAACATATGTTCGATGCGCTGTTAACGTCACAAATGGAGACGCACTTTGACCTGAACCGACCTCATTTTAGTAAGCAATATTGTATTTTAGCCTTGAATTATCTAAACACACTCACCTTTGAGTTACCATTTTGACCGAAAAGAGTTTACTTTCAAATTTAATGCCTTATCCACACAGAACCGCAGAACATGACTCAGATCGGATTTGCAAAAATATACAATGTTAGAATGCATTTTAGTTGAAAAAACATTTTTATAAAGAACCTTGTCACCTACTTTTTTAAAATAGTACATAAGTTATATTTAAAATATCTAGGAAATTATGGATTTTTATGTAGGCACGCACACCAGTACCACCAGTTGACGCTACAACAACAAAAACTGAAACAGAATAAATATTTAAGTGGGGCTCCCATACAACGGCACGGATCCCTTTGTACGCGAGTCTGACTGTCAGTTGGCCAGTTTATCTATATTCAGTGCAAGGTACTATCATTAAAACGGCTTTTCATCTCTAAATAGTTTTGACCAATCTTAGTTATTTTGGTTATGACGACCTCTGTTGCGCAGAGGGCGATGGTCCGGCTGGGACGCAGAAGGTTGCTGGTACCCCGCCGCGGGGCAAATGTTTGCATGTTCTGCAAATATTTGTCTCGGCTCTGGGTGTTTTCTATGTATGATATGTATGTATTTACAAAAAAAAAAAGAGTATATATGTAATATATCAATCATGTGGTTCCCATAACACAAGCTCTGCTTAGTTTGGGGCTACATGATGCTGTGTGATAGTCCAGCATTATTTATTTGTTTAGTACAATTCGACCCAAAGATAGACTACTTCGCTCCTTCAGATGGACAAAGATACGTTCTTTTTTTGAGTTGTGTACAAGATTCAAGATATTTATTTGCATTAAGCGTAAGAAGATAGATAGATAGATAAATCTTTATATTTTATTTAGCACAGACAATTAAAGCACAGAGAACACATAATAATAAGGTACTAGCGGCCCATCCCGGCTTCGCACGGGTGAACATGGGACACTTTTTCCACGTTTTCCACTCTAGAGTATAAATATCTCGATGGATACAGGACTTTTTACCCTTTTCAGGCAGTCAGAAATCTTTTGCTGTTGTGTTGTCTTGTGACAAAAAGTCATTGGTGTGCGGTGCGTTGCGGATGCGGCAAACCCGCGACCCTTGCAGCTTAGCACAGGCTTTATTCACCATTATCAAGTTAACGTCTTCAGCAAATTATATAAACGCTTATAGGGGTGACGACTAGGTAATTTGATGGAGTGACGGAGATAAAGAGCGTCATATGTCGGGAGTGGGGGCTCGTGGCGTCACGGCTACGTAAAAAGTGTACTAAGCCGTGACGTCTCGCGGGACTTCGACGCACTATATCTTTGTTATTTTTTTTACGTGTCCAATATTTTTTGATAATGTAAATGACGGATTTATTAGAATTTTTCAGTCATCATCCCTAGCTTGTCACTTGTGTGAAAAAGTTATTAATGTGCGGTGCGGTGCGGATGCGGCAAACCCGCGTCCCTTGCAGTATAGTACAGGCTTTATTCACCGTTATCAAGCTAACGTCGTCAGCAAATTATATAAAGCGTCAGCAAATAAAATTACTTTGTCAGCAAACTGGATCATAATAAACTGAAATAACGAGAGTTGCTGGAAAATCTTATTACGCAATAGGTTTATTCTATGGATGTTTTTCGGATGATCTTGTTTATGTCAGCATCGTAATTCGTGATGAGAGGACCTCAGAAGCAACGTCCATAGAGAAGCCTCTAACGGAGTCATGTACAACCTAGAGACCTTTAGAGTTAGGTTTATCTTCAATACTTGAGTAAACCTGATAGTATGGTTTGAGTAGATAGTTGAATAGGTCAGGTTTGACATCTCGCCTGAGTAAAAAAGTTTACTTTATTCCACACCACCACACCACATCAGCCTATATCAGTCCACTGCTGGACATAGGCCTCCCCTAATAAAGGGGGATATACCCATAATCCCCACGCTGGGCATGCGGGTTGGGGATCGCAGGGCACAGCTTCTCGCACCACCGACGCTGCTGCCCGTCCGTGGCCAGGGGATTTAGATGTGCCGATGTAGGCCTTGCTATGCCGCAATCAGCCGGCCGCCAGAGCCCCGTTCGTTGTTTAGCAGGGTGTACCACGTGCAGGTGGGGTTGGTTTGTGTTCCGAAGATAGGGGTTGGAACCCTGTACACCCCACTTTACTTTTTTACTTGTGTTTTACTTTATTATTTTCTCAATAAGGCTTTTTTAGATTCTAAAACTCGATAGTCGGAAAAAAATCGGTATTGTTATTACATATTATGGTCTTTGTTTAAGGTTTTACATATAGTGAAAAATGAAGATATACGCATACATGAATAATATTATGACGACCTCTGTGGCTAAGTGGGCGAAGGCTCGCCTGAGACGCCGAAGGTTGCGGGTTCGATTCCCGCTGCGGGACAAATGTTTGTATGTTCTGCAGATATTGGTCTCGGGTCTGGGTGTTTTCTATGAATGATCATATGTATTTAAAAAAATATATATACAAGTAGTTAATCAATCATGCGGTTACCATAATACAAGCTCTGCTTAGTTTGGGGCTACATGATGCTGTGTGGTAGCGTCCAGCATTATTTATTTATTATTTATTTAATGTACAATAGGACCCTAGAAGGGAGACATTTTGTGGCTTAGCTCTTCTAGACACCTACTATGGCCTACCATTGAGCACACAGTTTACAGTTTAAGAGCCTTCGGATACCATCAGAAAATGTCTATGAATAAAATCAAATGTCGGACAGAAGTTTTGCAGACCGTCTTCCGGTTAAGCACCCTGCACACATAAAGTTTGGACCGCACTCCGAAACGTACGTGTGTGTAGATGCGCGGGGCTGACAGTCCGATCTGGCATGTCGAAGCGAAGGCAAATCTCACAATTTTAACCGCGCATCACGTCAGTGATCAGTCCCAGATGCGCGGTCCAATCTTTACGCGCCATTAGCACGACAGTTTGATCTGCAGTCCAATCCGTACAGATCGGACTGCGGTTTGGAACGCAGACGATGCGCGGTCCGAACTTTACGTGTGCGGGGCGCTATTGATAGACAGTAAACTTCAAAACGCGAATAAAATAAAATAAAACGAATGAAGACAAGTGTCAACGACAAAAGATCGTAACTGTAGTAAAACTTGGAAGATTTCCCGGATGCACTAGATTTCTAACTTTCTAGACAAACGATAAAAGAGTTCAAATAGTTCTATAGAGTAACTTAACTACACAGTGACGATCACAATGGTCTTTTTGTCTTGAGTGTCTCTTATATATATAGTAAGTATATATCTATATAAAGTACCTAGTACTAAATACATTTTATTAAGAGGTGGTAAAGTAAACTACAGTTGAAGACCTTTAGGCGACCTTACATTTCCAACATATGGCCAATTGGCCACTAGCTCTATGAAGAATAGTTTCGAAATAGCCGAAAATACCTTCACCATTTAATAATAGATTTAAAAAACAAATGCTCAGAATATTATTATACCATTAGAAATCAAATATCCTGTTTTGCGTTATGCGAGAGAAATAGACTGCGCTAGCTGACGAGGCTTACGTACACGTTTCATTTAGCAACGGTTCGGTAATAATCAACGTTGAATGTAAGTACCTAGTCAAACCACATAACTAATAAAGTTTTAAGCAAAATATTATTAAAACAAGTAGGACTTTAAAAAAAACAAACCGACTTCAAGTAAATCACTTACTTCTTGCCCTAAAGAGTTTTGATAATCGGTTCACTAAAGACGGAGATATTGGTGATCAATGATCATAGTGCGAAAATTACAAGTGAGGATGAGGTTTTTTGAGTTTTCCGGAAAAAGTACCAATCCCTCAGGAATAAACCACCTGTGAAGGTATACTATATATATACTCTTTTAAACAAAAAAAGAATTTTGAAAATCGGTCCACAATTGACGGAGTTATCGGTGAACATACAATAAAAAAAAGTCGAAAAAAAGGTTCTGACGAATTGAGAACCTCCTTTTTGAAGTCGGTTAAAAATGGATTGTTGTGTGTTGATCCTACGTAATATTATAAATATGAAAGTTTGTGAAGATGGATGAATGGCTGTTTGTTACTCTTTCAGGCAAAAACTACAGAACGAATTTTGATGTACTTGGACTGTACATAGATTGTGACATGGATAAACATGTAAGCTAATTGTATCCGGGTACCACGCAAACGAAGTCAAGGGTGGAAGCTATAATAAATAAAATAAATAATGTGAATCATCCTCAATATGTAGTATGTAGTAATCTGTGGATAATGTTGTGGGTCATATGTTTACCTTAGATTTAAGTTACCCTTATATTTACGTACAAATGTAACATCACTGTTTATCTTCCCAAATAAATAAAATAAAATATGCCTAATGGCCTGCAACGTACAATGGACTGCTAGGCTGTAGATGATCATGATGAGCCTTGAATAAATCACCCTGTACACGATTAAGTTACAACATTATAACCCCCAGTAAAAACTAGGGTGGTACAATTTCTTACAGCGGAAATCGTACAAAAACAATCAAAAACTTATATTTCCTTGGGGATTCGAGATAATATTTGGGCTCAGGGCGTAGGTACGTATAAAGTTAGTTAGGTTTGAGTAAGTAGGTTGTTGTCGAGTCGATCGTTGCTGTGTGAATAAAAAGAGAAATATATATTAGTTATACTACTTTACATTAAAAATATATACATATCTGCTTACATTGTTATTTATTGTTAACTTATCATACCTGCCTTGCTATTTAATACCCTTTTTATATTTTGTCATCGAACCTCATACTAGCACAATTAACGTAACAATAGCCATATTTTAACTTAACCCATTCTCTAAGTAGGTTCATTTATTATTTTAATGTATTTTTATATTTGATTTTACTTTAGATTTATTTTTCTTTCTTTTGAAATCAATTATGTAAAGTTTAAAAAATGTACACAATATTTATGGTTTCAATATAAATATTTTTATCGTATCTTATCTTATCTTATAGAAGTTATATTGGATGCATTTAGGCTAACTCGGTGTATTTTAGCTTTGCTTAGCCATTGTTGGCCTCGGTGGCGCAGTGGGCGAAAGTCCGCCTGAGACGCAGAAGGTTGCGGGTTCGATTCCCGCTGCGGGACAAATGTTTGCATGTTCTGTAGATATTTGTCTCGGGTCTGGGTTTTTTCTATATATGATATGTATATATTTACAAAAAAAAAAATTATATGTGTAGTATATCAATCATGTGGTTCTCATAATACAAGCTCTGCTTAGTTTAGGGCTACATGATGCTGTGTGATTACGTCCCGCATTATTTTTATTATTTTATTATTGTGGTTTAAGATCCAGCCTTAGAAATATATATGATATATTTGACGATGGCAAAGATTAGAAGCTAGTAAATATAAACATTGATAAATCACAAATGGGTTGCCTAGTCGCGGTCCGATGATGATAAAATATACAATTCTAGTGTTTTTTTGGGACAGTATGGGGAAATACCAAAACAAAAAGAAAATTTAAGAGGACAACATGTTGTACCGACAAGGGTAGGTGATGATGAACGAAACGAAAGCACACACAGAGCAACCGAAACATTTGCACTTTTATTGAGATTGTTTTGTTATTCAGTTAAATTCTTGGTCAACCATTCAAAGGCCGGATCTCGTACTAATAGACGTTCTTTAATTGAAATCCTGTGAACCGCAGCTGGATGCGTCGAGCTGAGGACAGGGCGCAATGACGCTCATTTGGGGGCCTATGTCCAGTAGTGGACCGCTTTAGGCTGATAATGTTGATGACTTGTACCTACAAACAAGTTAAACGATTTTTAGGCTCTTCGTCCGCACAATGCTAACCTGCGCGTCGATTCAATACAAAAGTATCTTTACCACGACCAAAATCATAAAAAAATATTTTATTCATCAAAAAGTAAGAATAGAATCTATCAAATATTAGAGATTTACGATCGAATATAAAATTAAAATTTTTAATCAAAAAATTTTCAGATACCATCTGTCAGCAATATCTCTCGCATAAAATTCAAATGAAATTCAATGCAGCCAGCGAAATTAATATTTGATCAACATTATTCGGAGGACGAATTGTTGAGATAAAGCGGGTGACCAACTTGGATATTAATTTCTATGAGCTTTAGAAAGTAGAAAGCAAGTTGGAGATAAATTTCTGTGTTTTTGATTAAATAACTTCGATTTTGGGTAAAGTTTTTCCCCATATATTTTTAGTATTTGAGACCACGCAAAATAATTGATTCGAGTGACGACCATTTTAGAAAGAATCCTCACGTCCGATCGGGCCCAGAATCTAGGGATGAAATGACGATCGACTTGGGTTGAAAAATAAAAAGAATCTTAAAGAGATCTGGTAAAACTCAGGCAAATAAAGAAGTTTCGACTTACCTTACGACCCTAACGGCTTCAAAAATAGAGTTAATAGGCATCTCCTGGGAAAGTTCGCCCCAACGTCGACCTCATCCTTGCCCAAGCAAGCCTCGAGGTCAAGGGGTTATCCATAACAAATAAAATAAGTGTCTTTATGTTTAGGGTAGTTGTACTACACCTAATACTGAAGTTCTTTGAAACGAAATGAGGACTCGGTGGAGGGCCATGTGGCACAAGGCCAGTTAGAAGGGAAAAAGTCTCGCGGCCGATCACCAACTCGCTGGACAGACGCTATTAAAACAGCTACCCAGACCATCATAGTGCAGTGTTCTCGCAATTCAACCAACCGACACAAATGGAGATGCATCGCCAGAGCTGCAGCCCTGGGAAGGAAAACCGAAGACGACGACCCCAATGTGGACGCCATCAGCGTAGCCACGATACTACCACTCTGCCAAGAGTGAACGACTGAGAAGAAGAAGAAGTTATGCTAATCTCAATCTCAATTTAATTAAATCAAGTATGTACCTAACCTAATGGCCATCCTTAATGATTGTGTCGATCGAACAGCGATCTACGTTTTCGCTAAATTTTGACCACCAATGACAAGTCGTGGTGGCCTAGTGGGATGTACCCCGACTTAAGATCTGGAAGTCGTTGATTCGATAACCAGCCGTGCACTAATGGATTTTTCGTTACGAAAAATTTATGTCCGCATTACCACGAGCTCGAAACGGTGAAGGAAAACATCGTGAGGAAACCGGCATGCCCTCGAACTAAAAAGTTAGTGTTCCAATAAAAAGCGGCGATGGGCTTTGCAACCTGCCACGTGGAATGGTAGCTGCTTGCAAAACGTGGGCATGTATCGAACGTAATGTTTGGATTTGCCTCTGACTACCCCCCTTAAGGTATCCATAATAGATTTGCGTACTGAGAATTCTCAAGCAATCTCAGCAATCTGAAGATATCGATAATGGGGGAATAGTCGTGAAGATGTTTGTTTTTTTTTTTTGTTTTATGATACACATTGTAGCGTAAGGTGTGAGGGATTCCAATCACCCACCACCTTCGGAATTCAAGCCAACCTCACCTGCCCGTGGTGCACTCTGCTAATTAAAAAACGGGGCTCTGGTGGCGGCTGATTGCGGCATAGCGCAGCCTGACACCAGCACAGCTACATCACCTGACGACGGGCAGCAGTGTTGGTGGTGTGAGAAGCTGTGCCCTACGATCCCCGACCCTTATGCCCAGCGCAGCGTGGGCATATACCTCTTATTAGGGGAGGTCTATGTCCAGCAGTGAACTATATATAGCCTGGTTTTTTGTTGTTTTCTCAAACACGCTTGGAAATAGGAATGTCGAGTGGGTAAAAAAAAATCTGATTAGTCCGTCAGATAGATCAACAAAAAATATTAGACCCGAGTCAATTTTTATTTAAGAAATAAATAGAAATTGACGGAGATAACTAGCGTCAAAGTTCGGGAGAGGGGGCTCGTGACGTCACGGTTAGGTAAAAAGTGTACTAATAAGCAGTGCAAGATATCGTTGTTTATCATAGTGACGACGTTACGCGGAACTTCAACGCACTAATATTTGTCATTTTTTGTTTATTTTACAAAATAAAAAATACGTGTAATTTTGATAATATAAAAATCTAATTAGAATTTTTCATTCGTCATCCCTATTAGAGTATTATTTTGACAAACTTCTTCGAGATAAATCGAAATTGCTTGTACCGGCCCAATACATGCGAGCAGCGGCCGGCTAAAGTTGTATGAAAATTCATATAATCTGTCGTGTTTAGCGGCCAAACAAATTACTATGTAAACTCATATCTGTCGTTTAATTTAAAAATGGAATGACCTTTTACTCTAAACATGGCAACCAAGGAGGTAACTAATCAAAGGATTTATTTAAATTTCGAACTGGCTTCCAAATATAATGCTGTTTATTGAAAAATGTACAAGTTCTGCCTAGGAACTACTTTGTTTTAATTTCCTAGTATTATTTGAGAATACTATACAAGCCTTGGCCACAACTAGGCATTGATGGACTCACGTATGCGTATCAGTGCCTCTTTTGCTTGCTGGCCGCTGCAGTAGGTAATGTATAAATATGTATTTTACCTACAATCTAGAAACCAAACAAACAAAATTTCCACGGATAGGATGGTGATATAGGTACCTAGGTACACAGTCTAGTCTAGATACTAAGTAGGTACCTAATTGAGTCCTCACGATACCTGTTACACAGACATTGTACGTAGGTGTCTTTCCGAGTAGGTTTAGTTAAATAGGTAGGTACCTACTATTACCTACTAAAGGTGGGTGATAAAACTAAATGGCACGATTATTGCGATCGTACGTGTGAAAAGCTTTATGTATTCATTGAATATTTATGTAAAGCTTTCCTATTCTTACTTCCATTAAATACAGAAGGTACTGGTGAGTTGAACTGTAATCAACTAGGTTTTTATAAAGATAAATATTAAGATAAAGATAATTTATTCACAAAAGACATGGTAGGGTATGATGCAATGATAAAAATTATAATAATAGTGCTGCAAATCTCCCCAGCATATAGGCATGTGAATGTTTAATTAAAAAATACTAAAAAATCAAACTAACTATGTCCAAATTATTAAATTAAAAGTAACTACCAAATTATATAAACAAAAAAAGCAAACTAAAAACTATTTCGTCTAATTTCAATGTCAATGTATAAGAGAAGTACAAGAAAACTACAGAACACAGATTAATTTCACACAGTCAAAAACATTAAAATTTAAATAATAAATATTCCTTTATAGAATAGAAACACTGCTCGTTTAGTATATTAAAAAAGAGTATTAAAGAACTAGGTAGTTAGGTCTCGGTTAGTTTAATTTCGCCACTCAATTTTATATGTTACCCACATATAAAATTGAGTGGAGACCAGGGCTCGGCAAACGTGCAAACGTAGGACGCCATCCGGCCAGGTGGAGTGTCGATCTGCGAAAAGCTGCTGGTAGAAGCTGGATGCGTCGAGCTCAGGACAGGGCGCAATGGCGTTCACCAGGGGAGGCCTATGTACCTACAGCAGTGGACTACTATGGGCTGATGATGATGATGATTTAAAATTACTAAAAGGTTAAAACATAGAAATGTATATAAAGACTATTCGAGGAAATGTGCGTGTACCTATTAAAGTTAATTTTAGGGTTCCGTACTTCAAGATGAAAAGGAACCCTTTAGGATCCTGTGTTGGTCGTCTGACTACACAACAACAACACCAGCCTATTTTACTCATGAAACTAACGTGAATTATCTCATTCATATTGAAAAACGGGAATTTTCACGTACCGTTACATCGATGAAGCAAAACAAAACGGGAAGACAAGACGGGACGCGGAGGGAGAGCGTCGCGTTCACTCACCCTGATGAAGACTCTCTTAACGAGTCGAAACGCCGTCGGTGCCTTCACCGATGGAACGGTACGTGAAAATTCCCGTTTTTCAATATGAACCCCAGCCTATATCACAGATTCATAGTCAGACATAAACCTTCGCTAATAAAAAGGAGGATATGCCCATAATCCCCACGGTGGGCATGCGAGTTGATCGCAGGACAGTTTCCCGCAGCCCCGATGCTGCTGCCCAGCACCGGCGAATCGGCAGACAGGGGTTTAAGTTGTGCTGGCTGCGCTATGCCGCTATCAGCCGTCAGAGCTCCGTTATTTAGCAGGGTGCAAAGGCAGGTTGGCTCGGGTTTCAAATATGGAGGTTGGAACACCTTACATCCCATCTATCCGCTCTGCTGGCCGCCAGAGCCCCGCCATTTTGTTAGCAGGGTGCACCAAGGGCAGGTGAGGTTGGCTTGGGTTCCAATTCCAAAGGTGGAGGTTGGAAACCTTTACATCCCATCTATCTTTCCATCGGTCTGTTTTACTTAAATGTCTGTTTCGTGTTGTATGTACATAGTACATATTGAGTTCTAAGATAGGTAGAAAATATTTTATACTTTTTATACCTAAGTTCATATTGTAGTGCCAAGTTCTGGACCTCACTAATATTAAGATCTAAATGTACTTCATGAAACAATTAAGAATATTAATCTTCTGGGAAAGCTCGCCCCATCGTCGACCTCATCCTTGCCTACGCAAGCCTCGAGGTCAAGAGCTGGCCCATATAAAAAAAAATGAGTATGATTTCATCACGTACGATATAGGTAGGTATAGTAAAAGTGTAGCTAACGGCAACTTTATATCGCTACTTCGAAGTCCTCATAATCTAAGGGTTAACCACAAACCCGCAACTATCTGACCGAGCAATCAACTGTAACGCCTGGCTAGCCAGTAGGCTTGCCAATTGTCCGGTTTTATTTTCCTGTCCGGATCTTTTTATCGGACTTAACAAAAAGTTCTCAATTCGGTTGAATAGTTTTTTTTTTTTTATTGAATATCGGCCAGCTCTTTACCTCGAGGCTTGCATAGGCAAGGATGAGGTCGACGATGGATGTTTGTTACCATAGAACTTGGGTTGATTACATACAGCTAGCGGCTCGTAAGCCTAGCGCTGAACGAAACTTCTGCGCATGGGTCTCTCGCTCTCTCTCGCCTCCATATTGATACCTTACTTTGACTTCTGCACAATAACGGTCAGCGCTAGACTTTCGTGCCGCAACTTGTACCTACCTATTTATGTACCTGTAAGAATTCACAGAATTCGCTATCCAGAAAAATATAAGTGGCTGGGTTCGGTATACAAATAGAATAGTAGAAAAAAATATGTTAGTTTAGTGTAGTTTCCAGAACATTTTGGTTTCGCTCCTCAAACTTCACAACTCTGCTAAAAACCTACCCTAAAATTCGCATTTGACAGGAACATAAGAAGTTTAAACTGTTATGTACCCATCTCTCTTTGAAAAACAAATAGCAAAATTGTGAGGAAAAATTATATCCATACAGAACCATTTTAACAAATGCTAAATTTATGCGGACTCTTCGCGGAGTACGTCTGCTACTGCACAAAAAAGTTCTAAGATCTGGTGTACTACCAAGTCAGACATTCTCAAATAAACCTTTCTTATCTTGTCTTCTTGAAAATTTTTATTAAACCATATGATTTTTAAGCTATTGCATAGCTTCTATCGAGGGCCTTGAGCGCGGGGACCGAATCCAGAAATTCCGTAACGAAAAAAAATCTCACGCTCCCCACTCCGACGGGCACGGAGGTGTGGCTTGAAGGCCGTGCATTGTCTAACGTCGTTTCTTTTCGGCAGTCTTCGACACGATGTTTGTGTGCGTGCAACTAGACGTATTTTTATTTAATAAAAGAAAAAAAATTGTTTTCTTATCGGTCACCACGCTCAAAAAGTGTAACTTGAATTAATATCAAAGAAAAAGAAATACTGCATAAATAAAATAAATAAATAATTATAATTGCATAAGTTGATACAAAATGCTATGCAATAGCTTTACCGCGGCAGTCCCCGAGTGCCACACGTCTTTTTTTATTACTTGGCTATTTTGCATCAAATAATAGATAAGAAGCTCATAAATTGAATTTTGATTATAAATACTACGCTTGACTTAGCATGGATCGCTCCGCGATCCTAGATTTTGAAACAAATAAAATTGGAACATTTTGGTTTCGCTGCTCAAACTTGACCGCGAACTGGACGAAAATTGGTGGACCTACCCTACCCACGTAGTCACAAAACTATACCTATTTTTTTGTAACCCAGTTTAGGAGTCTCTATTTTTTTGTTTTTTTTTTCGTACGAGTTAGTAGCCAACTCAGGTGTCAGCGTTTTTAGGCCGCCCGAAGACCTCAGACATGGCTTAGCGACTGAAAAGTCGGGACCAACACTTAACGTGCCTTCCGAAGCACGGAAGCGCTTAGTTCTAAATGCCACTAAAGCGGTCACCCATCCAAGTAGTGAGTGTTACTTAACCAAGGTGATTTACCAAGATCACCGAAGTAAGCCACGCCACGCGCGCTTTTTTTATGGTAGAGTAGAGACAGCTGAAATACTATATTCCGGTCAGAATTTTCTAGAACAACTCTATACGGAGTTAGCTGGATATTTTCCCGGAACATGGGTAACATTTTTACTTTTTACGGCACCCTTGAATTCGGTGTTATCTTCATACTACCTACCTACTTCGTAGTGAGTCGCTATCTGACTATAACAGTAGCTAGCTGGCTATCCAGTGTTTTCTTGTGAGTAAGGTATAGTAAAAGGTAATTAAAAAAGAGTTTTATTCTGTTCCAACATTACAGTACACTTTGAGTCGTCAATTTTTTTAAATTATACCAGTGATTCCCAAAGTGGTCCAGGTAGACCTCCAGGGGTCCACGGGAGACTCAGCGTCTACCTATGCTGGCGTAAATGGTGGTTCACAAGTTATAAGTGAGGGACCACGAAAATGTATTTGGTTTCTATAGTAAAAAACAAAAATGTTGGCTTGGCTTTACCTATCAAAGTGAAATGTTATTAAGTCTGTAATCGTAATATTTTATTAAATACAACCCAAGAAAATATAGGTAGGTACAACAATTATTTTTTTCTTTTTATCACTCCGAGTTTAGGGTTTTCAACCCTAGCCAGACAGCACGCAAATTTCCATCATTAGATCTATAATGTTCACAATTTTTAAGAGTTTTGATAATATGGTACAAAAGTAGCAACTGGGGTCCACCGAAACCAGGAAAATTTTGAATGTGGTCCACGAGAAAAAAGAATTTGGGAACCCCAGATTTACACCAATTCGTAACGCGACCAAACAGAGAAGAATTGGCAAGCAACAGAGCTAAGCTTATATTTTTTTCATGTCATTATTACAATATATATTCTTCTAGTTATTAGTACATTGGTTTTGAGGGAGTTGGAGACAGTTTCATTCCAAGCTTTTTTATGGTCTACCTGTAAGTAGTTACTCATTAGTACAAGAGAAAAGTAGGTAGGTTAGGTACCTATTCTACCTCGTACACCTACCTAGCAATCGGTAGCAAGTAGTGTAGTTATAGGTTACCTATAATAGGTACACTGCACTGCACATACTCAGTAGGAAGCTAGGAGGGTATTACTTTTAATCCTACCTACCTTTTTTTTACCTACCTAATTATCTACATACGTAGGTACATACATACATGCTTAAACTTAGTCATATTCATAGCTCCTATCGCAGTAAGTGATACCTACCTGGGTAAGTTTAATAATAACGCGTGATTCGCAGAGTAGATAAAGGACTTGGTCAAGTCAAGACGTGGAATGTTGAACTTTGCACTTTGCATCCGTATACCTACTACCTACCTATATCTATCTTAAATAAACTACCTAGTAGATAGGTAAGTATACAGGTAAAGAATAATTTATAGGTCGGATATTTCTTTTAGAATGTTGTTACCTACCTACAGTATTTTCATTGATTGGTTTGTACATATATCCATTTATTTGTACTGTTTGTGTGTGTTAAAGCAACAAATAAATGTATGTCTGTATGTGTTTACGCACCTAGCTAGGTAGGTAGGTAGGAAACCTTAGATATACCTAGGAACCTACTTATCCTACCCACATTGCGAGTCAGATTGAGATTTGATTTGAAACACTTGGTATAATATAATGGACTCGAAAACGCCTAACCTTGAAGATAATTGCAAGAATTTCAAAGTCAAATGAACTTAATTTACAGCAAAAACATAAAAATATCGTCGGTAATAGGTAGGTACTCACTCAACAAAACGCCGGTAAACCCGTCAATCCACTCGGGACGCAAATAAACCAACACTAGAACACAATAAACAAGCACTGCAGTTGAAATCACAAAACTGTAACACAGAACAACGTCATTTTTGACGAAACATCACTGTTTAAAAGTTTTTATCACGGTTTTCGTAAATAGCGGAACGCGAGAGGCGTCGACACGTATCAACAGCACGACGGCCATTCGCAAACTGGCGCGCGCGCGAGCGAGCAACGGAGCGGACGCGGAGTCGCGTAGCGAGCGACTAGCGTAGCCAGATCCAGCGAGCGAGCCCAAGCGGCGAGCGAACTGCGAGCATTGAGCAGACCAACCAAGCCTTCCTTCTTTATCATCATCATCATCAGCTTATAACAGTCCTTTTGCTCAGCGCCATTGCGACCTATCCTGAGCTTGACGTATCCAGCTTTACCAGCAGCCTTTCGCAAATCGTCAGCCGGAGGGCATCCTACACTCTATTTGCCGAGGCGTGGTCTCCACTCAAGAACTCGTATTATAGCCCCAACGGTTATAGATTCTTCGGCAGATATGGCTAGCCCACTGCCACTTCAGTTTGCTAATTCTCTGAGCTATGTTGTCTCGTTGCGTATTCTATCCTTCTGAGTAGGGTTACCATATCTCAGGATTTGTTCTGAGATCTCAGAATGTTTTGGCTCTTCTCAGGATTGCGGCCGGATTTTTTAAATATAAGGAAATCTCAGGATTTTTTATTTTTTATTACATCATGTAGCCCCAAACTAAGAAGAATTTGTATCATGGGGATGGGAACCACATGATTGATATTACTACTTATTTACAGAATATGAAGGTTTACGAAATTTTAGAAAAAAACCTTAAATATAATTTAACAATATGTATCAATCCTTCTCTTTTTATTTTTTCCCAATACCCAAAGGTTTGCTGTAAGAAAACTCTTTCAGGGTTAAGCTCGCCTTTGTACATAGCATATTAGTAAAATTATTCCTGTATTATGTTTTCGTGTACAATAAAGAATTAAAGAATTAAAGAAAATTGTAATAGACCTTGCTACCTAGTTATTTTTACAAACGAGCTATAAATATACACATAAATGTACACAACTAAGCACGTAGGTTACTACGAAATAAATCCCAAAGAAATATGATCAAGTCCCTACAAATATATAAATATTTGAAGATATTAAACCTACGTCTAGCTCGCTGAGGCAGCTAGCTACCCACTCAAATTCTCATCTGATGAAAATCCGAGACGAGACTAAAAAATTAGGTAATCAACACCTCTCAATACCACCTGCTGAAAACTAATCAAATTGCTTTATCCAGACTTATTCCACGGGTTTCTCGACTCTCTGCTTTATAGACCAGGAGACAGACTGCTAAATATAGATAGATAGATAGATAGAAAATTATTTATTGCACCATATAAAACAAGTGCTCTTCCAGATCTGTGTAGTGTGGAGATAGATTCATAGTGCTACAAAGCTAAAGGAAAAAGTATAAAATAATAAAAAAATAGACAGAAAAAAATAACAATCAACAATAAAATAACTAGTACACTAAAAATAAAAATAAACTTACATACAAAGACTAAAATATCATACATACACATAAATTACATAAACTTGACTTTTATTCACGTGTATGTTTTACCTATCTAATGGAAACATTGTTGGATTGTGATCGACTATATAATTCTTTTAGTATATACGTTTTTTATGTTTGTTTCCCAAATAAATAAATTAGAGAAGGTACATATACCGAGGAGCTCAATTTTTTTATTGACTATTTTGTAGAGAGTAAAATAATTATAATGTTTGGATTTGAAGATTCCTAACAGAACAGAATAGAATATCCGCTGGTAGAGAATTCAACAAAATGAATCTGTGTTAAAAGAGTTATATGCTTGGGTAGATATTATAATACCATCACCGTAAGGACCTGCTCTTGAACGTTGAAGGAAAACATCGCGGGGAACCCGCGGCTTAGTCAACTCCACACGTATTGACCATGTTTATCCGGGAAAAGCCCGACTACGCTGAGGGGATGGTATAGGAGCAACATGTATTCACCATGTCTTTCCTGTGGGTAAGGTCGACTAGGCTGAGATGAGAGGATGGTACAAGCCTACTCTATCTAACCATGTCACAGGCCAGGTACTACAGCGTCCCAGTCCGTGAGTAAAAAGTTGCCTCATGGCGCTTGGTAAAAAAGACAAAGGCCTAAGTTTAGTAGAGACCTGATATTGTAAACTGAGCCGTGGTGGCTTATGGCCGATTCCTGGCAGGCTCCCATCCATGGCATCCATGCCTGATGGATGTATAAGGGTTTTACCTCGACTTGCAATCCGGAGGTCTTCGTTTCGAATCTCGGCCATGAATTTTTCATTTCGGATAAAATATTAAAAGTTATCTATTGTAGACGTACGACATAGCTATGTATCTAGTTGCGTTTGCCACTATAGAAACAGCAAGTACATTATATAAGCCTAAGTATTAGATTACGCCCGCAACCACGTACCAATGTTGACGGCCTCTGTGGCGCAGTGGGCGAAAGTCCGCCTGAGACGCAGCAGGTTGCGGGTTCGATTATCGCTGCGGGACAAATGTTTGCATGTTCTGTAGATATTTGTCTCGGGTCTGGGTGTTTTCTATGTATGATAAATACGTATTTACAAAAAAAAAATATATGTGTAGTATAATCAATCATGTGGTTCCCATAATACAAGCTCTGCTTAGTTTGGGGCTACATGATGCTGTGTGATTACGTCCCGCATTATTTATTTATTAATGTTGAAAACAAATAGAACTGATTAAGCTGGTTTAGTACAGGACGCTCTCCGGCGGAGTGATGTTCTTCGAAAAACAGGTGGTAGTAGCTGGATGCGCCGAGCTGAGGACTTGGTCCAATGGCACTGATTAGGGGAGTTCTATGACCAGCAGTGAACATGATAAAGCTAAACGTTTACCCGCCATTTAGTTTATTAGTGCACATGGGTATAGTCTCGTGGGAAATTGGTCACCAGCTCCTAGCCTCTTGGCTTTACCAGGAAATATCACCATCAGTATTCGAGTTTGAGAGACGTTTAAAGGATTAGATTATACATAATTCGACATTCATAAGCACTGTCGTAATCAGGTCTACATGTGCAGGGGCAAGAATTATGCTTAAATTAATTTCGAGGCATTATTTTGCATCACGCAAAAATTACTTTATTCATTTTGATCATACTTTACATTTGCGTTTAATCATCACCATTATCAGCTTACAGCAGTTCAATGCTGGACATAGGCTTCCCCTAATGAGCGCCATTGCGCCCTGTCTGGTATTTAATGATTTAGAATTTTTTATTTTAGAATATTTGTAGTAACTCGATCAGTTTAGTAATGTAGGAACAATACAAACTTATTGTTCATGCAACATTAAGCATTGTATGGACTCGGTGCTATGTGGTGCTATTAAAGATTTTATAATACCTACCTGTTTGTTCCTTTCGTTAGTATTCGTATTGGTTCCAGTGGTTACCCACACTGGTTATAATTCCCATAATCCCCACACTTTGCATGCGAGTTGGTGATCGCATGGCACAGCTTCTGGCACAGCCAACGCTGCTGCCATCGGCTATCAGGAATTTTTGCTGTATCGGTGCTAAGCCGTAATAAACCGGGCGCCAGAGCCCCGTTTGCTAGTTAGCTGGGTGCATCACGTGACGGTGACGTTAGCCTGGGCTCTGAAGTAGAAGGTTGGAACCCTCCATGTACATAGACCATGTACAAGAGCTCATAGTGACATAGAATAGGGCATAGAACGGTGGCCGACTGGGGCAAGGGGATTTGCCCTAGCTTCTAGCGTCCTTGATACGTACAGTGCTGAATTTAATCAGGTCCCGAAAAACGTGAGCGGTGGGCCTAATGGATCAAAGCGGATACGGAAGTGGTTGACGTTACGCTTTTACTTGTACCGATGTTCTAAATTCAAATCTGCTAAGCTAAAATACAGCATAGAAAGCTAAACTCAGTGAAAATATAAATCCTATATCATATCATAGTGAGGTCTCTAATGCTTACTCTAAATTCAATAAAGGATTATATTCAAAGCGTGCAGCTGTTTTCAACTGAAAAATTGTTATAGCTTCTAAACGACTTAATTTTGACATGTTTCTTTCGCCTGCCTAAGTCAAATTGCAGAGATTTTATCCTCAAAATGTACCTACAGAATATTCTTTGAAACACAAGGATGTATTGATGTATGGATGGTTGTTTTTTACTCTTTCATGTAGAAACTACTGAACAGATTTGGATGAATCTTGGAATATACATAGTTTATAACCTGGATTAACACATAGGCCACTATTTATCCACGCGCGGAAGCGGCGGGTGAAAGCTAGTTTATTATAAATATAGCTTACTTTTATTGAATTTGGTGCAGCATCAACATCATATTGCGATCTTTTTTCTTGTTTTCTCGCGTATTTCACATCTCGTGTCTTAATGGTCATTCTCTGAGCTTTGTAATATAAATCTTGTTATCATTATAACGCCCTCCGATCAGGTGGAGCGACGATTTGCGAAAGGCTGCTGGTAAAAGCTGGAAGCGTCGAGCTGAGGACAGGGCGCAATAGCGCTCATTAGGGGAGGCCTATGTCTAGCAGTGGACTGCTATAAGCTGATGATGATTATGATGATGATCAGTATCATCAAAGGTTTGTGTTTTGTACCTACGTCTTCAAACCGCGCAAAAGTTCGCCGAAGGGTCTATTAGCTAGATACATTTATTACTAGATTAGTCAGGTTAGATACGTTAAACAAAATTTCGTGAAATCTAGCGAATCTAAGATCTGCGTCAGAATTACGTAACTTGTACTAATTGAGTATGTTAATAGCAACATTAGTACTGATAGCAGTTTCAATCGTAATGTTTATTGGCTAATTGTTTGTGAGGAATTTTAGTGCCTAGGTACGTACTGATCTTACTATTAAAAGGTATTCAACAAGACAAAATCATAATCATCATCACCAGCCACTGCTGGGTATAGGCTTCCATTAGTGGTGTTTCGTGTACCGACATTTTTGAGTAAACAAGGTAGTTGGTCGCGATTCGGGCGTTTTGCAAAACGACAAAAAAACCTAGTCAGTTCGTAGCGGTTCGAGCGCTCAATATATTTTCATTGTTTTCAATAGAATGACAATTTCTGGCCACGATTGATGTAATATCGTCCGCCCGTCTAACTGCTGAACGACCGACGTTTCTGTACCCGGTTCTTGGACGCCATTCAGTTGTCGCCTTGCTTAACCTTTCATCACATCGCGTTGCCAGGTGTCCTGCCCAACTCCATAACAAGACAAACTATTTAGTACCACTAACCTTCTCTGGCAAGTTCATCAAAATGCATACGCGTGACCGCCCTCGGACTGGGAGCCCACAGATTCACATGCACATGCATTCAAAACAGAGAAGGTACAGGGCGGTGCACACGTATGCATTTTGTTGAACTCGCCAGAGAAGGTTAGCGGTTGAAAAACGAAGTACAGTTTGTTAAATATAGATTGATAAGTGAGAAATTGACATTGATATCACGTAGTGATGACGATGACGAAAATTCAATTTAGTTGTCAAACAATAATAATAATCAATAATCAATAATCATTTATTTCGTACATTACAAGAATTACACGTCATTTCTATATTTTAACAAATAATATTAACATAAATAAAAACAATAACATAATATAAATTTTAACATAAAATTTTAAATTATGTTTATATAATAGTTTAAAAAAAGAAATATAAACAATTAATTACTCACTTTTACAGGCTAAGAACTCGTCGTAGCTGTAAAAGCTGCTGTCAATAAGCCAGTGCTTTAGCTTACATTTGAAAGATGTCAGGCTCGTTGCCTCCGTCACATTTTTAGGAAGACTATTGTACACTGTCGGTCCCATTATGCGCGTTAACTTCCCAGACTTCGCGAGAGTACGAGGCAGGGTTGTGAGTTTGTCCGCTCGGCGAGTATTAAACGCGTGAATGTCGCTTTTTTTAGTGAACAGCTTCAAATTACTCCTTACGAAAACGGCTACCTGGAATATTACCATGCCTGGAAGGGTGAGTATTTCCAGCTCTTTAAAGTGCGGTTTTGCAGAGACGTCCTGTGGAACCTTCACTATTGCACGTATGGCACGCTTCTGCATGCGGAAGGCGCGCTGCCAGTCGGCCGCACGCCCCCACAGTTCAGCTCCGTACTGCAATAGTGAATGGACAGTCGCAAAGTAACAAGAGCGTACCACGTGTGTTGGCATAACCCTTGAAAGGCGGCTGAGCGCGTAGCACGCACCACCAAGCTTACCACACAGCTTATCAATATGGGACTCCCACGTGAAACTCCTGTCAAGTTCAAATCCCAAAAAGGTGATTTTAGGTACCTGTTGAATGAGTGTCCCACCAGCGATTACCGATAGATCTCTAGGAAGGCGCCCAGACAGGCAGACATGCATAAAATGCGTCTTCGAGGTGTTTAATACAAGCCCGTTTACTTCGAACCACTGGGCGAGCCTGGACGCGGTGAGGTTCAGATTCAGCTCCAGGGAGTCTATTGTTGCACCAGAGACGACGGCGACTACATCATCTGCGTACATAAATACCTCCGCAGTGCTCACAGCCTTCGGAAGGTCGTTAAGTAGCATGGAAAATAAAATATTGGAGACTGCAGATCCTTGTGCTACCCCCATTGTCGTTGTGAGAGGACAGGATTTGATATTCCCATTCTCTCCTACAACTACCTGCGACCTAGACCTTAGCATGCTAGATAGTAGTGTGAGCGCAGTACCTCGCACTCCATAGTGTTCCAGTTTGGCCGCGAGCACCGAGTGGTCGGCCACATCAAACGCCTTTGAGAGGTCACAGCAGATAAGAGCTACGTGTTGCTTCCTCTCTCTGGCCTCGAAGACGCTGTGAATAACTTCCCGCGACAACGACGTGGTCGATCGGCCCTCACGATAAGCGTACTGCCTGTCCGAAACCAATGAAAAGACATTAATGGTTTCTGGTATGGTTCATAATTGGTCGTCATCACATCATATATTTGTGCACCGCGTATCAACCGTAGGTACATATTGCTAAAGGGGTTGTAACATCACAGTTTTCTATGAAACCTGTACAAAGTATTTAATTTATAACAAGAGTTGCAATGCAACCCTTTTAGACCCAGACTTACTTAAGTTTTATCAATTTAAAATACCTGACAGCTCTCACCTAAAATTTTAAACTGAGTTCAACGTAACTCTAATCTTGTATTCAAAGGATTCGTTTTCGGCATTTTGGGTTAGAATAACGGGTTTCTAAATTATTCTAGGACTAAGCCCTTGTCAAATGTCGTACGTTGTTTTAGAAAAACTTTGCAGCTGTGTCACTTACATAAGAGTAAGGTCTTATCATAGATATTTAGACTCTACAATGGAAAACGCGATAGTAACAATATATATCAATGGGGAAAAGTGGAGAAAAAGCGTCTGCACCAAAACTCAGCGCACGCTGTCAATTGCGCCGACTTTGAACACTTTTCAAGCAGCATAAGGTCTTAATTATGACTATGATGACTAATGAAACTATTTTCGGGACTACTTTGTCTTATTCTATACTACCTAATGCTTTGTCGGCGGGTGTCAGCGGCTTTGGTGTGTAGACTCTTTTATGCTTGAGGTGAAAACGTTAAAAACGATGACTAGTGAAACTATGTTCTGGACTACTTCGTCTTATTCTGTGCTAATGCTTTCGACTTTGATATATTCTTCATACCTCAACTACGTGCGGAGAATCAATGGATTGGACAACAAATTGAACACATTTGACGACCTCTATGTCGCAGTGGGCGAGGGTCTGACTGAGGCAGCAGGTTAAGGGTTCGATTCCCGCCTTGAGACAATATGTATTATGGGAACTACTGATATACTATTTTCGTACTAGTAGAGTAGTAGAGTTGTGGAGGGCTCGTCCGGGAAAGTACTGCTACCATGCCTGTTCCTGCCGTGAAGCAGCTGTGCTGTGTTTCAAGCCATCGTGCGTTAATCAATCATGCCTCAAGTTGATGGACGCAGGGCGTTGCATCGTAGAGCACGTTCCAAAAAAAGGTGATCTAAGATGCAATGCTTTGTGAATTACCACTTAACATTAGGTGGGCCATGTGCTTCCTCCATCTTCAAGAATCATAAAAAAGAACTATTTTAGTTGTAACTTTTTTTGTAAAACCATAGGTACACATTAAAATACCCAAACCCGATTCAAATTCCGTCGTATTTTTCCAGACCTGTACAGTCTCGGAGTGTTCACTTCCTGACCAACCAGAGTGAATCATTTCCATCCAGGCAAGAACGCTCCATCTTACACCACATCTACCTCTTTCATCCCTCAACTACTGAACCGATCATCATGATTTCGCATATACGCTTTAAGAAAAGGACATAGGTAGGTTAGCTTTTATCCAGGAAAGTTCCCGAGGGATAGAAAAATAACTTAAAGCTTAAGTTAGTACCTTTAATTATTAATAAAAACCATTAAAACACAGGTTATGGACAGACTAGCTTTATTTACGAATTAATTCACACTTTGTCGTGTGAAACATATAAAAAATACAACGGCATTTAAAAATGGTACGATGGGATTATCACTGAAAGCTTTATATTTCTTCCAGGGTGGTAACCTTCACTTAAGTAACATAGAAACGTGTCTTTGAATCATTATTAGGTCGTCTACAAACCATTCCAATAAAAGTCTGTTTAAGTAACAGAATAAAATAAACATCATTGTAACAAGTGTTTAGATTTTTCTATAACATCGACCCGTTAGGCAAAAGTCATACGGTCCTATTCATACTAGTTAGTTAGTTACTATATATTTTAACGCCATAGCTAAAATGGCGTTAAAATATCATGTCCCCTCTTTTTATTTACATTTAAATTACAGAGACAAGCTTACTTTATCGATCGTTATACAAGTATAAACTTTTTATAAAAAATAAACCGAATTGAAATAAATCACTTCTTACTTCTTGCCCTAAAGAATTTTGAAAATCGGTTCACAATTGACGGAGATATTGGTGATCATAGGGCGCAAATTACAAGTGAGGATGAGGTTTTTTGAGTGTTCCGGGAAAGGTACTAATCCCTCAAGAATAAAATTTATATGGGACCACTTGTGAAGAATATTATTTTAAACAAAAAAAGAATTTTGAAAATATTTTTACAATTGAAGGAGATATAGGTGAACATAAATAAAAAAAAAGTCGAAAAAAAGGTTCCGACGAATTGAAGAACCTCATTCTTTTTGAAGTCGGTTAATAATTAAATTTGAATAAGGGGGATAATAGTGTCGATTTTGTTGTTCACTTTTCGAAGCACTACAATGCAAGATGCTATTTCTCCTCATGAACATCGAGCACTGTCGACGATAACTGGCGACTTGGCTCGCCAGCCGTGATCCAGACGTGGTTTTGAACGACGAGCCGAGTAAAAAATGAAGCAAACATGACGAGCCGCGTGTCAGGCTCGACCCACAAAACAAAACCGCGATATTGCAATGATACACCGGCGAACACAAGACCGAGATTTTACTGGCTCGTCGATCAGGGCCTTAAACTAATCTTAATTTGACAGCTTTAAAGTTATAGCGATCCTTGTCATTTTCACCTATAAGAAAAGGATAGCAGCATTATAAGGACTGTCAAATTAAGTTTAGTATAGGAAAATGCACAACAGAATCGACACCACTCTGCACTTGTACAATACAAATACATGAAAACTTAATGTATCAACAATCATAAAGAAATAAAGATAAACTAGCTATTCCCACTGTAAGGCTCCATAAAGCTAATCAATCTTTTAAAGGGCAATGTGTACGATTTGTTAACAAAATATTCTTAATTTATCTGTAAATAAATTGAAAAATGTTGTTAAACGTAACCTCTGTAATAAAGCTTATTATAAATTTTCTGATTATTTAGATGACAAAAAAGCTTGGGATGAAACCGTCTCCAACTCCCTCCAAAACAATCTAATAGTTAAGGATCAACTTTGTAAAAAACAACACTTTAAAAATATATAAGCCAAGCGGAGTTCTTGCCAATAATTCTCTGTTTGGTCGCGTTACGAATTGGTGTAAAATTAAATTTTAAAAAATACGTTTGGAAGTGTATTTTATGTGCTTATTGATAAACTTATTTTGATTTTGATTTTTGATTTTAATAGTATACAGGTATTTCTGAAACAACTAACAACAGTTGCTATTCATACCACATCCAAAGCAATCAACACTCGTCCGAGACGCGTGAACAAAGGCAAGACTGGCCAACTGAAACTTTGCAACGGAACTTGCAATCACTGCTGTGGCTTTCTGTATTGCGTTTCCTATTGTGCAATGGTAGATTGAGGTTCATCGGCATACGCTTGTCCTAAAGTTATGCAACAAGAGATTTAGTTTATAGAAATTTGTAGTTTTAGGACGTGTCCTTCCTAGATACTTCAGATGACTTCAAGCTGTCTAAAAACTCCTAATTCCGAGTTTCATTATATTCAAGTAACGTCTCTCTGTATTCTGTGGTAACGTCAAAGTACTCATGAAACTGCATAAAACTACTTCATATGAGAAGACGGGAATAAATTCTGGAAGCGTCGTTAACTCACCCTCATGAAAGCTCTCTGATAGAGCCGAAACGGCATCAGTGTAAGCTATTTGCCGGTTATAATTACTAAAGTATATGTTTTTTGGAACAATTACAAAATTTACAAAAATCTAAAATTATTAATGATGATATCCGCAGTAATAAAATATTACGCTTCTTAAGCTTCTGTACAATAGACTAAATGCGTTAGCTAATATTTATCCTCTTAATTACAGCGATTGCAAAAAAATCCTTATTCAAAATATGTCGTACGATGACACAGATAAATTATTGACCGCAATAAAGTAAAATAACATGTTTTATTGTTAGCAATAATTTAGAAAAATGTTAGTTAAGTTAGTGGTTGGTGGCTTCTTTCATAATTATATTTTTTGTACCTTAAACAGGAGGTGATTATTTTAAACTAGCGGTCCGCCCCGGCTTCGCACGGGAGGTTAATAAAAAAATCAAAAATTAAATTTTTACACACACACACACACCCTTTATTTCTTGATAATAAGTATTGACTTCCCTTCCGTACCCCCGTAACGCTTATTTCATAGCTTTGCTGCCTAGCTAGCCGAGCGGGGTAAGCGGTGACATGACCACGCACCTTATTTCAAATACTTACATTTTTAAACTCGTGATATCTTTTGAATGTAATGTCCGAATTGAATAATTTATACAAAGTTATTGAAACAGTCTTGAATATAAAGTAATTTATTTTGATAAGGGTTAATACCGAGTGACAAATAAAAAGCCTTTTCCAGTGCCGGCAGTTCAATTAAATTTTTAAAATAAATAAACACTTATTGTGACATAACTATAATAGCTAGACATATGCTGTCGCGACACTTTTTGTAGATTATGATGTGTTCTAAATAGTCGTAGTACATTATTTTGTTCTAACATCAACAGTTTTTACAGCGCACGTGATGTAAGGAATTTTTTAAGTCATTTTTTTACACCTCGTGTTACATTATTGAAGTTTTAGTTAGGAACCCTATTTTTTTTGAAAATATAATATAGCCTATAACACCCGGGGATAGTGTAGCTACCCAAAGGTGAAAGAATTTTTTAACTCGGTCTAGTAGTTTCGGAGCCTATTCAATGCAAACAAACAAACAATCAAATCTTTCCTCTTTCTAATATTAGTGTAGATATAGATGTAGATTAGTGTAGAAGTGTAGATTTAATTTTAGCTCTTTTCCCCTGAAACAAATGATTACCTAGTTCAGGCTCATGTGTTACTCTTACCTGATGTTTAAACGTGATCTTGTGTTTATTTTATGTACCATGTTAAATTCTAGAATAAATTTTAATTTACTTTATTACTTAATCGTGATTATTTTTTAATTTATTTTATTTATACAGACAGATAGACGGACAGTGGAGTCTTAGTAGTAAGGTCCCATTTTAACCATTTGAGTACGAAATCCTAAAAATGCAAATAAGGAACAAAATGAAAAGTATAAACTAACATTTTGATAAATATCTGACGAATACGTTAGCTATCTTGAATATGATGAAATAGGCAATTTACATGACGTCACACAACGTAGACAGACAATAAGTTTCAATTTGTAGTAGATAGATATACTTTTCAATTTAATAAAAATGCCAATACTGCAGCTCCAGGTAGAGGACGATGTTGATTCAGAATTCATTTCGCACGATCGCCCAATTTAGATGTTAAAAACGCCTCCACGATATAGGAAAACGTTCTTACCTTATGGGGAAACTTTCTTACACACAGTTTTATAGGTAAAAGTTTTGAAATTTCCTTTCGAGCCGCTTGTATAGGATGGGTTTGAGATTTGACTTTCGACATCATCATCTTCATCATCATCATCAGCCTGTAGTAGTTCACTGGACATATTCCTCCCCTCATGAGCCACGCCATTGCGCCTTGTCCTTGATCCAGATTTGACTTTCTCATGGTGCAAATTTTAATTAAATATAGGATGAGTTTGAGTTCGTATGCAAAAAGAGATTAATCTACGAAGGTCAACAATATTACTTTTTCCAATTTTATAGATTTTCATTGAAAAAATGGCTTGTTAAGTTCAACCAAATTTTTACTCACTTGTAAAGCAGTTTTAGAACAGCTGATTTTTTAAACTATGTCCTAAATTTTTTGTTGATGATAATCGTAGCATTTTCAAATTCAAATTCGTTTATTATTAATACAAGCGATTAATCCAATGAGCTATACCTATCTAAATTTGCAACATTATAAACTTTAAAAGAAACAAATATTTAAATAAATATAAAACGTAACATGTTTTGTAGCTCTGCCTAAATTTAAGGGCTGCCACACACAACACAATCATTACCCCGAAATTATGGAGAAAAGTTTTGCGTCACGTATTTTTAACCGAGGTTCTCAATACTTTTTGACAACCATGGTCCAAAGCACCAGCTTATTACCTTTTTTTCTTAAAAAATTTTTCAGGAATAGGTTAGCAGTTTTAAGGTAACTGCTAAAAAGAGATTAATCTTCTCAAATTTCAGGATTATTTTTATATATCTCTCTCTCTCTCTCTGTGTGTGTGTGGGTGTGTGTTACCAAAATATAATTTACAACTTTACATTGTAGTATTCTGAAACAGGGGTGTAAGGGATTCCAACCGCCTTCGGAACTCAAGGGAACTGCACGTGGTGCACCCTGCCACCCTACAAACAGGGCTCTGGCGACCGGCTGATTGCGGCATAGCGCAGCCTGACACCGGCACAGTTACATTCCCTAACCGCCAATGGGCAGCAGCATCGGTAGTGCGGTAGTGCAAGAAGCTGTGTCCTGCGATCCTCCCTTTATGGGGAGGCCAATGTCCAGCAGTGGGCTGATATAGGCTAGTGTTGTTGTTTTTGTTGTTGATATATTCTAAAACAAGCACGTCCTCTAATAAGTCTTATCACCAATGACTAACCTGCCAATGATTTCGTGTTAGGAATCATTAGGCAATAACATAATCAATGTAGCGAGGCGATAGATACCTATGTGGTAACAGGTAACAACACCTACATACTAACTAACTTAGTTTATAAGACTGATTGTTACTGACTAAAACATTATCAAAAAAAATATTTATAAATATGTACCTACTCAATAATAGTTATAAGGCTATTTGTATAGGAGCTTGAATGGGCGACCGTTTAATGGCATTTAGATTAGACCGTTTGAAGCACTTCCGAACTTCGGAAAGTATATACCAAGTCGGATTCCTTCGGGATGTCTAAAAGCTCCGTCAGAGTTCACCAATAGTTCAAACAAATAAGACGAGTACGTATCGTCTAATAATAATATTAATATTAATAACTTTGTAG
This sequence comes from Horisme vitalbata, assembly GCA_951804965.1. Taxonomy (NCBI): domain Eukaryota; kingdom Metazoa; phylum Arthropoda; class Insecta; order Lepidoptera; family Geometridae; genus Horisme; species Horisme vitalbata. The sequence continues at coordinate 14,071,810 of OX638100.1, forward strand.
TAAAAAAATGTATTTTTGATGAGTTTTAAGATTAATAAAGTGAAATAATAATAAATTTATTTAAGTACCAACTTTGCAAGAAACTGGTGCCTGTGATAGTTTATAAAACCTGATGCTAATGCATCGAACAGAAAGCATATTGAAGGTTGAATGCACGATTCATGTCAGTATATTTTGTTCAGATAAGAAGAAAGAAAATTAATATTATTAACTATAGGGCCACACATGCGGCAATTCATTTTACAAAAATAGATAATCTCAAACAAGTTGTTGCCAAATTCAGAAGCTTAGCTTATGAAACTGCAACGCAGAATGGCAATGGAATTATCAATAGCTAGATGTTGTCAATGCCCTCCAAAGCCTTAGCAGACTGAAATACTAGCCAACAATAGGTACTTATGGTACCTACAAACAGAGCCGAGTGCCGAAATTAATACGAATTTATGGTCGTTTATGTTTGAATACATAATTAATGAACTCTCTGGTATTGCCAGCTTTCACGGTTTTGGTTGAATCTGGGGAGGACATGGTATAGAATGTCCTCAATTAATGATCATCCTAGATTGCTGGGATTGGAATTAGGTAGTTTAAAATTAATTTTAATCTTTTTTACTTTACACCTATGTACTAGCTAGAAAAAGCAAGAAGTGTAGTTCAGGTTTTTACGTAACCATTATTATTGTCATTTATAGGAATTTTGCTGTAGCTTCTCTGTTATTTCTGTGGTAATAAATGGTCACCTAAAGGTTTCTTTATTCAGATTTTAGAAGTAGTTATTTGAGAAGGGTTCAAATGAGGAAGTACTACCACCATGCCTATTTCAAGCGTGAAGCAGCATTGCTATGTTTCGGGTGCCGGTGAAATTACAGGCAAATGAGGCTTAAAGGCTTAACATGAGCCATGTGCTAGTTCTATCTTCAGGTATAGTAAAAAAGATCCTTTAGATCCAACAGCATACCAGAAATCGGGGAAACCAAATCATAATTAGGTGATCACAAAAAAATGTAGGTAATAAAATTATGCAAGTTAGCAACACTGTTCCTCAGCTGTGCACGTTCAAAGCTAATTATTGCCAGCCGTGTAAATACAGCCTTATTAATTCATGATATTTTGAATAATGTACGCAGTCTTCGTGAGTTTCGCGGTATTTTAACAGGGACTCAATGAATGATGAATTAGGCAATTCGAATACTAGAAACTTGAATTGTTAATGACCTAAATTGATTCCTGCTTTTTATCCCTGCACTCATCACTCGTGGAATCCTTTATTTAACCGTAACAGATGATGCTTCGTTTGCCCTTGATAAACTGTCAAAAATTTACAACGAGGCGTCGAAAATTTTACAGTTATTCAAGGGAAAACGAAGAATCTTTGGTAACAGTAGATGTATTATGGGAACCGGCTGTAAGTAAGTAATTAATACTTATTATAGCTTTGATTATTACAGCTCTATGTGAAGGGCTCGTTCGGAGAAGTATTACCATCTTACCTATTTCTGCCGTGAAGCATGATGTGCCGGGGAAATTAAAGGCACATGATGCTTATTGCCTTCATGCCTCGAGTTGATGGACGCAGGCTAAGCTATTTAGCTCTTAGAATATCTGAGAATTGAGAAATTTGACCTTTCCTCTTTCGCGAAAACTAGAACGAATTTTGATGAAACTTGAAATATACATAGTTTGTGGCCTGGATCAACATATAATCTACTTTTTATCCGGGTACCATGCGAGCGAACTTGCAGGCGGAAGCTAGTATTGTTCTAAAGTCGAATGACGTGTCGAATAACTAAAATGTCGTTTCAATACAAACCAACAAAGTTCAAACTTCGCGTCAAATCGAATAAGCATCGGACCGGAATTCAAACTAAGTAGCCGTCAGAACTAACTTAATTTCCAAAACTATTAGAATTTCCGTCGTCAACTGGTACATTACTTTCCTAGTTTTTAACCGACTTCAAGAAACGAGGGTGTAATCAGAGAGCGTTTGAAACTAGACCTAGTTTTGCACTGTACACCTAAGAACATCTTTCAAAAGATAAACGATGCTTAGGCTATTGGTATCTCTTACTATTGTATAATGACAAACAGTGACAGAGCTAACTTAGAGTAGCGTTCATAAATATGTATGTACAACGCTTTGGGTGCTAAATACAACTGTGGAAGTGCAGCTGGCCGAGCTCAACAACAACACCAACCTATATTTGGGTAATTCCCATTTTAACAGGCCATGGAAGTAACGAAACAATCAATCACAAACTTTATGTCAAAGTTTATGAATTTCTTAGTAGCTTTAGATACATAAGTTTTATATATAAATAGTAGATATTTTCCAGATAATATTTGAACTGTTTTTGAACAAATAAAACACATGATTTTTCTTTCTTTGTGAAGCCAGTGTGGACAGTGTGTCACATCCACGGAAGTGACAATTTTGATGCTTAAAACTTAAATATAAAAAAAACTATGAATTAATTGTATTTTTGAGCCCCGTTTGTTAGCAGAGTGCACTACGAGCCGGTGACGTTGGCTTAGATTCCGTAGATGGAGGTTGGAACTTGGAACACCTTACACCCCGTCAATAACCTAGAAACCATATATAAATTACATGTTTCATCATCATCATGCGCAGCCCGATTTCACCCCCTGCTGAGTAAGGCTTCCCTCTACTCCTGCACTTGCCACGGTCCTGCGCTAGCCTGATCCACTGGCCCACGACGCTGACTATGTCTTCAACCCATCGTGCCACTGGACGACCGTCACTTCTCTTTCCGGTCCTCGGCCACCATTCTGTTACTCTTTTGCACCACCTGTCATCACCACGTCTCGCCAGGTGTCCTGCCCATTCCACTTGTCCTGCCCAAACTCCACTTGAGCTACATTATTTTCTATGTATGATATGTATGTATTTACAAAAAAAAATGTATCTATGTAGTATATCAATCATGTGGTTCCCATAATACAAGCTCTGCTTAGTTTGGGGCTACATGATGCTGTGTGATAACGTCCAGGATTATTTATTTATTTATTTATTTATTTATTATCCGTATTACATGTTTTTATTTATCTTTTTATTTTATTTATTTATTTATTTTAGGAACAACAAACAGTAACACTTAAATAGTACTACAAAAAAATATTATCTTAACAAAAAGTTTCCTTACGTGATACCAGCCCCGTTGTCCACGACTTTACTGTATGAGGTAAAGTAAGGACGGTGCTGGATAGAAAAATTAAATTAGTTTCGTTTAAGATTAGGTAAAATTATAATTAGGTACCTACTTAATTTAGTTTAGTTTCGTACATAACATATGTAATGGTAACATTTATGTTTAGTTAGCAAAAAACTACAGTACCTATCTAGCTTTAGTACAAAAAGACGATCATATAAAAGTCGTACAGTCTGTAAGTCAAGTCAGTTAAGTAACTTGTTTTCGCAGTAGTAGAGTTTTTTCTGGAGGGCTCGTACGGGGCAGTACTCTGCCACCATGCCTATTTCTGCCGTAAAGTAACTTAGCCGTGTTTCCGTTTGAAGAGTGTGGGTGCCGGTGAAATTACAGGCACAAGATCTTCATCTCACGCCTCAAGTTGATCTTAGAGCACGTTCCGAAAAAACGTGATTTACGATGCAATGCTTTGTGATAGGTAATGGTTACCACTTAACATTAGGTGGGTGGGCCAAGATGGACAATCTTGAAATACCAATAGACAAAAAAAAGTTCAAACGATAATAAAAATCTACTTAGCTAATTAATGTTTCATTATCGATATCACTTTAACTAGATGAGGTAGTTCAGTAGATAAGTACCGAGGTAGAGGTAGGAAGATATTAATTGAAACGGAATGATCTTGCAGTGAGGCCGTTCATTACCGAAGTGATCTAATCAGACTGCTGTACTCTTTACGATATTCCGAAGGTTTTTGTAGGATAACCATAGAGTGGGTTTTTGATTATTTTTAACGCTTTGGGTGCTGAAAACACACTTAGGTACTGCCATTTTTATATAGTACGAAGGTAAGCGGTTCCCGTAGCCTATAGACGCCGTAACATCAAGAGGTACTTGCGCGTTGCTGACCCTTTTAAAACGCCTTTTTGAAACGCTGCATATTGTAGTCTCTCTCATTGTGTAGTCTCTGGGGAAAACCTCGGCACGGAGACCACAGCTTGATTGTTAGCGGGAGGAAATTCTTCTGGAACCTCACAGTGCGAGAAGGTATAGGTGGCAATGTATGTGGACGAGACCTCTGCCGACGTCGAGCGGTGCTTCATGAAAGAGGTCTGCAGTCAAACTGTGGTGCAGTGGGCTAAAGCCCACCTGAGACGCAAGAGGTCGTGTTTTTTTTTGCCCGCTGCTGGACAATCGATTGCATAAGTTGTATATATTAGTTCCGGTCTGAATGTTTTCTATGTATTTCAAGTATCTACCAAAAAACACTTATTTAACTTAACCATATATATTAGTCACGTGGTTTACAAGGCACAAGCCTCTTTTTAGGTAATTAAATTAAACTTCACAAGCCATTTCTTGAAACAAAAACTACAAAATTCTAATCTGTTACGTAAATGATGTTATAAATAACATTTTTCAAAACTTGTTACTGATCATAATAGTAAGTTAAGTATAGGGTTTGCTTGATGTAATGTTGATGCTTCTGACGTCATTATGCCTGATCATAGTTCAATTTGTTACAAAGACGTCATTGAAACCTTGTATCTCGTCTAGACAATGTCGATAGCACAATGGAAACTTTAGGACCAAAATAGAATAAATAGTATCTAATCAGCTGGTACTAAATATAGAAGTCTATGTATTTTTAGACATTTCATTCATACCGCCAGTCCCATAGACGAGAATAAGTACAAATAAGTACTTTAAAAGATAAATAATAATTTTACTGGTAGAATGGACCAAAGAAGTTGGATCTGATTATTTATTTCTTTGGTATTTATAGAATGGACGGTGTCACAATGGCATCTGGGGTACCATTGCCAAATTTTTTTAAGTTTCATTAATAAGAGATATTTATGAGAATCGCTGATAAGTCTGGTAAAAGGTCTGGTATGATTATGACACAGCCACAAATGAATGAAGGAGTCAGTTTGTCCCTCACAAAGGCCAAAATCAAGAAGTCAAGTCAAGTCAGTTTGTCCCTATTCGTTGAATATTATTTACCTTGTAGATAAATATCCTGTTGCTTAAAATTAAGTCAGATATAATATAGTAAAAAATTTGTTAACTACTCAATAACTTAATAAGTTCATGTAAGTAAAACAGCCACATGTGACAAACATTAAATAATAAAATAATAATAATAATGCGGGACATAATCACACAGCATCATGTAGCCCCAAATTAAGCAGAGCTTGTATTATGGGAACCTCATGATTGATATACTACACATATATATATTTTTTGTAAATACATACATAATATCATACATAGAAACACCCAGACCCGAGACAAATATCTACAGAACATGCAAACATTTGTCCGGCAGCAGGAATCGAACTCGCAACCTTCTGCGTCTCAGGCGGACCTTCGCCCACTGCGCCAAAGAGGCCGTCAAATAAATCCTTTAAATCTCTAAAAATTGTCACCCACTACTCAGAACATGCGGATTTATATCAATTTGAAAATTTACAGCCTCATCTGCGTTGGTGGTCGTAAAGAGAACTTTATTCGCCCACCAGCCGCCTCGGCGTACCCCGCGAATACGTAATGCTGCTAACGATGTGATGAGATGATGAGGGAAGTTATCGAATTTTCCATAACTTATTCAGTTATCCTATAAGTACTTTAATACTCCAACAATCTGGCTACTGGTAGCCTGTTGGATGTGTGGGGCGATTCCTTTTTAGGTTTCCGTACAAAAGGAAAAAGGAACCCTAGATTCACTTCGTTGTCCGTCTGTCTCTGTTAGGACCCTTGGTCGCCCACCACACCCATTTTCAGGGTCCCGTATATCAAAAAGAAAAAGAAAACCTTATAGGATCACTTCGTTGCCCACGTCCCTGTCAAGACAAATAAATTATTCAGGTCTGCAATCCTTTGGAACTGTGAAAAAATTAAATTTCTAAGTCAACACAATACTAACATACTTTTGACATGAAATTGTTATTGATTTTAATTTTGTTTCACTAAATCTTATTGATTGAAATTTTCAATATACATTTTTTACTTTAATTTTATTATTAAACTTAAAACCTAAGATAAAATTATATAATTAAAAAAATCGGTATTAAACTAACTAAAAACCCTAATTCCTATTCGGTTGTTGCCAAATTAGCGTAAATTTTAAGTAAATGTTCTCAAAATTTTCTAAAATTCGATCACTAAATTAGAAAGGCTACAAAAATTTATTTTACTTATTTTTTATGAAAAATTTAAGAACTATTATCCTTAAATATAATCATTTCAATGTATAATCATACAATTTAGTCAGCACCTAAAAGGGTGTTGATTAAAATCCCACGAAATAATGATTTTACTTCTAAAATAAGACGCTTTAATGGACCTACCTAACTCTTGGAACTCAAAATTAACATTCAGTTCAATCACATTTAGAGATTTATTGATCCATTAAGCTGTTATTTTGTAACTTTCAGTTCACATTTCGAACACTTAAACATCCTCACCCATTGGAATTCCGGGCGTTTTCGTCACCGCGATCTAGGATTGTACACTTTTACACTACGCCATCTAGTGCTAGGAAGTGAGAAACGTGGTAAAAATATTCGTGTTAGTTTTCCACGTACGATCAGTTTGAAAAAATGTGTGTATTTTTGGCGGAAACACCAATAAAATACCTAGCCAAGATATTTAATTTTTTTGCAACCTTTAGTTTGTTATGGTCTTTTTTGGTCAATTTTGATCATAAAATGAAAACCAAGCATCCTATAAAAAATAAAAAAATGCTTTAAACTGGGCGAATTGACCGCTTTCATATGATATGCCATTCGATACATTGGCATCAATTTGAAATTTTGACGTTTCTTATCTTGGACTTTTTGGGGATGAAAATGAAAATATTTTTTTACCGACAATCTTATTCAGTCAGTGTATTATTTTAAATCTACCCCAAATTTCAAGTCGGTAGTATATGTAGTTCCTGAAATAATCAGCTGTGACGGACGGACGGACGGACGGACAAAGCGGCTCCATAAGGGTTCGTTGGACCGGTTCGGTAATAAAAAGAAACCTTAAACAAAATGAACATAAAACATGCATGAAAATTATGAAAGCAAATTTAACCAATATTATAGATTGTACTTGCACTATGAATCATCACAAAACTTCAATAGAAGAAAATGGAACAGGCGAATATGTGCTGAACCTATTTAGCATGGAATTTTATATAGGGCAATCGATGACGCTTCGTTTTGACTGAAAATTTTTAGGACGCCTCGTGGTTAATTTTGAAGCGGTATTGGTAACGGTATATTTTAAGAATCGGCCCTTAGAGTGGGATGAGGGGATGATAAAAACATCGCAGGAACCGAAATCGTGCCCTGTGCCGCCGTACACGGGACTGCTCGAGCAGTTTCCCCGTTATCAACATACACGGACCGCTCTTGCAGACAGAGTCAACAGCTTAAAGCTGCCATTGATAACTGCTGTTAGCTTAACTGCTCGAGCAGTTAGCAATTTCAATTGTTCCCAATAAACAAAAGAAGCGTGCAGCCAGGAAGCGTGCGTGGAATGAAGAGCACGGGCGGAGGTAACTGCGCGAGAGCAGTCGACAGCTCGAGCAGTCAGTGTATGCCTGGCGACTGCTTAGCCCACGATGAAATTTCACCGTGCTGCCAACCGGCCGAAGCAGTTGTAACTGCTCGAGTGGTTCGTGTATGTACGTACGTAGAAGTCTGAAGTTCACTATGCAGTCGCAGCTGGAAGCAGTCGATACTGGCTGCTTCAAGCTGCCTGTGTATGGCCGGCCTAACGTCTACTTCTTGTCCAATGTCGTCTTTCAATGGACATTCTTCACAAAAAATAACAATCTACTTACTTCATACATTTATTATAGTCTGGAAGTAAGCATAGTTTAGAGAATTACATTATTATGTAACTTATCTCATAATCATTGCGAGTGAAGGCCATTTGTCCAATTTTGGGGTAAAACCACAGATACAGAAGACAGCTAGATAAATCCTTAAAGTTCACTATACGCTGAACGTAAACTCATACGGCTGATCTCTACTTTCTTATGTCCATATATCATTTGCTAGAAAGGGATGCATACTTTATCTCAATGCGATTTATGCGACTTCGTACCAGGGCATTTGTATGAACCTGCATAAAAATTCGTTCGAGCGCCCTGGTACGATTCAGTTTTTGATTGATATATGTATGCATCCCTTTCTAACTGATGATATTGGACTTAAGAACGTAGAGATCAGCCGTATTGAATTTTAAGACTTTGTCTAGTTCTCTTCTATATCTGTGGTTAAAACAATGAATTACTGCCACTGCCTTAGTCGTGTATGAGTAGCGAAATTAACAGTACTACCCCGAATACAAGCCTAAAAATATTGAAAGGATACTTGCAAAGGTTGTTTCTAAAAATATAATAGCACCTTTTCAAAATAACATATCTTCCTACATCAGATACTACCAAGGGTTGTCAACAGAAATAGAAAACTGAAATTACAAAGAGAAAATGATTCTCCTGGGGTGTAATGAAATGCCATTGCTCAGTTCCACGTTTCTTTGAATAAGATGAAACACGAATGTGATCGCGGTAGGGTGACTGTGTATACAAATGATATTGGTTATTGATTTTATGATAATGCGGAAAGTTTTTTCGCATTGTGTTACGGTGCGACTGAGCTTGACTTCGATGTCATTTCTAAAATGACCCATCGAGATAAATATTTGAAAAATATGACGCAAGCATTTGTCTTGCAGAGGGAATCGAACCCCCATTCTTCTGTGCCTCAGGTGGATGTTCACCCATTACGCCACAGAGGTCGGAATAACAGACTTCTATTTAATTATCATTGTATAACAGGTCTAAACAGGTAAAAAAAGTACCCAAATTTCAATCGTGAAGATGGAATCAGACTCTCTCCGAATTGGAACCCTGTTATAACATGTCGTGATCGATCTTTGCGTTCTGTGGATACGGTTAGTGTGGTGTGCCGTAGTGTGAACGCGGACATTTCTGAGTCTGATGATGAAATGCGGGTAGTTGCGGCAACTGCTTGCGTTTACTCGAATACTCCAGTCGAAACGTCGGGAAAATAAAAAAGGTAAAACGCGAATAATTATGTTTGACACTCGTGAAAGTTTTTCAAAGGTAGTAGAGTTCTTTGTGGAGGGCTCGTCCGGGGAAGTACTGTCACCATGCCTATTTCTGCAGTAAAGCAGCTGAGCTGTGTTTCGGTTTGAAGGGTATGGGTGCCGGTGAAATTACAGGCATAAAAGGCTTATCATCTTCATGCCTCAAGTTGATGGACGTAGGGCGTTGCATCGTAGAGCACGTTCCGGAAAAATTTGATCTACGATGCAATGCTTTGTGATAGGTAATGGTTACTACTTAACATCAGGTGGGTCATGTGCTTGTTCCAACTTCAAATAGTATATAAAAAAAATAAAAAAAGTTTAAAAAATACTATTCTCCTTTTTATCCGGCATCATGCGATCCATCGTGGGTAAAAAGTGGTGCTTTTGAGAATTACAAATGTTTTACTTACAATTATCTAGGCAAAGAGTACCTAATAGGTACATTCTATGCACGCGTACTACATCGTCATCGTCAACCACAACATTACTTACCAACAGGTGAGATAGTGACCAAACGTGTGCCTATAAACGTAATTATGAATATCAACGGGATATTTACCATGATTTGTGAGTTCTGTTGTTTCCCGATATTTCGACGCAGTTGCATGCGCCATGATCACGGGAGGAACTGAGGTCTGTGCGAGTGGGAAGTTAGTGGCAGACGAATCTATCAACCCTCTTTCTGTAAAACATCACACTGACTACAAGTAGATATAATAAACTCGTAGTCAGTGGTACCTACAGCATCACGATTTCTGATTCACTCAGAAATATCTCGAATTCAGGTCAAATAAGTTTAATTTATTCCCATTGAATCACCCTGTGTGACCGCTATAAACGTATATGGGGTAGATTTCCATGTAAGATCTTGGTTCGTAGAGTTTGGCCTTCGATTATTTTTTCTTTCATTTACCTCAAAGTAAGTTGTTTTGATCCTGATCCCTTATTTACAAACATTTCCCCCATAATCCTTGAATGTTGGTGAAGTTTAGCCCACATTGCACAATACAGTAAGTAGGAAGGAGCGTCTTGAAGTAGAAACCAGGTATGGAAGGTAATTTAAACAAAATTACAAAACAGTAGATAAAACCAGTGAACTTAAATCCAAAAATAAATAAAGCTCAAAATTATAAAACATACAAAAATAAACTTACATACATATTTTTAAAATGTTTTACAACATAAAATTACATAAATTACCTACCTACTTACTATCGGATAGAGTATCTACTAACTACTTCGAAATGTACATAGGAGGCCTATGTCCAGCAGTGGACTGCTATAGGCTTATGATGATGATGATGATGATAGTTGATTTGAGTACGTAATGTAAGTACTTACATTACGTTTAAATAATACTTAGTACTTACATTACGTATGTAAGTACTAAGTATTAAATGATATACAGCCTATAGCAGTCCACTGCTGGACATAGGCCTCCCCTAACGAGCGCCATACACATCTTTCAACATTTCAACCCGGTGCGTTAGATGTAATCCAGAAAATTTTAACAAAAAAATATGAGGTTTGAGGACGCAATATGGTAAAATACCTTAGTTATTTAACGTTAAGATACCATGCTTTTCGACACTGGTTTGTAAGAAAAGTAGGTAGGTAGGTAGTTCCAAGTCATGATGATGATACTGAACTGGCAATCAAGGTCGTAATTAATAATTTCTGCTAAATTATAGTTTAATTATAATTTTATTTTAAAGGATAGTTAAAATCTTGAGAAATATGATTTCATTAATAATTTGATTAAATCAATGTTGATTATTTTTGGCGCTAACGGAAAAGTATGGTTTAATAATATATTTCATTTACTTAAATTCATATTTAAATTAATAATAATTTATAAGCAGCAATTCTGATCTTGCTGTGCTTAAACAATATTCAGGAGTTCATCCAATGCTACGAAATGAACACCGTGCCTATCTACGTCATAGCACGACTGACGAGAGTACTTATTAAACTTAGAAATATAATAATAAACATTTAAGATGCTGAATAAATAGCTTTTATTTTTAATTATAATTTTTTAGAGGTTGTTTTCAATTAGTTAAATTATTTTTAGTATAATTATTAACTTAAGTATTTTCATAAAATAGTTGTTTGACTTTTTGGTTCATGTTGAAGCTAATGATTATTATGGTTTAACTAATAATTTATTTACTAAAATTCATATTTAAAATAATCTAATTTTACAGTATAATCGAATTAGTTAGTTTGTATAAATTATAATCAGGTTTTTTTTTAATGTATTGTATTGATAGCTAGCACGTAAGCGAAAAGATTGTATTTGCGCGGGCATTCTGGAACTTTGTCTGGTACAAGTAGCATCTCCTGAAAAATATACGGACATCTTCAACCAGTATCTGATTTTTTTTATACCTACTACGCCGTCCATAATAGGTTATCACATAGATACTACAAAAACTCGTACTAGATTTACCATACAGGTAGCTATATAAAGGTATACCACGCGGTCGGCGCCGACTTCCCGCTTTCTCCACAAACTTGCTCTAAGTTGGCCACTCATAACTAAAACTACTTAGCGTGCGTGACCGTAAATTCTTGTTTCCTCACTGAGGGTCCTGGCACTCCGCCAACTGCCCTATATTCCGTCATCCAGACAGTGGCAGTTCAACTATTAATATTGATTTCAGTAGGGGCGTCTTAACGAAAGGATGGCGACTTTTTATGACTGCGGAAGCTTTTGGTGACCTTAAATGAGGACGATACTGGGTTTATATTTTCTTTGGAGGATTCACTATTTTGTAGATTATAAGGAAACACTTAGCATGAGTACCTACTTATTCAAAGATCCAATAAGCAAAATGCATGGCGCCTATTTTAATCAATTCCTATGATAAAGCCTAAATAAGTACATACCGGGTCGTAAGGGGAACTCAAACCAACCTCTAGGTACTGCTCGTGGTGCACCCTGCTAACTGAAAAGCGCCGACTGATTGCGGCATAGCACATAGCGTAGCCTAACTCCGGTACAGCTAAATTCGCTGACTGCCGACGGGCAGCAGGCAGTGTCGGCGACGGTGCGAGAAGCTGTGCTCTGCGGTCCTCAACACGCATGCCCAATGTAGGGATTAAAGGTACCTATATCCCCCTTAATGATTTGCAAAAGGTGGCTGGTAGAAGCTGGATGCGTCGAGCTCAGGACAGGGCGCAATGGCGCTCATTAGGGGAGGCCTATATCCAGAAGTGGACGGCTATAGGCTGATGATGATGATGGTGATGATATCCATCATATTAGGGGAGGCTGAGAAGGGTAGGAGAGGAGGTATGTAGGAAGATGACTAAGTGATTTATTTATTGATGTTGTTTTGTAATAATGAGAAATTCATCCAACCATATCAACAACTGAACCTGAATTTCCCAGACTAACAGAAAGCTGTAAAAATCTAAAAACCTTACCAACTAAATGAAATCGCTAGAACAATAGACAGTATTTGAAGCTCTTATATAACGCCTTGTCAAGTTCCACACCTGAACCCGATGCAATGTAATTGAGTTTCATATCGGTGCCTCTAAATACAAAGATTCTTTCGAGGTATCCTTTCTTTTTATGAAAGAGTAGCCGTTGGCAAAAAACGATTTGTGCGACTTTGAGCGAGGCAAAGACAAAAAAGCGAACTTGTAACCGTTTGCTAAATCCCGAAAAACGCTAAAACGTCTAAGGCATTCTAGATGGTTAGCCCCTCCGCCCCTCCCCCTACCCCTAAAGTATTATTTTAGTCTGTTTTTAGTATTTTTTGTTATATTGGTAACAGAAATACATCATTCGTGAAAATTTCAAACTGTCAGGATGGTGACAGAAAAATGGCAAAAAATTACTTGTTATATGGGAGCCCCCCTTAAATGTTTATTTTATTCTGTTTTAAATATTTTTTGTTATAGCGGAAACAGAAATAAGAACATAAAGCGTCTCCTTTTTACCCTTTGGGTACGGAACCCTAAAAAAATGAAAATGATTTTGAGCGTGCTTTACTATAGGTAAACTCACACCAAATACACTCAACGAAACATGAACTTGCAATGAAAATGCACATACACAACTTTAACACTCGGAACAAAGAATAGTTACATGTAGAACTCTGGTAGAACTAGATTAGTAAAAACTTAGAAACAAGTTCAATGCCAGAAACTTGTACTGTATAATAAGTTGCCTTTGGAAATAACACGGCTCCCCTTTAGCGATTTCAAACGGAAAGTTAAGTTATTCCTTCAGTGTCACCCTTTTTACCACATCAGTGAATATATGGATTGTCCTTTTTCTAATTTGCATGCGTCTTAGTGTCCACTGCCCTATTATTGTTTTACTAGCTATTTGTATTGTGAAAATTGTATATTAAGATTAAATTATTGTATTTTATGACATGCCAATGTTAAGTAATATAACGATATGGTAAATAAATGAAATGAAATGAAATAAATGGTAGTGGTAAATGGGAGTACGCAAGGTTGGTTTACAGTACACGAAATCAGAAGCCACTAACGATGTTCACTGAAACATACCAAAACATTGTAAACAGTTTCCGTAGAAGCCTTCAGGGTATGCGGTTCCACCGTGCACCAAGCATAAGCAGGTGTTACACGTAATTGGATAGGGACCGCGGGCCGATAGATTACAATTTGCTATAAGACTGGTAAAACCATCGTGATGATACAAAGGGGTTTAAGAGCATCATTATCAGAAGTTTGAAGAAGACCGAAATAAAATAAGCATCCGTGGCTGCCGGCATATTGTAAGGTACAGTATTTTTTTTATTCAGTACGCACATTATAGTAACAGAGAAGAATTGGCAAGAAAATTTGCTGGTATTTCTTTAAATTTCATTTTTGTAATATTTATTCATAACTATTACATTGGTTTTGAAGGAGTTGGAGACAGTTTCATCCCATGCTTTTTTGTCATCTAAATAATCAGAAATTTTATAAAAAACTGGTTTGCTACAGAGAATACGTTTTACAACATTTTTCAACAATTGCTATAAATAACTGAACCTACTTTAGAAGGTAGTGGATTAAATCCATGCCGTGCGTCAACAGATTTTACGCCCTGCGGCCAGGGGAGTGACGATTTGCGAAAAGGTACTGGTAGAAGCTGGATCTGTCGAGCTCAGGAAAGGGCGCAATGACGCTCATTAGGGGAGGCCTATGTCCAGTAGAGGACTGCTAGAGGCTAATGATGATGGTAATAATGATCCTGGGAGGCCTATGTCCAGTAGAGGACTGCTAGAGGCTAATGATGATGGTAATAATGATCCTAACGTATGCAGAGCTTGTGATATTATGGTAACCTCATGACTGATATGCTTAAATACATTTATTTATAAATACGTACATATAAAAAATCCAGACCCAGAACAAATATTTGCATGATGATCTGCAAATATATATCCCATATTCGTGCCATATATGTCCATATTCGTCTCAGGCGGCACGAGAAATAAAGTAGAAGATTACGTTATTGAAGCGTATTAAAAAGCTTACATTGTAACAAATAGAGGTTCATAAACTAAGACCTACTTAATTAAAAACTGCACTCAACAACATCTGGAGCAGCAAAATATCACTGAACCAGTTTCAAGTGAAGTTTAATGAACACATCACAGGTCTTTGTGCACGTCTCAAAGAGCTGCACTCCATTGATCAACTCTTTGACTATGCAGTTTTGTGTTTTGTTTGCGGTTTTTGCTTACATTATGTACGGGATTTTCCCCGGGGAAGCAAAGATTTGATTTATGTTGACGACTTCTTTGGCGCAGTGGATGAGGACCCACCTGAGACGAAGAAGATTGCGGCTTCAATTCCCACCGGCAGTGAGACATACACAATTTTTTGCATTTTTAATATAAGTGTGATTTCTGCTGCAGCTTTAAAACATAATTATATAATAGGAAGTCATTTCCACCCTTAAAAACCATTTTTCCAAATTAAGTCAGTACCTACCCACGTGCCCCGCTCTCCTATTTTAACACAACCCTTTAAGCTTTTAAAGTAATAAAAAACTGGATCT
Organism: Horisme vitalbata; assembly: GCA_951804965.1. Classification (NCBI taxonomy): domain Eukaryota; kingdom Metazoa; phylum Arthropoda; class Insecta; order Lepidoptera; family Geometridae; genus Horisme; species Horisme vitalbata. The sequence goes on from OX638100.1 coordinate 14,087,128, forward strand.
ATCTGCCTGCAAGCAACGAAATAAAACGCGGGTTGTTATAAAAACTTTATGTTGTAAATAAAACCTCCTTGTGTCACTATCCATAAACTTTTCGCTATTTAAATTTCGAACGAGGCGTGAACTCAATCAAACGTAAATCAAACATGACGGATTTTTGAGGCGTGTGTTTTGAATTATTTTTGTTGTAATTTTGTATTTTAATATTTAGCTAGTGTTAAAAAAAAGTGATTAATTTTTGATAAAAAATGCAGTCTGTAGTGACTTTCGAAAAACCGTTGCCGCATCTCAGTTTGCCTGACTGGGATGCACGTCTTTATGGATTACAGGTAAGCTCATTGACTATTAATTACTAAACCTAAGCTCTTTGGGTAAGGTATATTAGGGCCGGTCGCATACATTCGGAAACGTACGGAATACATTCCTTACGAAAAAATATGTATGTGTGCGGCAGTCATCGTATTTTCTATTGATTTGATGCATGTCTCCGAACGCGGAAAACGAATTCGGAAATACGGTACGGTTACCGAACGGTTTCCGAATGTATGCGGCCTGTCATAAATAGTAAGGTCCTCTTCAGCAATATCACACAGCAGCTGAAAGAGGACATAACAATCGAACGTTCCATCGATCGTTATTTGACTATAGGTACTTTAGGATTGAGAAAGACCTGTGTCGAGCAGGGACTGCTATAGGTTAATGATGATGATGATGATGATGATGATGATGATGATGATGATTCTATAGGATTTTATTATATTGTGATAAAACAGGGTTTATTACCATTCCGTGTATCTTCAAGTTATAACTTGGCGTAAGGCCTGAGGCCCCATTTAGCAACTGATTTGCAAACACCGAAATTGTCGGCAGCGGGCAAAGAACACTGTCCAAAGCATAGAAGAAATCTAAAAAAATCATTCATGCTCTGAACATCAACTCATACAGCTGATCTCTACTTTCTTATGTCTAATATCATCGGCAAGAAAGAGATGTATACTTCTCTCAATGCGACTTCAAATGAGTTCAAAAAGAAAATCGTACCAGGGTGCTGGATTCTAGTGCTATGCAGTTTCATTGATATGCTCGTACCAAGCTCGTACCAACTACTACACAGTGAAATTTGAATATTTGTTGTGTTTTCTTTCTAAAATCGGTTCAAATTTATTACTACATCAAAAGTTTATTTTCTCTTTGAAAAAAAAAAACATTTTACGCTGAATATTACGAGTACCCAAACTTGAACCAAAACTTATAATTACTTCGCTTACCAAAACTATTAGGACCGGGCCTAAGCCTTTGGTAACCTTACTCGGGCCTATCCCGTTTCTAATTATGAACTCGATACCATTTACCGCTAAACACTTGCCGTCGATCGAAACAGTCCATTTTGTATAAACCACACGATTGCTTCTATTATTTTACGTAGGCTGACTGTTGGCAAATTGCTAAAGTTATATTACGCCCCATGACGCCTAAATTGTTTGACCGGTGGCAGTCTATTTGAGGAGAGCTGCTCTACTTGCATCTAGATCATCTATAAAACAAGCATCTATTTGACGGCCTCTGTGGCGCAGTGGGCGAAGGCCCGCCTGAGACGCAGAAGGTTTCGTGTTCGATTCCCGCCGCGGGACCAATTTTGTTTAATCTGCGAATATTTTGTCTCTGGTCTGGGTGTTTTATATGCATAATATCGCACCCCTAGAACAACACGGAATTATGTCGGAAAAATCTCAAAATCGACTTTATTGCATATTCGAATCCGATACATAAACAGATAACGGTTTTTCAACGATTCTGAAAAAAGTAGTTTTTCGACATAATTCCGTGTTGTTCTAGGGGTGCGATATGTAGGTTTGTATTTACAAAAAAGTATTTAAGCAATATGCAGTATGTAATGCAGCCATGCATGTAGTTCAAGCTCTGCTTAGTTTGGGGCTACATGATGCTGTGGTAATGTACGATTCACGCTTACGGGCGAGCGTCGCAGAGCATCGGAGAGCATTTCATAACATGCTCAAGGAAATTGAAACATCCGCAAAGCAGTTAAGTTCCATAATTGCATGCAATTTGCGCAGCTTTGAGCTTTGTCAAACACTGACATAAATAGATCCATAAGTAGATATTGCATGCAAATAAGGAACTTAAATGCTTTGTGGATGTTTCAATTTCCTCTAGCATGTTTTAAAATGCACTTTGATGTTCTCTGACGCGTGCCGGAAGGTGCAAATCGTACATTATTTATTTAATTTCATAGCCAGGTAAATAACTATGCTAAGCTGAGTTCAGGGCACAACGGCGCTCATTAGGGCAGGCCTATGTCCAGTAGTGGACTGCTACAGGCTGATGATGAAATGGTGATGATTAAAGAATCGATCTGCATCTTAGCCTCCAAAACATCATATTATCCTTGTCTTACGTTATTTCTTGAATATTATAAATTATAAAGTTTGTGAGAATGGATGTTTGTTGATTGCATAGGACCTGTGCCGCAGGTAGGCTTTACCCGAATGCCAGACAAGCGAAGCTATTTTATTTACATAAAAGTAAAGAGATATACAAACCCTAAGCTTAATGAGTATAACAAACTGTTCTGTTTATAATTTTCATTGAAGAAAACAACTAGCTCAGACTAAGCTAAACTCTAACAACAAACAAGTGGTAATCTAATTACTTTTACTAAGTAAAATCATTATTATGGATTTGTTTGTACAATTATACTGTTTCAGTCAGATTATTTTAAGCTGAAAAGTATATTTGACTTCTCTTAATGTTAATTGGGAAAAATTATAGAGGCTTTATTTGTTTTTAATGTGATTAGCCCCCAATATAAGAATATCTATTAAATCAGTTTGTAAAAAAGTTAGTATTGGGTTCCTTCATCATCAGCATCCATAGCCCGAATTCACCCACTTCTGGGTATAGGTCTTCCTTTGTATGTGCCAACCCCCACGGTTAAAAGCTCGTCTCATCCTGGTTCGGCCCACGATTGATGCAATATCGTTCACCCATCTTGCTGCGAGTCTGCGACCGACGTTTCTATATCCGGTTCTTGGACGCCATTCAGTTATCGCCTTACTCCTTATTGGGTTCCTTACATGAAACTATTTATGACTTTGAACTGAAAAACACTATTGGAATCAGTCTCGGGGTGTCCTCAAAAAACTAAGATACAGTTACTGATGTGGCTGAAAATGTTTTTAATTTTTAATTCTTACATTAAAAATCCTGATAGGATCCACCGCATAATTTCCGTTGACACTGGCATGTGCTGTGTAATAAAATTTTTGGGGATACCTTCATCAATGCTTTCGCAATAATGCCTAGTAACATAGATGTGTAAAAGTTTGTGTGTGTGTGTGTTGAACTGTTGAATTTAGTTGAATCTTGGAATATGCATAGATTGTTACTTAGATAAACATTTAAGCTACTTTATATCTGAGTAACATATGAGCAAAACCATAGGAGAAGATTTTTTCCAAAAACAGTTAAGCGTTTGACCACTATCACACATGAAACAGCTGAAGATGTCTAAGATGGAGCACGCTTGCTTAAACGGAACCGGTTTAAGGTCTTCGCACATTACACCCACTCAACGCCGACTCAACTCCAAACTCAACTCACAGTATGGCATTGAAATGTAAGCTTTATGTTATGTCTCTTAAGAGTAAATTGACAACTTGTAAGATAAAGATATACGACGCGTGGAAGACGCGTGGTCCAAGCGTTGTTCACCTATTGACGTCACCGACCTGTTTGTCACTCGTTGTTGACGAATCGGGCACGAGTCGACAATGTGCTTACGATTAGTGGGCGACTCGTTGCCAACTCGTCCTGGCCGGGCGTTGACAACGCGCTTCCCATTCGTTGAAGACGCATTGCCAACTCATTGACGCCAAGTTGTCCACTGGTGACAGACGCGTTGATCGCCTAGTTGACGACTCGTTGATACCGGATCGATAGTTCTAGTTGGAACGGTGTTGGATTGGCGTCGAGTCGGTGTAATGTGCGAACAGCTTTACTCTGGTTTTCTATACTCCAAGATTGTACCTACTAAAACAGACTACCAAGCTAAAACTCAAAAAGGGAAGAAACAAACATCGAAGTTTCTAAAAACTGCGCACGCTTTTCCTTGACCCAGTGACTGAAAATTCGTGAGTGCACCAAGTATTCTAAACAAGCTATGACTAGCGCTCGTGGCCTATGCGATTCACCTACCAATCACCCAAACAAGGTTTAACTGTACGGTTTTAAACTTTTTAACTGATTTCGAATAGCCATTGGTTTACTCACGAGGGCTATTTGAACTTGAAATTGGCTCTGGTGACCTATTTCGATGTATTGGGGGCTTAAACGAGGTGATTGGTTTATCAACTTTTTATACGGGAATGTAAAAAAGTTTATAAAAATGGCCCCATAGTCATTATAAGCTTTCGCTCGTGGCTTTGCAAGCGAGGTACCTATTAATTATGTTAAATTTTGTTCTTTGTTCATTATGATCATACATAACAAACACATTTTTAGGTACACCTAATCCTAGCTAGTATAGTTCTTACAGATCATATTTACAACTAAACTCTTAAGTGGGTGATCGACGTACGAGTCTAAACCGCGGTTTTAAAGTCGGTTTTACTCGCGGGTCATCGGTGCTGATCGACTAGCGAGTGAACCAGTCGCATCCTAGTCGAATTGAGTTTAAGATGTCTTGTTCGTAGTCTGAAGTTTTGTGTTTTTATGTTATCTTGGTATTACAGCATACCACGAAATTAAGAAAAAAAAGCGAAAACGCCCGAGAGGTTGGGTTAAAAGTTCGATTCAGAAACGGCAAGCGTTATCGCATACACATTTAATTCGAGAATTGTCAGCAGAACATCTCGATTGCAGTTTTTAAAAGTAACTGTCAAATCTACACTATCTACTGCTATTATTTATTATTATCTATGCTGTGTGATTAAGTCCCGCATTGTTTTTTTTTATTTTACTATAAAGTATGAAAAAATAATTATGTTATAAAGTATAAACTCAAAAACTACTGTGCCGATTTCAAAAATTCTGTCACCATTGGAAAGCTACTTTCACCCTGAGTAACATAGGCTATATTTATTGCTAGAAAATATTAGGGATCCTTACTAAAACTTAAGTAACGTAACCCAAGGTGTAAAAAAAGTGCCCTTAACCCGTGCGAAGCCGGGACGGGCCGCTAGTTTATAATAATTCTATAAAATCACCTCTTTTTATTTATATTTAAACGACAGAGACAAACATACTTTGTCGGAGAGTTATAAAATGACATTTTATTTTAATTAAGGGGGTTAGTATTTAAAGCTGTAGTGACCTAGTGGAATGTACCTAGAGCTCCGAGCTCCGATTGGTGGTGCACCAATATTTTTTCTTTACGAAAAATTTATAATATGCGTACTCAAAACTGAAGGAAAACGTTAGGATCGTTAAGAAACATGCGGCTTAGACAGCTCCACACATATTGATCATGTCAAGACCGACCGAAAAAAGTAAAAAAATAAAAAATGTCAAGACCGACTAGGCTGTGAGGATGGTATAGATGCTGGGCAAGCTCTCTCTTCCTAATAGTTACCACTTGACGCCGCGCCGTTATGAATCATCTAGCATTAGGCAGTTATTATTATCACTGATATTACTGATACAAACAAGCAAAGCATAAGTGGTTTCTACCTTTATAATGAGTCCCGTTTCTTATTTGAAAGGTCACCTCTGATACCCGTAGAGCTGATGCCTTCGACCTTCGTCACGGCGCCTGCCAGCTCCGCAACGAGACGAAGATCAAGACAGACTGGGATAGCTACCACAACAACAATCGATTGAGAGCCAGGTTTGTACTTTAGCTGGTCTCTACAACCTTTTCGAATGAGCTTGTGACCAATTATGGTGTTAATTCAAAGTGGACTGTGGACCATAGAAGCATTCATGGCAACATGCACCATGTACGTTAAGAGCTTCGAGCTCGATACGATTTTTGGTACCAAGCGCCATTTATGTTAGGAGGGGGTTCGAGCTCACGGATTTAGTATACTATCATCATCATTGTCATTTTCCCGCCTTTATCCTTCGCTATGTGGGTCGGTAGTACTACATGTGTTCTCCCTTTTCCCTTTTTTCTGTCACTCGTCATCAACACGTTCGGTTTTGGCATACCGTTCAATATAAATATAATGAAGAAGGAATGAAAAGAAGTGAGGGAGGCCTTTGCCCTGCTGTGGGACAACTCAGGCTTATAAAGAAAATTATCACGACTTTTGTGGCACTCTCCAGATATCGCTGAGCAGGCAAATCTATTGACCATATCATAAAGAGGGTTGTCATAGTCAGACATTTTGTACCTTGCGTTGATCACGGTATTGTTTTCTTTTTCATCTTGCAGAGTCTATGAGATCGAGCAATGGAAGTCCACGATACAGGATCTGCTAGAACGAATTGACAGGGAGATGAGTGGTCTGAAGGAAGAGAAGGCATCTACTGAAAGAGAACTGGAACAGCTGAACATGCCACTGCTTGTGTGCTCAGAGTGCTTGTCAAACAGAGATGGCAGAAGGAGCACTGAGCTGACATACGACCTCGCTGATACTGAGCTCAAAAAGGTAAGATTTTTTATTCTTGGCGTTTATAAATAACTTGCCAAAAGCAATAAATACAACAAGTGTACTTTTCGCAGGTGACATAACATTATTATTCAAAATCTCAAAACTTAATGACTTTCAATCTAATAATATCGATTTTAAAATGCACCAAACAATGTCTAGGAGACAATAACTTAGACATAAATTTAAATAAAACAAAAATTATACAATTTAGAACCAGTCAAAGAAAGCTATTGGATCCGACCAACCTGACCTCTGCTGTCAAAATCGAGGAAGCTACTGATTTTAACTTGTTAGGACACCCATCTAAACTGGAAGAAATATTTAGACTATTAAAAACCAAACTCTCCAGATTTATATTTGCCCTCAGTATATTGAAACGAAATACAAATTATGAGACCGCTTTATCAGCATACTACGCTAACGCATTTGCATGGTTCAACTATTTAATCAGTCTACACTATCCCCACATAGGACATATGGGTGGATAGTGTAGACTTAACGATATATTCATAAAACAAAAAAAGCTGATTCGTATACTAGCAAACATTAAACAGACACAAAGTTGTAAACCTCACTTTAAAGCAATGAAAATATTGACACTATCCTGTATATACATTATGCAAATGACCCTATTCGTAAGAAAATATAGAAGTTTATTTAAATCAAAGTTAGAAGCTAACAATAATTACAACAGACAAAACTAGGATAAATTAATTTTGCCTGAATCTACCTTAATGACATTTGACAAAAGCCCTTATACCAGACTGATTAAAATTTATAACAAAATCCCATATAATATTGTAGATATAAAAAAAGATTCAACCTTTCGGACTAAGCTTAAAGACTTTTTATGATCAAAATGTTATTACTCTGCTAACGAATTCATAAGCGACAAAAATACTTAGACTAGAACAGCTTTGATTTTTCTATGTAAAACTGACATTATATAACTATTTTTTCATTTTATTTTTGACACTATTTTAAATTGACAAATTCAAATTGTTCAATCTGCATTTATTAACTCATGTAACTGACATTATTATTTTATTTTTATTATTTCGACATTATTTAATTTGACTATTACAAAAATAAATAGTATAATAATAAGGTAATTAATATTTGTGTAAATAATTTTGTTCTAAAATGGATAATTTTGTTAGTTTTTATTAATCTATATATTTAAAAGAGAACTATCCTCACTCACTCACTCACTGACACACTCATCACGAAATCTTAGAAACTACAGGGCCTAGAGTAACAGATGACAAACTCGAACCAATTTGCTGCGCCCTGACAGGGTACATGTACAGACTAATTAAAGCTACTTAGACCTAAGCAACCAAACTATGTACTTGTATACAATAAATAAATAAATATAAATATGAATTTAAACATTTGTGGGTGATATCGTCTGCGTAGAAGTTTCCCCTTCAGTGGTACGGCCGGAAACCCTGCCTTGACCTTGTCCTTGGCAACAAATTAAAATACAGCTATGAAGATGAAGGTACTTCACTTTCACACACTAATGGCCGGTTTCTATATTATACCGTTACCGATAACGCCTAGTTTTCCCCTGAAAAACTGTCAAATTTTCGACGCCTCGTTGTTAATTTTTGACAGTTTTTCAAGGGAAAACGAGGCGTTATCGGTAACGGTATAATATAGAAACCGGCCGTTAGTTTGCCTCTTACTTACTCAATTGGCACAGGAAACCGAAGTGAGTGTTGGTCTCCGATACGAGAACTCTCTAATTTCTCCTATCCTAAGCTTCTGGTTTACATAATTATTTATCAAAACCTCGATTTCATCTATTTTTCAGTAGAAAATTAGAAATAGGCTCGAATGTAGTGTAGCAGCAAGTTTCAACGTGAAGTTATTAAAAAGTATGAAAACTGCTTTGAAGTTTACTCCGGTGAATTTTGTTGTGCAATAAAATAAACTACTTTTCCTAATGGCAAGCTACATCTTTGAAAAATCTCTGAATTTCAGTCACATAAGAGCCAAGTCGTTACGGTCTGATTATAGAAAAGACTGAATTGGCATTGCTCGTTAAGAATTTGGCAATTCGAGCATGATCTTCTTACAGTGTAGAACAGTATTGAGACTACCTATTACCTATAGATGGTAATAATTCTAAATAACCCATTACAATTAATTTATATTGATTGTTTAGAAGCAATTATCCGCAACAGATTCATCACTTTAAGATTTAATTACCCTTGAATTGGTCACAGTTTGGGCTTGTAATTAAAATTATTTCCAATCAGGATTGATTGACTGAACGAACAGCGGCAATTTGTGTATGACGCCCTTTGTACAATAGAACTCAACTCTATCGATTAAATGATAAAGAGTTTCTCGAGTGTTGAAAACCTCATAGATAAGGTTTTAAATCGTATGATGTTTCTAATTGTAGAGAGTTCATGATGGATTCAACCTACACGTGAGCTGTCTACACGCGAATTTCTCACGGGTCTTTATTGCAAATCCATTTATTTCCGAACTAGAAGGTTTAATAGCGCTACACAGATTGTCTCCTCTTTTATTAGCTGTGAGCTTTTTGATCCTCATTTACTAGAAAATTGTCTGGCTCCTATTTATAAGAGGATTCGAAGTCCATTTGCTGATTACATTCCGTCTGGGGCAAATAACATCTCAGCTATATAGCGACCTAGCCGAAACCTATCCCAAATGATTAGGGTTTCATTATGAATTCGGAATATTTCTTGTAATTATTGCTAGCGTACCGACGCTAGAAATATTAATTGTATTACCCGGTGGTAATACAGTTAATTATGAGGAGGCCAAGAAACTACGCACCTAAACCTCGTAGAAAGTTAAGTTAATTAATTTTAGTGAATATGCCAGGTTATCAAAGTTAAACTTACCTTCACGTGGTTACGGTTGGTTTACGTGCGAAATTGTCCTGCTCTAGCCTATGTTCTATGTTTACCGACTGACAATAGATGTGTTGGTGATCACAGTAGGTAACTATAGGTATTAATTAAACGTGTGGATGCTACGACTTCTAGCCTGCTGGTAAATAACGGGGCTATATTCTTTGCTGGTATTGCCACGCACGGCTATTGACATGTGTATCCATCCAATTCACATTCTCATGTTTTATGTTTTTCGCAGATATCGGTCTATGTTTTGATAACGTTGCCGCGCGGAATAGTAATGCTTATTTTCGGGTTTCAACCATCAAAATTCCATCTGATCTCAATTTGCAGGAGCTGTGTGTTACGGAGAGCAACAAAAAAATGCTCATCGACCGCTGCCAATCAGCTTGGGAGAAGATCAACAAATTGGAAGTAGTAAAGTTCAAACTACAACTCGACTTGAACGATAAAAACGAGGCTCTTCAAATAGACAAGGACATGCTTGGGTTGGATAAGGACTGCGCGAACATAACGTATAAAACAGATTCCCTGAAGACCCCTAAAAGGTAAGATTTATATGAATTTATTTGGGGTTGTTTGATAGCTGAGATGTCAAACGTTTATGTTCGGAACGGGTATGTTTTCACGATATTAGCTATAAACAATTTTTGCATCTTTTTACAAGCGAACCGAAGTTACAGATGTAACGACAGCTAACAGTTACCAGAAAAAAAGTGTATGTTCTCGTGCTTAAGTACTCATTTTAATATTCTCCTCGTTATACAATGAAGCTAAAAGTTACGACACTCCCTTGAGCCGTGCTGCACCTGAGACTTAAAAGGAACACTCAGTAACCAGGTTCCGTTAAGTTTCATAAATAAGAAAAGATAGGAGTTAGGCGTCTAAAAGGTAGCCTGCAGCTACATATTTTAGCTTGAAGGTTTTTTATTCCAAACCTTAGAAAACTCTTTAGCTATGCCACCGTGATGTGATGTTACTGAAATTTTTAGCGCTCTCAAGGTAAGTTTTACTATTACTTTGACTGGAAAGTTTAATGATACCAGCCTCGACTGTGAAATGATCCGTGAAAAAGGTCCTAACCCGAATACCATTGTTTTTTATCACCCCCTGAATTCTTGGAGGTCGGAAACCGTAATAGTTTCGTTTACTTGGCACGGGTTAAGATGCCTAAGCCATTGATATTATTGCCTCTCAAATCCGATGAATCCATAGACATTGTATCTGGGGCGGTATCTTTTAATATTTCCGGGAACTCTCTGTACGATTGACACTAAGACTTACCGGCGCACGTCGCAGAGCATCGAAGCGTATTTTAAAACATGCTAGAGGAAATTGAAACATGAAAAGCAGTTAAGTTCCATAATTGCATGCAATTTACGCATCTATTACTACTTTATTTACTTACGGATCTATTTATGTTAGTATTTAACAAAGCTCAAAGCTGCTTTGTGGATGTTTCAATTTCCTCTAGCATGTTTTTAAATGCGCTTCGATGCTCTCCGACGTCGGAAGCATCGAAATGAAATAAAAGGAACGCTGTTTGAACATTAAATATCAATATTGTAAAATAGTTATAAAATGGGGTGAGAGCAAGGAGTTCATAACTCCATCATTGGAATTCCAAGCCAACCTCTCTGCTCATGGTGCACCCTGCTAGCAAACAACCGTGGCCCTAGCGACCAGCTGATTGCGGTATAGCTTAGTCTAATATCGGTACAGCTAAATAACCTAGCTGCAGCGTCAGCGGTGCAGATATGCCCAGCGATTTCCAACCCCCATGCAGCATAGGAATTATGGGCATATTCCTCTTATCATATTAGGGTTGCCTGTGTCCAGCAGGTAGAGTGGTGTTGTTGTTGTACTGGGGCATTTGCGTCTATTATGACGAAGCAAAGTTTTGCGCAAACTATCCTTGTATTTAGCCCTGACTATCGCGACGATAGCCGATAAAATTGGAGGTCACGTGTGCATCGTATCATTAGCACGAAGTTTCGTGGCGATAAACAGTTGCGGCGACAGCTTTATTAAACAATTATTTAAAAAAAAAACAAAGAACCCGACTGCATATACAGGTTCAACGTAAATTGAAAATGGCTTCTTACAGTCAACATATAGGATTTTTTGAAGTTTCATATAGCCTTTGTCACCCTCGTGATCTAGACGAATGCAACGACACCTCATTAGTCAAAATCCGTATAGCCGTTTGGGCTACAGCGATCAATAATATATACGTACATACACCCTAAAAACATAACCTGACTGAAGAGAACTTCTAGTCTTTCTCAGTCGGATAAATAGAATGGAAATATGGAAGTTTACATTACTTAGGCAGTAACCTCATTCTAGAATGATAACATATGACCAGTGGCTGGATAAGTGTGAAGGGACTATGCGAATGGCGGTGTCTGAGTTGCAAGATACACTTCGTCTCCGTGAATCTTTGTTCGTGGCTAGAGGCAGAGCCAGGAATGCTCTTCAAGCTCAAACAGACGTCACCAATTATATGCTGAGGAGGAGGATTTACGACACTCAGAGGGCTAGGAACGAACTGGATTGGCAGAAATTGAAGGTACGGCTATTTAAAATTTTCTTGTTCCAGCTAACGTTTTGTATAAGTAATGTTTCGTCTAATAAAAATAACTGCCAGGTTTAAATTTGTATTAACTATAGTGTCTATAGTGACGACCTCTGTGGCGCAGTGGGCGAAGGTACGCCTGTGACGCAGAAGGTTGCGGGTTCGATTCCCGCTGCGGGATATGTATGTATTTACAAAAAAAATTATCTATGTAGTATATCAATCATGTGGTTCCCATAATACAAGCTCTGCTTAGTTCGGGGCTACATGATGCTGTGTGATAACGTCCAGGATTATTTATTTATAGTAATTTATTACATAGATACTTTGTTTTGTATGAGTTAATTTATTTTGCAATTATTATTTTAAAATCATCGAATTTATTTTAGGATTAACCAGCATGACTGATTTAAAATTAAAAATAATTAAACATTTGCAGGGCTAAAAAGCTGAATATGGTGAAACTATACATTTAGTTAGCATAAGTACCAAAATGTACATGTATTCATGCCTAAAAAAACATTACGTTCATTTTTTCGTGTGAGATGGTCAACTCTGGTGTCGGAGTTTTTAGGCCACAAGGCCTCCGCCATGGCTTGACGAATGTGAGATCCGGGACCAACATCTTAACGTGCCTTCCGAAACACTGAAGCGCTCAGATTTAAATACCACTAAATGGTAACCCATCCAAGGGTCGACTACCTGGTCACCACTTGGACGGGTGAGGAACGCTTTCATTAAGAACACCGATTATGATATTATATTATGAGGAAGGCCTATGGCATACCATAAGATTTTTTAAAAATTTATACCACATTACTTTTATAGTGCTTCTATTTTGATTGTTTTCATTATTAACATAAGTATTAGTAGTAGAGTTGTTCGTGAAGGGCTCGTCCGGGGAAGTACTGCCACCATATCTATTTCTGACGTGAAGCAGCTTTGCTGTATTTCGGTTTGAAGGGAGTGGGTGCCGATGAAATTACAGCCATCAATACAATAGGCTTATCACCTTCATGCCTCAAGTTGATGGACGCAGGGCGTTGCATCGTACGTCATATGAGTTGCAATGCTTTGTGATAGATAATGGTCACCACTTAAACAACAGGTGGGCGATGCGCTCGTCAGGTACAATAAAAAAAAATCCGCAGATTTTTCTTCTACACAAACCAAAACCATTGCTAATGTATCGAGCTTGTGTAATACCAGCCCTTTGACAACAGGATGTGGCTCGGATTTTGAATTTATTATAAGGCACATACACGTTTCAGTACTAAAATATCAATAGCGAAATATCCCCAAGGTGCAGTCTCGGAACCTATAAAGTTACTTTCGACTACATGTTCTCTGGAAACATTCAGTCAGGAGGTCTTCGATCTAGACGCTAGCAGACGTGGTCTGCATTACAACCAGTTATCAATATTGGATATTTAGTTTTACATAGAATCTGTCGCGTGGATCTTTGAACGTATTTGCTTGCAACAGACTTTGATAATGTCTTTGCTTGTCCGCCAATTTTGAAGCGATGCTATTTTCTATAATATAAGAAAAAGGTATCATTTTTTAATGAAAATTGCTAATTTTATAAGAAGCCACGCTACGCTAAGGTCTTATAAAAATACAAGTAAATTGCAGATATTGAAAAACTCCATCTTCGGAACCCGAGCCATCCTCACTTGTCTGTGGTGCACTGCACCCTACTAACTAACAAACGGCCCTCTAACGGCCGACTAATTGCTTCACAATCACAACTATTAGGTCCTTACCTACCAACGAAATTGGGGTTTTTCACTCTATTTTATTTTGTACATATATTTTTTTAAATTCAACAGATATGCAAAATTGAATTATATTCTGAACGTTACGTTGCAAAGATTGAGAATTTAATAAATACTATTTTTGGGAAAGTTCATCCCAAAATAATAAAACTTAAAAACATCATGTGTTGTCGCTTTCAGTGCTTAACACGTTGGCTGCTGGCCTCTGAGGAGGACGACGTGCAGAATCACATTTGTGTTTTCAGCACTCAAAGCGTTAAATTCGTTGTATTGTTTTGATACTTTTTTTTAAAATAAGGCGACATATTTTTTACAATATTGTTTAATTGTACACACAAAATTTTAGGGGAATAGGATTTGTAGTTCCAGAATAAAAATACAAAAATGTATGTAAGAAATCAATTTTCTCGAAATTCTCCATACAAAACGCGAATTTCATAGGTAAAGACCCAATATTAAATTCCCTTACCACCGAAGGGCAGCAGAGTCTGCAGATATGCCCCCATAATTCCCACTGAGCATGCGCGTTGGGGATCGCAGGTCCATAGTTTCTCGCACCGTCGACGCTGCTTAAGAATTCGAAAGACCACCAGCTGTGCTGGTGTTAGGCTGTGCTATGCCGCAATCAGCCGGCCGCGGCCGCCAGATCTCTTTTGTTATACAGATGTACCACGGGCAGGGGGGGTTGGCTTGGATTTCGAAAATGGAGGTTGAAACTCCTTACTTACACCCCTTATAGGCGTGGGCAACCATACCCTCGTCCTGCAGGCTATTTTATAGACTGAAGAAAAATGTATTATAGGAAACTACCATTTCTTACAGACGAAATTACTAAAGGGTTCAGTTTGATCGTATCAATTTCTCGAGCGTGTGGAGCCATAAAAATAAAATTCCATCTCTTCAAAAATGTTACAATTACCTTCCAGCACATTTTTGAACACACATAGTTTCTTGATGGATTTAATTTTAGTAGTAGGAGGGTTCTTTGCAAGGGGTTCCAACCTCCATCTTCTGAATCCTAGCTAGCCGAACCTGTGGTGCATCCGGTTGGCTAGCAAACGAAGCTCTGGCAGCCGGTTGATTGCGGTGTAGCCTAGCGTACACCGGCACAGCTACATCCCCTGGCCGCTGACGGGCAGCAGCGTCGGTGTTGCGATAAGCTGCCTTTATTTTTAATACAATACAAAGGTTCAGCAAGAATATCATGTTGAACCCAACACGTTTTCCTACCAAAAAAAAATTACCAAAATTGATCACACTGGTACAAGTTTTTTCGTAAGAAAACGTGATAGAATCAAAATGATATTCTTGCTGAACCTTTGTATTGTTATTTTCTAGGCCGTGAAGGTTTGCTATTTTGCATAATTACATTCAATGTTTTTATATCTTCAAAAATGTTGAATAGTGCGAGCGAGAGGAAGGTTTGACATGTATCGTCACCTTAATAAATACTTGTTAAATATAAACAAGACCTAATCAAGAAGGGTAAAAGGCCTCCAGCTCTTACTACTGCTCACGGTCTTCTGTAATTTTTTTTGGTTATGTTGATAGATGGAAGAAAACATGGAAAAGCTTGGCACTGAACTGAAGACGATGGGCGAACAGTTTGCTGATAAAGTGAACGCATTGAAAGTGGCTGAGACCCGCCTAGAGACTCGAGGATACCGGCCGGGATTCGAACTGGCGGCTGA
Source organism: Horisme vitalbata (assembly GCA_951804965.1). Classification (NCBI taxonomy): domain Eukaryota; kingdom Metazoa; phylum Arthropoda; class Insecta; order Lepidoptera; family Geometridae; genus Horisme; species Horisme vitalbata. Next base: position 14,102,686 of record OX638100.1, read on the forward strand.
TGAAGCTGATATCGGGCTGAAGGAAGAAGTCAGGAATCTGAGGGAGACTATACGACAGCTGCAGGAGAAGCTGGATTGTGCTAAGTAAGTACACACACTCAAGTAAAAACTTCCTCCTCTGTCTTTTCCTCAATTCTGAGGATCATGACTCCTGTGATGAAGATAATTTATTGACTCAATTGTAACTTTGCGGTAATCCTATACTAGATTAAATAAGATAGATAAGACAAAATATTTTGTACAAATTCCGCTAACTTTCTCTGAAGAGCTCCACAAAGTGCATACGCGTGCACCGTCCTCCCGCCCGCAGATTCACATACAAATCAGAGAAAGAACAAGGAAGAAGCAATTAATAAATGCAACCGTCTACTTACACTTTCACCAAATAAAAACAAACACGTTAACCTGTGGTATATTATATTAGCTTGGAGAAACAAAACACACAAATACAAAAGAAAAAACCCAACAGAAAAAGTACAGTTTGAACGGGCGGGAGGGCTTTGCCCACGTATGTATTTTGTAGGACTCGTCAAAGAAAGTTAGCGGAATTAGTACTAAATATTTTGCCTTGCATAGTACGCGTCGCCGGCGATCGTGGATGCGACTAGCACAAGACCGTGGTGGATGGCACAAACTCCGGGAGGCCTATATCTAACAGTGGATTAGGTCGGGCTGTGGATGATGATGATGATGGTGATGTAGAATATCTTCTTTTGATGAAATCTCTTTACTATCTGTCTCCATCGGTGGCTATCAGCTGCCTGATGGAGATCCACACTGACTGGTATTTTTAGATGTTTGGATACTTAATCCGTCCATCGTTTGAGACATATTCTCCGTGGCATTTTACTCTCCACCTTTCCGGTCACCATATTGACCCGCGTATCAATAGGAACATCCGACATCAAAGCAGTTTATTAACTTACACCACTCTAGGGAGAGTGGAACAAAAATTTCGATTTCCAATCAAATCTCGACCATTCATAAAGTCTTACTAAATCATGCTAGAGAAAGTTTGTTATTCCTTCATGCCAAAACTACTGAACGGATTGAACTGACTACATTTAGAAAAGCAGAGTTTATACTCTACAAAAACAGAGTTTATACTTTGCTTTTCGCTTTGATTGCGAGGAAATAAAACAGTAGTGTAACATAAAATTTCTTTTATTTAAATTCAAAGTAAAACTAGTACACTTTTGAATACTGAAGGCAATTTTTTCCCGGCATATTAACGGTATTTTATGTCTTAAAAAACACATAAGTAAATATTATCAAATAACAGATTCTATCTATGAACTTCTTATTGTGTTTGGGTTTATGGCTCATTTTCTTTGCCTTAATATAGATACATTTATGAGTAGTTAATGCACTTGTGCGCAAAACTCTATTTTGTGCAGCCTATATCCTGCACAAATAAGTACTTTTAGAGCATGAGAAGTGAAAATATATGAAGTCTATAATATGGGGGAAATATTTAAAGATTTTTCCCTGAAGTGTGGGCTAATACTTTGAATGTGAAATATCCACTTCTCCAGTCTTGTGAAGGTATGTTAGGCAAATCCCTATAAAATAACATTTCTACTTGAAATTCTAGAGTCAAGGTCACCTTTAGTGAACAATTGAGTGCTTTTCTTTGAAGCCTTTACTATTATTTTAGTTATTACTCTAAATACCCAGCTCAACGTAAAATATCTAACAATAAGGGGATCACATACTGAAGGGTCTGGCTCACGTCTCGCTAGTTTAATTAACAATGATTTATAGTTTATTTGGGACATTGTCTTGAAACAATACAGGCATTATCTTTGCAGTCTAGAAAAAGATTTAGTTTTGGTAGCGATTTCGAAAGACGACTTTAATATGGTGGTGGAGTTCTTAACCGTTTTAAAAACTTTTATTTAACTTGCAACGTTCGTATGTATGTGTATTTTATCCGTTTTAAAATTTGGAAATAATCAACCACTTGCTTTTTGAGCGGAAATACATTGGCATAAATTAACATCTAAATAACTTTCTTTTCATAAGCCCATAAGAGTGTCTAAGTCACTGTAACGAAACGGCCAAGCCGGAAATTTGGACTGAGGTTTGCTGAGACTAGGATTCACGTAGAAAGCTAAACGCTATACGCTATTATTTTATTAGAGTTATGGTGGCCGTATACGGACTGCTCAAGCAGTTACCCCGCCGTCGTCCGTACACGGACTGCTCGAGCAGTTACCCCGTCGTCCGTACACGGACTGCTCGAGCAGTTACCCCGTTATCAACATACACGGATCGCTCTTGCAGTCAGAGTCAACAGCTTGAAAATGCCATTGATAACTGCTCGTGCAGATAGCTTAACTGCTCGTGCAGTTAGCTTAGCTGCTCGAGCAGTTAGCACTTTCAATTTTAATTCAAATCAGTAGCATCATGGATCATGAAGAAGAAGCACTTCTGCTGCTTTTTTTACCATTGTTCTCAATAAACAAACGAAGCGTGCAGGCAGGAAGAGTGAGCGGGTGGAGGTAACTGCGCGAGAGCAGTCGACAGCTCGAGCAGTCAGTGTATGTCTAGCGACTGCTTGACCGCACGATGAAATTTCATCGTGCTGCCAACCGCCCGAAGCAGTTACAACTGCTCGAGTGGTTCGTGTATGTACGTACGTAGAAGTCTGAAGTTCACTATGCAGTCGCAGCTTGAAGCAGTCGATACTGGCTGCTTCAGGCTGCCCGTGTATTGCGGGCCTTGGAGTGTTAGGTTAGGGCGTGTAGAGCTTGGTTCTTCATCATCGAGACTTCATAAGATCTGTTATCTTTTTTACAAGCAAGCAATAAGTACTCGTCTTGGCGTTAGTATGCATGAAAATGTTTTTGGTGGGATAATTTTTGTCGTCAGAACTATTTTTGTCGCTAAGACATAAGCTGAAGTCCCCATGACCTCAGCTTATGTCTTAGCGACAAAAAATTCTGTTCTAGCGAAGAAGTCACTAGATTAACAACCCTGCGACTTCGAAAATAAGCTTTCTTGATTATACATTATTGTTTATTTCAGAGCAACTTACAACGCGTTGGAAGCTGCATCCATCAAGATCACCATGGATCTGAACGACAAGAACCAATCATTGGAGACTGATACTCGCGCTTTGGAAATGAGGGCTGCCCTAGAACCCAAGAAACCTCAGGGCACTGATAAGAACCTTGTCCTGGCTAGTATGGCTGACGAAGTCCCTAAAGTAGAAACGTAGTTTTCAAGAAACAATTACAAAATTTCTAGTGAATTTTTGAAACCTGCAAACCAATCTTGAAACAAAATCGTTAGGATTTTCTTAATTCCTTTTAGTTTATAGTTTGCCAAAACAGAATGTGTTGATAGATATATATTCAGCGTAGAATAAACATTATCTAACTCATTTGGTATTTTACTTGCCGCTTACCTCCTTTGACTTTTCTCATAGCACATCTTAAAACTTGTACTTGCACAGTTGCATATCGACTAGGTGCTAGGAGTGAAGCAGATTATATAGAGAGCCTGTGAGACTTCAGAATAATGTACCTACATTATTATTATACATTTAATTTAAGGTAAATATTTTGTAAAAAAAAAACTATCCAGGTACCTAGATAAATACTACTGGAATACAAATAATACAATAATATAGTTGAAATATGCTTGAATTAGAAATCATTTTGGTATTACGTTTGTAGGGGCAATTCGTCCTCCGGAGGCCCCTTAAAATAGGTGATTTCTAATTCAAGCATATTTCCACTATATACCTTAAATGAAATGAAAGCCAATAAAATTTAATAATAATTTAAAAAAAAATTATAGTCGAGCGTCGTGGGCCGTCAGCCGTCAGAATGATGCTCCGGACTGTGCGTTTAGGTTTTAGCGCGCTAGGTTGCTATACAGGGCATGGAAAAATTTTACCTCATTGAAGGTAGCTACCTTGTCTTTTGTAGTAAGAAGGTTTTTTCAGAGGAAACTATAGGTTTATTTTGAAGAAAAACAATGGCATTTTCGGACTTTTGAAAAAATGTACAGTCAGCCCAGAAAAATGACATTTGCCAAAAAAAACAATTTGGTCTCAATCGACTCTTTTTCCCAACAAGAACACATCCCAAAGTAACTTACAGAAAATTAAAAAAAAAGTTTTCCATTTAATTTCTATGAAGTGCCATTCGCCTCTACATTGTCTATGTATGCCATTCGAACACTTTCCAGGAAATACTCTGTTATTATTTTAAATAGATCTTTCATAATGTTTATAGAATTACCAATATGATTCGAATTGCATGCATGAACTCAATGTAATGGCGAATAATGTTTCATAGAAATTGTATGTTTTTTTTTAAATTTTCGTGAAATCTTACGATTAGATTTGGTAAGTAACTTTGGGACAAGTGTTTCTCTTGGGAAATAGAATCGATTCAGAGCCACTTGTTTTTTTTTTTGACAAATTTCATTTTCTAGGCCGACTGTACCTTTTTAAAAAATCCGAAAATGCAATTATTTTTTCTCCAAAATAAACCTATTGTTTTCTCAGAACAAAACCTTGTAACTACCAAAGAAATGGTAGCTGCCCTCAATGAGGTAAAATTTTGCCCCAACCTATATACCATAAATGCTTGCGATAATATCGCGTAATATGAACGCTATGCTATATAGTATAGCATTAGGCCCTCTTTGCTATACTATATAGCACAATTGTATAGCGTAGTCTGAAAGCGGCTTAAGTTTGTGGTGGAAACACCTACGTCACATTTACCATGCAAATGTGTGTAACACAATTTCATCGCTCGAAATGTTACGCGAAAGCACTAATTTCGAGATTCCGGAGCATAGAGCTTTCAGAAACATCGATCTTTTGGCTCGAACAAAACAAATTAACAGAGTATAATTTCATATAAAATTGTTGCGTTATCGACCAGTTACCGACTGACTGCGATTACCTAAAGGCAAACCAAAACTGTTATTTCTATACTAGTTTCTGACTTGAAAGAAGGTTAGACAGATTACTTTATCGTATGAGCTCTGCCAACTCAGTTTTTAATTTTTTGGCCGCGCGAAGGCCTTCAACGTGACTGACTGAAAAAACCGGGACCAGCCAACAAATTACCTAGCCTTCTGAAGTACGGAAGCGTTTTGATTTGAGCTTTTCACTAAACAGCTAACATAAGTGAAAAACGCCACGAGCTCTTCTGAAGCAGATAAAAAACTATGCGAACTCGCGAGAGCCTTCTAATTCCAATTTCATTCCATAACATATCAGCTAAAGGAAAAGTATATGACGACGGATTCACGCTAACTTTTCTCGTCTCCCAAACCTAATTATCAGATCCATACAGATAATGGATAGAAAGCATTCCCCGTTGTCTTCCGATATGGTTGGTTTGAGTGAGTGATAGGGCTTCTGTATAAAATGGTAGGATTCCTCCCATTCCTCACATTACCAGCCTGTCTTCATCAGAACCAACTTCGGAATCCAATAAGTGAGTAAGCCTTATTTCCAACAACGCTTTTCTAAAGTTATTGTAGGTATTGGAAAAGTTTTAAATTGAAATTCAGTTATGCTTTTTATTTGCTTTGTGGGCTTTGTTAGAGTTTCACAAAGGCCGTTTTAGTTTTTGTTTCACTTGTAGCTTCTAAAGGCTTCACACAAACGCCTCTGAGTTCAAACTTTAGTTTGAATCGTCTCTATCGGACCCGATGCATTTTAATATAAGCTAATTTTATGAAAATTCAAATAGGTCCCATTTTTTAACACAAAAGATTCAAGATTCAAATGTTTATATGCCAGAATAGGGATGGCGACTGAAAAATTCTAATTAGTCTGTCATGTACATTATCAAAAAATATTGGATACTTATATTTTCTTTTATCAATTAGAGAAAAAATTACAAAGATACAGTGCGTTGAAATTCCGCGTGACGTCACGGCTTAGTACAATTTCGAAGCGCTCGTGTTGTGGTTAACTTCGGTGTTCCTAGCAAATCACCTAGGTTAAGCAACACTTCGCCCGGTCACTACTTGGATGGGTGACCGTTTAGTGAAATTTAGATTTGAGTGCTTCCGCGCTTCGGAAGGCACGTTAAGATGTTGGTCCCGGCTTTTCAGTCGTTAAGCCATGTCGGTGGCCTCCGGGCGGCCTAAAAACTCCGACACCAGAGTCACTAGCTCATACGAAAGAAGAAGATGACGCTTTTTACATAGCCGTGACGTCACGAGCCCCCACTCCCGAACTTTGACGCTCTTTATAGTAGGGGAGCCCAAGCGGGGATTTCGGGATTTACTAAAGCGCGGCAGATTAATATACAGGGGGATACCTTGTACCCGGTTAAGTACCTCCACAAAACATGAGGCCCATATATAAGGCCGCCCGTGAAGGATACAGGATCAGATTAGTAAAAAAAAATTGACCATCAGAAATTCTCGAGCGCGTCAGATTAAGGTAGGGTGAGTTAATTACATCCTACAAAATGTATATTCCACTAATCTGACAATTTGAGAGTGACGTAAAAAAAGGGGAGGGCAACAAAGTTGTAAAAAAAAAACGTCATCTCGACATTCTCGAGCGTAGCTAAATTTTTTTTTATTTTGAAGGAAATAATTCAAGAATAATGAAAAATATATAATCTGACGATTTCCGCAAGCCGAAATAACAAAAATTCGTCGATAAAGTTAAATGCGTGCAGCTGCGTGATGCCTACATTTCCTTCTCCGCGTTTCTATTCCTATCTCTCTTTCTCTATTTATTACTCTCTCACTCCGTCCCCACTCTGGTTTCTGTTGCCATGACGCCATCACAGCTGATCATAAAGACTCGTTCGTGGCATACTGTTTACAACGTGTTTCCAACGTTTTGGCTTTTTTTGCTATTATAACCCTTCATCTGCGTCGAAAAGAAAATGGAAAATGGGAAATCTGCGGGGCCCCGCCCCCCGTCGGCCATCGTGGGTGGTCCGGGCCCCCCTTGTAATATATAATTAATAATTACTTTATATTTTACTATAAAACTATTTATAGTATCATACCTCCATGAAATCTGCTTGAAATCAGAAGCTCAGCGAGCTCAAAATATCACATAAATTATATTTTGAGCTCAAAAATGTCATAAGTACAATTTCAAGCGCCCAGGAATGGAATTAGCGGGAAGTTGCAGGGATGGCCTTTAAAGTGAACCGTTTTTCTAATTTTTTTTTTGTCAGATCAGGCGAATCCCTCTAGGTAATCGTCAGATTATGAGACAGTACGTTTAGAATATAAAGATGAACCATAAATATCTTAATCTGACGCGCTTGAGTATTTCAAAATGGCGATTTTTTTTTGCACATTATGAAAATGGCCGCGAGTTTGCGTCCCATCGAAATCGTCAGATTAGTGAATGAGAGCTTTTTTTTGGTGTACTTAACACTCCCTTAGAAAATCTGACGCGCTCGATTAAATTTTTTTTTTTTTCATTTTCAACCCTTAAATACAACCACCCGCATCATGCAAACGATCAGATTAACATACGTACATTATTAAAAATACGTAGGGCATTGATGCTATCAATATCTGATGCGCTCGAGGATGTCCATGCAACAGTTTTTTTTTACATATTTAAAAATCTATAGCCGCTTCCCCCACCGATGTAAAGGTATATATCATATAACATTTTTTTCTTCTTATCATCTAAGCTTTGCATCCCAATAGGTCTCTACGACGCTCGAGTAAATCCCCATTTAGCCTCGTGGGCTCCCCTACTATTATATCCGTCAATTTTTATTGTTAAAAAATCGTGTCCTATATTTTTTGTTGATCTACCTGACGGACTAATTAGAATTATTATTTTTCTACCCAGTCGTCATTCCTATACGTAATTATTTTCAAAATTGGGTCTTATAGCATGTTAGTATTCAGCCTGCATGCAGGCATGCAAATATTATTGGAGTGTCGTTACAGCAAAACAAATTATTATAATATTCATTTTGGCTATAAAACAATTAATTAATAACCAATTATTTAACTTGCCCATGAAATAAGTTTTTAGGCAATTTTTTTATACTATAGACATGTTAAAAATGGCGTAGGTTGTCTTTTTATGGTTTGTTGGTGTGGAGCGCTAAATAATTTTTAAACATTCATTGAAATGTCAGTGAGCAGCTTTTAGACCAGATTCAACTATTCCCTCTTTTTCAAACTAAAAGCAAGTTTTATTCGATTGGGGACTTAAAACGGTGATGGATGGTGAATGATGGCCTCTCCGTGTCACAACCACGCGCGTTTTGTCACCAACTGCCGTTCTAGTGGATTTACAATTAAATTACATTGTTTGATAACATTAGATATCCCTCTAGTCCATATACTTTTTATTTTATACCTAAGACATAAAACGAAGTCCATTCATATAATTAGATCTGTTCTGTGATTATAAGTAGGTATCTTATGGAGAAGTCAAAAGTGAACGAAAATCTCTTACTGTAACTTCTTTGAAGCTCAGTACCATCAACTTGGATGAGGAGCCGTTATTGGTGTTTATAAAAGCGTATCCGTATTGGGTGGGAAATTGAACTGCTGCCTTGGCGAAAAAACAGTATAGAAGCTGACTGTTATAGCTCCAGATTTACAGGCGGACAGACTTTAATAACTTGAAGTTGCACATATTTTCTGGAGGAGCAGTTAGACACATTTAAATAAGATTTTAAGACTTCACCTCAAAACATATAGTAAAGTAAAGTCATTAGTTATTTTATTACGCACGGCAATGCGGCTTACGCTCAAAATGCGGAACTTGTTTTTTGACAGTCGCAGCGCAAGCATCAATCATAATCAGATCCGGCAAGATTGTTTCGATCCGAGTTTAGGAAGTGTAATGAACAATTACGATACGATAACGAGATCCGCTTCCTAAAGCCAAAAGAGGCTTGGGCGTTGAATATTTTCCACGGACCCATTGCTCGCCCGGCACAGTATCATGTCGAAGGCTTCCAGAAATGCGCGCCATGTAAATGAGAATGATACGATCTGAACTTAGCACACGCTCCGGCTCTAGAGGTTGTTTACATTTGACTTTTGTTCGTAGGTGCGGAAGTAATGCTTTTGTTTTTTATGGGACATGAGGCAAAAATTCTTTAACGCTATACGACTTTTCAATAAGCAATTTGCATATTGATGCGTCTTCAAGTTTCTTTCTATATGTATCTAGAAATAATTTATGGTGACGCACCTACCTAGCTTGAATGAGATCACTATTAAACGAGACTTCGAGAATAGAACCAGACTTTGGTAGCAGGAAGAAAACCAGTAAATCTCATACAGGTTTCTTATAATGCATCACAATCTCGTTCTTGCTATAGATTTATTCGAGCGAGAGATAATTTTATTGACGGTTAAATAAATTGAATTTCACGAGAGTATCATCCGTTCTGTGTCGACCAGACAATAGGGTATGTTTCGGTTTAATTTTGAGCTTTATTTACATGATAAAAGGGTTTACGAGGGTTTGGTTTCACGTGTGATCAGTAGCAGGCATTCAGGCGCCTCCGGCTACCAGTGAAGGCGACCCGGTTTGTTTACATGAGATAGAAATATGTGGACAAGACATATATGTGTAGTCAAATACTTTTACTGTTGACTGGAACAGCAAGCGCTTATACCCTCGAGAGCAATGAAAACGGGTCACTCAAAGAATCCAAAAAATCTCGGAAAGTAAGAATGCTAGGTTAATGCAATAAATTGTATTTAATAGACAATTTAATACTCCTTAAATGAAAGTTAAAAAAATATGAGTCACCATACATTTTATTTACACAAAATTACATAAAGAAAAAAAACTGCTGATCTCTCCTTAAAACAAAAATAGGAAACATGAAATTTTTGAACTTTATGACGATTTTCTTGAATTTCAATACTTCGTATTACCTCCTCGTGCTTCCATTACTGCGTTTACGCGGTTTGGCATGCTGTACACCAAGTTCCTTATACGATTTTGGGGAATATTCTCCCATTCCTCTGTGAGAGCAATTTTGAGCTCAGGAAGCGTGATTGGGGGAGGGTTTCGTTGTTTTACGCATCTCCCTAGCTCGTCCCAAGCATGCTCGATCGGGTTGATATCCGGGCTGCGCGCTGGCCACTCCATACAAGTAATGTTCATCTCTTGAAGGTAGTCATTCACAATCCTACCTGTATGAGGTCGGGCATTGTCATGCATAAATATAGCATCCTCACCCAAATTGACCATAAATGGACCAATGTGTTCGTTGAGGATTTCTTCCACATATCTTACGCTAGTTAAAGAGCCGTTTTCTATGATCACCAGCTCTGTGTGACTTTCAGAGGAAATTCCGGCCCACACAAGTACAGACCCACCACCGTAGGCTACTTTTTCTTCGATGCATGCTTGCTTGAATCTTTCCCCTGGTCTTCTATACACTCTGTGTCTTCCATCGTGCTTGTAGAGCATAAGAAAGATAAAGGGGAAAGATTCAAGCAAGCATGCATCGAAGAAAAAGTAGCCTACGGTGGTGGGTCTGTACTTGTGTGGGCCGGAATTTCCTCTGAAAGTCGCACAGAGCTGGTGATCATAGAAAACGGCTCTTTAACTAGCGTAAGATATGTGGAAGAAATCCTCAACGAACACGTTGGTCCATTTATGGTCAATTTGGGTGAGGATGCTATATTTATGCATGACAATGCCCGACCTCATACAGGTAGGATTGTGAATGACTACCTTCAAGAGATGAACATTACTTGTATGGAGTGGCCAGCGCGCAGCCCGGATATCAACCCGATCGAGCATGCTTGGGACGAGCTAGGGAGATGCGTAAAACAACGAAACCCTCCCCCAATCACGCTTCCTGAGCTCAAAATTGCTCTCACAGAGGAATGGGAGAATATTCCCCAAAATCGTATAAGGAACTTGGTGTACAGCATGCCAAACCGCGTAAACGCAGTAATGGAAGCACGAGGAGGTAATACGAAGTATTGAAATTCAAGAAAATCGTCATAAAGTTCAAAAATTTCATGTTTCCTATTTTTGTTTTAAGGAGAGATCAGCAGTTTTTTTTCTTTATGTAATTTTGTGTAAATAAAATGTATGGTGACTCATATTTTTTTAACTTTCATTTAAGGAGTATTAAATTGTCTATTAAATACAATTTATTGCATTAACCTAGCATTCTTACTTTCCGAGATTTTTTGGATTCTTTGAGTGACCCGTTTTCATTGCTCTCGAGTGTATTTTCAATATCGTACTTCTACGTTTAGAATGTCTTATTTATGCTACACAAGCTAGCGCTTCTCCATCCTCAGCTTTAAACTTTTCCTTTTGCATAATAACGCCAATCACTAATCTAATTGGTTAACTTTGAAAACATAGGTACACTTATAACAAATTTCATGACGAAATTTCTAAGAAGTTACGCGAACTATTGTGAAATGATTCGCGTTTATTTTAGAAACGGCATTCCCATAATGAATCAGTTTTTGATATAATGAAATTGGAATGTCCATTAATGGAACACATAAACAGCTGTTTGATTTTTTTAATTGAATAAGGCAAATATATATTTTTTAAGCAATTTTTAATTGTAGAAATAGCAGTATCCACATTATGCTAAACAGACAGTGGCAGACTTCCTACTTAGAACTTTCGTGCTTTCGCAAAGGCAGAGATCCGTTTCCTGAGGTGTCCCATGCGCACGCGGCGATTTTACCCCCACTTTTGGCATGCAACCATAGTTGGTTACATATTTAAACAAGTTCCATTTACGATTGGTCGTCCATAAAGAGTTTTCCGTTATTATTTTGTCAGGTCCTGGTTTTACTATGTATTTGGGATTGGCTAAGGCTTTGTGCTGTGAAAATTAGTTTTTTTGTTTTGATAGTTGGAGCTTTATGTTGTTAATGAATGTGGTAAGTTTGTGCTTTTACTCATTTTATTTTGGTACTCGATTCTTTTTTTGATAAGCGTGTGTATCCTTTTACCTACACATCATACCTTTTTCTGCAAAGGTAAAGACTATTTAGAAGGAACAATTTTATTTTTTAATTCAAATAAAATGTTTTTAGATAATTGAAAAATGGCCGGAAAGATGACCGCTACCTTCGTCATGTTCGTACTCTTCGCCATGCTTCATTTTGGACACGTTCAGAGCAACCCTGCTATCGGTAAGAATTTTAGAATTTTCTTGTATAAATTCGTTTATTATTACCATTTATATTTAGTATAAATTTTCAGCTTCGGTCATACAAACTACGTGTGTTTAAACGTAACGCTGGGTAGTGTTCGATCTGGCTTAATAAATTATGTATTACTTCATAGATTTATCCCAAGGTGGTCAATAAGAAAAACTGTAATCAATAAGATAGTAGGATAACTTTGAATCGTAGGTTTATTAACCGACTTCAAAAAGGAGGAGGTTCTCAATTCGTCGGATCTTTTTTTTATCACTCAATAACCTACGTACATAATACCACAGATAATACTTATATAGTTAAACTACCCAAGCAGTTCATAGATAATACATACCGACAGTAGGTAGGTAGGACAGTAAGACAGTAGTCTTCAATACTTTTATTCACATTACACATTCCTTAAGATATCTAAATAAATTGTTTGTGAGCCAATTTCTATTAATTTATTTTTATTAGGTTCACCAATTGTTTACACATGTTTAAAATACTGTGCTATTTTGCCAAAGCCGTCTTACGCTACGTGAGAAACTACCTAATTATAGTTTCGTCGAAACAAAAATATAAAAGTTGATTTTACATTTTGTTTTTCGCGCATTTGATTAAAATATCATCCCCCGAATATATCCCGGGAGATATTCCGTCACATTTTCGTGTCTTGTGGGAAATTAGTACGTCTATCCGCGCGTTAATATTAGAAGATTTTCCTTGGGCCAAAGAAAACGAAATGATTGCTAATTTCGCTAAGTTGTTTCGAGTCGTATTCAAGTAGATAGAACATAAAGGAACATATCTTTTCATCTGGATTTATTATACTGAATATAAAAAATCGCATAATAGGTACTCCCAAAGGATTTTTTTAAGCTTTGGTACATAATGGATATACAACTTCGGTACGACTATTGTATAATGTTTTTCAAGAAATGAAAAATCGGATGTTCTCGAGGAATAATGTCCTATTTAGAATATTAAACCACGGTGAGGTAAATACTACAATAATTTTCTCCATGACACAGTTAATTTTCTGTAGGTAAAATAAACATTGCAAGATTTCTAAATAAACATAGTTCGAATTTATTTACGCAACCCTTGCTAATGTTTCAATCACACCATCGAAGGCTCTTTAAACTAAAACCTACAGAGATCAGAAGAATATTGATGATTTTTAGTTCAAGTACTTTCAATACCCAACCTCGTTACTTAAGCTATCAAATAAATAAAGCTGGACACTATTACACAACATCATGTAGCCCCAAACTAAGCAGAGCTTGTATTATGGGAACCACATGACTGATATACTACTTATAATATATTTTTTGTAAATAAATAAATGTTATACATAGAAAACACCTAGATCTGAGACAAATATCTGCAGATAATGCAAATATTTGTCGCGGCGGGAATCGAACCCTATCCCTTTTGCGTCTCAGGCGGACTTCTACCACTGCGCCACAGAGGTCGTATCAATTATGTGATTTTATTTTCAGCTCTCAATTTTGTGATTTTATGTTATTTGCCATCTTATCGAAGTATTCAATTCACCATCATTCTACCCTTATCCTACGCTTTGTGGGAACGGCACAACATGAGGTTTTCCATCCATTTTCTTCTGTCAGTCGTCACCTCAACACTTACTCATTTCTTCCTCATGTCATCTTTCATCTCTTCTTTGGTCTCTCTCTTTCTCTCTCGCCCATACAAAGTATTCAATTACTATTAGATTAAAGGTTTATTTACTAGCTTCGCTCGCGTGGTACCAGAATAAGAAGTAGCCTATGTGTTAATCCAGCTCACAAACGATGTATATTTCAAGTATCATCCAAAACTGTTTAGCCGTTACGGAGTTGAGTGGGAACAAACATACACTCACTTTCGAATTTTTAATATTAGTGTGATGTGATTTATTTTACGTTAAGCTAAATAAAACAAGAACAGCTCTCTTAAATTAATTATTTCTTTCTTTATCTTATCTTGTTACAGGGAATCTCAACGCAATTCATATGACTACAAATAAATTAACTGTCCTATTCATAACATTTCTATAAACTTTAGATAGCTAAAATGGCGTTAAAATATCATTTCTCCTCATTTTATTTACATTTAAATGACAGGAAAAGCTTACTTTATCGAACCGTTATAAAATGACATTTGGTTATGAATGAGGGGGATAGTATTTCTTTCTAAGTATAATAACGCATCTAGAAAATAACATCGTGACGATCTGGCAATGGCTGCTGGTAGAAGCTGGATGCGTCGAGCTCAGGACAGGGCGCAATGGCGCTCGTTAGGGGAGGCCTATGTCCAGCAGTGGACTGCTATAGGCTGATGATGCTGATGATGATGATGAGGAAATAACATAAAATTACGTTAGCAATTCATACGCACGCTCGAGGTTTCAGATCACTAGCGTACGATCCTGCGTGGGCTCACAGATTGGATGTTTCCCGAATCTATGATTGCTGAATACATAAGCAACTGTGATTCACAAAACTCAAAGGAACCATGCTAGCTAATTTAAACTCTAACCACGACCCGCTAAGGATAACGGCCCAGCATAACTGCCATATGTTTAACAAAGAAGTATTTCGCAAACTTAGACAACCCCAGGGAGCGAAGGTCACAGCAATAAAACCTCCCCTCTTTATAATAAATCTATTTAAAAGGAAAGTAAGCTCGGTTAGTCTTAATCGTTCATTAAGTTCCCTAATTTGACGTCGTAAAGCTATTAGGCTCTGCCCCGCTAAGATCTTGATTTAATATTTCCATTAACGACCTACTCGGTGTCTCTTTAATCAGACTGTTTGTGCAGTTATAGGCATAATCAAACGCCCTAGCTGTTAACATATTATCAATTAAAGTACAGGGTTTTTGGCCGTGATTTTCAAAAATAAATAATTAAAAGAGAGCTTCGTAGTGAATAGTGAATACTAAGAGGTACTCTAAATTTCATGAAACGCAGCTCTTGCCAATGAAAATTAATGCTCATTCAATCGTATAGAATAGAAAAAAATAGAATAGTTTTTTTTGGAACAAGTATTTACAATACAAACAATAAATCAATCTTATGGTACAAAATAAAAGAGCGCTCAAAAGTATACAAGTTGCATTAATGCAAGTATGTATTAAATATTAATTTAAATTATTTACAACGGTCAGTTTTAAACCTAATTTTATTATGAAAATTTTAGACTACAAAAAGCAATGATCTACAAACGAGTATTTTACAGGTGTTGGGTGTTTGTAATGTCATTCAAAGCAGTCAAAAGCAGTCAGTGTGTGTCAGTCACGTGTCAGGCTTTACATAGATAGTGTTAAGTTTTTCCGGGTCAGTATAAAGTACCTATACAGATGCATGAAACTGGTTTGCAAACCGCAGATAAAGAGTAGTATTTTTGGTCAACAAAAGCTTACGACACCCGCGTGACGTAATTTTTAAGGTAATTCACCTATTTGAATAAAAATCATAACAGAACATTTTATCTTGGCATAAGTTTATTTCCACTAGTAAATAATATCTAGTCAATTAATATGTATAATTTTGGTAGGAAATTATTATGGAACGTAATTATAAATACCTATACCTTGTGTTATGACGTTGTGAGCTGTTTCTCTCTGAATTCCTTAGTTTACATACCTACTCGTGTTTTTTATTTGAAGCATCAGTTTCCTTAGATTTTCTGTTGCGTTATATAAATATGTTATTGTGGTTTTATTAGCAACTAGCTGAGCCGAGAGACATCCTGTCCAAATTCTAGAGTTCATGCTAAATTACCACATTGGATTTATTCCTTTGGGTTTCTCCTAATTTTCTTTTTAACCGACTTCAAAAAGGAGGAGGTTCTGAATTCGTCGGAATCTTTTTTTTCGACTTTTTTTAATGTATGTTTACCAATATCTCAGTCAATCGTGGGCCGATTTACTAAATTCTTTTTTTGTTTGAAAGAGTATACTTTACAGGTAGTTCCATATTAGTTTTATTCCTGAGGGATTGGTACTTTTCCCGGAAAACTCAAGAAATCTCATCCTCATTTGTAATTTTCGCCCTATGACCACCAATATCTCCGTCAATGGTGAACCGATTTTCAAAATTATTTAGGGCAAGAAGTAAGAATTTATTAAGCTATTGCGAGACAAGCTCGGCAAGCATAGATTTAGAAGTGTTACAGTGGCGTTTAATTGTTACTTGTAGAGTTGAGGTGATGTGGCAATACATCTTCAAATAAACGCTTTCAAAACTCACTTTATCTGAACACACGAGTCTCCAAGTTCGTGCGAAACCACACACACGATGCGTAGGCGGTGGTATTGTTTATTCTGTGTCGTAAGCTCTCATAAATCTTGGAGGAACTCGTCACATATCACGCTCCCTACCCCACTATCAACAGAAATACCCTCTGTAATATTCTGCAATCTCGTTAACATTATGAATGGCCTGCTACCGCGTACGTTTAGGCTCTCGGGTCTCGTGTACTCAATTGCTCGAGCCTTGGCATGAAGTAGGGTAGTGAGCGACAATCTAACGCGACAAGCAGAAAATAATCGTCGGGGAAATATGTATTTTCGAGATCAAAACCCACAAATTACATTCTAATGCATGATGATGTGTGCGAATCGCGCTGGTTTAAGATATACGACGGTTAGCAGGCGTTAAATTAATATTAGTTGGAAAGGTTTGACTGTACAACTGTTGTAAGATAACCAAAATAAAAATAATGCTGGACGTTATCACACAGCATCATGTAGCTACAAACTAAGCAGAGCTTGCGTTATGGGAACCACATGATTGGTATACTACATAGATAATTTTTTCTTGTAAATATCATACAAAGAAAATACCCAGACCCGAGGCAAATATCTGCAGAATATGCAAACATTTGTACCGCAGCTGGAATCGAACCCGCAACCTTCTGCGTCTCAGGAGGGCCTTCGCCCACTGCGCCACAGAGGTCGGGTATTAAGATATGGATAAGGAATGTTTTTCTCACTAACTCGCCTAACAATCGTTTGGACGCAAATGTGAGATAAACTTTAGATTTTACATCTTTTTATTTAGATTTTGGTTTATTGTCCCGCAAAGAGTTTTTATCTTATATAGAGTGCTCGCTTTGAACAAAAATATGTGCCTTAAAAGCTTATTACACCACGCGGTATTTAGTCTGTCTTAGTAAGGCTGTCTGACACTTAGCGTAGTGTTATAAGAGTAAGCCACTAACGGCCGGTTTCTATATTATACCGTTACCGATTACGCCTTGTTTTCCCTTGAAAAACTGTCAAAAATTAACAACGAGGCATCGAAAATTTGACAGTTTTTCAGGGGAATACGAGGCGTAATCGGTAACGGTATAATGTAGGAACCGGCCATAAGTCGGTCATAGTAAATCTAGTTAATCAGTAAGACAACCTTACTAAGACGGACTGAATACCTACCGCGTGGTGTAATAAGCCTTTTATTTTATCCAGCTAATAGGAGTTGTAAAAGAGGAAACGACACCATTCGCTTATAAGCGAGCACTCTTTTGGTCGTTTGTAAGTACCTAGGTAGGTACTATAATATACCTAAGCTTTATTTTTTTCCTCACATTTTTAAAATATTTATAAATCCTTAACGATACTAACTCCTACCATAAGTAAATATTTTTAAATTATTTTTTATTTGGATGACGCTTTCAGTAAAGCTTCCTCTAGCTCTCTGCATCTTCCTCTATCTCTAGTCGTCTTTTATGTAGTCTTCTCATTTATTATGGATGGTTTATTAGTACTACCACAGATAACAGTGATAAAGGAATTAAGAATCCGGCGACCCTCGTTCGCAACTTCAAATCGAAGCGCGTGCAAAAATCGCTCCGGACATCGCTACCTCTGTTTAGCTGATGTATGATTTAGCCGTGCGTGCGCGATCGCAATATTAGCCGTTTATCATTTGATATTTATGAATTTGGTTGTGTTCCGTAATACTAAAAATGATGACTGAAAACTTCATGTATTCTTTACATAGTATTGTTATTCTATAACTAGATAATTTAGGCTATGTTCTTTATCAAACAACACGATCTTAAGTGTTGTTGCATTGCTTTTTATAATACGAAACAAAGAGGAATAAAAGTGGTCATAAAAATGGGCATAAAAATATGCAAAATGCTATTGGCTTTTATTTCATTTTAGGTGAGCATTTTGAAAAAATAATATCCAGAAACTTAGGTAAATACTATTGGAAGACAAATAATACAACAATATCGTGGAATAATACTTGAAATAAAAATCATGTTTGTATGGGCAATTCGTCCATCGCGGGCCCCTTAACATGAAAAGCTCAAAATCCTTAGCTTTTTGCGGGCTACGATGTGTGGTATGGATTGACAGTATATTCATCTCTGTTATCTGTGGTACTACTTAATAGTAAATACATGCTCGTATGTCAGTCCTAGCCACAGATATAGGCCACAGATATAGAATATAACAAGAAGTCTTAAAATTCACTATGCTCTGAACATCAACTCATACGGCTGATCTCTACTTTCTTATAGCCATTTATCATTTGCTAGAAAGGGACGCATAATTTATCTCAATGTCATTTCTACGACTTCGTACCAGGGCATTTCAATGAAACTGCATAGAATTTTGTTCGAGCGCCCTAGTACGATTAACTTTTTGATCTCATTTGAAGTCGCATTGATATATGTACGCATCCCTTTCTAACTGATGATATTGGACATAAGAAAGAAGAGATCAGCCGTATGAGTTGATGTTCAGAGCTTAGTGTTAGAGCAGAGCAGATCATCATGTTTAGAACATAGTGAATTTTAAGACTTAATCTAGTTCTCTTCTATATCTGTGGTCTTAGCACTAGTTTATTCTGTGACACTAGCTGAATGCGAATCGCGCATCACGTGTGTCCTCCGCAGCCAAGCACGTGGAAGGCTACATTCATTATGGATGTTTCTATTCTCGCGTACTGTCATCACGAGGTCAAGTGTAAGCGGCTAAGGTGAAATTGCGTAAGGGCGAAAGTGAGAATCGCGGATTGGGGTCATTGCCTCGGTGGCCTCTTGATAACCGAATTCCTTTAGCGATTCGCGTGTTGGTTGCCAATGAATTATTGTTTTTTATTTTTGTATCCAATTCTTTAGATATTGGATGAACATTACACGTTACAAGAAAATGGCTCGTAAAATATTTACTATTAATTTAGGAGTGCACGCTTTACAAAATATATGGAGGGCCTACCTTTATAAAATTAACATTATAACGATAAACTTGATGAAGTCGATTGTATCCTATATTGTTATTACCGTATTGTTTTAATAATATAGCCAATGAATATTAATATCAAATATTATGTTGGGCGATTTAGAAAATGATTATCATAATTTATTTGAGATGCTTTAAATCTACATAACAGAAGTCCAAGTGGTTTATCTTGTTTCTTACAAACATACAGATGGACAAAACAGAGCAGGTATTTGATATTTAGCTATCATTCACCGTTCTCTCATCATTATCATCATCAGCTTATTTAGAGCAGTGTACTGCTTGGGACATAGGCCTTCCCCAATGAGCGTCATTGCGCCATGTCCTGAGCTCGACACAGCCTTTGACAGATCTACCTGGCAGGAGGGCATCCTACTCTACGTTTGTCGAGACGCAGTCTCCACTCAAGAACTCCGGTTTTTCGGCAGATATGGCCAGTCCACTATCACTTCAGCTTGTTAATTCTCTGAGCCGACAACTTTAGTTCTCTGTCGGATAATCTTGCCGTGCGCTCGTCACAAGGCATCATATAAATAATCCTGGACCTTATCACACAAAATCATCATTATAGCCCCAAACTAAGTCGAACTTCTTGGCTTGGAGTTGAGGGCTAATCTCAACTTCGGCACCACAATTGATTCTAAAGCTCAAATTGCGGCCAAAAACCTGGGCATCCTAAATAGGGTTAAGCGATACTTCACACCTGAACAGCTTCTGACCTGTATAAAGCTCAAGTCCGATCCTCTATGGAGTATTGCAGCCACCTTTGAGATGGTTCAGCCAAGTATCAACTTGCCGCACTAGACTCAGTCGAACGCAGGGCTAAGAGGCTCATTGGTCATGAGTATCTTGTTAAATCAAGGCTCGAGAGCTTGAGCCATCGTCGCGAGGTTGCGTGTTTGTCGGTCTTTTATAGATTGTACTTCGGAGAGTGTGCGCAGGACCTACATGACCTTATTCCGCCTTCACCTTTCTTCCATAGGAGCTTCAGACGCACTGCTTACTACCACTACTGCCTTTCTACAAAGTTGTATGGAAATGTCAAAGTTTTACAAATTTCCTGCTGGGGGCGCTGCTCCATTTCCAATTTTACATACAAAAATATAGTTAAGGCGACTACAGGTCAAACCTCCCTCTCGCTAGCACTATTCAACATTTTTAAAGATATAAAATCACTGAATGTAGTTATGCAAAATAGCAAACCTTCACAGCCTAGAAAATAACAATTCAAATGTTCAGCAATAATATCATTTTCACTTCTCTTGCTCAAAAAGTGTATCTTAATAGTGTAGCTTAGCGGGCCTAAAACTCGAGTTTAATACCTCGGGCTAAAAAGTATTTTTTCTTTTTAATTTTTGTCTAAAATCATCAGCCCGTACAAAGCATTCGTTCTCTTACATAAAAACTCGACTTCTTTTTATTTTGAAAATAGAACCGTCTTGGTGATGTTTTATGAAGGTTGATTAATTTTTAATAAAATTTCTGAAAATTGTTTAATTTTGAATTGTTTTATTTTCTCGCAATCGAAGTGAAAAGTAGAGTGTTTTACTCGGGCCAAAACCACCATATACGAGGTTGTTATACAGGATGACAAGACCGAGTTATGTTTAGTCCCTTGTAAAACAATCTACTATTTGAATCTATCACGTTTTCTTACCAAAAACAAAAATGATCACATTGGTGAAAATTTTTGGGTAGGAAAACGTGTTGGGTTCAACATGATATTCTTGCTGAACCTTTGTATTGTTCTTTCATAGGCTGTGAAGGTTTGCTATTTTGCATAACTACATTCAGTGATTTTATATCTTCAAAAATGTTGAATAGTGCGAGCGAAAGGGAGGTTTGACATGTATAGTCGCCTTAACGCAAGCATAGTAGTAAGGTGAAGGTAAGGTGAGTAGTGTACGTCACTACTTGCAGACAACTTCAAGAAGCATAAAGATAGTTGTGGGAGTATATTTTTTATACCTTTTTTATATATATTTTCTATTCCAGCTACCGGTTACGAACCTATGGAGATTTGCATTGAGAACTGCGCACAATGCAAGAAGATGCTGGGCGCCTGGTTCGAAGGACCACTTTGCGCTGAATCCTGCATCAAGTTCAAGGGTAAACTGATCCCGGAATGCGAAGACTTCGCGTCAATTGCCCCATTTTTGAATAAACTGTAAACCGTGACTTGCACCGAATAATCGGATAGGCTTTGAATGAATGGACTTGATAATTAATAATGTTTAGTGCTTGGGTTTTAGACTGTTTTGCGTGTAGCAAATGATGGGATTAGTTATTTTATCTCTTTTTGTACCTATATTATGAACCAGCTCTTGACCCTTGAGGTTTGCGTAGACATGGAACGTCGACAATGATTCTAAGCTATGTACGCGTTTGTTTACAATGACAAAAACTATCCTACGCCTATCCCGATTTGATGAACAGGATTTGATACGCAGGCAAAAACGCCTTTCCTGAAGAAGATTTGAAAAACAGGACTTGACAGATACGAATAACGGAACTAGCTTTGAACAATAGGACTTGCTTATCAAGTTTACATAAAGAAATATCTTCTTTCATTTACAAAACCATTTAAGACACCCTAAAGAAGACTCGAGAGTCGAAACGGCGTCGATACCTACACTAACGGTACGTGAAAACACCTTTTCAATATGAATTATGTAATGAAGTGAGCCCCAATAGTATTTTATTTATACTAAATCATGCGTCAATTCACTTTACCAAGCAAACCTTGTTGAATTTTATATATTTGGGAAACAAACAGTATCTAAAACAATGTTAAGAACTATAAAAGGCAAACCATTAAGTTTCGTCCATATAAAAATAATTTGAAATTAATACACCTACCTGCTTATATTTTCAACAGTCTAAAATCCAGGTATTTCGCGATAATTATATACGAATAATCAGCCGAATAGATGCCAAAGTAATTAATACTCTATTAACGTTTAATTTTAAGCTTATTTTCGCTAGTTAAGTTTTCTACTTTTTATACAGGGACTTATGTTTAGATTATGATTAAAATAAAAACAATTTAATGACACTTTCTTGTTTTAATACTTAAAGTCAACTTATTTATCTTAATTATTTCATTAGGTATTTATTATTAGTTAAGTTTATTTTACTAAATTAAAATTAATTACATTGTTTATCATGTTTTGTGTAAAGTAATTTCATAATCAACACGGATCACTTATCAATATTTAGCACATAATTCATTGAGCTCATGCAAAATTATCCATAACTTCAAATTCTCACATTAGTTCTATATAGTGGGAACATGTAACGATGGCATGCCCATTGATGACATATCCATAGCTGGAATGTCCATACCGGGCATGCCCATACCCGGCAGGTCCATTCCGGGCATATCTATCGTCGGCAAGTCCGATACCGGTAAATCGGAAGCGGGCACTTCTGCTGCTGAAACAGAATATTTAGCTTTAGCTTTTTTATCAGAATATGATACAGGTTAAAACCTAAAACAGTGCTTAAAGAAGACCAATAGCAATGTCCACACTGTGCCTTTTTTCATTCATCAAGGGGATGCATCACTGAGCATTCAATAGCGCATGTGATGCATGCCCGTGACGCATGCCTAATTGTCAAATCAATTGACAGCATAGCGTGCGCTTTGAGAAACGTGTTCCTGCGACTGGTGGATTTCTGTGCAACAAAGAGTTCAACATCAAGATGGCAAAGTCAAATGTTCTAATGCTTAACACGTGTTATCAAGCTGACTATCATCATCATTATCATCAGCATATATCAGTACCCTGCTGGAAATAATATAAGAAGGGGGATATGTCGTTAATCCCCACGCTGGGCATGGGGTTTGGGGATGGCAGAGAACAGCTTCTCGAACCACCGACGCTCGATAATGCTCGATAAAGATAGGTACAGAAGAAAATCGACATACAAAGTGCGCTCGAGCGACGCTGATAGACTCGCTCGATAGACACTGCTGACACGACTCGGAACAGTTCGGACCAGTGCAAGCGCGAGTGTCACCCGCTTGAGACACGCGCTGTGAACTTTTTGTGTAGGGTTTTATTAACTGTTCAGTGGACGGTTGTTCAAATTGTATTGTTTTAAGTGTCATTTGATAGGTTTAGGTCTAAAACGGATAGGGCAAAAGAAATTGTGTAAATAGGGTTATTAGGGACTTACGATAGTGGAAATGGTAAAATGTAAAATAGGGATAATGCCTGGGTAGAAAAATAATTATTCTAATTAGTCCGTCAATTAGATAATCAAAAAATATTGGACACGTGTTTTTTTATTTTTAAAATCAATGGAAATCGACAGTTCGGGAGTGGGGGCTCGTGACGTCACTTGTATGTAAAAAGTGTACGTACCCGTGACGTCACGCGGAACTTCAACGCACTATATCTTTGTCATTTTTAGTTTAATTGAAAAAAGATTAATACGTGTCCAATATTTTTTTATAATGTAAATGACGGACTAATTAGAATTTTTCAGGCATCTAGCCTATTATATATGTTTTTGTTCTGTAAACTTTTTGTAATGTAATAAAATGTTTATTGTGTTGTTTTGATATTGAAGAATATTTTTTTTGCTATGCGGGCTATATCGCGGGTTTAGGGTAGCCCCCTCAGTCGCCCCAAAGTTGACAACCCTAGCGCCACCGCCGAGCGTAGGTATGAAAAGTGAAGTACATACATATATGGCCTGATTCTGGGGATTTGATATATTTGATTCTTTTAGATATATATCGCGGAAACTGTCAAAACTGCATGAAAGGCAGTTCTCGCGATATATATCTAGTAGAATTAAATATATCGAATCGTCAGAATCAGGCCCCTGTTGGTATTCTGTGGCTGCGCAATGCCACAATAGGGATGACGACTTAGTTCATAATTTACATTATCAAAAAATATTGGACACTAATTTTTTCATTTGTCAATTAAACAAAAAATTACAAAGATATAGAGCATTGAAATTCCACGTGACGTCACGAGTCCCTACTCCCGAACTTTGACGCTCTATATCTAAGTCAATTATTATTTATTTTATAAATAAAAAAATACGTATCCAGTTTTTTTTGTTGATCTATCTGACGGATTAATTAGTTTTTTTTTTTTTACCCACTCATCTTCCCTATTAGCCGGGCGCCAGATGAGGTTGGCTTGGATTCTAAAGAACCCCCTAACACCCCAGATTTGGCAAGCAGCAAAATTAAATTCCAATTTCTTGCACAAAATGAACCAACGATTGAAAAATTAAATGAAACAAGAGATTTTTACCTGGGTCTTGGGAAATGTTTCCATCTTGAGATGTTTCCATCGGCGTTGATTCTAGCTCTGCTTCTGACGGGAACTGAAATAGCCAACGATATTATTATTATTATAAATAAATAAATAATAATAAATAATGCTGGACTATCACACAGCATCATGTAGCCCCAAAACTAAGCAGAGCTTGTGGTATGGGAACCGCATGATTGTAATATTACTTATATAATTTGTCCCGCGGCGGGAATCGAACCCGCAACCTTCAATGACAAATGTCTGCATGTTCTTCAGATATTTGTCTCGGGTCTGGGTGTTTTCTATGTATGATATGTATGTATTTAAAAAAAGTATATAAGTAATATACCAATCATGTGGTTCCCATAACACAAGCTCTGCTTCTTCTTCTTCGTATGAGTTAGTGGCCAACTCTGGTGTCGGAGTTTTTAGGCCGCCTGAAGGCCTCCGACATCCAACGACTGGAAAAGCCGGCACCAACATCTTAACGTACCTTCTGAAGCACGGAAGCTCTGCTTAGTTTAGGGCTACATGTTGCTGTGTGATAAGTCCAGCATTATTTATTTATGCACAACAATAACTATCGATTTTATCTAAGAATGTAGTTCTTACACCAGCAATACACCAGCCTACATCAGTCACTGCTGGACATATGACTCTCCTAATAAAGAAGGGGGATATATATATATACAGATAACACCCAGACCAGACCCACATATTTGCAATGCATTCATCTCGCAGCGGGAATCGGAACCCGCAACCTTCTGCGTTTCAGGCGATCCTTCGCCCACTACACATTGGTAATATTTTTTATTCATTTTTTTTAATCCATTTTTATTCCATGAAAGTAAACAATAATAATTGCATGCGGAAATTTAGTGTTACCCTACGCTAAAACACTAGGTAATTAAAAGGTAGGTAATAGTTCACAAACACAAAATACGTACGAATAGCAAAACACACGCGGAACAAATGTTTGCATGTTCTGCAGATATTTGTCTCGGGTCTGGGTGTTTTCTATGTATGATATGTACGTATTTACAAAAAAAAGTATATATGTATTATATCAATCATGTGGTTACCATAATACAAGCTCTTACTTTGGGGCTACATGATGCTGTGTGATAGTCCAGCATTATTTATTTATTTTTAATAAACTAAAACTAAATGTCATACCACACCACAACACACCAGCCTATATCAGTCCACTGCTGGACATAGGCCTCCCCTAATAAAGGGGGATATACCCATAATCCCCATGCTGGGCATGCGGGTTGGGGATCGCAGGGCACAGCTTCTCGCGCCACCGACGCTGCTGCCCGTTGGTGGCCAGGGGATTTAGATGTGCCGATGTAGGCTGTATGTATGTATTTACAAACAAAAAGTATATATGTATTATATCAATCATGTGGTTACCATAACACAAGCTAGATAGATAAATAAATAGATGATGCGTCGAGCTCAGGACAGGGCGCAATGGCGCTCATTAGGGGAGGCCTATGTCCATCAGTGGACTGCTATAGGCTGATGATGATGATGTAGGCTGTGCTATGCCGCCATCAGCCGGCCGCCAGAGCCCCGTTCGTTGTTTAGCAGGGTGCACCATGTGCAGGTGAGGTTGGCTTGTGTTCCGAAGATGGGGGTTGGAACCCCGTACACCCAAAAAGTCATACAATAACAAAAAATTACAGACACTTCTCTAAGAGAAAAGCCCGTTATTTATTTCTGAGTGTGGTGCCTCTATTGTTTATCACTGATTTAATATCTAGTGGCAGTTTATTAAAAATTTGAACGGCTTGATATGGACTGCAAGTCACGGGTAGAATAATAAGATATATGTACATCAGGAGCATATCTCGGCATTTTCCCAGCCGTGTATCTAACACTGAACGGAACACATTGCTCGTAGTAATCTATCACGAAGTCAGGGAAGGCTTCGCTCAATTCCTTTCCGGCCACCACATCAAACTCCAAACAGCCTTGCCTGAAAATGCAAAGAACATGAGTGAAAAAACATAAATGATAGACAATACATTTCTAATTTGAAGTGGGGAGGAAAGTTCTGCCTTGACGTCCCGCATTGGGGTGCGTTGCCCCCCTGTTTACTTGACCCCAGTCATCCCAACTCCTTTAAAAAACTGAGAAGGACTCTGGGTTGTTAGCAACATTGCTGTAGAATTCCCGATGCTGCCTGTGTCAGTGAGCTTTGATCAAACAGCTTTGGCAACCCAGATTTATATAGCACTCTTCAGTCATATAATGCTTTGTCTCTAAACTCTGGGACACACAACGCTCTGTCACACACAACAACCAGGGACAAAGTATTTTGACAATTTGAAAATAGAAAAGATCGCCTGCAACTGATCACTACGTTCGATTTTAGTCTGCAACCGCTACATTACGGCCATAGTCTGATGGCATTGGACTGCTTTGCGATTTTAGTTAACTCTTGCTGAACAGGCATTTAGACAGTCGATTTTCACTGTGCGTCTTTAGTCACCCCTATAAAATCCGCATTAGTTCGGCATGCGAAAACACTTTTACACCAGCGGGGGTATTTTAAAACATTCGAAAAGTTTCCGAATCGAATCCGTCAATTTTTATTTAGTTGTATTTCTATTGCGATTGGATTTTAAGGATCTCAAAAGCTGCTCATGGTGTTTCTGATGAACACTAAGATACGATTTCGCACCACAACACAATACACCCCCACATAATAATGTAATTTTGGTTCAAACGTCACTGTCGGATTCGACTCGGAAAGATTTCGAACGTTTTAAATACCCCTGCAGGAAACTAAAGCACTGTCATGGCGGCAACCGGCGGCATAGTGTTTAGGGGCCGAGCACTGTCTTGGCGGCATAGTGTTTAGTTTACCGTGGATAAAGTATTCGTTAAAATTAGCGTCGAGCACAGGACAGGACACAATAGCGCTCATTAGAAGAGGCCCATGTCCACCAGTGAACTGCTAATAGGCTGATGATGAAAGTATCTTATCTGGGCACAAATATGTGCTCATTCCGAACCAGCAGGATAAGCAGCATTTTCTTAGCATATTTTTGAGTTATCTTAAAAAGCTTACCATTGCACTAGAAAGTAGAGCACATTGTGGAATAGCTGACTTGCCAGAATCCTCTCAGGAATGAGGTCTCTTGCTAGTCCTCTGGGCTTTTCGATTTCCTGCAGAGCACTTTTCTCAGTTTCCTGAAAGTGAATGGAAGTTTATCAAATCCAGAAGACTGTGAAACGAAGAGAATCACATGGTACCACTTATGAATTTAGTAAACAATATGTAACATATAGTACTCACAAGGAATCGATTTGGCGGCTTTTGCAGTGGGCGAAGATCCGCCTGAGACGCAGAAGGTTGCAGGTTCGATTCCATAATTTGCAGATATTTTGTTTGCATTATTTTGTCTCAGGTCTGGGTGTTTTCTATGTAAAATATTTATTTATTTACAAAAAAGTATATAATATAGTATACCAGCCATGTGGTTTCCACAATACTAGCTCTACTTAGTTTGGTTGGGACTACATGATGCTTTGTGATAGTGTCCAGCATTTTTTTCCCCTCTCAATATAGGCTCAGCAAACTATTTGACAATCCTAGTACAATCCGACCCAAAAATATCACTACTTGCAGCCAACTTCTTGACCTGTTATGCTGGAATGCGTGGGAGTGAACAACACCTTGAAACCCCGAGGTCATTCTGCGAAGCTTGTAAGACCCACAAGACCCCAGGAAACTTCAGTGCTTCTGGGCGGAGTTAGGCTGGCTAAGTAAAACCAGATATCCCACACGTGCTGTGGACCAATATGGAGTCAAATCGAGGGAAAGGGAGTCCACATTAAGTACTTACATGATGTATGCAAAAAAAAAAATCCTTTTTTGTCAAACTGCTGGGCTAAGCTCAAATACCGCCAACTGTTTAAAAGCCTAAATATTTATTTATTGGTAAAAACATGAAACCTCCGCTTTCTTCTTCTTTTCTCTCCTTGGCCTCCTACGGCTGGTAAGAGAGTCTTCAGTTGTATCGGAGATAGCAGAAGCAGCGGCCGCTGCTGCTGCTGCCGCCGCTGCTGCAGCTGCTGTGGCTGCCAATGCAGCAGTTTCAGCATCTTCCCTCTCCTTCCTCAAGCGAGCTTCTTCATATGCAGATATCAGCTCGGGGCAATCAAGGTTATCTTCTGGCTCCCATGTGTTATCATCGCTGGAATTCAATATGAATTAAAATTTTGTTGAAAAATTTTGAGAAAAAAGTAGGTACCTACGTCATTTTGAAAGGATTTTAGAATTCCTATAACTGTTTTGTGAGAGAAATATTGAGCTATAGACTTTGTTTACCGGTCTAGGTAAGGGTATGTAAAAAGGTCTTGTTTTAATAAGGTAGAAGAAGCGTCGGAAGACCAGTAGCGAGATGGATTTGTGGATGCGAATAGCACAAGACAGTGGTGGATGGCACAAACTTCGGGAAGCCTATATCAAGCAGAACCCAATAAAATCTACAAAATGTTCAACATCATAGGTTCTGAAGCAGACGATTAAACTGGCAAATACCAGGACCTCCGTGCAGGTTTTGCAGGCGAGATGCAAAGTGCACCCCGGTACTCAGGTATATCCCATATCAAGCAAACCCAATCAAATCTAGGAAATGTTTAATGTCCCCTTACCAACCAATAGGTTATGAAGCAGACGATTAAACTGGCAAATACCAGTACCTGCAAACAGTAGGTCTTGCTGCCGAGATGCAAAGTGCACCCCGGTACTCAGGTGAGTTACTCATGCGCTAAGGACGCACTACCATTTGTCCATGAATGGTACCGGAGCTGTTATGTCACTCACTACCCGCTAACCACTGAAGGATAGCTAACTTGTAACCCAGCTTAGGCCGTCGGTGAAGCCGACTACTATTTTTCCATGAATAGTACCCATATCAAGCAGTAGATAAAGTCGGGCTGTGGATGTTGATGACTCCCCAGGAACTGTCATAGCGCAGCCTAACACTGGCGCAGCTAAATCCCCTGCCCGACGATGGGCAGCAGCATCAGCAGTGCGAGAAGCTGTGCCCTGCGAACCCCAACCCGCATGCCTGGAATGGGGAGTGTGGGCATATCCTTCTTTTAGTTTTTATAGTCGAGCAGTTGACTGAAAAGGCTGATGTTGCTGTGGATGTTAATGATAATGAACCAACAATATCATCATACTGTACTATAGTACCAATCAGTACTAAAGTCTTATTACAAGTACATTAAGGAACTTACTTAGAATAGCCCTTCCACTTCAAAAGATATTCAACCTTTCCGTTCTTTACTCTGCGATCCAAGATCTTCTCAACAGAAAACTCTTCGTGTTTCCCGCCAATACCAGGAGTTGGGCCCCCCAGTTGCATTGGCATACCCACGGGGGGTATCGGGATATCCATGTTTTGAGGCTCGGTAAATGTTTGAGACATTTCTCCTAGTGACCCGTCCATGATCTGAAAATCACATTATCATTAGAAATGTGAGAGTTTGTGTGTGTGTGTTAGTAAGTACTATAGTAATTAATCTATGGCTATAAAATATATAGCTACCCCTCTAAAACCATAAGGTAGAGAAAAGCGTAGCTTGCATTTCTTTAAGTGGAGAAGAGAACCGGCATTGGCACGCGCGCCGCGTCATGAACGATTCTGGTTTGGTTATATTAAATGAATGAAATGTTTGTTTAATAATTTGTTATACCATTACCAACTTTCCTGACTGTTTCTTTCAGTTTTGTAAAGGAACAACAGATGAGGAGATTTATTTACACGAAAATCAAGAAATGCATCAACAAACAACCAACAACAAACTAGGGATGTAGATGTAACGTATTTACTCATTTACTCCACCTGACCAGGTTTTTATACCTGGTATTCGCTTGCAGTTGCATGTGCAGAAAATCAAAATACTTTGGTCTTGCAAGTATTTGGTATTTTGACGTGCGGGGCGGACTCTATGACTGACTTCTGACAGCGACAGTGACACCAAGTTCAAGTACGTATCCAGATTGGTTTTTTAGTCCCAAAAATCACTATTTTGCAATTTCCATCAATATAGTTTGAGCTATTTCCGTCATCACATCATCATCATTACAAACAAATACTTAACCACCTCATATACCTACTGATCTATGAGTAGATACTTACCTACAACATTTACCTATCCTGTGTATCGTAAAGGTACTGATCCTATTCTTATTTAACCAGTATAAATACATAAGTATTACTTGAAATATTTTATTACCTTCTACATCTTGTCTTGAAATCAAAACCTAGTAAAAATATCATGGAACTAATCCACAACTAAAATAATAAAATAAAATTATTCAAAATGTAATTGACCTACCTACCTACTAAATAATTTTACGTTGCTACTATTTTGTTCCTTATTAAAAGACAGACGAGGATCAATCAAGGCGAAAGTATTCAGGTATTTTTTTACACTATTTTGTTCCTAACAACAAAGCTAACGCGAATCAATTTCTTATGAGAGTACTATGCAAGTATTTTTTCTGCAAACACAATTAGGAACTTTATTCTCATGCAAACTCGCATCAATTTCTTATGTAAGTATTTTACTTTCAAAGTGTGTGCCACGAGCCACGCCCGCCCTGCCACGCCGCCCTATCCGTACGTAATACTAATACTATACCAAACATACAGTACGGTCGGCGGATCATGGTGACTGTGAAGTTAGCCACAAAAGGGTGCTCAGTATCGTTTTTTGGGAGCGAATTGGTGGTGTGGTGAGGTATAGCGGGGCGGGAGGAACAAAGTCTTTTAGGCTAGAGATGCATCTCCCAAAAAAACTAATTAAACATGAATCAATCAAATCAAATCAAATTACTTCGATTACGTTATCGTTCAGCTTGAGTTCATGTATCAAGTTGATGTAAAATGGTGAAACTTAGTTATGAGTATTCATAATAAATCTTATATTATAATTTAAAATGACATACTTAGGTAATAATAAAGTTGACGATCACGCTTACATGCGCAGTGGCCTTACAGGTGTCATGTATTTTACCTACCAATGCACGTATTGTAATCATAATGTATCTGAGGTAATACAGAACTCTGTATTACCTCAGAATAGCTCCCATTGCACTGATTCATCATCATCAGCCTATAGCAGTCCACTGCTGGACATAGGCGCTGATTACCTAACACTTATATTCAGCTACACCTTGCCTCCCTTTCTATCGCGTAGCTGTATTTCTGCTGAAGAGAAAGAACTTGTTGCTAAGTAGGTACCTACCTACCTACTTACATAAGTAAATACGGAAAACATTATGCAATATTATCGAAATAACTCAAGATTTGGTAGAATACCTATCTTTCTTATTCTTACCAAGGTAGTCGGCGACGAACCTTAATTTTAATAAAGCCTGAAGCTTATTAGTATTAAGTAGGATAATGTGGGGATTAGGTAGGTAGGTCGATCGTAGGTAGCAAGGTAGTAAGGACGCTGGGCCAGCTGCGCTATGATACCTAAAAGGTACCGTACAAATTGTTTGTTACCGACCATAGCATAGGTAGCTCACTAAGGAAACGAGCATAAGAGGATAAAATAACTCTTCTGAGTAGATAGGCACTTAAGTAGTTAGGTACATAAATAGGTGGCCTTATAAGCAGACTAAGTAGGTAGGCACTTAGCAATGAACGATTGTTTTAAAGTTGTTTCATTAGAAATATGAGTAGGTTACTGTCGCGACTTTCAATATCTTTCTGAAGTCTGAAAAACGTGAGGCCACGTTATTATTTATATATACTGTGCTATCGGTATGGGCTGAATAGAGCATTATCCTCATATTCCAAAAAGCTTGCTAGATTTAAAATTCAAACACTAGAGTCTCGTCGTACTTTAATTCTTTATTCCAACTTTTCAAAATTATTCACTCTCACACTGACTCACCCGATCTGCTTTCACTCATTAATTTTAACATTAATATCAGATCTCGTTCTCCATTTTCGAATACGAAGGTATTACTCTTAATGTCTTTAGGAATAATACATCTTTCTTTAACCCCATAGTAAGAATGTGTCGTCAATACAATGATTTGTTACTTAATCACAGTGACTCAATCGATGTACTCAATAACAATTCAGATAGATTTAAAAGAGAAGTTTTAGCCACTCCTGAAAAAGAGTAATATTGCACTTTGTTTTTCAAATTGATTTAAATGTTAAATAATACTACTATGTACCATTTTCTGCTTAAATTAATTATTGATTTTTATGTGTACACATGCTTTGAAATACTATCTAGCTCATAACCTGTTTTAAATGTATTTTTATTATTTGTATACTGATTGTGTTCTGTTTTGTGAGCCAGATGTAGTATTAATAAATAAAAAATTATGTTACTTAATGCCGCGTGGCAACCTTCCTACTGAATTTCCTCCTAGAAGGTTGGCGATGCGTAGGCAATTAGGCATAGATTCGTACCTAACGGTCCGAGTGCGCCTGGTCTGGTATTACTAAGACCTTATACATTAGACCTTAAACTTTACATGCTGCAATACACAAATAAACAAATAAAATTATAATTACCGATTATTTTTTACAGTATAATATATGTATAGTTTAAATTATTATTGATTATGAATCGTGATAAATTATCAATTCAAATAATCGATTCTAAACAAGCAGTGGATAGGGAAGGATGAGATCTCTACCCGGTAGCGATCGGCAGGCCTATTATGTAAAACTTTGCAGTAGCAACAGCAATAGCAGAGCCACAGCGACCGCTACGCGATCGGTTGCAAATTGTTGCTAGAAGCCGTATTATGGAAGCTTGTCGCCCGCCTATCGCAAAGTCGTTGCGGAATGCACATTGCCCATGAACACTAGCGCCACTAGCAATCGAGCAGCAATAGATGGAAACAAA
The DNA here is from genome assembly GCA_951804965.1 of Horisme vitalbata. NCBI lineage: Eukaryota > Metazoa > Arthropoda > Insecta > Lepidoptera > Geometridae > Horisme > Horisme vitalbata. The sequence continues at coordinate 14,136,276 of OX638100.1, forward strand.
TAAATTGTAAGTTTCTTTATATTTTTACTCTGTGCATCTTTTTTGTTGTGATTCTTCGATGTTAAATCATTTTTACCATAAATTATAACGAAGTTTTGCATGGTTATCCAAGATTTTGTAAACTTCCTTGGATTTTGGATCTAAAATTATAATGTTATATGCGTAGTTTTGTTTTCCGTCTCAATCGTGTTGTTATAATTTCAGTGAAACAGAATTTCTGCCGATCATTGCTGCAGCACCATGAAGCACTCAAGCCTTGCTAAGTGCATTGGCTTGGAGCGAGGTCTAAGGAGATCATAGATCGTGAGTGGAATGATCTCGCTACGAGACTCAATGTTCACTGCGGAGGTGCGAGACGAGTTGATGCAGAGGGCAAGCTGGCTGATGCCGCCATTATAACAGCAAAGGCAGCGGGAATGCATGCCGAAGCCACGCGCCTACAGGCGAACACATCTGTTTGTTAAACAGGTGCTGCATGAGCATACTGTGAGGCTCAATAAATTTATTTGTTAAAAAATGAAACGTGTTTTTTTACTTTCCTACTATATATATTTTAGACGTAAGTAGATAGATATATTTATGATGACATTACACTGTAGTTAACATTAACATTAGGCAGACACATTTATTTATTAAAAATCAGGTAGAAAGAATACACAGTATACAACTACTTACATAGGTACATCTATAATATTATAAAGTTTTTTAGATGTTTGTTACTTCAACAGTAATGAATAGATTGAGCTGAAATTTTGTACAAACATAGTTCTAACTAGCCCAGGATTGTTTATTTATTTATTTTATATTTTATTGCACAATAGGTGGGCTGAATGCTACGAGGATTAGGACATAGGCTACTTTTTATTCAGGTACCATGCGGGCAGAAGCTTGTACACCTATAATAAAATAAAGAAAACATGAAGAACTCCCAAATTAATGCCACAAAAAGTAATGCAGAGCTATGTCGATGGCTATTTTGTAGCAACTGGGATTCATTTTGGTCCTCAATATAATCGCTATGTTATTATTGGTGATTGTTTCCAGCTTGGGTGTCTGTGGGTGGTAGCTTAGGTACAGTAAGCCTATTTCTATTGGCCATATTATGTAGGACATAGCGTGCATTTATTAATTTTGCCATAGTCATAATGCAACATTCTATGAACCAGCAAACAATTGCAGTGCAACAACGCTAGGCTGACTCAGGGTATGAAGAAAGTTCAAAAAAGCCAACTGATTTTTTATTGATCCAGTGGATATTAAGAATCGCTGAAACTGCAAAAAAAATAATTTATTTTAGTATAGGTACACATTACAGCACAATATTATAAATCAAAGTAATATTTTTATATTGCGTGTTAGGTATAATACATGTATAATGTAGATGTTATTAAATTGCTTCAAACTGCAACTTACCTATATTTTTATCATTTTACTGTAAAATCAGAGCATTTCACGTATGTTTTAGGGTTTCTATTATTTTCTTGGACTCACACAGGAACTCTCAATTCACAAAATTCAGTTATAACTTCTCAGCAACCAGTAAGCAATCGCTAAAAAACAGGTGCTGGGGTTGTTGTTCAAATTGCTTTGCTACCGCTGTCGCATTGCTGTCAAAACTGCTTACGTAATACCAAATTGTGGCAAGCAAGCGATTAGATTGCACTTTTTAGTTCACCGATTGTCCAGCAGAGGGAGACTTAGTGCTCGGTTGCTGTTGGCGTTGTAGCTGCTGTTAGCTAATACAAAATCGACGTTTGACAGCGATAATCGCGAAATTTACGCCTGTTGCAAGCCTATCGCGAGAATCGTAATCAGCTTGTATATCAATATAGTCAAGAGCAAAACTGTTCACAAAATTTTGTTCGTTGTGCTTCAGAGTTCGGATAGAGTTTTTGGCAGTTAGTTTGTGAAAAGTGTTTAATTTGTAGACTGTTTTCTTGTTGATTTGTTGTTTTTGTTGACTGTTTTGTTGTTTTTGTTTTAAGTTGTTATTTTTTCTGTTGTGAGTTGTGTGCTCTAAGAATGCCAAAACGTAATACTGTGCTACGTCATCAGGCGAGAAAAATAATTTTTAATGTGCTTAATTATATGACTAAGGAAAAAGAAGAAGGTGTACAAAACTTAGAGAAAGTACATTTAAGGGTTGCAGATGCAACCGGAACCTCTACACGAACCGTAAGTAGAATATTGAAGGAAGCGAAACCATCCCATTTGGTTTCTGTATACCGTACGCCTGGTAAAAATAGACCCAGAGCTAAGCCTATTACTGGAATTGACAATTTTGCCCAAGGTGTAATAAAAAGATGTATACACAATTTCCACAAGACAGAAAATGAATTGCCAACGATAAAAAAACTCATAGCAAAATTACAAAAGGATATCAACTATCAAGATCGAAGCACAAGCCTTAAACAAATAGGGAAAGACTTAGGCTTTAGGTGGCAAAAGACCGAGACTAACAGGAGTGTGCTAATTGAAAAACCTGACATTCGAACGAAAAGAATTGAGTACCTTCAAAAACTAAAAAAATACAGGGAAGAAAATTGACCCATTGTTTACACAGACGAAACGTATGTGCATTCAACCCATACGAAACCAAAAGCATGGTCAGATGGATCACAGGAGGGCTTAAAACAACCCCTTTCAAAAGGGCAGCGGTTAATTATTGTACACGCCGGCTCCGAGGATGGGTTTATCCCAAACGGTTTACTTATGTTTAAATCTGGCCAAAAATCAGGCGACTACCACGATGACATGAACTTCACCAACTTCGAAAAATGGTTACGATTACAGTTAATACCAAATTTAAAACCTAGTTCGGTGGTAGTAATTGATAACGCACCCTACCACAATAAACTAGTCGACCCTGCACCCTCATCAAATTCAAAAAAGGCGGAAATGGAGTCGTGGCTGCGTGAAAAGGGCATTGAGTTTAGCCAAAATATGCTGAAACCTCAGCTTTATCAGCTAATAAAATTACACAAAGACAGCCACAAAATGTTTATAGTTGACCAAATTTTGGCTGAACATAATCATGCAACCCTCCGCTTGCCCCCGTACCATCCTGACCTCAGCCCAATCGAAATGGGATGGGCATCAATCAAAGGGCATGTGGCTAGTAAAAATGTTAGCTGGACCCTGGACCGCACAATGGAGCTGGTCCGCGAAAAAGTTAACATGACGGGCGGACAAGAGTGGGCGGCGTTATGTAGGAAGACAAAATACATTGAGGCAGAATATAGGAATAGTGATCACATTATAGACGAAATTACTTTTTTTTTATTATAATAAGAACTGACAGCTTATCAGAGAGTGAAACCAACAGCTCGAGTGAAAGCAGCGACGAGTGCGATATACAATATATGCCGCCGGCGCCGTTGCCAAGTACCTCACGCGGCACCTTCATGGAAAGAATGGCCATGATGAGTGACAGCGAATAAATTATTTGGTAAGTAATTATGTACCTAAGCTATGATAAAATTCTTAAAAAAACCTACTTCCCTTATAATTTTCTTCATGACTGTACATGCGCGAACTCGCGCCTGCGCCTATGTTCACAGTCGCCATGATCCGCCGACCGTACTGTACTTGAAAGTATTTTATCCTTGGTTTTTGGACCTGGTTTTTATACGTGGACGTACTTGGAAGCCCTGATACTCGATTTTACAAGAACGTCTCTTGTTAACAAACACTACAATTACCTATCAACGCATAGATTAAGGCCCAGTTTCACCAAATTCTTTTTAATCAGCGATTAGCTAATTAATGTTTAAAATTAACAACGCTGTTAAAACATTTCATGTCCCACTGTGATAATCTAACAGACCGTTACTAAATCTAGCATCTAACCGAGTGATTCATTTATCATTCACTCACTTTCTAAAACGACCAATACAAAATGTAATTATTTTGTTATTTCTTTGACGCAAACTTGTGCACTATTTCAGCTAGTTGTTTAATAGGTACGTCACGGGCTATGTGATGTGACCAAATTGAAATATCGTTGACTCTCTGCATTTAACATGCAAGCGGGATACCTCCTCTGGTTTCCTTGAGTGTTCTAATGGCATCATTATATATGGTCGATTCATATATCCACTATCAGCCAAAAGAACTGCCTCTCCATACCGGTTGCTTTCAAATATGGTATTTCTGTATGAGGCATTCCATATAGTCTGATCTTGATTACTGCCTGGCCATCTTGCTACCAAATCTAATATCTCTAGGTTTGCTAATGGCTTGCACATTATGGACATATAGCCTTTTTGATTTCTAAAATACTCTCCATTTTCTCCACCAGGTGATCTAATACGTACATGTGTACAGTCAAGAGCACCCAAAACCTTTGGGAACCGCGCTATATTATAAAATTCTAATTGTGCTTTCCTTAACTCGTCCCCTGACTCAGGGAACTTGATAAATTCACGGCTGAGGGAGGCTATTGCTGCGGTTACTTTATGTATAATTCTGTGAGATGTAGACTTGCTTGTTCCACAATAGTCTCCTACAGTTATTTGCTGCGAACCAGTTGCATAGTATCTTAATGTCAAAAACAATTGATTTATAGGTGAAATAGATTCATTCATGTAAACAAATAGAGGTTATGTTCAATAATTATGTAGGTGAAAATAGTAAAATAAGTTAGTGTATAATGTCATATACCTTTACAAAGTACCTACCTACATAGGTAAAGCAAATTAGGAATTTACCGATCTGATGGGTATTCAAGCTTGTTTTCAATTAATTGTAATACATCCAAAACATATTCTTTCGATAAACGAAACCTCGTGCAAAAATCAATGTCATCATATTCTTCGAAATACATTCGCCGATCTTTGTAAATTCTAGGACGTTTTACTAAATTGTCCAAATCATCTAAATTGTCTAAAATATCTTCGTTTTTGAAAATAAAATTATACGCCATGTCCATCTTGAATTCTTGACTGTAATAATAATCGTCTGTTAAGAATTTAACGGACCTGCGGGGCAGCCGTTAAGTTTAACAACTGATTAAGAAAACTAATCAATCGTTAGCACATTGTGGAACACTCGTTAACCTTAACAATCTGTTAAAACAATTAACAGGGTATTTAATTAACTAACAGAGTATGGTGAAACTGGACCTAAGTATCTCTGGCTAGGTATCAACGAATCAAACAAACTTGAAAGTTGAAATTGAAACAATCAATCAACAGACACAACTCATATAGCTTTCTCTGTCTAGGACTCATAAAGTCTTGATGACAATGCTGCCAACTTCAAAATCCGAGTCGCCAAACTAAATACCAAAAGAAGCTACAATGTAGCTAATATTGATTTGATTTGACTTGTCTTGGTGAATTACATGAATTTAAATTGCCTTAGTAACAAAAGATAACTAGAATTCAAAATATGTTAAGTTAACCACTTAACATAGAACGATTATTAGAACGGACTAAAGTAGTAAGTACCTGCACTAAGCGCAAGCGAAGTTGGCCATATTGGATATAAACGCTTCGAATTTCAGCGCATGTGAAGTCGCGAAGAAAATAGCTAGAACCTTTAATGTTTTATAGCTCAGTACGATTTTTTTTTAAGGATTGTATCCAATTTATCTTACATGTGGCTTACCTCGAACTGAGAGCTAATTTTTTGTAGAATTATGGCATAGTGTTTTAAACAAGGCAAAACAATTAAGTAAAAATTTTACAACCGTTTACTGACATTGCCATTGAAACTTCAACAGTAAAAACAGCAAAACTCAACAAAATACGGCATTAAAAAATAACAACTGAAAATTGTTATTGTTGAATTTTACTGTTCCAGCAAAAATCCAAAAACCTTTACAAAACGCTTGCAACTGATATTATGCAGAGCAAACGACAGGAACGTCGAAAACCCCTCAGTGAATGACAGACATATGTGTGACATAGAAGTTGCCTCGTGTCAATTGAATCATTACCAGCCGAATGAGTGCCGATTCAATTGATAGAGACGCGCAACTTCGTATTGCATAAACGATTAGAAATAATATCGATTATTATTAGATGCCTTTAATGTTCATCATCATCATCATCATCATCATCATCCACAGCCCGATTTCACCCACTGCTGGGTATAGGCCTCCCTCAACTTGTGCCATCCACCACGATCCAGCGCTAGTCTAACCCACGTACGGCCCGCGACTTTCACAATGTCGTTTGATGTGACTGAGATTAAATTTACAAAATTACTGTCGAGTGTGATTAGTAAATTAAATCTTTTATTAATGTTGTCTTAGGATTTAAGAAAGATTATTCTTGGTAACAAATAATCGATAGTTGATTTCGATTCATAATGATTGTATACTTCAGGGACCTAAACCTAAACCAGCTCCTGCACAAACTACTTCATACCGCTGTCATAATTATGCTGTTTGATTTTTTGTCGACATAAAAGTCGTCATTTCAAGCGACAATATCGCTAAATTGGCAACACTGCTTGTTTGCTACTTGACATTGTCAAAAACATATTTGTCAAACATATGACATATGACATGACATATGACATATGACATGACATATGACAGTTAGCGTTTGTTTTTTTTGTTTTTGTTTGTTTGTTTCGGGTTTCGTAATTCGTTCCACGATAGAATTTAATTTTTGCATTACCTTTAGCTTTGGTTCGTCGGCTTGCGCGATTGCGAAAAACTTAAACAGTGGTGCTGGTGTGGAGCCATGAAAAATAACGCTGGTGGTTCCTAAATTAACAAAACATATAACATAAAAATCGAGCCAGCCTGTAACATCAACAAAATCGTAATCGTGAGTATTATCATTCCTAACAAAGGTTAGAAATTAGTTTTTTAGTTTTCCTATTTCGAAGCTCGTAACTTTGATATTTAATTTTCAGATGGAAGGATCTTCTCCATTTACAAGCAGCACTTCATTCTGTGCCAGATGTGGGTCTATACTTCCGTTGCTGCGAGAATTTGGCTCAGTCAATTGTTACTCCTGCAAATCATATTACGATGCCGATAGTAAGTACTCTGATACTCGGATTTCGTAAAGCCGGGTTTTCACAGTAAGAGTTGGCTCTGACCGAGTGCACTCGGATGTCTACTCGGACGCTACTCGTATCATGTAAACACGTAATCCAAGCGCATTCGGACGCCAGCATCTAATCCGAGTAGAATCGAACTCTGCTCTATTTTATATTTTCTCGTACGAGTGCACTCAGTCTGAGCCAACTCTTATTGTGAAAACCCGGCTTAATTCTGACACAAAATGTAAACAAACAAAGACAATGTGAAAAATAATAGTGGGCGCTAAACATTTTTTTACCTGTATCAGAATACACACTGCACATATTTGAACTCAATGCAATTTCTGTATTCATGCCACATTACTGTAATCTGTTTTGCGTGGTTAATAAATAAAATGAAAATAGTAAGAATTAAGTTGAATTATGGGAACAAGTTATTAATCGACGGCTGAGCAGATTTATCAAAATGTTCCAAACATTTCCGAGTTGAATCTGACAGTGACAATTGAGCCAGAATTACATTATTGTGCCGAGTTGTGTCATGTTGTGATGCGCTATTATTGTCATAGCGTTCTTCAGAATAACCATCAGCATCTTAAAATCCTAGAAATCCATCGGAATAGGAATAGGTACATTCTTTAAAACCCCTGACACTGTACAAATCTATATGTGTATATAATATGTATGTATTATCTACAGTGATCGGAATTAGGTGAGCTAATTTACCTAAAGTTCAAAGAATAGAGTCAAAAAAAATGGAGACTTCCTTACCATTAACATTTTTTTCCGGGAAATCTTTCCCGGAAATTGGGAATTTGTTCCAAGTTTTAGGATATCAGTTAAGTACATTTAATATTAATGTTATTCATACAGAAAACTAACTGAATTAATTTTCCTTTTTAACAAACTTCAATAAGATTTATTTTGTTATTAACTCAGGTAAAAAACTGGATTCGCCTATGTTTTCGTTTCCCAGAATAGCCAAATCATGCTGTCCCTTTAAGTGTTTGTAGCAATACACAGCAAACCAGTGATAAACAACAACAACAAACGCTAAGAAAGGGACAGCATGCTTTGGCTATTCTGGGAAACGAATCATTGTTTAAGTAAACAATGACAAAAGGGTTGAAGGGTGAGGGTGTTTTGCATCCAAACGGCGTCATAACTTGTATGCGTGCGTGCATCACTTCTGTAGTTACCTCGGCAGCGTGTGTATCTTAGACTCGTGAATATTTTATTAACCTGTTTTCGTATCGATTATTGGATCTGCTTCACATAACTACCTTGGCTTGAATTTACGGACTGCGATTTATTGCAACCATATCACTACTTGTACCTATCTACCTTGGCTTGAATTTACGGACTACGATTTACTGCAACCAGAAATTTACTGCGCTTTACGGCAATCAAATTACTTGGTAAGTCTTTGATTTGTACTACACTTTTAAAACATTCTAAATATTAGACTGCTTTTGATAAATTTACCAAATTCAAACAATTTTATGCAACTATTTATTTATGGAATTTTATTCAGTGTTTTATATTTGAGTTCGTGCACAAATGTTGGAGCTACTGGCAATTCTATCATCAAACTATATTTTACGCGAAGACGTCCCTGGAAAAGTGTAGAAACTATATATTTGTCTCATTGTTTTCAGTAATTTTTCTGCCTCAACGCAACTAGCAAATAAATGGCGACCAAACCTACCGACGGGATTGTACAGTCGTGGATTAGAGATCACCCCGAATTGTACCACGACCCCGCTAGCAACACGATATTTTGTTCTAAATGTGAGAATTCTATTGTATGCAAAAAAAGCAATATACAGAGGCATATTGACGGACCAAAACATCAAGGTACTGCTAGGCAAGTGAACGAAGAATTTTATTTAGATTTAATACAATTTCTTATATTGTGTAACATACCCTGGTCACGAGTAAATCGACCAGAGTTTAAAACTTTTTTAATGAAATATATGTGTTGTAAATGTACAAATGTTAAAAGGATTCCCGATGAATCGTTATTGAGAAAGGTTTATTTAGACGTAGTTTTTAAAAAAAAAATTGCATTAATCCATGACCATGTTCTTAATCAGAAACTTTGGATATCTCTAGATGAAACTACCGACTATTTAGGTCGTTATATTGTAAATTTTCTTGTAAAACCTTTAAATCTCGCAACAAACAAACCATTTTTAATAGCTTGCAAAATGTTAGAAAAAGTAAATGGAGAGACAATAGCTCATTTTGTGATTGGATGCCTAGAAAATATGTGGGGAGACTCGTATGAAGACAAAGTAGGAGATGTTTTAGTTTTATGTTCTGATAGCGTAGCATATATGTTAAAAGCAGGAAGAATGTTAAAGAACTCCTTGCCAAATATGATACATGTTACCTGTTTAGCACACGCTCTTAACCGCGTTGCAGAAAAAATACGGACACAATATGCGGATGTGGATACTTTAATTTCAAATGTAAAAAAAATATTTTTAAAGGCTCCTAATAGAGTAAAATTGTTAAGGGAAAAATTTCCGAGCCTGCCATTGCCACCTGAACCTGTCATAACAAGGTGGGGTACATGGCTAGAAGCAGCTTCGTATTATGCTGAATATTACGAAGAAATAAAAACTATTGTAAGACTTCTAAGAAGTTCTGATTCTTTGTCTATCAGGCATGCTAAAACTGTCCTAGGAAAAGAAAGTTTAAAAACTGATTTAGATTACATTGACGAATATTTTAAAATAATTCAAATTTCATTAAAAAAATTGCAAAAGTCTAACTTATTGTTGACGGAATCTTTCCATATTTTTGATGAAGCAAGAATTGTTCTAAGCTGGTGTTCTTCTGAACCAGTAAAACAAAAATTAGAAAACGTTATGGACAGAAATCCCGATCTAGATGCATTAAGAGACATTTGTGAAAATATAGATAAAGGATTAGATAATGAAAATGAATTATTGTCATTCTATAAATATGTACCTGTAACTTCAGTTGATGTTGAAAGGTCCTTCTCTACGTATAAATGGATTTTAAGTACAAAAAGAAATCGTTTGAAAATAGATAATATGGAAAAACTCCTAATGATTTTCTTTAATTCTCCGGACGAAGATATTTCTTTATACTCCGTCCATGATGAAAACGTTAGCGATTCAGATTAAGGGACAAATTCAACATCAATGGAAATAATGTTTAGAGTTCCGACTGTGTATCTTAGGTAGGACTGGTTACTTTCTTAATTATTGATTTTGAGTTCCATTATCTGTACAAAATGAATAAATGGTACAAAAACTATAAAATGGCTTTTTTATTCCCTTGCTTAAATAAATGTTTTTATTACTATAGCTATTTACTAAAGCTGGTTTATAAATCACATTAGCTTCCGCGCTTACTTACATCGTTCATTTTATTTGTTGAAAACAATAAAAATCGTGCTTACCGTTTTTTACAACAATCGAATTCGTTTCCTCTTCTTGTTATCAATAATAAGAAGAGGAAATTAATTCGATTGTTATTTTACTGTATTAATTTTAGATGGACCTAAGTAATTTCTCGAAACCCGGGAAAATTTTCCCGGAAAAATATTTAGTCGCAAGGCGTCTCCACTTAGTCTCTGTTATTTTTCGAACTTTAGGTATTTTAGCTCACCTAATTCCGATCACTGATTATCTATGTGTATTACGATTTGATGACCTCTGTGGCGCAGTGGGCGAAGGTCAGCCTGTGATGCAGAAGGTTGCGTGTTTGATTCCTGCTGTGGGATAAATTTTTCCATGTTCTGCAGATATTTGTCTCGGGGGTTAGATGAAAACATCTAACCTCCGAGACAAATATCGGGGGTGATATGTAGTATATCAATCATGTGGTTCCCATAATACAAGCTCTGCTTGGTTTGGGGCTACACAATGCTATGTGATAATGTCCAGGATTATTTATTTATTTATTTAGTACATAGTGAACACTCTTGACACAATTAAATGAAAGTTAACACAGTCAGCGACTAAATAAAATTATACTCAAAATACTAAAAACTGCTGTATGACCACCTGGCTTCACAGCTAACCACCATCAACTACCCAAAGAGGCTGCTCAGACAACACATCATGGAACTTGGTGCATGATGAATTAGAAAGGGGAAATGATCACTGGACCAGTTCTTGTACATGCCAAATCATGCTAACACCAAACCTACTCATCGTCTGAAAACTGATTGCAGATAAAGCACAGAACAAAAAAAAAATTAGATACACAGACTTATTTATGCATTGTTGTATATACATGTGAGTACTTGTCAAACCTTCTTTCAATAATAAGGTTGATACAGTGCTTTTAGGGTAGTTTATAAAAACTCTGTCTGATTCACTACATGTTTTGCTACTGAGCTCAATATACCAATTTACATAAATGTGGTGTTTTACTGGACATAATATGCATTAAATAGTATAATTTTAATTTCAGATTTCAGTAGCCTCAAGTTTGAATATACAATACATTTCAACACTGTCTCAGTGACAAGCGCAAAAGATGCACTGAACACAGATGACCCAGAAGGCCCTATCGTTGAACGGAAGTGTCCTAAGTGCGGTAATGACAGAATGTCCTATGCTACACTTCAGTTACGATCAGCTGATGAAGGTCAAACTGTTTTCTACACATGCACAGCTTGCAAGTAAGCACTCCCTTCAATATTTCTTTTATTTATTTATTTTAGGAACAACAAACAGTAATACTTAAATAGTAATTCAAAAAAATATTATATTAACGAAAAGTTCCTTAAGTGATACCAGCCCCGTTGTCCACGAATTTACTGAATAAGGTAGGGTAAGGGTGGTGCTGGGTAGAAAACTTAAATTTGTTTAGTTTAAGATTAGGTAAAATTAGAATTAGGTACCTACTTAAGTTAGTTTACCTACTTTAGTTTAGTTTCGTACATGACATATGTAATGGTAACATTTAGGAGCGGATTTTACAATCTTTAGTCACCACTATCATAATAATACTATGACCATCAAATATAAATGCTGAATAGACGCAAAGGGTTGTGGGTTTTACACCCTGTGTTAGTCATGAGGTTCCCTTAATATAAGCTCTCCTCAGTTTCGGGCTCTATAATGCTCATAATCAAGGTCATCAACATTTCCACTCTACCATCTTGGTTTCCCTTAATATAAGCTCTCCTCAGTTTCGGGCTATATGATGCTCATAATCAAGGTCATCAACATTTCCACTCTACCATCTTGGTATCCCTTAATATAAGCTCTCCTCAGTTTCGGGCTATATGATGCTCATAATCAAGCTCATCAACATTTCCACTCTACCATCTTGGTTTCCCTTAATATAAGCTAAGTAATTTTATATGTAGTTTATTTATAAAATAATTTATTATACAGTTGTAGTTTTAAGTAATTTGAAGATAGAGTTATAGAACGCCTACCACCATGTAAAAACAAACCACAGGTTTGGCTGGTAGAAAATGCTTGTAGCATTAAGCCCACCTTTTTGTTACATTTAATGTGAAATATAGTATAAATAATAATAATAATGGCCTTGGTTTTTTGAAATATGAAAATGTGCATTTTTAGGACTTGCTTTCAACATTTTTGATATCTGTATTATTTATTTATTTAAACAAAATCCCATAGACTTAAACAAATCTTGTGTTATGGCCAAGGTTGAGTTTGTGTGTATTAAATTGGAAAAATATGGCATATCCAAGTCTTAATAAAGCAGTGAATGGTTGCCCTTTCCTCTGACTACCCCCACATAGTATGCTCAATAAATCAATTAAACTTAGATCCATTTTTTTCCATCATCTATAAGAAAAAATTAAGATGTTTATCTACAGACTTCAAAATAATATTATATTTTTAATAGAAATTCTATAATTATTTTTTCTGTTATTTTCCAGATACAAAGAAACAGAAAACTCATGAAGAAGCACTCAAAACTCGTCGTTATTCCTGATAGAATAAGGTTCATATTTTGAATTAAAAGTTGCTTACCTATAATTACTTTTTGATATTTTAGCAGTTAGCAACAAGATCTAGAATCCAACTCCATAATTTTACTAAGGCAGGGTTGCTTTAAAAGAACAGGGTCCTATTCTCAGGAATATAGATGTCACTTTAGACGTATGAAATTTTGTCGACTTTGTGGCGCTCGAGTCTCCCTCTGGAAACACGAACTATTTTTATCACACTCAACCTCCATCGCCTTTTTATTGTTAAATCTTGTCGACTTCGACATTGGCAAATGCAAAGTTGTGGACGCTATACCGCAGAGGCCATAAATAAAAAGAAGAAGAAGACTTTGTGGTGCAGTGTGCGAAGGCCCGCCTGAGATACTGAAGGTTGAGGATTTAATTTCCGCCTTGAGACAAATGTTTGTATGATCTACAAATATTTTCGTGGATCTGGGTGTTTTCTATGCATAATATGTATTAGTATAAACAAAAAAAATATCTTCATGCTCAGCTTAGTTTGTTTATTATTATTTGACAAAGCGCTCGTGGCTTACTTCTATGTTCTTAGCCGATCATCTGAGTTAAGCTACACTCCGCCCGTTCACTACTGGGTGACCGTTAAGTGGCACTTAGATCTGAGCGCTTCCGTGCGTCGGAAGGTACGTTAAAATGTTGGTCCTGGCTTTTTCAGTCGTTAAGCCATGTCGGAGGTAACAGGCGGCCTGAAATCTCCAATAACAAGGACGACTACTAGCTCATACGAAGAAGAAAAAGAAGAAAAATTATTTGATAGTCCTCGCGCAATATGTCTGATGTGACAATAATCTCTATTACTGAGTCCTGTTCGAAGGATCTCTATTAGAAGATATTGTCAGGACATATCCCTTCACTGTCGCACATTGGTCACTTGGTCCTTTTTCAGCTCTCAATTAGAACGTACTGTAGAATTCAGTACAATTTATTTTTACAAAAAATAGTCACGCGCGCCACTACCACACCTAAAACAGGTGAAAATGTGGTCTAAAGTACTATAAAGTACTATAAAGGCTTAAACAATAACCACGACTAATGATTTCAAGACATTTAAATCGCTTTCATGCAATTTTGGTGATGTCATCGGCCCTTTTGGTACCTGTACGTACCTAAGTGCCGGCCGTATACTATAAATTGCATCGAATAAAGCATAAAGAGGGTACTCCTCTAACATGCAACTAAAAAGAGGAGATCCCAACCCATTTAATTTAATTACTTTGTAAGTAAAAAGCATTTTTTTTTATCGCGCCGCCGAGACTCGAAACTCCACGGAGCTTCCGAAAAACCGCGAAGAAAGTTCTTTCTAGACCTTTTTATATATCTTTACCTAAAACCATCCAGAGTCTTTAAAACTGCGGGACCTATCGTGCTACAACTACGGTAGGTACAAAAATAGGTCACATCCAACGCAACGGGACCGGCGAAGCATCACTTCATTCACAAGGTGAAACGCGTATGTAGCACGCGCTACACCGAAGAATCTAACATTTTTTTACGCACGAGGAAGCGAGACATCCATATAGCCGGTATTTCCAGCTAAGCAGCGACATCATTTGGTTAAAAAATATTCAGGATTTCACGCATTGAGGCGTTACTGACAAGAAACTGAAAACGCTTACTTTGGTAAAATAAAAAGATTAACTATAGGTATTTATTAGCGTTTACCGATGTAGAATAGGTTTAGTACGAGATCCGGTCTTGGGCTCTTGACAGAAGGACTGCATTTAAACCACACTCCAATTGCTTTACAACTGTAATGAAACTGCAAACAACCGTGCAGCCCAATTGCAGTCGATGTACAGATGGCGTTTGGAATGGCAGTTCCAACGAAACGACTGCACCTTTTTGAAGGAATGGGCCCATTGTCCTGCAGTGGGATCAGACAGACGCATATGATAAGAATAATGATGGAACAAGCACATGGATGGCCCACCTCATGTTACGCGTTAACCATTACTTTTTATTATTATTATCAGCCTTCAGTGTCCCACTACTGGGCGAAGGCCTCCTCCACCTCTCCCTTCATCCCCTTCATCCATTCGGCACAGAATTTAGCGAGCTTGTCCTTTCATCTCGTTCGCGGCCTGCCGCGACGTCGACGCCCTGTGTCTGGGCACTAGTCTGATTGTCTTGGCCTACCTGTCTCCCGACAACCATTACCTATAACAAAGTATTCCATCGTAGGACACGCAGGTATGGAACGTGCCCTAGCCCTATGATGCAACGCCCTTCGTTCATCAATCTTGCATATAATCTTGCATCATTTAGTAATTCAGTTGTATACTTAAATGGCCGGCAACGGATCCTTATTTGCAAACTTTGATATTTCATCTGTCCAAATTCAAAGAACGTCAATTGACAAACTGACAAAGTTTGTAAAACAGGACCGGTGCTTATCATTTCGATGTGCAACTGAGTCAGTAAATGGGGCATTTGATTGATGGATGCAGTTACACGCGGCTTCGTCTCTCCAAAAAAATTGTCAGAAAATTTAGGTCTAAATATTAACTAGCTTTGCGTACGAAATGATCTAACCTTAGACAGAGTAGCTAATGAATTTTAAAGTAGGAACTTTTTAAATATAGCTTCTTTATCACAGAGTTGGAAACACTAGCTTGCAAAGAGATCGAGTGAGAAACAAAATAAGTTTTTTCATCGAGAGCGTGGCTTGGATGAGGCGGTAATTAATTTGATCAGCCCGTACGTTGACTTAGTGATGTTATAATGTCGATATTAGTGATGTTATATTGTCGATAGTTTTTGATGGTACCCTGTAACCCATAATCAAATTTATTAAACTTTTAGCCATGATTTCAGTTTAGGTTACCTGTTGCATTAGGTAGGTACCTAGGATTTGTTTAAACCTTTTCTAGTTTTTTGGGAAATAAATGTCTTTAACCTGAAGCATTTTACGTGCCTTACCGATTTCTTATTAGTTTATAGATGTTAGCTCAAAAAGCTTAATGCTATCCCTTATTCCCGCATTTACAGTAGGTACTTCAATAGCATGATTTAGGACCAAAAGACACGGAAATCACATTCCTAGATCGCCAACATTTGTGCTTGACCCCCCACTGACTGACATTGAAACGGGTGGGTGGACCCATATCCTCCCACGATTGCGGTTTGTATTGAGAATCGATATTATCCTACTTGCGGAATTATTTAAGTACCTACTTATTGTATTTCGACCGTTTTACTCATAAAGGCTTTGAAACCATTCTAAAATAAACAGATAGTTTTAAAATCCTTCTTATGAATTCTGCCACTTTATGCGACTCATAACCCATACCTACTAAGAAATGTGTCCCAACCAAGGACATTTGTCAGTCTTTCGCAGCAATTGGAGCAACGAATTGTTGGAGGACGAATTTTTCGTAATTATTGGACGGTCGATAAAGAGATTTATTAAAAGTAAACTAGCTTTTTGTATTTTAGTTAGGTAGAATTAATCTACATTTGTGACTACCTTTTAGTAACATATTTATTTTAATGGTTTCTTACGTTACGCTTTATCGATATTGATAGAGATATGTTTTGGCTTTCTTCAAGGCGGAAATAATGTAGAGAAGAAATAGATTATTCAAGACGCTCGGTGAGCATTTTTAATATATCACTTAGCTTAATAATAATCTTTGCTAAGCCTTCTTTTACCAACTGATCTTAGATTATTTTTATCTTAATCAATGACAATGGTCATAACGAGTCCTAATCGACATGAATCTGCGGTTACAGTATGACCAGCGTACTTTTACTCTACATCTAGGTATAGGTGCTCCATCAAGCCTTATTGCATTGGTCTTGCGGTTGCTCTTTATCGATATCGATACTGCTTTTCACCTGCTGGCTTGCACTACCCGCGGGGGCCGGGCGGGCAGGTGCGTCCAGACTGGGCGGCGCGCGTCAGTCTCCCGCGGACCGCCATCCGAACACACGCTCGCGCCCCGCGCTTTCGACACCACTCTATCGACACGTGCGTGGCCAACCCTAATCGTTGTTCTATTTTTGAATGTGTTCTGTGGACTTGTGATAAGGAATTCAACGAAGCTTTTACCGGTGAGTTTTATTTTTAAAAAGTTTCCTTCTGGTATGTGGATGTTGTTTTCGTTTCAGTGATAATTCTGAGCTTAATGCGTTACCGATCGCTACCATAACGTGTTCCGATTGTTGGAAATTGTGGAAAGTGTTAAGTGTGCCACTGTTATTCATAAGGTCGTATAGCGTTTGATTTTATAAAAATACCGTTTTGAGTTGGAATGATTTATAAACAACCCGTTTCATATTACCGTTGAGCTTACGGTTCGTAAAGTCTATAAAACATGACAGGGGATTTGTAAAATGTGCTTGAGCTAAGCTTATGTTACACATAGAGCCAGGTTCTCTGGATGATTGTCACGTTCGAGATATTATATTACGAGAACTGACAATTTTATGACTTTTTACAATTCTCGCAATGTATGTCTAATATAACAATCGTTTATACTCCTGAGAATCGTGCCCCTCATGATAACAGAGCATTGGGTGCAATTTTTCAATACAAAAGATTTCAACGCGCTACTGGTGATTTTGGAACACAATTTTTTGTATGAAAATTGTAAGTAGGCATCTATCTGAATAGGCACTACTTAATGTATAAAATAAAATACTTCGTGTAGGTATTTATCATATATACAAATATTTAGACGAAATTAAAGGGCTGCGATGCAAGTCCACTGTCAAAGACTACCCAATTAAGTCTAAGACGCTTTTCAATTAGAAGCTAGTACGGTTTTTGGTTCGAACCCAGTTTATTCAACTTATTCTGAATCTAATAAGAAATATTAAGAGTAAATTAATTGTAGCGGCAAACTTCTTTACTATCGTGATACTAAGTCTACAGAATGACAGTAAATAATACTTAATAGTCACACAAATCTTGTTTCGGTATCAGGAACTTTTAGCACAACAACCGTAGACATGGGATCTGTCGACGTGACGACGACGAACATGATTTACTAAAAAAACGGATAAAAATAAATGTTTGGGAAAAGATTTGGGACAACCAGGAAGGACCACAATCAGGAAAATACATTGTTTTCTCTATCGTAGAGTCAATTTAAAAACGGCATGATAAGAGGGCAGAGACCTGATTCTCAGCTATACATATTTAGTGTCACGTTAGATATATATCGCGGAAACTGTCAAAACTGTATGAAAATTGGTCAGTTCTTGCGATATATATCGAATGTGATAATTATATATATTCCCGAGAGTAAACGCCCAGTCAAAGGGATTCTGACGATTCGATATATTTGATTCTGTTAGATATATATCGTGGAAACTGTCAAAACTGTATGAAAATTGACAGTTCTCGCAGTATTGATACAATATAAATTCGGAACAAAAATCGGCTGATCAGACGAACATTTGTCCGGCAGCGAGAATCTAACCCGCAACTTATGCGTACTGACTATTCGCCCAACCAACAAGATTTTCCTTTGAAACATGTTTGAAACTAAGAAGTCACCAGCTCTTTACCGTGACCTTACTGGGTTAGTGTCAAGATCGTGTTAACATGCCCACACGTTTTGTATTAATACATTTGAAATGTCGTATTACAAGCATGACTAGGAAGTTTGGGTCCATTGATACTTGACAATAGCATGACCTAATCATGCTAACAAGTATCTGATTAGAGTCATCTGATTGACTTGTGGATGATGAGTGAGAATTTCCCACTAGAAAGTCCCACAGGTAAAAGTACCTACTTTTCCATATTGGATGAATAAAAACTTACAGCCGAATCGAAAAATCTTCATCTTTTTGTCGTGTAAAAATGCTTCCATTCCTACTTATGTGGTCTACTAATATTATAAAACTAAAATTATTAAAAAAAAAATTATGATGTATATAATGATGTATATGTTATGTCACCATATGATATACATACCTACATAGATACTTATAAAACACTCAGACACATCCATGTTCATAACACAAATGTTGGCCCTGGGTATCAAACCCACGACCGCAGCTCATGCAGAGCTACAGTTTGTTAAATATAGGTTGATACGCGGGATATTGATTGACATTGACATATGTAGCGATGACGAGGACCATTGATGACAAAAACTAAAATTGCTTTTCATTGGTTTGATAAACCGAATTGGTTTTCGTCATTGTTAAAATAGTGTTGCTTATTTAGTCGATGAAGACAATAAGGCTCCCGAAGGCAATGTGTCACAGAAAATAATTGACTCTTGCAACAATTGACGTTCAGAATTTTCTCATAAAATATCGTGTTGTCGCCACTTCAAACATTATTATGATAGTCATGTGAAATCGTGCACGAATAGTAGAAAGCTTGATGAAATATTGGCACAATAGGTGGTGATTCTAAAAGTAATTATGCTCCGGAAAAGCTGATAATATATCTTAATATGTAGGTATATGAAGTAGCTTTATTAACACTAGTTCATTTAAATCAATAGTACCACTGACTGATGACTTGACACGGAATGGCCTGGTAAATTCTTATCCGCGTGATAGTACCCCTTGACTATGAATACTGCCATTGGAAACTTTTATCTCCAAACACTACGTACCATATAAATTGGTAGTTTTGTTTTTGGAATGGGTTTGGAAATGGATAGTGTTCCAAATCCAAGAGGAGAGGGGTTTGCAATCTTAGTATTCGTCAGAATTGGAATGCCACACTAACATGTGACTTTAACTCACATGAATAGTGTTCCAAATCCAAAAGCAGAGTTAGCAATCTTAGTATTAATTGGAATTGAAATGCCACGCTAACTCGCATATAGTGTTCTATATCCAAGAGGAGAGGTATTTAATCGGAATTGGAATTTGGAATGCCATGCTAACTCAGACGGATAGCGTTCCAAATCCAAAAGGAGAGGTGTTTGCAATCTTAGTATTCGTCAGAATTGGAATGCCACGCTAACTCACATAGAAAGTGTTCCATATCCAAGAGGAGAGGTATTTAATCGGAATTGGAATTTCGAATGCCATGCTAACTCAGACAGATAGCGTTCCAAATCCTAGAGGAGAGGTGTTTTATCGGATATGGAATGCCACGCTAACTCACACACAGTGTTCCAAATCCAAGAGGAGAGGTGCTTGCAATCTTAGTATTCATCAGAATTGGAATGCCACACTAAAAGTGGCAATGTGCTCAATCAAAATTTTCAGACCCACATCCGTAAATTAATCTAATTATACTGTTAATAAAAAGTGTGGAAAAGTAGGTTGACCATAAAAAAGCATAATTGAGTTTGTATCTTGTTGCTGGGCTTCACGCTTGTGGACATGTAAGCGAATACGACAGTGAGTTAAGTGGGGTAATAGAGTACCTAATGTAGGCTGTAATTGTAGGGGAGTTTACGTGTATGTACGATAGTCGTCACTTAACTACAGATTAACAATCTAGACCAACCTCACTGCCTTTAGTCATACACTTCAAAATGTACAAATACATCGAAATTAACAGTGACTGGATATCGATGCGGGCATGTTATTCACTCACCTACGCACTCAGCACCAGATTAGTCCTTAGCAGAACATTTTTAGTACACTGACATCCGAAAGAGGTTGGTAGCCTCCTTTTTCGACAAAAAGTTGTCAGAATAAACAAAAGGCAATAATCATCGGCACCTATTGATAGAACTAAAATCGATTCATCATCATCCACAGCCCAACTGTATCTCCTACTAGAGGCTTCCTAGGGCCATCCACTAAAGTTGATTAACATTTCAAAAATCGTTGTACTTAAAAAGTATCCTTTTAATTCAAGATATTAATGGATTAAAAGGGAACGATTCAAAGTAAACCTCCAAATAAGGCATGTTAGTTTCGTCAGAAGTTTGATAGTTCCAAAACTATAGCAGTTTAAAATGTTAATAAACATTTGTGGCAGACAGTACATCAGAGTCGTCCCAAAAAAGAAGATATTTTAAATTGAAAGATAACTTTCTACCTCCGTAAGTATTTAGAACTTTCATAAGATTTTACGCGAAAAAAAGAAAAAAATAGCGGTTCCATAATTTTTTACAAATATTTATAAATCATCTAAAGAAAACATAAAAAATTCTATTAAAAATTATGGTTTCTTACCTTATACCACACTAGTTCATAAATTAAATTCATCTATGTGAAATGAATCAAATTACTCAGCATCATATTACGTTAACCAATCAGATATTAAAACTTAAATGATGCTTTCGACTGATACAGACAGGTTCATATTAATATTTGATTCGACTAAAGAGCAGCTTAAATTTACAGAAAGTCGTTAATAGTTAATTGACTCATGCAAAAGACATCTGTTTGGCGCTCAGGGAAGGTGGATAGCGAGTCGATCATTTCCTGAGGATGCCTTATGGGGAAGGCGAAACATTGTCGAATTTCTGTTGGGTTTTTGATCAACTCGTGAGAACAGGTTTTGTACTAAACATCTTTGTCTTTTGAATATCTTGAAATTCATAAAATCTACGCGGTCGGTTATGTACGCTAAGCTATATCAATCTGTATTTTCTCGAGCCTCTAAAAATCAGCTTTAGGATCGTGACTTCCTAACTTATATTATAAATGCGAAATTTAGTTTATTTGTATAATACGCTTTCATATCTTTACGTCAACCGATCATCATGAAATTTCATATACACGTCAGGGCTAAAGATAAGGACATAGGGTACCTTTCATCCAGAAAAAAGTTCCTGAGGCATAGTGAGTGTATTTATTTTCTTAGTAAACTTATATACAGGTCATTAAATAGTGACTCATTACTTACCTATACCTACGGTTCACTTCTATATTAAATGGCTTCTGGGATAGTTTCCACAATTTCGCCAGTATCAAGTATAATTATTCATAATAATATGAGGCAATGTAGTACGGTTTATAAGTCCAGTCGTCCAGTCTTCAGTCAGGTCCTGTTTTCTGCTAAAGCAATGGCCATTATAACAAAAAACGATCGGCGCACAATTTTCTCCATCAGAGAGTTTCCGTCCAAATCTTCTTTATTCCATTTCACTAATACTTGTGTCTTATTACTAACGTATAACTGTTAAAATACCATTAATAAATATCAATATACATTATAAAAACACTAGAAAATAAAATTTTATAAAAATGACACAGCCGTCGTTCAAGATGAAAAAAAATGGTGTCCATTTAGGCAAGTGTTTATTTACGTAAAGGTTTTACGACATTGGGCGTTGTCAAATAAATATGTCTTATCTGTATCTTGGCGACCGGCGATGATAATTTTCCATCAAGTAGTCCGTTTTCTTGACTCTGAGGATAAAAAAAACCAAAGCGTAATTTTTTGGTCTATTACTTTACTCTTTGATTTTGGCGAACGACAAAGCATTATAATTTGGAATCTACGCTTTCTCATTCGCCAAAATTGTACGTCTATGATACGAATAGTTTTACGCTAGTTTCCGTGATCGAACCTCAGAAAACGCATCTAAGCTCGTAAAGTCTGTTCAATCGAATTTATCTTGAGCTTATAAATCCTAAAATAACCCTTTAGCATTATCTCGACGATCGTATTGCTTCATGCGGTGGTGTGGGCGTACGTTATGGCCGTATCAAACAACCATCTGCGGTAGTCTACAGGCTACGGAAGTTTTATAGCAAATATTAATCAAATGACGGCAGAATTCGTTCAATCATTATGTAGACATACGACGTGGCAGTTAAAGCTAAGAATAAGTATTAATACCTCTCTATTTCCTCCCTAGACATTTTAACAATAAAAAACCAGCAAGGTGCTAGACGCACTTGCGGACGGAGGGTTCTTTCTTTTATTCTGTTTTAGTTACGTATCATAGTAGTTAACATATTTATTTAATTTGTTATTATAGCCCAGAAAAATTAGGAGTTTCACCTCGGAATGAGATATAGTCGGCTATAAACTTGTATAAACCTTTATTTGATCACTCTAAAACATGTCTCAAAACCTACTTATCATAGGGTGTTAGCTTCTACAGATATACCAAGGTCAAAGGTAAAAAAATCGATCGGGTGTTATATGCTAATTATATGTTAATAAATATTGTAGAAAATTAAATTTTCTACAACTTTTGTTTGCTTTACTTTACTCAAAATAGTTAAACACTGCGCGCGCTCTGCCCTCAATCTCGAAAATGGTTCAAGATATTAAAAAAATGTTTGAACAAAAGATGTAGAGAATTTAATCTTCTTCAATATTTATTGAGATATATATATAGCATAAAACCCATAGGAAAAATGATATTTGCAATAAATCGATTTTTTGACCTTCGTCCTTGAAATATCTGAAAAAGCTAATACCCTACGATAAGTAGGTTTCGAGACAAGTTTTAGAGAGCTCAAATATAGGTTTATACAAGTTAATAGCCGACTATCTCTCATTCCGAGATTCGTGCCCTAATTTGTCAGATTTTCTTGGACTATTAAAGCAGCAACAGATATACACAGATATACAGAATCATCATATGTGAAAATTTCAACTGTCAAGCTATCACGGTTCATGAGATACGGCCTGGTGATATACAGACAGATAGAGCCAGATAAACAGACGAATAGTGGAGTCTTTGTAATAGGTTCCCTTTTTTACCCTTTGGGTACGGAACCCTAAAAGAGACGGGCAGTAAGTACCAAAACAACTTTTATCAGGACACTACTGGACCTAGGCCTCCCCTAAAAAGAACGATATGTCCATAATCGTACACTGGGTATGAGGGTCGGGGATTGCATGGTACAGCTTTAGGTGCGGGTGATATACCGCAATCATCCGGCCGCGAGAGCCCGTTTGTTATTTATCAGGGTGCACCACGGGCGATTGAAGTTGGCTTGGGTTCCGAAGATGGAGGATGGAACCTCTCACATCCCTACACGTACACTTATAGCCGTATACTGTCACAGTTTGATGATTTAACATACAACTGTCCACGTTCTACATTGAGCTATAAATGCCGTAGATCTCATCATCATCAGCCTATAGCAGTCCACTGCCGAACATAGGCCTCCCCTAATGAGCGCCATTGCGCCCTGGTCTGAGCTCAACGCATCCAGCTTCTACCATCAGCCCTTCACATCCTACACTACGTTGGCCGAGCCGTTTTCACCACTCAAGAACTTGTTTACCCCAACGGTTATCGTTACTTCGGCAGATATGGCCAACCCACCGCCACTTCGAGTTACGCAGATCCGTAGATCTTTCTGTTACAAAATAACCCATTATAAAATTTGTAGGCTGGGTAGAAATAAATTAAACAAATGATGCTGGCAAAATAATATTGGATTGCAATAACCTGTTGTTACGGCAAATTAGATTCTGCGTTGGATGTGTAAGTATTGGATAACCAAAAATGCAATCACCAATCTCCCAACCAACTTCCCACTTTGTGTACATATAGTACCTACCTACCTAGTTTAGTAGTTTAAATTATGATGCATTTAAAACATGAAAAGCATGGCATCGTCTTAGAGTGTAGAGATAGGTATACTTTTGGCTGTGTAATTACGAGTCATTGTAATGCGCCATTAAAACAGTAATTTTTAAGTAGCTATAATTTGTGAAACACATACCTAGGTACTTTTTGTCGCGAAGTGAAACCGTGAACTCGAGATAAGTTACGGTTTTTTTTAAAATCTGTAAACGAAAGTGGTACGAAATGTATACAGTTGGTTTATGCATCAAATTGATTAAATTGTTCCGTTTGTTATTTTGTAAGAATGTACGGGAAATGATAGAATGGAGTATATTTCTAATTATAAGTGGAACATCACAGTTCATGTCCCTCTAGCAGTAGCGTATAAAACAAACATCGCCACGACTTATTTCAAATAATGGATGTCTCAGTTCGCTCTGTCTTTAGCTTCTTGATAAAAATTTAATATTGTGTCCTACTTTTTTAACCTTGAAAGACCGTAATTAGTATTATATAACATTTATTTAAATTCTGTATGACACTCTTTTAATTATTTGCATGGCTCTAATTGACTAAGTATTAAGGATCCTGACTTATGATTAAGAACTATTGTACCAATACCTAAAGCAAATAAATGAATTATGAATTATTATGAATACTTAACATAATAATAGCGTGCATGAAATTGACAGTTTATAAACACTATAGGTCAGATTCCTAATTTGAAAATAGAACGCGTACGTATTTTTAACGTTCGAAAAGTTTCTGAGTCGAATCTGTCAGTTTTGTTCGATTCTATTTCTATTTCCACGGTTAACCATACTACGTTGCCTCATAATATTATGAACATTATACTTGATACTGGCGAAATTGTGGAAACTATCCCAGAAGCCTAAATTAATAAAGAAATGAAGTGACCTCTCTATTGCAGTGAGCCTTTGCCCACTTACTTCAGTCGGAACTCGGGCCTTCGCCTGCCTGATAGGATTTTAAATTTCGTACATACTTATTTAGAATTCCGAGTAAAATAACCATAATCAAGTAAGCAAGTACACGCAAACTAAGTTGCAGGTAGGTCAGCTCGCATATCATATAGCACCTTGTGTAACCTACTTAGAATTCATTTTTGTAGAACTCGAACAGTGAGTACCTAATGTGCTGTAAAGCATGTAATCTATCATTTGTAGTTTGTATATGTGTAGTGATTGTACAAAGTAACAATGACATAAAATGTAAGTAGGTACCTTTATTAATTCAACTCGACCAACATTGCAACAGGTACGGGCAAGGGGCATATTTTTGTTTCCTGACGCGAGCTACTCAGAGCAATTGGATAATATACACTGCAGTGTGAAATTTATCCTACATTTTTTTAATAGTTACACAACATCACCTATCCACTAAGCAGAGGCTATGGGAGCCAAATGACATATAGAAAGATATGTATTTCTTTTTTAAATACGAGTAAATACATAGAAAGCACCCAGACCCGAAACAAATATCTATAACATTTGTCCCGCAGCGGGAATCGAACCCGCAACCTTCTGCGTCTCAGGCAGGTCTTAACCCACTGCACCACAGAGAGTCAAATAACGTAATATTATAAGGCTAAAGTTTGTGAAATGTGAACTGAAATTGGAATTTTTGTTGCTCCTTCTAGCCAAAACTACTAAGCTGGACGACTTTTACGAATATTTCAACGTATCGTAATGAAAAATTTTGCCCAATGACAAAGCGTTATTTTGAATCTACGCTTGGTCATTGCCCAAAATTTTACATCTACGATACGAATACTTTTTCCAGTATTCGTGATCGAGCCTCGGATTCAGCTGAAATGCACATTTATGAAGTCTAGACCTGGAATAACAAATAGGCTCAACTTTTTATTGGGGTACCTACCACGCGAGCGATGCGGGCCGAAGCAAGTCTTCAATAGTTTGACAAAGTTTTCAGAAAAATAAAAGAAAGAAGCGTATCGTTTCAAATTACTTTTTGAACAGACTTCAAAAAAAGAAAAAGGACTTATACTTATATCTCCGTCTATTGTGGACCGATAAATTTTTTTTTTGTTTGAAAGGATGATTCACAGGTCGTCCCATAAAAAATCCCGCAAAACTCAAAAAAACATCCTCACTGTAAGTTTCGCCCTGAATCAAACATTGATGTTGGTTTTCGTTTTATTTTTTACATGCTATTTCCCAACTATTCGAGAGTTCTTGTGATTTCAATTACAGAACAGTTCATAAACAATTTTAGAACCACTATGAATTTTAATTACAGCATCGAACACCCGCCGGTTGCCCACATTATCTTAATCCGTACTCTCACTAGCAGAGAATGGCGTCGGCTAGCGGAATTTCATAAAATCATTATTAATTTATTAATGTTATACGGAGCGCTCAGCGCGCTCTCTCTGCTAAATGGAACTTACGCTTGGCTGCTTATATCTACGTGTCCTCGTGAGCAAATTGCTGTATGTAGGTCGAAGAGTTGTAACAGAATTCCCACTGCTGGGGTGCTTGTGTATTTAGTTTTTTTTATTTTCTTGGTTTGTTATGGTGAGATATGGATTCAGTATCTGGCCCCTTTTTAACATTGTTAATAATACAATTTTTGGTTACAGCAACAATTCTACAACTTAGCAAAAATGGCTGTATAAAGATTAAAATTTATATGATTATATTTGCATGTGTAATTATACGTATTTGTAGAAAAAAATGCTGTAATAAACCATAATTCATATTAACAAGATTACACAAATTGTAAAATTTCCCTGTCAGAATTGTACAATTTTACAAAATATGTAAATGTCCAACAATTATGGTTTTAAAAAGCATTACTTCCAGAAATATGTAGAATGGCTCATGCAAAAATAAACATAATTAAATGTATATTGTACAGTCTTTTTTTACTAAATAGAAGCTAATAGAATTGTAAGCTGTTACCTGTAAAATTGGTAAGTTTTAATAAAAAAGGGGGCGTAGTTTGAAATAATATGGTTATTTGGCTGTGCATTATTGTCAGTCGCACAGACGGCTTGTTTACAGTTTCATAAATTCTTTCCGTTTTTTCTTGTGCCGCATCAACTTGTCTCTATTTCTCAATCAGACTTGGAGCTCTATGATAACGGCTTACATTTTAGTATTAAACGGGTTCTTAATCAGTGTTTCGATGTATTTTATGGAGGAATTTAACTCGAAAAACCAGCTAATTATTAAAGAAACGATATATTTATACGTTTGTATTTTGGGCGTCTAACGGTGTGGTGTTACTGCTAGAATACTTATTAAATATTGTAATATAATTGTGTATTGGTTCACCTTTATTTTCAAAATCATTGATAAAAAAAATGTACACAGATAAAAACTACCCTACTTTCTGCCTACCGCTCTGGGAAAAAGGCGTGACCTTATGTATGTATCTACAGATAAAAACAGTAGCTCTAATAGGAGTAGATGCTTTAAGCACTATAGCACGTTGACTGCGGGCCTCGGATATGACACTACGCGCCATGCCCACGAGTAGCAGCAGCTCAGCTAGACGTGTGTGCACGTGTGTTTTCATCGATCAAAGCGTATACATTAACTACCTTTGACCTTGACTTTGACTTTACCTCTTGACGTTACTTTTTGTGAAAATTCTCCACATATTTTTCATTAGCTTCCGTAACAGCTTCACAAAATTGATAATGTGCAATATTTACTAGCATTTTCAATATCGTGATTGGTGCAAGCATCACAAAAAATAATTATCTATTGTTAAAAAATAATTATCTATTCATTAATTATGAATTATTCATGCAAAGTCGCGGTTTGTACACATCTATAGAGGATAGAACTAAATTCTGATGTAGTTTGTGCGTGTCTATTGAAGGCGATTTATAAGGCCCGAGATTTCGAATAGAATTGAATACTTATGAGTTGTGATCGTATTTTTATCATTGCACTTAATTCACATGCCTCAGTGCTTTGTCGACTTAGGGCCCATTTCCATGTGTTTAAAAATTTGGGACCGCATTCGAATGAGTATCCCTACGAACCTAAAACCTCCTAAGCATACCTTAAATAGGGGTTAATAGTGATGATGACTGGGTAAACAAATAATAAAACGAATTAGTCCGTCAGTTTGATTAACAAAAAAAATTGGATACACATTTTTTTTATATTTTTAATCAATAGGAATTAACAATAATAAAGAGCATCAAAGTTCGGGAGTGGGGGCTCGTGACGTCACTTGTATGTAAAAAGTTTACTTACCCGTGACGTCACGCTGAACTTCAACACGCTATATTTTTGTAATTTATAGTTTAATTGACAAAATAAAAAATACGTGTCCAATATTTTTTGATAATTTAAATGACGGACTAATCAGAATTTTTTAGGCATCTAGCCTATTATGGTATTGCCAAGCTTTTTTTTGTACGTTAATAGAAATCAAACTTAACTCAAACATGTGGAAAAAATATACATGTAGTAGTACGATTAGGGAATGCAATCTCGAGACGAGATCGCTAACGGCCGGTTCCTATATTATACCGCTACTGATGACGCTTCGTTTTCCCTTTAAAAACTGTAAAATTTTCAACGCCTCGTTGTTAATTTCTGACAGTTTTTGAAGGGAAAACGAAGCGTCTTCGGTAACGGTATAATTTAGGATTCGTCGGTTAGTCGAGATCTTGAGGGATCAGAAACTCGATCTCGGCGAGATCTCGGCATTTTCGGGATGGAATGGATTTCGAAAAGTATTATTTTAATTAGATAACTGAAACTTGATTGAAACTGCTTAGTAGTTGTGATTATGACGCGAGTAAGATACTACATAAATTATTGAAAAAAAGTTTTTTTATACATTTTTTACCTGGCCGTAGTCCTCTTCGGTCGGGTTATGTTTTTTGGGTGTATGTATGTTTGTAATATTATTTGTCGGTCACTGTAGCCCAAACGGCTGGACGGATTTGACAAGGTGTCGTTGGATTAGTCTAGATCAGAAGGGTGACATAGGCTATATTAAATGTCGAAAAATCCAAAATGGCGTCTGTAAGAAGCCATTTTCAATTTACGATAAAGTAAAAAGGTATAAAATTTCCTCGATTTCCACAAATTAGATGTCATTGGTTCTACGAGATATATGGCCTGCCCACTGCCACTTCAACTTGCTGATTTTGAGAGCTATGTCGGTTACCCTGGTTCTCTTACGGATCTCCTCATTTCGAATTTCATCACGCAGGGAGACTCCGATTTGACTGACCTTTTGACCTGACCATCAAATTGACATGTAGATTATATAAAGTATCAAAAAATCCAATATGGCGACTGTAAGATGCTATTTTTATTATAAGCTGGACGGAAAGGATAAAAAACTGATCGATTTCCACAAACTAGGTGTTGGTCTGAATCATTAAATAGACATGTAAATTATATGAAATGTCAAAAAAACAATATGGTGGATGTGAGAATTAACCTAAGCAATTAAATCTAAAAAAATATGTTTTCTGGGGACGACAAAGAATCTTTTCTTCTCTGATATTCAAGGGTTGTCAAGATTACACTTTCATAAAAAAAAACTTATTTTCTGAGTTTGTGGAACCGATCTCCGTTTTTCGAAAATACGGCCCGAAGGCATCGACGAACACAAAGTTACTAAAAACTTCATGCTCGTCTATGAAGTTGGGTTTTTTGTTTTTTAAATAAATACTTGTTTACTTATGTTATGTTAATGAACACAAAACTTCAGACCCGCAAAATCATTCATAAAGAAAGTAATTATTTTAACTAAGATATTGATGGTGAAAACAAAAATTTCAGTGGGAAACTGAGTTACTAAATAGATCCTCTAGTGACAAAATGACTGACATTTTATAATAAAACTATTGAGAAAATTAAATTACAGGTAAAGTTACAGGCACAAGAGGCTTATAATCTTCATGCTTCAGGTTGATGGACGCAGGGCGTTGCATCGTACTGATAGGTAATGGTTACTCATAACATCAGGTGGGCCTTGTGCTGGTTCCATCTTCAAGTACCATAAAAAAAAGAATAAAAACTGCAGGAGGTGATTCCACCAATAGATTTTCATGTTTCATGTCTAGATTCTAAGTTCTGTAGAGATAAGCTGGCAAGACTAACACTTACCCATATTATCGCAAAGTGCATAGCAAATGTAGGTACCGTAACCCGCTGTAACGTGACCACCTATGTCCAGGGTCAAGCATGTCACATGTTTTATGATACTCCTTTCGTTGAGGGAAATATACGCAACGCGTTTCGAAATACCAGCTTTAGCCTGCTGCTCCGCTCGATTTGTACCCGGAGGATAGGTATCCAATATATTATGTTACTTGCTTAGCCTATTTGTTATACCATGGTCTACAATTATCAAATTAATAAAGCGTTCAGTAGTTTTGGCGTGCAGCATTTCACATTTCTCAAACTTTTGACTTTATTATATTAGTAAGATAGGATAGGATAAGATAGAATGCCTGGTCTAGAACTAACATGTTCAAATTTCACGTTTCTCAAACTTTCGCCTTTATAATACCAGTAAGATAGGATAGGATAGGATAAGACAGGATAAGATATAATGCCTGGTCTAGAACAAACATATTGAAATTAAACATTTCTCAAACTTTCGCCGTTATAATTTTAGTAAGATAGGATAGGATAAAATAGGATAGGGTGAGTCAGAATAGGATAGTATAGGATAAGATAAGACAAGATAAGATAGAATGCCTGGTCTAGAGCTACCATGTTCAAATTTTACATTTCTCAAACTTTCGCCTTTATAATACTAGTAAGATAGGATAGGATAGGATAGGATAGGATAGGATAAGACAGGATAAGACAGAATGCCTGGTCTAGAACTAACATGTTCAAATTTCACATTTCTCTAACTTTCACCTTTATAATATTAGTAGGATAGGACCTATCCTATATATGATACACCCTAGTATATGATACACCCTAGTATATGATAGGATGCCTGGTCTAGGACTAAATACATGTGCAGTTTTTCGTGTAATTTTGAACAGATTACACGAAAATTTGCACATTTTGCATAATTTTGACAACAAACAAGTACGTACATCCAAACCACCTCTTGTATTTTAATTCTTATAGTGACACGTTTACACGGGCAGTAAAGCATATGATCTATCCCACTTTATATTTTGTAATATCTCAAAGAGTGACAGCGTTTTCGATGAAAGCTCCCCGGCAGCTTGACTTCCGACATTTTCAACAATTGTTTTCAAATTTCAACCAATTTATACAAAACCTCAACATATTATATACCTAAACCTTTCTCATGAATCACTCTACTTTCTAAAAAAATGAAAATACGTTCAGTAGTTTTTAGTTTATCGCGAACAGACAGACAGACTTGACGGGGACTTTGTTTATCATATGTAGTGATAGTGATGTAGAATGTTTCATGTACGAGTGATAAGATTATTTAAATTGCAGAGATAGTCGGATGTATTGACCATTGGCCATTTAGTATCGTATGTATGTAAGTGCTGTTTTATCGGAAAAGGTGTAAATAATATTCTGCAACAAAGTAGGTTCTTTGATGGCTGGACAATTTATGTAGCAGTTTTACAGTCTCTTAAGCCGGCCATACACGGGCAGCTAAAAACAGCCAGTATCGACTGCTTCAAGCTGCGACTGCATGGTGAACTTTCTCTACGTACATATACACGAACCGCTCGAGAAGTTGCAACTGCTTCGGGCGGTGAAATTTCATCGTGCGGTCAAGCAGTCACTAGTAGTCAGTACACTGACTGCTCGAGCTTTCGACTGCCCTCGCGCAGTTACCTCCGCCCGCGCTCTTCATTCCATCGCTTCACGCTTCCTGCATGCACGCTTTGTTTGTTTATTAAGAACAATTGAAATTGGTAACTGCTCGAGCAGTTATCAATGGCAGCTTCAAGCGGTTGACTCTGTCTGCAAGAGCGGTCGGTGTATGTTGATAACGGGGTAACTGCTCGAGCAGTCCGTGTACGGCGGCACTAAATTGTTTACTTATATAAGTATGTTTTCCGTA
Source organism: Horisme vitalbata (assembly GCA_951804965.1). Lineage (NCBI taxonomy): Eukaryota > Metazoa > Arthropoda > Insecta > Lepidoptera > Geometridae > Horisme > Horisme vitalbata. The sequence goes on from OX638100.1 coordinate 14,168,727, forward strand.
TGCTTTTCTTTTAGTTGCTTTTACTAGCTCTTTTCGTTCCACTGCACTGCTGGGTAAAGGCCTCAAAATTTTCCATACAACCTTGTTTTCGCAGTCTTTACCATTCCTTCGTAAAAGGAATTCAGATCACCCCCCGCCAACACTTTTTGGCCGACCCCGATGTTACCGAGCGCCAGGTGTCCATGTGGTGGTGGTGTTTGCCCACCTCGCTAAAAGCATACGGCTAACAAGTCCCGCCAAACCCTCTTTCTATCAGTGTCATGAAAAATAAAAATAAAACCAAAGCATGAGTGATCGTTTCAAATTCGTTAGCGTAACAAACTAACAGACAATTTGGCATTTTTAATATTACTTAAGAATACCATCGAATGATTCAATCATGGTTATTAGGCACTACCTAGCGCACAATTGATTATTTATATCCTTAGGAATAAACGAAGAGTTGTGCGGAGCGGTTAGCGGAACGAGTAGAAAACACCTGTTCTAATTTTATTATTGTGGAAATATTACTCAGGAGCCGTGTATACTTACGTTTTAGAAGTACTCACGTATAAGAATAATAACGAATTTATGAGTCCATTCCCTATCACATTCGCTCTGGAGTCAGCCAAGGATCAGTGCTAGGGCCATTGTTGTTGATCTACCAATCCACCTTACTGTTGCCAAAACTCTGCTTTATGCGGACGATTTAAAATTATACACTAGCATCAACTCTCTCGTGGATTGCTTGGCACATCAACAGGATATCGATGCAGTTTGTCAGTGGAGTATTAATAACAAAATGGAATAAGAGCCCCTCTTATTTCTGAGTAGGTAACTCCTAAGTGGCCCTGGTAGAGCCACTTAGGAGTTACTTACTGTTGTGTTTACCTATGTAGTGCTTGTACATGTGCTCTGTTCTGTTCTCCTTCTCCATACATTATTGATGCTAATGATGCTAAATTGGTGGGAAAAAGAAGCTTTTTGTCTACGGGAAAAGAATAATACTATACTGCGTCGCGGCTTCGGCGTATCGCGTCGTATAAGCCTAGGCAAGTGATTGACGCGGAATAAAGTGTTTAATAAATACGCTCGAAGCTTCATCTTGCCTCTATGCGTGCACTATGCGTTTGGCCTAATGCTATCATTGTATTGTTGACAAGGTTTCTTTGTGTGGCTACAGGCTACAGTTACGGGCTTTTATCAATCGCCTCAATTGTACCACCTACGATATTCAAGAATGTTGAATAGATTGCGCTAATGTATTGTGATTGCGTTTATCACAAAGATATCTTAATGTATTGTACAGTCAGCCATATAATATTTCTTAAATGATTATTATTATTTCACAATCATTTATAAATATAAAAGGATCAAGGCGAATCTCTGGAATGACGTCAAAAGATTCGTCTTTAAAAAAAAATAAAGCACTTTGAAAAAAGTAAAGTATAATAATTTGGTTGCTAACTGCATAAAATGTTATGTAAATGTATGCATGTTATGTTAAACAATAAGACTGCCTACTTATACTTTTTTACTTCTTTTTCTTCTTCGTCTTCTGTATGAGCTAGTGGCCAACTCTTACCCTTGTTTACACGACTAACTCAGTTTTTTATATGTGAACAAGAACCTTAATATAATGTAATGGAATACGGTTCAGCGAGCAATTAATTACCAAAATAGTCTCACAAATTTAAACTTGATTGCCAAAATTCACAGACACGTCGACTAAACAAAGTAATACAAAATAAGTGCGCTATGTCCGTCCGTCCCTACTTTTTCTCACTCGTAACCTAAGGCGTTTCGGAATGAAGAAATTAATCGTCGTCCGCAATAATAAATGATGTCATTTATATTTTAATTAAGATACACCTGGTGTATGAGATGAGTAATGGCATTGGTATCAATCTTTTGACCTTATAATAGATTATAGTGTACATTAGCAGTCATTTATTTTACTTACTTGCTGTTGTTCAAGCTTTGGGCTTCGATTTATAGAAAGGTACGGCTTTGTGATTGAAAAATGAACTGTCCAAATTATTTTTAAGGAATTCTTGTCGTGAGTTATTTGTAAAATTTATTTTATTTTATTGCAAGATAATTTTAAGAAGTCCTATCAATCTTATACCCTTTTGTACAAAATTTGTCCAAATCATTAATTTTTTTACTTATTGTAGAGTACATGAAAACTATACTAAGGGTGGTTGAATGACAATGCACAAAATTATATCGCTATAGCACGTCCGCGCGCCTCAGCTGCCGCTTGCAGAGTCAGCCGCGCGGGTCGACTACACTTTATTATTTATCAGTACACTACACTTATAATTAACAGACAGACACTTAAGTATAATAAATAAAAAAAAGTAACAATTTTTTTATGTCACATTTTTTTAAAAATGGGCTTGTATTTTATACTAGTCTACCAGTTTAAAACAGCTCAGTGAGCTTTAGGACAAACTATGCTCGGAGTCTCTCTGAAGGACAGAATCTGCGACGAGATCCGAGACTATTTGATAGAGAGATACATGAGAATTACCAAGCTAAAATGTAAGGCCATATTTACCGAAGAACTGACAACCGTTGGGATTAACGAGTGCTTGATTGGAGACCGCGGTTCGGCAAAAGTAGTTTAGGACGCCCTGAGGCCAGTGAAGGGACGATTTGCGAAAGGCTGCTGGATACGTCGCGCTTAGGACTGAGCGCAATGGGGGAGGCCTAAGTCCAGCAATGAATGCTATATATAATGCTGATGTTGATGATGGTCATATTATGTGTTTGGACTCAACATGGCTTATTCAATACATTCTAAGTTCTATGATATTACGAAAGTTGCTGGGCATTCCTGGATGAGAGAGGCACAGGACAGAGGAAGCCGGCAAAAACTATGGGAGGTATATACACAACAGGGGGTAATTCCGGGCTGAGACGACGATGATGATTAATTACATTATGTTGAAAAATAGAGACTACTCCAATGAGAAAACAGCAGTGATAATTATAAAGAGGATAAAAGTTTGCAGATAAACATATCGTTCGATTAAACTGTTAATAACACACCAAGCTACCTACATCAATGCATATCAAAGTTAATATCAAGATCGTGAGAGACCTTTATTGAAGCTGTCTGTAATGGTGGTTTATTATTGTAATTTTGTAATTGGGTGAAAACGGTTCATTAGTTTTGAGTTAAGGTTTTTATTCAAATCGTATATTTATGCTATCGCATCGACCTGGTGGCATCCAGTTAAAATGATGCCAGGTTTTAGTTTATCTATGTCAGAGATAACAGAAGGTTCTAAGTTGTTATAGAAATTTTGAAAATTTCAACGGAAATTGTAAGTGTAAGGGGTTCCCAACGCCACTTTTGGAACTCAAGCCAACTTCACCTGTCCGTGGTGCACCTTGCTAACTAACAGTCGGTGCTCTGGTGACATCGTCATTCCCTAGCCGCTAACGGGCACGGACTGGAATAGGCTGGTGTTGTTGTAATGAAAAACATCGAGCTTTCTTTCATCTTTTTGCTCAAGTCGTTGACCAGTTGTCAGCAGAAAACAGACTCCAATCATATTTGTATCATGTCGTTATCATTTTCATCTACGTCAGATGTGATTCCGGTTTTCCAGATGTAAGGAAAGTTTTCTTAATCACCATGCTACATGCAGTTTGGTGGTAATGGAAATTTCGATATTTCAAGTATTTTTTTTTAACAAGTTTAGTTCTGTTACGTGCTGGTCCTGGCAATAAATGTAGGCCTCGTCAGTATCTACGAGAATGTGTTAAGAGGTGACTATGAGTTACACCTAGAGATACCTAGAGATGGTCTGTAGCATCTACTGGTGTGGGCATTCAACACCAAATGTGCTCGCTAAACTTGGAAAATCCTTCGCAATATTGATAAGCATACGGCATAGGGTCTGTTAATACTAGACTAATAATCACACAGAACTTCCAACTCTCACAGAAAAATTAAACCCTCATTTGAGTATAGTTTCCAATCCAATATTCAGCGCGCTTCCCACCCACATACCGCGCTCATACATCGTCTTCATAGTACATGCGAAATATTCTCTCAGCTCAACGTATACTTTCTAAAGCATTTATTTATCTAAATACCGAAGCCGGCTGGCTAACGAGCGAGCCTCGTGAAATCGCTTTATATCCTTTGATAATTACCGATATTCACACAGATATAGCTTCACGCCTATAATGGGGTGTTTTGAGAAAATTGGCCCGCAATCGCCGTAGGCTAGGTCTGAGTCATTCTGTCTTTCATGTATTGTTTTCTATCTTTTCATTCGACCAATATCTGGCTCAGTTTCAGATCATTCAATAGTATATTATTTAGCAAAAAAAATTCAATAAAACGTAACGTTACGTGAAATTGAAAACAGATAAATTTAGATGATTTGATTCGTAATAAAACCATTTCTTCTTGTAAAAGACATCAACGCGCTCTCTGTTGATGTAACTTTTAACAATCATGTGGTTCCCATAATACAAGCTCTGCTTAGTTTGGGGATACATGATGCTGTGTGATAGTGTCCAGTATATTTTTTTTATTCTTTATTCTTTTAAGTAGTTTCATCATTTAATAAAATGTTATTTATTTAAATTCACTTAATTTCCTTTAACTTTATTAGATTTTAGATTATGTAATTGATAGGCACGGTGAGTTTGAATTCGTATTTTATCCCAAAAAGAAATCTAAGTACGCCCAAGGTCAATAACTTTTGTTCAAAAACTTTTCGAATTTTATACTTTTTTTAATGAAGAATATGCAAGAAGGATATACGCAATAATTTTATAGCGAGAGAGGCAGCTCTTGAAATTTTATTTTGTTAATCATTACCTTGAATGCTTGATGATGATAATGGTAGCTCTGCCACCTACAATTTTAGGATTAATTGAAGAACAATTTACTTACTTATTTAGTATAAACTTTTTATAAAAAATTAAATCGACTTCAAATAAATCACTTCTTACTTCTTGCCCTAAAGAATTTTGAAAATCGGTTTACAATTGACGGAGATATTAGTGATCATAGGGCGAAAATTACAAGTGAGGATGAGGTTTTTAGAGTTTTTCGGGAAAAGTACCTACCAATGCCTCAGGAATAAAATTTATATGGGACCACCTGTAAAGTACATTCTTTTAAATAAAAAAAATTTGAAAATCGGTTTACAATTGAAGGAGATATCGGTGAACATACATAAAAAAGTCGAAAAAAAGGGTTCCCACGAATTGAAAACCTCCTCCTTTTTGAAGTCGGTTAAAAACTTGTGAGGCCGCCCTAGAACTTTTATTTTATCAAGTTTTATCCTCAAATTATTTATGAATATAATGGTAACTCTGCCTTCATTTCAGGTCTCCCATACACAACACAAAGATTAAGATTTTAGTTTTTAACTGTTCTTACAACTTATTGACAATCATGTTCCAAATCACCCCTTTTGGGATAACAATTAAAACTCACCTTGTGTAGCATAGAATCTGCGTTGTCTGTTTAGTAACAAAAACGTTTAACTAAGAAAAATACTCCAATGAGTTGAAAACATCCTCCTTTTTCGAAGTCAGCTAAAAACGGGAAAACGAGACTAATCAACTATTGAAATTTTTGTTGGTTGTATACCTACTTGTATGTCAGAATACTTATTCAAAGACCATTGTAACAAGATGGCCGATAAGCGAAAGATAGACGCCGGTAGATACCCATGTTGGTAAAGCGTTAAGTCTTCGGCATAAATGGGTAAATAGCAGCTTGGTAGCTTGATATATTCGCTTGCGCTAGTTTGATATATTTCATCATCACGATCAGCTATATGTAGTCTATTGCTGGAGATAAACCTCCCCAATTTACGCCATTGTCCTCAACTTAACGCATCCAGCTTCTGCCAGTGCCTCTCTCAGAGTGTCACTCCACTAGGCCGGACAGCATCTAAACTTCGTTTGCCGTTTGATTTATTTGGGTTGTTTTGTTTATATACTGACGTTATGTAATCATATCTACATAAAATCGTGAAATAAGCTTTAACCTCAAAAAATCTCTGTCTCTTTTGATTCTCAACATTACCATCAGCCTAAAGTAGTCCACTGCTGGACATAGCCCCCAATAACTGCTATTACGCCCGGTACTCAGCTCGACGCATCCAGATTCTACCTTTCGCAGATCGTCATTCTACCTGGCCAATGAGGGCCATGTTTACCGTTTTTAATTATTTACTGACCTTATGTGTCTACATAAAATCTACATAAAAAAACAGCTTCAGCCTAAAATAAAGCTTTTTATCGAAGGAATAAGGGTAAATAAAGTCGTTTACGGAATAATAAAAAGAGTTACTCCTTCGTAAAAATCAGTTACGAAAACTAACACCCAAGTCTCATTAGAGAGACTTGACTTTGTATCCCTTTTGTTCTGAATAGTACTAAGGGCACCCTAAGCTTTCTAGTATGTAAGCCTTGCTTTGTAACTGACCGCATCATTTTAAACAATGACCGACCTACAGCTAAGGAATGGTGAAAGTCAGAAAATAACATCTTGTTTAATATAGGAAATGTGCAAAACAACTTACTTTGTTAGCGTTTTTACGGTTGTTTTGTTGCAGTCGTATATTAACGTTTGTAGGAATTTATACTTTGAGTTTAGTTGATAAAACCTGTCCCAACCATGGGATTTGAATACAGAAGCTGATAGAATTCTTTGGATCATCAGAAAAATAAACAAATGAGTTTTTGTTTGTGTTTACGTTGGCTTAAGTAGTTCAATTTAGGTTTCTAATTTGGAACACAAGTACAGAACACTACTTTTTTTTAAATATATTTTCGGCCATATTGTATAATTTAGGAATTAAAAAAGTCTTAGCCATATAATTTTAAATAAAAAAAGAAGAGATTATGTTATTTACATATTTATCAAATATTTATACAACCTATATTCGACCGTTGCACCTGCTTCTCAAAACCACAACACTGACTGTGGTTGCTTTGTGGTTCAAATAAATAGCATTCATCATAAATTTCTGATTAATATTTAACCACTCGTACTTACCTTGATCTACACGTACATACTTCATTTCTAAACGAGAGACGCATCATTGAAAGATTCATCAACTATTCTACAATTTCAGTCTTTTTACCTTAATGTTAGGGTTGAAATTGAATTGGATCGTTTGTGTTTTCTACCAACTAGTTGCGCTTACGCACGTATGAATATATTTCACGGTGAAACATCGGGGACTGGGGCAATGTTTAATACCGTTTATTACTGTATGCTTACTGACCATTATGTTTTAATGGTTGTACAAATTTCTTTGCCTTTTTGACAGGTCATGATGAAAGTCGCTTTTAAATAATGCCAGTAATAATTTCACAACCTTTGTGGATGAGAAAAAAAAATTGAATGCCGAAAAACGTGAGGATGTTGTCCCATTCGCTGGACCGACCAAATCCGCAATACTCCTAAAACCCAATTGCAACACGCCATTCGTGTCGCAGAAGATCGCGGTAAATGGAAAAAGACCATAAAAGAGAAGAGGCCACGACCCTCTGCCCTGAGGAAACGACGCACAGAGAGAGTGAGAGACGTAGGAGTGCGGGATTAATTCCGCAGATACCCACCAGATAAGTTTGTACCTTCAGATTGCATTTGGTTTTGCCAGATAAACTATGACCTCTAAGATAAAAGATTTCAGAGCCACGTCAACAAAAATTTATTTGAATGAAATGTAAATTAAATATACACATATGCAGTTAAAAACCATAAAATATGCAATAAAAATAAATAGAGATGTACTAGTGTCATAAAACTCATAAAGCTACCACATTTATTGCGTGGACTGGTTAAAAATGCCTTGGAACTTGCGTTGCGCAGCGTCACATACGTGTTCCGTTACGCGCAACTCATCACACATTACGTGCTTCTAGTTCACGACAAAACATTAATCGCAATCCATAGCTACTGAGGTACTTCTTAATATTAAGTCTTATAAGTCCTTTAAGTCTCATAATATTAGGTCCTTACCTATGAAATTGGCGCTTATTCTCCCTATTTCATTTTGCACATATTCAATTTAATTCAACAGTCATATACAAACTTAATTTATTTTCAATAAAGAAAGAAAATTCAATAAAGAACTATTCTTGAGGAAGTTCATCCGCAAAAAATAAAACTTAAAAACAGTTCATTTTACGTGTTGTTACTTTCAATGCTTCAATTCATAGTATTTGGTTATGTGCTAGTTTTATTTTTTAAATGGGACTACGCATACTTTTCCCAATGTTGTCCAATCATACACACAACATATTAGGAGAATAGGATTAGTAGTTTCAGAAAAAAAAACAAATATGTATGGATGGTGAAATCCATTTTCTCGAAATTATCCAAACAAAACGCCAATTTCATGAGTAAGCACCTAATATTAATGATAGCAAGAAACCATGTTAAAATTATTTGAAATAAAAATATATTTTGAAAAAAAAATTGGTTCCTTCCTTCTTCATATGAGACAGTGGCTTACTCTGGTGTCAGAGTTTTTAGGCCGCCCGAAGGCTTTGGCCATGGCTTTACGACTGCAAAAGCTGGGACCAACTTTCCGTTGGAAGAGCCGAGATATAAATGCCACTAAACCTGTCAAGTCACCCATCCAAGTAGTGACAGGACGGAGTGTTGCTTAACTGAGATGATTGCTAACATCGAAGTAAGCTACGCCACGAGCGCTTCCATAATAATATTGGTTGTATATGTCTACACTTATTTATAATCCTACTATCCTATCCTATCCTACTTCCTACTTCCTACTTCCTACTTCCTACTATCCTACTATGTATGGATGGATGTATGGATGAATGTTTGTTACTCTTTCACACAAAAGCTACTGAACGCATTTGGAATACACATAGTTTGTGATCTGGATTAACATATAGGCTACTTTTTATCCCGGTACCACGCGTGCGAAGCCGCGGGCGGAAGCTAGTAATATTATAAAGAGGAAAAATTTGTATTTTTGTATGTGTGTGTATGTTAGTAATGAATAAACTCAAAAACTACTGTGCCGATATCAAAAATTCTTTCACTATTTGAAAGCTACATTCACGTTGAGTAACATAGACTATATTTACTGCTAGAAAAGATTAGGGATTCTTACTAAAACTTAATTAACGTAACCCAAGGTGTAAAAAAAGTGCCCTAATCCGTGCGAAGCCGAGACGGGCCGCTAGTATATAATAGAATGTTACTCCAACCAATTTACATATATCTTGGTAACGTATTGTAGGACGCTCTCCAGCTAGATGGAGTCACGATATGCGAAAAGCTGCTGATAGAAGCTGGATGCGTCTAGTTGAAGACGGGGCACTTATTGGCCTATGTCCAGCCGTGGACTGATATAAGCTGATAATGATGCTGATGATGACTTAAGTACCTACCTCTATATCAATGTAAGCAATGTATAAAAGTGTCAGTTCATCTACTGAAATTGAACACGTCGAAATTCAAGTAGCTAGTCAGTTACACATGATTGGAAATTGAATTCCTAGATAGTTTTTGTTGAAATTGATGCGTGATTCTAGTACCAAGTAGGTACAAAGTAATACCCAATTAATGATATTATTGACATTGTAATTGATATTGTGTTACGTTTTTGTCTGAATCGCGAATCTATTTGTTTAAAAATCAATTCCCGTACGTGCGTCTCGCAAAAGCTCTGAAACGGCTCAACCGATTTGAATATCAATCATACATAAACTATATAGTATCTTTATCTATGATCCTACCATGATATGTATTTACTTGTGTCTGTTGCAAATAAATGTTTTTTTCTTCTTTCTTTCTTTCTATCTCACCTAGAAGTGAGAGCAGCTAAAATGTATTTTGCCAGTAAATTGCCATTTTTGTGTTCATATCTTTAATTTCTTCACTGCTTGTTATTATAGTTGTAATCATGCTGTTTAGGAATATAACTGCACATATTTAGGAATATTATCTAGCTCTAATAATTTTAATGACTATTGATTTTTATCTGATTATATTCATATATCAATAAATAAATAAATAAATATAAAATTATTGGTTTTGTTCGCCTTGAATCAGGAGTAGTTGATGATACTATTTTTTCAATAATATTTTTACCGCCGGTAGAAACTACTACTTATGAACGTGGATAAAAAGTACCTAATACAGTCCCATACTTCCTACCTATACTTCTCTATTCACTTTAAACATAATCCATGCTGGACATACTAAATGCTTCAATAACTAGCACTTTCCCATGGTCAAACACATTAATTATCCTTTAAATTGGACATCCCGCGGAGCTAGAGCGTTTAACAAATTAACTTATCGATAGACCATGTACTACGGTTGTTCATCTTTATATCGTGAGGACAATCTCTTTAATTATTTTAGAAAGATTCAAACGAAATAGTTTTTTTAGTCTACATAATTCTAACATAAAAAAGGGGAAAAAAAGAAAACAGAAGAGGTGAAAGATGTGGATACCTTATAAGACATGACAGGTTTATACGCAACATACTAGAGTAAAAAAAGTAGAAGGAAAGAGAGGTAGAGGAAGACTAAGGATAAATCATATGAGCCACATTAAAGAGAAAGTACATGTCGTATAGGGAAGTAAAGGAGGCTACTTTGGCGAGACCCAGATGGAAGGAGCTGCATCAGTGGCGCCGGCAAGACCACAGCTCTGACATAAGTCTACTGGGGTGTAAGGGTTTCCTCATCTTCGGAAGGTCTTCGGTTCCAAGACAATCTCACCTGCACGTCGTGTATCCTGATAACTAACAGACGGGGTTCTAGCGGCTGATTGCGGTATAACGCAGCCTAACACTGGCACAGCAAAATTCCCTGGCCTTTTGGCTTCAGCAGCGTCTGCGGTGCGAGAAGCTGGCCCTGCGATCCCCAACCCACATGCCCAGCGTAGGGATTTTGGGCATGTCCACCTTCTTATAGGGGAGGCCTATGTCCAGCAGTGGACTGAATAGGCTGGTGTTGTTGTTGTTGTATAAGTCTACTGAAGAAGCTAGGTTTTCGAAGTTTTACGACCATTTGAAAACCAATGACATGATTTAGCGATTGAAAAAAGCTGGAATAAGGGCTGGAACCAACAACTTTACGTGCCTTCTGAAGTACAAAAGCATTGTAATTTAAACATCAAAATAACATCAGTCCATTGTTGGGCCTAATAATTTGGGGATATGCCTATGATCTCTACGCTAGGCGTGCGGGTTGCGGATCGCAGAATACAGTGTTATGGGGATGGCGAAACATTGTCGAATTACTGTTGGGATTTGGTGGAACTCGTCAGAGAAGGTTAGGTATCTTGTAATGGATTTCAGCAATGTCAAGCCTGAGTCATAATCATCATTATCAGCATACAACAGTCCTCTGCTGGACATAGGCCTCCCCTAATGAGCGCAATTGCGCCCTGTCCTCCGCTCGACGCAACCAGCTTGCACCAGCAGCCTTTCGCAAACCGTCACTGCATCTGGCCGGAGGGCGTCCTACTCTACGTTCGCTGAGTCAATTAACTAAATAGTCTAGCTTTTCCTTTTCCAACAAAAGTACTGATATAACAGAAAACATATTCAAAGCCACGAATATATAATTTTTAATGTTTGCCATAATTCAATTTAATTCGTTTTCTTAGAGTAACTTAATTTAAGGTGGTGCTGGATTTTTCCCATGGCAGTGGTGAACGTTTTATGTTTTCCTCAATAAAATTAGGTAAAAGAATTCTTAAGATGCTAGTTATGACTTAGCTTTATTTTATAGAAATTCTACAAGATTTTGTGCTATAAAACAGTAATAAATTAAGTTATCTCGTTTGTGTTATTATTTATTAGGTTTTGTAATGCACTTGATACATACAATAAAATCGTGAACCGTAAATAAAATAAAGAGGTTTTAACACAGCTTTCTATTTTAGTGCTAAGTGCTATTGTAACTGAATAAATAGTATTTGTTTACACAATATTCCTTCTATATACTGTTAACTCCCGGCGCATAAACTGGAGGATATTCTCCATCTAATACAGAGATGAATAGTTTCAGAGAGATTACGTCTTCCCGATGCCTCATTTACTAACTTAGTTGTACACCGAAATGATCGGCACCGGACCTTTATTTGCAATCTTTGACATACATTTGTTGAAATTCAAAGAACGTCAATTTGACAAAATGTCAAAATTTGTAAAAACAGTCTCAGTAAACTCAGTTGCTCAATAAGGCCTTTGGTCTCTGTCAAAATTCAGTTGGACACGGCTAGTACTAGTTTTAGAGGCGAATTGACATAGTGGCATTGCTATATAAACATTTCAACACTTGAATTGTATCAGATCCCATCATTACTCATTTACTATGTAGGGGAAGACGTTTTAGAAGAGAGTAAAGTTTAATTGGTTATTAATGCTGGATTCTTATAGTGAATTTTGGTTTATCTTAAACATTTTATAATTATTAGCTATTTTACAAATTAATTTCCTTTGATTTAAGTTATCTAAAAAAAAACAAAAATATTCCGAATTATCCGGATTCCAAAAGTTAACGGATAATGCAAGCCCTAACTGATACTATAGGTTAACTGATACTATAGGTTAGGAAGATATAATTTATTTCTAGAAAAATAATTTAATTTAACTTGGATGAGAAATTTATTATTATAAGTAGGTATATATATTTGTGTTGGGCTAATCATATAGGGATATAGGTATTTATAAAACAAAAAGCAAGTTCGCGGACAAAATTGCTATGACAGGAACAAGCTTTTCATTTCATTTCATTTAATTTATTCATGCTTCAATGTCCTAAATTACAGTGCTTTCTATATAGAGCCGTTAAAATAACATTTGGTTATGAGTAAGGGGCGAAGAAATAGGACTAAAGCATAGAAGAAGTCTTAAAATTCATTTATGCTCTGAACATTAACTCATACGGCTAATCTCTACTTTCTTATGTCCTTATAAGTTAGCTAGAAAGAGATGCATACTTTATCTCAATGCGATTTCTGTGACTTCGTACCAGGGCATTTGTATGAACCTGCATAGAAATTTGTTCGAGCGCCCTGGTACGATTCACTTTTTAACCGACTTCAAAATAAGAGGAGGTTCTCAATTCTGTTGTATTTTTTTTAAAATGTTTGTTAGCTCATAATTCCGTCATATATGAACCAATTTTGAAAATTCTTTGTCGTTGTGCTTTTTGAGGGTAAGACATAGGGAATAAAATTTCTATGGGCTCGAATTTTATTTATAGTTTTAGTAATCGTCTTAAAGTTAGATTCACTAAAACTTCGGAAATAAACAACTAAACATAAAAACTGTAAAACTAAAAAGTTAAAAATAATTTGCTTATTAATTATAATAATATTGCTTATTTTTGGGTCATCCACCTTTTTTCTATAAATTTATCCCTTACGATCTATGCGTTTACCACATAGGTAGATCTAGATACCTACCTGTTAGTTTTGGAGTCGGAGTCAGCTTTGGAGTACGACGTTATAGCAACTACACCCCTCCCATCTCAGATATGCCCTCCTGTGCCGTTCACGCAATAGTTACCTACCTAAGACTTTATCTTGTCTTCCTATTTATGTGGTAAGGGGGTTAGATGATTAAACTGTTTTTATACTTGTTTCAGATCCCACCGAGTGCAGTGCTTTATAGTAGTATGTTTAGAGACAACGCCACAGTTATCGGGGGGAGGTGACAATTGTGCATTACTACATGTTAGTTCTGTGAGCCATGATTGTTTGGCGGAAGAACACGAGTCGCCGGAAAGCGGAAGGGTGGTAAGTTCATTATTTGACTATGTTTAAGTGAGTACAACAACTACACCAGCCTATATTATTCTACTGCTGGACCTTGGAAATTTCCACTCTGGGTATTCGGGTTGGGGACCGCACCACTGAAGCTGCTAAGATTTCGCTGTGCTGATGCAAAACTGCGCCGCAATCAGCCGGCCGAAAGAGTTCTGTTTGTCAGTTTGCAGAGTGTACCACGCCAGTAAGGTTTCCTTGGGTTCTGAAAATTCGTAACCTGGTAAATACGTAAAAATATTAATTCCAAAGCTTAGAATATAGGCCGAAAACTGAGCATTAAAGAGAATGCCCCTTGATGTAAAGTGTTGGTCTCTTGAATTTTTGTTATGATACCTAAAGGAACAAGCATGTGCTTGTTCCCTCTTCAGCCATGTGGCCGACCTAATGCTAAGTAGTAACCATTACCTATCACAAACTATTGCATCGAAGGTCACACAGGTTTGGAACGTGCCCTGCTCCCATCAACTTGAGGCATGAAGGTGTGCCTGTAATTTCTCCGGCACCCACACTGTCGCGCTCAGCGGCAGAATGAGAAAGAGAACGTTAAGGGCCTCCCAGAATAGAAGATTCTGGAAGACCAGTAGTCCTAATTATCAAGGGTAGTAGGTTATAGGAAAAAACGTTAAAAGTTTAAAAAACAATATATTTGTCTACTCCTAATACAGGAAGCTAACACTTAAAATTCTAAGCTTGCCTGAAGGGTCTAAAGGAGTCTTAGACTAAGTCTTAGGGCTAAAGGAGGGCCAGAAGGGCTTAGGATAGGTCCTAAAGCGAACGAAGTGCCTGAAGGGCTTAGGTTAAAAAACTAGCTCCCACCCCCCTCAAACCAAACTGCTCTAAGGTAGAAATAGGCATAGTGGTAGTTCTTCCCCGGACAAGCCCTTCACAAAGAGCTCTACTTCTGTTCTGATTCTTGCTACCATTAGATACGTATAAGTACCTACGTTGGTAAATTTAAAATACACTGCCTTACCGGTGCGCGCTAGCCTTTAACAAAAAACAAAGCTAAAAATAAGTTTGCTACCGAAAAAGTGAAATCGACAAAATCAAATACATACTTCTACGTTTTAATGTGTTTTTGCCACTGAGTTAGCTGGTAAATTGCCTAAGGCAATGTTAAGGAGGGCAAAGGTCAAATGCTCGTGGAGTGTGAGAAAGAGGCGCGTTTAGAGTTAATGGAAAGTAGTTTCTTCGGTTTAATTAGTCGAAATGAACTAACAAAATTAATAAAATAGTCGGTAATTTTAACTTATATCGGTGTTTTTAAATAAAATAACTAGGAATGTCAAAAAATTACTTTTTAATAAATAATAAATAAATAAATAATGCGGGACGTAATCACACAGCATCATGTAGCCCCAAACTAAGCAGAGATTGTATTATGGGAACCACATGATTGATATACTACACATTTTTTTTTGTATTTACAGATATAATACCCAGACCCGAGACAAATATCTACAGAACATGCAAACATTGGTCCTGTTGCGGGAATCGAACCCGCAACCTTCTGCGTCTCAGGCGGACCTTCACCCACTGCGCCACAGAGACCGTCAAATATTTTCATTAAGTGCTTTAAAAGTCTCAGTGGTAACGACTTAGTATAACGATGTACGACTTGTACTGTTAGCGAATAATTTAATCCTAAATAGAAATAATATCATTTATTTTTTCTATTTCTATTTATTTATATTTCCTATTATTAAAAACTTCTCTATATTGACCCCCTTACTTATGAACGCTATTTAAAGTTAACCACACAGTGACAGGGCAACTTTGATGCTCAAAGTCAAATTCTGTCAGTACCCCGCGGTATGAGATCGCAATAATCTAAGCATCGTTTAACTTTTGAAAGATGTTCATAAGTAAGGTCATTATTGTAAAATAATTAATAATAATATAGCGGGACGAGCTCGAGGCCTTCGAGAGAGGATGGTGGGATATCTCGAAGGATTTCGAGATAGTTGGCGAAATTAGAGGGAGACCTTTGCCCAGCTGTGGGACGATGCAGGTTGAACAAAAAATTATAATATATATTAATTTGAGCTTGTCTGTTTGTTACGCATTCTTGCCATCACCGATCATAATGAAATTTCGCATACATTTTGTCAGGGGAACAGAAAAGGAGTTTAATACGGACAAAGTCTAAATTATTGCAAGCTATGCCGCGGGCAAGTTTACAATAAAAGATAATAATTTATAGTTTATTAGTATAATTTATTTATTATAACACTAATATAACCCAGACTGGTATAAGAATAACTGTATATTTTCTATGCCATTTTATGAATACTAATCATTCTAATATTGATTTTGACTATAAATTCCTGCGGCTACAAGAAGTAACATTTATAAAGGCGGGTACAGACTGCTGTAACGTAAGATGCAATGTAACATGAAAGGAGTATTTCATAAGTTTGGGCACAGCGCGCGTACGAACCGAGCATGTATGCAGAAATGCTCTGTTCTCGCACGCGTAGTGTGCACAGTTCGTGCGCGCAAGGCGTCCACACTATTTGAATTCTGTTACATTACGATAACGTGAACGGCAAAATCTTTCATTACGTGTTATTGAAATTATTCCAGGTAAAATTTTTTTAGATTGCATTATTCACATCATAGTACCATTATTACCTTTTCGTCATCATCATAAATAGCAGTCCACAGCTGTACATGGGCCTCACTGTCCTCAGTATAATAGTACATTTTCAATAGATGGGACACATTGTAGATACAGGGTGTTGCTGTAATGGCGACATTACAGACACAGAATACAGACAGAACACACGCGTAGAGCTACTTGTCAGTAACCATAAAAAAATAAATCCTAAAGCTAAAGTTCATTTTTCAAACAAAATAAATCACTAACAAAAAAAGTTAAAAAAATGAATCCTTTTGGTACACCTGTTTGTATACTCATTACTGATCCCAGGAAAACGTTAATTCCTTTTACTCTGTCAGTTATGTAAGTACTAAGAAGAGCTAAAGCTATACTACAGACTACACAATCATGAAGTTTCCTGATCAATGGTGTATTTCACGGTGTAATGATCAAATGCATTGGTCAAGTCACAGTAGACAATAACATAACACTCATAAACATTAGGAATGCCTGAATAGAAAGCCAGACAACAAATCAAGGAAATATACGCGCTAAACATTTTAGAGATTGTGTAAAACTGATTGCTGACATTAAAGTATTGTCTTATAGAACACTTGAATTCCACGTAAAATCTTATCAGGTATTAAATTATTTACTATTTTATTTTAGACTATAAAATTATTTATTAAATGACAGGTCTTTTCAGTGTGCTTGGCCCCGTTTCTTGCTGTTGGAGGTCTAGGCCTACAAAATCAACCAGATTTAGTACTAGCTAATGTTTATATGAATTAGATGACAGATATTTTCCTATTTGAACTGATTTGTCATCATCTCGCTTGGGTAAGATGTGTTAATGATCACAAATGTAAGGTATTAATTTAAAGGGTAGGTGTAGCTATGCATCTCTTGGTATAAATTTGTTGTCTTTGGATATTCACGGAAGCAATGCCTACATTTTTTATCCGCGTAGTCGATTTATCCCACTTCACAAAAAACAAACAAATACTCCATTATAAATGCGACTCATGATGTGAGGATATGTTTATATTTATGCCCCCTTCATGCTAAAACGAATGAATGGATTGAGAAAAAACTTTGCACATTTTATAAAGAACCAAATACAAATTACATACTGGCAAGAAATAACACATAGGCTAGATATTCTTCTGCTCCGGCCAAGTGGTGTAGAATCTAGATGCTGAGGACAGGGCGCAAAGGTCTTTGGTTAATGATGATGATACCATTTGGTTAAATGCAAGCAAAACTGCGAGCAAATCCTAGTTCAAAATATAAATAGTTAGACAGAAGCAACAACAAAACATGGCAACATATACACAATATTAACACACACGATTCCATTGAAGATTCCACGACTTTATTCGATAAAATTGTAATTTTCTCATGCATTTTCAATCGAGTATTTGTATTAGGGGAAATCGGATCAGCGATGCTGCAGACTAATCAAGCGCGGACGCATGCGTCATTGGAATGCGAATAGGGCTGCCGACTATCAAAGATCTGACTCTCAAAAAATCTTTTTTTTATCTGTCCACCATTTAATTTTGATTATGCTATATTTTATCAGTGGGAACTTTTTTTGGGTTAGGTTTATTTTAATTTTTAGTTTATCTTCTACTATTGTTCTGTCTGTTTCCCAAATAAAATCAATAAAATGATTTTTTGTTAGAAAAAATTGTAAATCAGTTCGTTTTCAGCTCAATTTAATTTGTGACTATTGAAATAACTATAACGAAGAGAACTTACACTATGATTTTTATTGACATTATTTGTAGTAATACCTGTCCTTACTTGTTTCCACCCGAGACTTCGCTCGCGTGTTATCCGAAAAAGTAGCTTGTATGTTATTCCCGGTCAAGTACTACGTATGTTCAATTTATATTCAATTTTGTTCAGTCCTTTCAGCAGTTTGATCGTGAAGGAAGAACAAAGAAACATACACTTTACATTTCACAATTGCCTTTATGATATTAACAGTAAGAGAAGAAATTACGTCACTTGAAAAAGCGTTCAAATCGAACAGTTATTCTGTATAAGCTTAGTATACTTTGCGAGCCATTGCCAACCCTAGTACGTGCAACTCATTGATCATCTACTCGTTGTTTGCTAACACACTTTCGTCTGCACATAAAATGTTTATTTGACTCCTAACTTCTAGAACATGAGTCAAAATACCGAGAAACTGAAACTCTGAGTACAAAACTTTCAATCTTCTTAAGCGTAATTTGCAAATAGGAAAACATATTGTGCCGTAGTGTAGGACGCCCTCCGGCCAGTTTGAGTGAGTAACAATCAGGAAAAACTGCTGGTAAAAGCTGGATCTGTCGAACTGCGGGCAATTCGCATTGGCGCTCATTAGAGGAGGCCAATGTCCACTAGTAGACTGCTATAGACCGATGATGATGATCTCAATATGGAAGGTGGAATGTCATGGTGATAACAAAGTTAGATGCTGCTGAAATTGACGGGAGGAAATTAGTAGGATTTTTTTTATAGAGAGTTTTTTATTATATACATACAGTCACATTTTTATACATAGGTACAGATTCTAGACCCGGACTACTCCGGAATTTAAAAAAATCTCAGTTTTCCTCATTCAGACTCTAAGTTAGTCCATTTTTCTTGTAGAAGATCCGTAGTAGTTACTTTTAAGTACATAATTTTCTGACATATTCGAGCTACCATTTCAATTTGCCGAGTCACTTAACCACACAAAGGATGGCAAACAGCAAATGTTTGCATATTGGCGGACCAGGTTTGTCTTAAACTCCCGTTATACCGATTATGTATCGATGCCACGAGCCAAAACTTATATGGAGATAAAAATTTACAGTATGTATAAAGATTTTAAACATAAAAACACGTATGTCCCAAAAATAAAATTAAATAAAAAATAAATTCAAATTATTATTTATTTTACTCATGATGTAACAGTACGTGAAAATGCCCGTTTTTCAATAAAAATTAAAATAATTGTTTTAAGGGATGTATGGACTTGTTATCCAAACATCCCATGCCGATACTCCAAGGGGACGCTACTTAGCTTTTTTGGACAAAAAGTCTAAAAATCCGCTTGCAGGGAACTCTACAAGGGGATTTCTCGAATAAAGCAGGTGGTTATTGAAGAGACAATCACCTTTTCAACAATGTAAATTTGTAAACTAGTAAATTTATGTATAAACTATGTGCAAATTATGCTATAAACAAAGACATTTTAGTAGCAATTACCTAGTTACCGATAGTTTGGCCGCGCGGCAAAGTTATAAAATCATCTAGACAGATTTACAGGTGCGTTAGTTAGTGGCTCAGATATTGCTCAATACGAAAACCTTTTGAAGAAACCATGCAGGGGTAGTCACAGACAAAAGTCCAAACTTTACATTGAAACGTGCCCACTTCTTGCAAGTTGCTTTCCACGTGACAGGTTGCAAAAAGAGAATGAAAATTGGGCTGCGAACGAACTGGAACGAATTCTCTCTAGTATCCAGAGAGTATTCGTAACAATTTTGTATATCGATGGGCGTGGGTGTTTAAAATATAAATGTAACACACCCTTGATTAAACTCAAACTCAAACTCAAACTCAAACTCAAACTCAAACTCAAACTCAAACTCAAACTCAAACTCAAACTCAAACTCAAAATTCATTTATTCAGTAGGAGCTGTATAGTACACTTTGAAACGTCATTTTTTTTAATTTACCACCAATTCGTAACGCGACCAAACAGAGAAGAATTGGCAAGAAACTCTGCTTGGCTTATATTTTTTTTAACGTCATTTACTTAATAACTATTACATTGTTTTTGATGGAGTTGAAGGCAGTTTCATCCCAAGCTTTTTTGTCATCTAAATAATCAGATATTTTAAAATAAGCTTTATTACATAGATTACGTTTAAAAAATCGTACACACATCCCTTTAAAACATTGACTAACTTTATGGAGCCTTACAGTAGGAACAGCTAGTTTATCTTTATTTCTGGAGTTAATAACATTATGATAGTCGCTATTTTTCTTGAACATGTTAATGTGTACATTGTTACATTATAGATAGCCAATTTTCTTAAGCAATAAATAAGTGGGTTAATAGTAAATAGTTCAAAAGTAAGGAAGGAATCTAGCATACGACCTTCTTTTGTAACCTAAGGCTTAGTTAATAATCTTATATCAGTAACTTAGATAACTTAATGAGGTAGTTTACCTACTTATCTAGATGAAAGACGACGACCTCTGTGGCGCAGTGGGCCAAGGCCCGCCTGTGACACAGAAGATTGCGGGTTCTATTCCCGCTGCGGGACAAATGTTTGCATGTTCTGCAGATATTTATCTCGGGTCTGGGTGTTTTCTATGTATGATATGTATGTATTTACAAAAAAAAGTATCTATGTAGTATATCAATCAAGTAGTTCCCATAATACAAGCTCTGCTTAGTTTGGGGCTAGATGATGCTGTGTGATGCTGATGACGTCCATGATTATTATCTAGATGAAAGACGCTGACTGCATACAAGAGCTACACGTGTGCGTTACTCCAGCGGCATGTTGACTCGGATCGGGATGAAACTTACAGAAAAATTAGAGCACTATGTCCTGTAAATGTGCCCCAAATATTAAATTTGTGCCTATTAAGGTTCCAGAGTTATTCGAGAAAATAAGATGCCGCTGTAGTAACGCCTGAAAACGTTACTGCAGCGGCATGGTTTTTACCCATTAGCCTTAGCCAAGTTTAAAGTAGCTTAAAAGATAGCTTATATTTGTGCATGTCACTGGCCAAACAGCGGCATTTGTGCGACCTGTGGTTTATGAGTTATTGCAGATGCCGCTGGAGTAACGTTTTGCAGATTTCCGGATCTTCGAAACGGCTGAACGCACAAATATGATTTTTTGTGAGCGAATGTGTTGTAATTTGTGCCTATTTGTGCGCTAGTTGCTTTTCCGAAAAAATGCACGACATATGAATTAGACGAGTTTTTGTGAAAATCGAAAATTGCCTCTAGCTCTTGAACTACTAGTGGAAAACACTTTATGATTGCTTTGGCTGAAGCCTATAAGGAATATACATCTTCTGACAACCATCTTGAAACCCAACATCTAATTTTCGACGAAATAAATCAATTTTTCAACTGAAAATGGTTTACTAATTTCTAACCTCAATTAAGGGAGTTTTAACAAGTTATCGACTTTCATGATTTGCCAATAATTAGAGCGCATATCCAAATAGAAGCACGCTGAATTTCAGCTTTCTAGACCTTCAAAATAATGATTTACAACTGAAAATAACAAAACGAGGTCTCTTAGACTGTTATCCGACCAAATACGAAAGGTCATAAAAAAGCGGCCGTTCAGTACTTCGAGACTACATTTTTAAATATACAGCTTTGTCATGTTTAACGTTAGGTACACTTACGTAGACAAGTTTTAGTGTGGGATAAAGGCACTTGTAACATTGATGCTGGTCAGCATTTATTTCAACCAATAACATGTTACATGTACTTACTAATAGCCCTACGCCCGTACAACAACAATTAGTTAGGGTTTTTTCAAGTACCTAGGTACACTAGGTTTTTTTACTACTAAAAAGGTACTTTCGTTTAAATAATACTGTATAGCTTTGTCATCGATTTTGACTACTTCACTCTTGTCTCATCGGACGAGTATTAGATTCGATTGTTTGATCAGACAATACTATACAGTATTATTTAAACGAAAGTACCTTTTTAGTAGTAAAAAAACCTAGTGTACCTAGGTACTTGAAAAAACCCTAACTAATTGTTGTTGTACGGGCGTAGGGCTATTAGTAAGTACATGTAACATGTTATTGGTTGAAATAAATGCTGACCAGCATCAATGTTACAAGTGCCTTTATCCCACACTAAAACTTGTCTACGTAAGTGTACCTAACGTTAAACATGACAAAGCTGTATATTTAAAAATGTAGTCTCGAAGTACTGAACGGCCGCTTTTTTATGACCTTTCGTATTTGGTCGGATAACAGTCTAAGAGACCTCGTTTTGTTATTTTCAGTTGTAAATCATTATTTTGAAGGTCTAGAAAGCTGAAATTCAGCGTGCTTCTATTTGGATATGCGCTCTAATTATTGGCAAATCATGAAAGTCGATAACTTGTTAAAACTCCCTTAATTGAGGTTAGAAATTAGTAAACCATTTTCAGTTGAAAAATTGATTTATTTCGTCGAAAATTAGATGTTGGGTTTCAAGATGGTTGTCAGAAGATGTATATTCCTTATAGGCTTCAGCCAAAGCAATCATAAAGTGTTTTCCACTAGTAGTTCAAGAGCTAGAGGCAATTTTCGATTTTCACAAAAACTCGTCTAATTCATATGTCGTGCATTTTTTCGGAAAAGCAACTAGCGCACAAATAGGCACAAATTACAACACATTTGCTCACAAAAAATCATATTTGTGCGTTCAGCCGTTTCGAAGATCCGGAAATCTGCAAAACGTTACTCCAGCGGCATCTGCAATAACTCATAAACCACAGGTCGCACAAATGCCGCTGTTTGGCCAGTGACATGCACAAATATAAGCTATCTTTTAAGCTACTTTAAACTTGGCTAAGGCTAATGGGTAAAAACCAGCGGCATCTTATTTTCTCGAATAACTCTGGAACCTTAATAGGCACAAATTTAATATTTGGGGCACATTTACAGGACATAGTGCTCTAATTTTTCTGTAAGTTTCATCCCGATCCGAGTCAACATGCCGCTGGAGTAACGCACACGAGCTACACAACCTCCGTGGCGCAGCGGGTGAAGGTCCACCTGAGATGCAGAAGGTTGGGAGATTCCCACCGCGGGACCAATGTTTGCAATTTGTCTCGGATCTGGGTGGTTTCTATGTATAAAATGAATATCAGTTTATACATACGAGTATGGTTTATCATCAGTCATGTGGTTCCCATAATACAAGCTCTGCTTAGTTTGGGGCTACATGATGATGTGTGGTAGTATCGCATTATTTATTTATTTAATGTATAACGCTTTGAGTGTGGAATAACACAACCTCCATGTTCATCAGCACTGGTACACCTTATAAAACATTAATAAGATATAGATCTTTTTTGTAAGAGTTAGTGGCCTGAAGAAGAAAAAAAAGAATATAGATTAAATACTGGTAAGAGTAGGCTGTTTAAGACTATACCATAATATACTAGATTGCTTCTATTCTATTTTTATTATAAGTAGGTGATGATGATGTCCTCCTTGACGTATCCGTCAACGGCGAACCTTGTTAGTTTCGGACGTGAGAGCGAAGATGGCTTGCAAAGCCGATTTTTGTCTTGAAGGTAGGTATTATATAGGTATTAGTAGGTACTAAGTGATTCACTCACTCGGGAAATCTGTAAAGTTTATCATTGCGATGTTTTGTCAGTATGGAATAAACTTTGAGTACCTACACTTGAGTACTCTGATATTTGATATAACCAATGCTTACTGTAACGGAATACGGTTAATATTATGTCGCGGAGTTGCCTAGGCCATATCAGAAGTAGCTGAGCAACTTAACCTTTCACATACACCAGAACGAATTAACGCCATACTTAGTAATGAAAAAAGTCCGTCCATTTTACGTTGCAGAAAAGTACAGTATATTTATGTTTTTATATACAGATGGACGTATCTCACAAATTTTTCTATTCTGTCGGAAATGATTGGCAACAAAACTCATGAAATGTAAATCCATTATTAGCTTTATGAAATGTTTAAAGCTAATGATAATCTTGAGAGCTGTGTGATTTTGTTTAAAAAATAAAATAAAAATTTGTATAACAGAATGCTTCACTGTAAGTATTATTGTTATTTGTAATTTAATATATTCATAGTATATACTTTTTTGTCAGAGCGATCGTGGTTAGTTCACAATTTGCATATGGTTTCAGTGGCGGCTCTTGCAACGTGTCTATTCGTAACTGTAAGCTTCCACCCGCGGCTTTGTTCGCGTTAAAGTTATTTTTCTCTCCCTCTGGAACTTTTATCTGGATGAAAGGAGCCTATGCCCTTTTTAATCAACTTAAAGGAGGGGGAGGTTCTATGTTCAGCTGTATGTATGTTCACCGATATCTACGTCAATTCTATAACCGATCATCAATTTTTTTTGTTTGATAGAGTGCTCTACAGGTTGTCCCATATACATTTTATTTCTGGGGGATTGGTACTTTTCTCGTAAAACTCAAAAAAAAATAAACATTTTTACATGTTTTTTTCGCCCTGAGTCGATGTCGAGTCGAGTCGTCAATGAGTCGGTTTTTATCTGTTACCCTGATAACGTGTAAAAAAAACATGATGATCAATTGAGTACTTGTCGCGTGAAAGCGTAACAAACAAACAAACCCTATCACATTCTTAATAATAGTTAGGGTAGGATAAATACGTAATAAATGTCTGATTATGAAGTCAAGCTATATTTATGAGACGATATAATGTTTAATTTATAGTATGCTCACCAGTAATAAGGCGAGTCCATACGAGTCTAGACATAAACAATATTAAGCCCCTGTAATATAAACGTATGCTCTGTATCGACCTTAATTAAAACTCTTAATGCTCTTGAGGTGGCTGCTTTAAAGTAGCTTTAATAATTTAAACTTCAAGTAAAGTATCTACTACGGGTCTAAAATGGCCACATTATAGGAATCATAATATGATCTTAATATGATTCATGCTCAAAATCACTTTATCCATGTATTTATATTATGATTTTCGTACAATTCATAATCAGCAATGCATATGTTTTTCTGCCCTTTTACGAAATTTTGAGCAATTGCTAAGGATCTGCATGGAATTCAGGAAATGAATTGCTTTGAGAGGAATCGCTCAATCTGGTCGTTTTAGACCCTGGTCATATAACAATTTCAAAAGCATAGTTTTGTGTGTAAATGGCTCAATGTAATAATGTATATCGTACAATGTACAGTGTGTGTGTATATTTGGTAATCCTGGTTGCTCAGTTACTTTTGTCACCTTTCTACATAGTATTCGAATGGTCCTCATACACTCTGGCGTAATGACGTATCTGCTTACTAATGTCAGTCAAGTTTCTCGGAACCTGAAAATAAATGGGTGTTAATGTAGCATTTCCTAGATGTTGCATCCATGATATGTATAGAAAATTATGGAGTAGCTTATGACGAACTTATGCGTATTATTTTGCTGATTATCTTGATACTGATATATGACATAAAGGTAAACAGTAGGGGCCTGATTCTGAAAATTCGATATGTTTGATTCTATTAGATAAATATCGCGAGAACTGACAAATTTTATACCTACAGTTTTGACAGTTTCTGCGATATATATCTAATAGAATCAAATATATCAAATCGTCAGAATCAGGCCCCTGGTTTAGTTAACATGTTCACAGGAGAAACATGTGCATTAGAGCAAGTGTGTTTTCAGTACTCAAAGTGTTAAGGGCATATTTTTCAATTGTCAGATGATTCCATAATGAACTGCTTGTGGCTTAGTAGATTATCTTCAACACTCCGCCAGTTAAGAAATTCAGTTGTTGACCGTTAGTGTCATTAAAATGCTTCGGAAGGTACGTTATTATGAGCCAGCTCTGACCCCTTCACAGGACTTCACAGGGACAAGACGTTGTGACTATTAGCAGTTCTTCTTTCGTATGAGCTAGTGGTCAACTCAGGTGTCGGAGCTTTAAGGCCACCCGAAGGCCTCCAATCTCTCTAACGACTATCATTCTGACAGCCTCTGTGGCGCAGTGGGTGAAGGTCCGCCTAAGACACAGAAGGTTGCTGGTTTGATTCTCGCTGCGGGACAAATGTTTGCATGTTCTGTAGATATTTGTCTCGGGTCTGGGTAGTTTTCTATGATATGTATGTATTTTACAAAAAAAAAATATATGTGTAGTATATCAATCATGTGGTTCCCATAACACAAGCTGTGCTTAGTTTGGGGCTACCTGGTGCTGTGTGATAACGTCCAGCATTATTTATTTATTTACATTATTTTTATATAAAAACACACATGCCTGATACAAATATTTGCAGATCATTTAAACATTTGTCTCGTGGCGGGAATCGAACCCGCAACCTTCAACGGTTTCTGAGATGGGTGCCTCAAACGTATATTTCATCGGTAGTTTTTTTTCCCTAATCGCATTTTGCCTCGATAGCATTTTGTCACGTGTGCATATTTTATGAACGTAATTTGTCCTGATAAGATCTTCCACTTTAGTGAGATCACGTCACATCGGAATGCCATCCCAATACATCAGAACTAACCGGACGCATAGTTCACAGGAACTAGAGGGAATTCCATTAGCATAAGTGAAAATATTTGAATACCACGAACTGGTTTGAGGCGCAACACCGTCAGTGTCAGTTTGCTTTCTAACCTATTGCCTGTCATTCGGAAGTTCGAAGTTCATGTATTTGAATGTTTAGTGGCTTCTTACATGAGCTATTGCGTTCCTATCAAGTGTTATAGTAAATAGGATATTTACTTTTTGTTTTACACATAAAGTATTTACTATCCTACTATCTTTCCTATCCTACTTCCTACTAATATTATAAATTCGAAAGTTTGTGAGCATGGATGTATGGATAGATGTTTATAACTCTTTCACGCAAATACTACTGAATGGATTTTGATAAAACTTGGTATAAAAATACATAGTTTATCACTAGGGGACTGATTCCCGCGATTCGTATTTAATTCTAATAGATGATTGATTATCGCGGAATGGAAACTGTCAAAACTGTATGAAAATTTGACAGTTCTCGCGATACATACGAGTAAACGAATAGGATCAAATATATCGAATCACGAGAATCAGGCCCCTGGACATCCACTACTTTTTATCATGGTACCACGCGAATGAAGCCGCGGGCGGAAGGTAGTTGTCAATAATTTTATGTAGGTACACTAGAAAAATAACAGAATGAAGTATAATGAAAAAAAAACAAAACAGAAAATAAAAACGGAATGAAGGTTGCGGGTTCGATTCCCGCCGCGGGACAAATGTTTGCATGTTCTGCAGTTATTTGTCTCGGGTCTGGGTGTTTTCTATGTATGATAAGTATGTATTTACAAAAAAAAACTGTATGTGTGTAGTATATCAATCATGTGGTTCCCATAATACAAGTTCTGCTTAGTTTTGGGCTACATGATGCTGTGTGATAACGTCCAGCATTATTTATTTTATTATTATTTATTATTTAATTTAAACAAAAGTATACCTATTTAATAAAGTTTTAATTTATTGAATAGGTATTCTACTCAATTGTAATACATAGAATATTCAGTCGTGTTGTAAAATTAAAAAAGTTGAATGTAGCTCGAGCATGCAAAAGCGACTGGATAAATTTTAACGGGTATTTTTTAAAGCATAGTTTGTATTTAAAAAGAGGTAAGACACAGAATAAAAAGACATGGAGTCAGACTGTCTGACCCTGGGGACTGTTGGACTGTTATTTTTGGACTTTGGACTCATTGATATATACTGTTACTATTGCTTGGACCTTCTTTGGTTTAGAGAGCTTGTTCAAAATTTGGTGTTTCGGTTCGCCGTAGCAGTGAGACAATTAAATTATTTATTTTATAATATATTATGATGCTTGATCAAGTGCCATCCAATCAAAATAAACGAAACCAATTATTTCCCGCCTTACAAAACACAAATGTCAATTATATATATTTATAGCCATGAGATTAGCCCAATAAAGGAATGTTAGTTTACGATTCTTGTTTTTATTTTAATGATGATTTATTTGGTTTTCTTTCAATTAACAAAATCATTTAGTATGTAAGAGAAGAGCATTTTCAGTCTACATAAACAAAAAAGAGGATATTAGAGAGATATATTAATAAACAAATGTATTATAAATAGTATATCAGTGATGTGGTTCCCATAAGTTCTTCTTAGTTTGGGGTTAGATAATGTTGTGTGGTAAAGTCCAGTATTATTTATTTATGTCACCGCAGAAAAACTTGAGATGAAAGCTTAAGCAAAAGGAATTGTGGCGGCTATATCATTAACTTCCTTCCCAACCAGCACAAAGTAATTATTTTGAGTAGGTACGTAAAGTAAGTAATTATTATAACTTACTAGCTTCCGCCCGGGGTTTATAGCGAAGTGCAGGTGAAAATGACACTATTTAGAGCATACTGCCAGTCGTTTTATACGTGCAGCTTATGGGTCAAGCATACCAAGAAGGCTTGGGATGCGTATCCAATTTAATAATGTGTTTAGGGTGCTGATGGGGCTGCCACGCTTCTGCAGCGCATTGGGAATTTTTACTGATGCACGAAGAGACGGCTTTGCGGCGATAATGCGCCAAAGATATGCGTCTTTCAGGACACCGGATACGCCTACCTTCGCCTCAATGCAGAGAGGCTAGATACTGACTGTCAATTCATGAAATATTAGACAAGGGCGCATATTGTACTATCGATCATTAGAGTGCGTGAATGTTTAGTACGAGTATTTTAGTTAAGTGTCGTTTTTATTTTCATGTCTATTGTTTTATGGACGTTATATTCAAGTTTTAATTAATTTATTTTTATTATTGTGCCACAAGTATAAGTTGGGGGTGGCGTTTATAAGAACTAAAACTGGAACTGTGTCTCCTCTTCCTGGCTAATATCCTTCATGGTGATAGGTTCAGCCTTTCTACAACTTTTCTTCCACTTCGCTCTATCTTCGACGTCTGCATCGAAGACGTAACATGAGACCATGTCTCTGCGCAAAACCTCTGTCGAAAAGTTCTTAGGTCTTAGGTCTCCGTTTAGATTTTCTACCGGGGACGGACAATTCCAGTACCGGAAAACCATATGGTATATCGAGCTCACCGAAACCATCACACGGATGGTATGCAAAAAACTCATGGTAGGCCCTCTGGTTGCCAACGTGTTCTGGTGGTCGTTTCTAGACATAATTATTAATATCAACGGGATATTTACCATGATTTGTGAGTTCTGTTATTTCCCGATATTTCGACGCAGTTGCATGCGCCATGATCACGGGAGAACTGAAGTCTGTGCGAGTGGGTAGTTACTGGCAGACGAAACGATCTACCCTCTTTCTCAGTCTTTTATTACGAACGACACCCCTACCACTGGTCTCAATATCACTTTTAACACGATCACGGCACACAACACTTACTGTATCAGGACACACTTCTGAAACATCACTTTTACGGTTCCTACACATTCTAACAACAGGATTCCAGACTCCAGATAATTGAAAACCATCTTCTCTATTGAAATTCTTGTGTTTGGTAATCTCAATCGCAAATCTCAATATCCCGTTGATATTAATAATTATGTTCTCAACCATGATAGTTTCAAAGGTTTCTAGACATGTTCGTAACATCCCAGCCTACTACATATATCTACGTCTACTATCCATAGGTGTAAATCAAATATGCAAAATTTGAGCTGTGCTGAGTAATTTCGTGAAGTAATAACCAATAATTCATATCTTCATATACATACATATTGAAAAATAAGAATTTTCACGTTTACATCTGCAATTCTGTAATTCTTATGTTCACAGAAATAATAAAAACAAAGAGTATGGCAAAAAATATGCACAGAGGCGAGCTTAACCCTTTAAGAGTTTTCATCCAGCAAACCTATCCTATCCTATCCTATGCTATCGCCTCTCCTTTACTCAAGTAAAGGAGAGGCGATAGCACAAAACAGATAGAAAAAATGTACAACAGACAAGAATTTAAGATGGTAAAGTAATAACTACAAATGATATACTCACAAATTAAATATAATAAGCATATAAAATATATTATATCAAAATACATACTTCATATAAATATAATAGAGGAATACAAATATAAAATAAACACAAATAAATAATAATACATAAATAAATACCTAATCAATTATGAACTAATGTTGAGAAAGATAGTGCTCTTTTAATTTTGTTTTAAAAATGTGATGGACTGGCTCGAATATCACGGGGAACAGATTTCCACAATCTTAAGGCACCCCGTTTTGACTCGTTCAGGGTAAACGCGACGATCTCCCTCCGCGTCCCATTTGACATGACTAAAATCTTCATATTCTCACATCTTCACAAATTCTCTTCAACATGTTGACTACTGCCCAGAACAATTTTAAACCCATTTTGAAGAATGCTCTAAAAAGAGCCAATGTTAGTGAAGTTTTTTTGCCGATTGATTTCACCTATGTTCTAAACACATTAATTCTATAGACTTCTGCAGGTTTTTGATGATGATAAGTAAATTTATTGTTTTTTTCTTTACAGGTCCACTATGGCATCAGATGTGACGTCACATATACGGAGAACCATATTCATTTGGTTAATACTAGCTCTAACCAGTGTAAGTACAAAGTTCATATAAATAAGGAATATAAGCTTATTAGATAAATGGCAGTGAATGAAGATTTCTACGAATGATCAGATATACCTACGCAAATATGACCACCCAATATCGATATTGACTATCGTTGCGATAGTTTTGGCTGTGTTCCTCTTATCGTCCGGGTGACGGTACAATTAAGAAGCCGCTAATGTGACAACCACATAGCGTGATAAGTTTTTAGCGCACAAAATACACGAAGCATTGGTACAGATTCCTCACGATAGACGCAGGTGCGAACCCCAGCATTACACTTCCCGGTGCGCGTCGGAGAGTATAGGAGAGTATTTTATAACATGCTAAAGGAAAGGAAGGGGGGTGTAAGTGATTCCATCCTCCATCTAAGCGGAACCCAAGCCAACCTCACCTGCACGTGGTGCACCCTGCTAACTAACAAACGAGGCTCTGGCGGCCAGCTGATTGCGGCATAGCGCAGCCTAAAACACCGGCACAACTACATTCCCTGGCTGCCGCTGGGCAGCAGCGTCGGCGGCGCTAGAAGCTGTGCCCTGCGATTCCCAACCCGCATGCCCAGCGTGGGGATTATGGGCATATCCCCCTTCTTATTAGGGGAGGCCTATGTCCAGCAGTGGACTGATATAGGCTGTTGATGTTGATGATGTTGATGTAAAGGAAATTGGAACATCCACAAAGCAGTTAAGTTCCTTATTTGCATGCAATTTACGCAGCTTTGAGCTTTGACAAACACTGACTTAATAGATCCTTATGTAGACATTGCATCCCAATAAGGAACTTAACTGCTTTGTGGATGTTTCAATTTCCTCTAGCATGTTTTAAAATTCGCTTGGATGCTCTCCGACGCGCGCCGGTAAATATGAATCGTACATTACGAAAAGTATCCATTAACAGAACTATTGGAGGAGTGATTATTTTTGGTTTCTGGATGTTATAACGATTAAATACACCGCTACACCAGCTAAACCTTTTCACGGAAATCGTACAAATGCGGTAATTAGCTCATGTTGAACTTGGCCAGATATCCTTAAAAAACTTCTCTTCTATTATTCGGTTTTCGGTTTTCCCTCAAAGCTACGATAAGGGGTTCTTCAAAAGGCCTTCCTCGTGTCTAGACTAGATATATTTCTAGAAATCTTGTATGCATGACTGGCAATAAACGTTTTCGGTTATCGAAACTTTCATTTTTACTTTATAACGTGGGAATCTCATGTTGGCCGTCAATTTGAGATTGAAAAGCGAGATTTTGGGGATTGTATTGTGGTTTTATTGTATTTTTTTATGATGGGCAATTGTCTAATTGCCGTTATATTCACAGCCGTGTTACTTTGAAACCGATTCTCGATTGTCGGCATTCAATAATAAATTCATTAACAATTGTTTATCTTCATTTTGTTAGCGAATCTTTGTTTTTGCTTGTCAAGGTAGACGAAAGTAGTTTTTTCTAGAATATAGGCACTACTTATCAATTTTCACATGGCCCCTTTATTGCTAAATGGTAACCAATCCCTATATAAAAGTATTGCATCGTAGATCACGCGTGTTTGTAACACAGCAATACTGCATCACAGCATAACCTAATTTATTTCGTGAAGCAGCACCTACCTACTTTTTAATATTGAGGACAAAAGGATACATGTTTTCAATCTATTTCTGGTTTAACTATTTTATATGCGTCCAATCATCAGCTTTTACTCATAAATTAAAAAGTAAATCAGCTAATCGAAGCTCCGTCTCCAACAAAAAGTTCGACCTAGCTACGTTGAGTAAGCAGAAACGAAACACCGTCCTTGCGAGGTCGATAGTCATGACCAGTTATCGAGACCCCTACCTGCCTTGTATTGATACGCCTAGTGGGTTCTGTCATTGGTACTTCAAACGCGTATGTCCGTTTACGTCCAGCTTAACGGATCTGTGGCTTGGTGTATCTCGTGGGTTGGTGTAGTTTTCGTTGAGTGGTCGCTTGTGTCCGCTCCATTTGATCCGTTGGCAGCGTTACACGTCCGGTGACATACATAGCGGACATATCGCACACAACTGGACCGCGTTTGCAAAAACTTACGGATGGAGAATTATTGTACGGTTGGCAGAAAAGTGTTGATTCTATTGATCTAGCTGCTTAGTCGGCCAAGCTAGCAAGAGTCTTGCAAATGTAAGCGGCCGGCGAGAAAGGATCTTTTTTATGGACACCTCGAACAACCTAACCGTCTCAAAGACGTCTTTCTCGAAACGTTTTTAATATCAGGTATTTTTGCGTCACAGAAAGCCTGTAAGCTTATTCATTACGTACTTGCAAGTGCCTAGCGATAGCAATATTTGCTCGATTTTTTATGCAAAATTATAGCGCTTATGTTGTCGCGATAAGTGAATTCCATTAGTGAGCGATCAGCTATGACAGCAATAGGTTTTCAGATAATTGATTTACAAATGTCGGCAATAGTGATTAAGTTTATTAGTGTGTCCTAAACAATGTTCTGCCTTTCATTTTATGGTTTTTGTTCAGTTATACGATTGCTAGAGACATTTTGCGATTGAACTAAGTAAATGTTGACGCATTGCTATTCTAATTTCTAAAATATTGTTTTTCAATTTAAATTATAAATTTAAGCTATAAGCGGCGAGAAAATTTTCAAAACCAGCCAATAAAATAACTCAAAACATGAGGAGGTACATTTTTATCATAAATATTTCTCTGTGTGGTCTTAGATTGTTCAGCTAACCGTACATAACGGAAAAGTTTAATTGCTTTGCAATAACTTTGCAGTGTTTTAAGTAATTTTGCTACCGCAGAAATTTTAGTACCGATTACATAATTCTGTAGAGATAACTCTCGCATTGTATTAAGTATTAATTATTATTATGAACTTGAAATATTCCACTGTAGAGCCAAGGAAGTTTCTTCTACTCTTTATTAAGTGCTATGGGTTGCCAACTTATCATGAAGAAGTTGAGTTCATTTCTCCATCTACGGCACGGTCTACCGCGTTGTCTCCTGATAAGTTGCGTTGTCATGATCTCCATCATCAGCCTATAGTAACACTGCTGGACATAGGCCTCCCAACTCCCAATATATAAATATTATGTTAATCTAATTAATTTAAAAAGAAAGTTTGAGTGTGTGTGTGTATGTTTGTGGCGGCTTATATATTTATACTAGCGGCTCGTCCCGGCTTCGCACGGGTTAGGGCACTTTATTACACCTTGGGTTACGTTACATAAGTTTTAGTAAGGATCCCTAATATTTTCTAGCAATAGATACTTATAGCCTATGTTACTCAGGGTGAATGTAGCTTTCCGATGGTGAAAGAATTTTTGAAATCGGCACAGTAGATTTTGAATTTATTCATCACAACACACTCACACACACACACACACACACACACACACACACACATATACAATTTATTCCTCTTTATAATATTAGTGTAGAATAGTGGACCACTGACCGCGGGGCAAGGCTCAAACGACCGGTGGCTAGGGCTGCAGAGAGAGGAACCTCCGTACAATGCGTGCCGAGTCCAGGAGAGCCGCCTTCTGTATCTGACCCGTCATCCAGCTGCATTGCGAGGGCCTCTTAAGATATTAGTCAAGGCTCTTCGCTATCAGACCGTTCACTGAAACTACTATCGGAACGATAATAATTATTATTACAAATAAATGATCAACTGCTGATCCCAATTGAGATTGTACTATGGGTAGGTAATAGAGTTTATATAGTAAGTTAATGATCTAAAAAAAATTGGTACAAACTAGGAAATGAAATGAAATGAATATAAATTATAGGTACATTTTACTAGCATCATGAGAGATGCCTCGTTAGTTTAACATGTACATTAACTGTACAAAGCTCAAGCCTCCATGGAAATAAAAACCTGTCGTTTCAGGATTTTGGATAACCTTTTATGGTCTAGCTTTTTTTGTAATTTTAACTATCACACGAATCAAGGTATGTTAACAGTCAGGCCTCGAAAGTTTAACATGTAGGTACATTAACTGTACAAAGCTCAAGCGTCCATGGAAATCGAAACCTGCCGTTTCTGGATTTTGGATAAGCCTGCGCACATTGGACGACAAACGTCAGCGATTATACGCTACGACAAGCTGCGGGAGACAATTTTCATACATTTTGTTCAAAGCTCCGCACACACGGCGACACTCGCGACAGCGAGACATGAAAGACGCTCGCGACTAAGTGCGAAGACAAACCGTCGTGTTTGCGAGGTCTGTTATGGTCTAGCTTTTTCCTAGTTTTAACTATCACACGAATCAAGGTATGTTTACAGTCAGTTAAGCATCCCATTCAAACCAGAAAATCATTCGACTTTACAGTTACGAAGCCGACGTTGTGGGAAATAAATGTTTATCTTAGGAATCGTAAAATTCCATCTGGTGTTGTTATAAATCATTTATCTACTAATAAGCTAGCTAATGAGTCGGAGGCATTTTTATAACTCGGTGAAAAGAAGCATCAATCATTCACTGGTAGAAGCTAGATGCGTTGAGTTGAGGACAGGGCGTGATTATGGGAGGCCTATGTCCAGCAGCGGACTGTTATAGGCTGCTGATGATGATGATGGTGATAACTTTTGTTTGGGTAGGGGCCAATTTTGCCCGCAAGTTTTTTTTTAGATTCTTGAAGATGGAACAAGCGCATGGTCCACCTGATGTTTTTTTTATTTGACATGCATTTTATATGCAGCCTCACTAGGATGCTCGGTCAGTCAAAAAGTTTCGGCATGAATCTCCGCCGACACATCATGGGTATGGATATTAAAAACTAAATGATCCGATAAACTTTGTACCACCTAAAATTTATTTGTAATTCGAAATGCCAATTCCCATACAAAATTACCAATTTTGATTATTTCGAATTCCCATACAAAAGTAAAAAAAATAGTTTTTCGACTATTTAGGTTTTCACATTTTTTTTTCTAAACCACCGCACAATAAGGGCGAATACAGGGGCTGATTATTATCTCTTCGGACTTCTGTATAATCTGCCTCACTGTGTGAATGTGTGGTTTATGGTACCACTCCACGAAACCCGGCCTGCACCGGTGGCTCGAACTCGTCGAGTCTTCTGGCGAGGCGATTCGTAATGACCTTAGAGAACAGCTTATAGATGTGGCTCAGGAGCGAGATGGGTCTATAATTTTTAAGAAGGATTTTATCTCCCTTCTTAATGAGCAGAACCATCTACCTTTCATTCCACGCCTTAGAGATACAGTGAAAGACGTGTGTTAGGACATATAACTTGAAGGCGGCTTATTTCACATAGCGTATCTGATTTAGCCTCCATAAAACCCATGTGTCATTAAAAGCGAGGAAGACACAGAGATCTACCGCAACTCAGCGTGCCATACGCCAAAGGAAACGTTCTAAGTGCAGACAGATAATTATACTAATAATTGACGATGGAATGTAACTGGGCTCCGATTCTCGGTAATAGAGATTATCAAGATAGATAATATCGCTACTCTGCGACCTGCGACTTCGTACGCCGGAAAAAAATCCTCTTTTTTACGCTGCACCTAATTCAGGGGCGCATTTCAGAAAATTATAAATGGTGAATCCCTACACTAATGCACAAGGAACATACCCTTAAATTGTTTTTACGGTACAAGCAAAAAACAACAATATTTAATTAAACATGTGGGTTTCGTACAACAGTCTCTAACTCAGCATAGGTTAGTTGGCTAGCAACAAAAGCTTGTCTTCCGTCAGAGCCGATTGGTGATGTCACGGATAACTTACCTACAAAACTAAGAAAGAAAATACTGAATACAAAAATGTTGATCTAAGAATTTAGGTATGTCGACGCCAAATTGAAGAAACGTTATCAGTCGTAACGTAACATGTCAGCAGATTTGACATGGTGGAATGTACAGACACTGGACATGGCTCTTCATGTCGTCGCCGTCGCCGTAGCCGTCACCGTCGCCGTATGTGGTGTATCACCCATTGGGTCTTGCAGGTTGGCGGGTTCACACGCCCTTCACAATTCATTACGTGTTAGTTCGCCAGGACGTGTTCGGACCCTGACGGGATGTGATGAGGGACTTAGGGCTGGCACAGAATATTCTATCTAAAATTTTGAACTGAATCAACTTGTTTATAAGACTAGCTTCTACCCGCGGCTACGCTCGCGTAGTGCCCGGATAAAAAGGTGAGCTATGTCATTGTTTCATCTTTACGTACCATAAAAAACAACTTTTGCGGTATTCCAGATGTAGAACTACATTTTCTGCATATAATTCCAGCTCGATCCGTTTAGTAGTTGGACAAACATTTCACATTTCACTTCTTTACAAATTTTCACCTTTATCAATTTTATTAGGATTTAGGATTCCGATTGTTGTATTGTAAGTTCTTTGATGCGATCATTGCATAAGTGGATTTGAACCATTATCGTGCGCATTCATCATCGTCATCATCATTATCCTGTAGCAGTCCACTGAAAGATAAAGGCGTTCGATAATGAGCGCAATTAAAATTTGGTTTTATAATCTATCACCGGAGTAGTACTTATCGTTAATTTTCATCTAGTTTCCCTTTCGTTTTCAAGTACAAAGAATAAATAACAATGCAAGTATGCGGAATACTTTCTTCTAAGAGTATTCCTATTCTAAAGAAAAAGTCACTGAGTTATGATGATGAATCATTTTCGGCTAATTTGGACAAATTGCAGGATGCAGAGGCCGTATATGCGAATGCATGCATCATCTTATAAGATCATCTTGACGATAATAATTTGAGGATGGGCATTTGTTTTTGCTAATTTAATTAATTTAGTAAATAGTTGTGGCCAAGAGATGCTCGACGGCCAAGAGGCCGATGGTTGGATGTGGCTTGCAAGAACAGGAAGGAGTGTCGTGATAAAGATAAATTCCTTCATCATCATCATCATCATCGAACATAGGCCATCCCCCAATGAGCGCCATTGCGTTCTGTCCTGAGCTCGACGCATTAAGCTTATACCAAGCCGCGGTCTCACCTCAAAAACTCGTTCACCCCAACGGTTATCGGTTCTTTAGCAGATATGGCCAGCCCACTGCCGCTTCAGCTTACTAATTCTCTGAGCTATATCGATACCTTTAGTTCTGTGTCGGATATTCTCGTTGCAGATTCTATCCTTCTGAGAAACTCCGAGCATAGCTAGTTCCTAGCTAACTAGCTAGCTAGCTAGCTACCGAGTATAGCTCGCTGAGCGACTTTAAACTGGTGGGCTAGCCTTATTGTGTCCGCGTTTCGGCTCCGTATGTCATTACGGGTAGGACGCACTTTTCGAACATTGCGGTATGGGTGACGAGAAAACTCGACGTAGCTTTCCAAATGCTGACCAACACAGCTGAATCCTCCTTTTGGCCTCCTTTCTTCCTTATTCTAATCTATTATTATTATTATTTTATTATACTATTAAGAGGGATCCTATACCTAACAGTGGGTGCTAAATTGTGGTAATGATGAGGTACAATAATATCAACTTTTGTTTCGCATGTTTATTAATACACAATAACGCAAAATGTCTGAATTGCTTTTGATTTATTTATTTATTTATTTATATAATAGGAACGCCACCAGCTTAAATATCAATACATTGTAGAGTTACACTGACAAAGTTTTCATTCTGATATAGAAACCAATTACAGGCGGACACAGCATTCATAATAATAATAATAACTAAGTAGTAGGTGCTTATGGTAACTAAGAGATCAATAGATACATATGTATTATTAGAACTTTAAATATTTAAATCATTTAAAACTAAAAACTTTAAACGAATACTTAATAAACTTTAACCAATAAATGTCACAGTTATTATTTAGTAACATATTTAGCATGCTTAAACTGAACATAATTGTATATATATTAAGGTTGGCTTTACTAACTTAAGTAGGGGGTTCTTGCCGGAAATATTCCAGCACTTTATTTTTGTATATTTTATAGTTGTCATTGAAGATGTCAATATCTGGTTTTTTTATTAATAAAATTATATTGGTTACAAAGTTATACTACAGGAGTACGGAGGCCCATAGTTGTGTTACAATATGGTATGTTAATGTTGATAAAATGTGTTCGGAGCATGTGTCCGAATACATCTGGAATATCCACTTGGAAGGTATTTTCTACCCACGAAGAACGCGTAGAAGCTGGTTCATTTTTGATAAGGCCGTTTAAAGAACCTACAATTTTCTTACTAAATAAATTAATTTATTCAAAAATTTCTTAAATTGGTAACATATAAATATTAAAGGGTACAGAAATCTTAATTAAACATAGGTATA
The DNA here is from genome assembly GCA_951804965.1 of Horisme vitalbata. NCBI lineage: Eukaryota > Metazoa > Arthropoda > Insecta > Lepidoptera > Geometridae > Horisme > Horisme vitalbata. Next base: position 14,207,785 of record OX638100.1, read on the forward strand.
ATACAAAACAAAAGCTAGTATCAACCCTAAACAAGCCGCGCGTATTATCCCGTACCATAGTTCATGTTATATTTTGCAATTCTTCGGTCATTTTATCTGATTGAATGGAATTATAAGGGCATAAGCGCTCGGGTGTTTGACGACTGGGAAATACAATTCTAAAAGTTGTTGTTGAGAATGTAATCATTTACATTATCGTTACCCTAACTACGAGTAATATTATAAATTCGAAAGTAAGTTTTTTTGTTTATATATTACGCTTTTACTACTTTTAATATCTATCTCTAAAAGCTTACAGTCAGATGATTGACGCAATGTACATTTTGGTACTATATATTTTTGCCCCTCATAGCTCTTTGGATCATATTCCAGTAAACTGATCTTGAAGGTATATATTCAGTAAAATTCTTCAGTGCCTTTGCAGAAATTATATAAACATTCATTCCTCACCCTAAAATTCCTTTCGCAATCCGATTGCAAAGCAACGGTTCGCTTCAAATGCGGTGATTTGTCAGAAAGATACAGAGAGAGATGTGACGATAGGACTCTTTATACGTAGTTGAACGTTCTCCAATAAAATCAGAAAGTGCATTATCTTAAACTAGTTGAAGCTAAACGGACACACAGATTTGCATCTAGACAACAATACCAATGCTAACATTTCAATGCAGGGTCACCAGTTTATAGGTTCAAGATGCAGGACCTAGTTAAGGTGCATCATACATAATGCAATAGAAAGGCACGATAACAAACGTAGACTTACGTGATCCGAATGGTGGAACTGTAACGGTCACGAATTTGCCTGGATGCTGATGAATATGCAGATCTGATGATGACGATGATGTCTCGGAATCCTAACGGTCGGTTCACATCCATAATACTCTTCAAATAGATACCTACTCATTCGATTGCTTTGTGGTAAAAAATCCGAAGAAATAAGACCGTCTTTACATTTTTTAAATTTAGTCAAGAATTGTTCCAATATCCCGATTTCGGAATAGATTACATAATTTACATTTTGTTTTTTATCTAGACTAATTTCAGCTACTACTCTAATTGAGTCCCTTGATTCGATTGCTTTTTGGTAAAAAAATCATAACAACTAAGACCTTGATTTCAGTCAAGCATTGTTCCAATATTCGAAATTTATGAATAAATTACATAATTTACATTTTGTTTATTATCTAGACCAATTTCAGCTACTACTCTAATTGAGTCCCTTGATTCGATTGCTTTTTGGTAAAAAAATCATAACAACTTAGACCTTAATTTCAGTCAAGCGTTGTTCCAATATTCCAATTTCTGAATAAATTACATAATTTACATTTTGTTTTTTATCTAGACTAATTTCAGCTACTACTCTAATTGAGTCCCTTGATTCGATTGATTTTTGATAAAAAAATCATAACAACTAAGACCTTGATTTCAGTCAAGCATTGTTCCAATATTCCAATTTCTGAATAAATTACATAATTTACATTTTGTTTTTTATCTAGACTAATTTCAGCTACTACTCTAATTGAGTCCCTTGATTCGATTGCTTTTTGATAAAAAAATCATAACAACTAAGACCATCTTTAGATTTTTTTATTTCAGTCAAGCATTGTTCCAATATTCCAATTTCTGAATAAATTCCATAATTTACATTTTGTTTATTATCTAGACCAATTTCAGCTACTGTTGCATCCCATTTATATTAATGTCATTTAAAAAAATGTAAATTGTTGGTAACACAAGTTGCTTTCATCGAAAATATATCTAATACATTTTAAAAGTGTCCTTAGTTTTGCACCTTTACATTATATTGATCGTTAACATAGTTGCAAGTTGCTGACACATATATGTTACTCGATACTTGCATTAGCTACACAATCTTTAGAAGTAATATTCGAAAGACGAAATAGATATCATGGAAAGCAAGCTAGGTTCATGTTTTTCTGGTTTTGTTTTTACGCCTTTTGAGATCGTTGACCTCATCAATTATGCAAAAGTATCAAACTGGAATTTTATATAGATACCAAAAGAAGAAAAATTTCAATCCATGTTTGGTCCGTGATCAATAAAAATACTTGTATCGACAATTCTCTATTATAATACTCTGTAAAACAGTGTGTGATTCAGTATGAATGTTGTAATCTTATCCCTGGGTGTAATGAATTGGAGCGGTCGCCTTGTGCTAGCTATTTTAATCGCGATATAAAGCTTATTTGCACTCTATTATAAGATACCCTACGTTTATGACTCACGTATTAACATTTCTCTGGTCTCTTAATTGTAAGTCTTGTTTATGCTTTCCTCTTTGTACGAGTTAGATCTTATCGGATAGGCTTGCTCACCTGCTGTACTTGCGGGGTTTGTCTACAAACCATTTGGAGCTATCGCCTATGTTATCTCTATAAGTAATGGCGTAGTCTCAATCATGTTAATAAAATTAGGTTTTTGTTTTAATACTGAAATCAAATAGGTAGTTTCGCTTATTGATAACAGTGTCTCTATATTTTTATTTTATTTTTTATTAATTGGTATTTTTTGTAACTATCTTACCACTTACTTTTGTGTTCTCTCATCCAGTTTCAACTTTTTAATATTATTTGTTTAATTTATGGAGTGTTTTGAAAATAAATCTTTATCTCCTTCACCATATTTCCCTGAGTAGGTTATACAACGTTATGATATATCTTATTAAAAGTTATAGTAGATCCTTCAGTTGGTAGATTGGAAGGCTTCATGTTCTCTAAAACGATCTTACCAGACAAAAAAACAAATACCCCTCGAAAATTCTCATGTTGATTCAAAATTAAAACCAATTTATCAAAATCAACGTCCAAAAGCTCATTGATTTATTACCTTCCACTGTATCTCCCGTAACATTGTAAGCAAATTGCTTGCAGTGACTTACGAATCTTCACCACTCCTCTGATTGCTTTATTGGGTCAAGCAGAGCTTGTTCGACTGGTCGCAATCAAAACCAATTTATCGGTGGCACTATTGGCACTGCATCAGTATCTTTTCATCTGGCATCTTGAGTTTGATCGTTTGATTCGAAATATCCTGGATAGAAATAGATGAATTCGTGGGCTTGATTGCAAATCTTTATATTGGAAAACTAAATATTTTTTTGAGGTACATTAAAAATACTCAAGTAACCATGTTTAACGCAAACCATTAAGTTCTTTCATGATATTCGTTCGAGCTCGAGGCTAATAAGGTTTTATAAGATGATGCAAAGTGTAAAAATATATGCGTGTTAGATTTGTGCATTGAATTTAAATAATCCCTTTTTCTATCTAATGTAACACATACTTTTATAGATGAAAGGTTATCTAAAGCTACTATCAGGAGACTTCTGAATGACGTGTGAAGCTGGACGACAATTTACGCGATGGAAAGTAAAGATAAAGATGCTCTCACTCAATTACTCGTTGACTCTTGCCTTGTCTTTAAATGGATATTTAGTTATGTAGGAGTTGAATTGTTGATTTAGAATTCTGAGAATGCTTCCGCATAGATACTCAGTGATTTTGGTCGCTACAGCATTAGGCAAATTAGAAAAAATATTTTTACTGTCGGTATTAGACAACCTTTTTATTCTTTATTACAATAGGTATGGGTATGCAATAGAGTAGAGAATAATTCAATTTTGTAAAAAAAAGTACTTTTGATCAATCATCATCATCATTATCAGCTTATATCAGGTCATTGCTGGACATAGGCCTCCCCTAATGGCGCAATGGCTAATCCCATTGCGCCTTGTCCCGAGCTCAACGCATTCAGCTTCTACCAGCAGCCTTTCGCAGATCGTCACTCCACCTGGCCGGAGGGTGTTCCTATTTGATAAATAATTTGAATAAATTTCTGTTTATAAAATAAAATAACCTTATTATTAAAAGAACTAGTAAGCAGTGATAGTTACGATACAAACGTAAGTACTATGTTACTGAATACCAATAAAATTATTAGTGTGAAAGACGTTCTAATGATTTTAATGGTCACACTCAGTCGACTGGTAACCTACTGTCACACTATTTACTTGCGTGCAAACCACTTGAAACTGTCTCACAATTTCAAATAGTTCACGAATCACTTCACAATATCAAAGAACGTAAAGTAAATCTTCGAATGACACGCAAATAGTTTTGAATAACCGAATAATGAACACAGATAAAATAGACTTGCAAAAAACCGGCCACGGTGTGGGAGCCGAACAAAAAAATGTACCGATTCATTAATTTGGAAATGAAAAGCTGCCCAAAACCGCACCTGGGGGCCTCAATTTGTACGTGATTATGAAACCAATATGCCGATAAGGCTGTCCCAAGCGTATAATTTATATCTCATAACACAATATAAGCGGCACGGGATAAATACAAGAAATAGAATGATAATCATCAAATTACATATTTACGGTATGCGTTTAGATTGGAAATAAAAAATGTCGGTCAAATGTGTCGTCAGATTGTGGAGTTGTTACTGTATATTTTCACAGTTTTATAGCTTTGTAATTATGTGAGATATGAAATATGTTTACCATGTATGAAACATTCAATTACCACTAATAACAATAAATTATTTCAAAATACATAGTATGTTAACCGTGTACAATATACATGTATATACAGTACATGTGTATATTTACCACTTGATCTAAGTCCATGTAAAATTATGTAGAATCTCGACATAATATATAAGGTAGTCCGGTAACCGAGATTTTGATTGGTTCCCTATTCAAAATCCATGTCTTCCATAGGCTTAACTGTCTATCATAATGAGATTTCACACGAAATAGAAGGCTAATTACGTCAGTTTGGACACGCGATTTTTTTACTTCACAGTAAAATAATTATGTATCCAGTATTCAATTAACACAGAAAATGACATGTCTATCGGAGGCCGTCAGCGGTTCAGCTATCATTATCATTATCGTAGATGTAGAGTAACTGGATGGGGTCTATACGAGAGAGATAATGTGCGGTGTGGATGTCCTTAGTTGGCGTGTCGGTGACGTTTTGACGTTAAAATTATACCTGGTCTAGCTTACGGAGAATAAGTAGGTAAATAATAATACTGCGGCTATGGTTCAGTTACAAATAAATGTACTATAATATCTGCTAGTGGTCGTGGCCGATGAGGAAGAGTAAATGGTAGAAAAGTATGAGATTTATTGGTTACCGATAGTAACAGATAATAAATCGGACTATACGCGTATGTCCTAGAGAGAGAGGGGGTGTACGGGGTTCCAACTCCTATCTTCGGAACCCAAGCCAACCTCACCTGCACGTGGTGCACCCTGCTAAACAACGAACGGGGCTCTGGCGGCCGGCTGTTTGCCGCATAGCACAGCCTACATCGGCACAGCTAACCGGCCGGTGCCCTGTGATCCCCAACCCGCATGCCCAGCGTGGGGACTATGGGCATATCCCTCTTTATTAGGGGAGGCCTATTTCTAGCAGTGGACTGATAAAGGCTGGTGTTGTGTATTATGTTATATTTGCCTATGTCCAGTGGACTGCTTATATTGATGATGATGAAAATGGATCCACAGAACACATTAAATGGGATGAATAAGATAAGAATCACCATTAATTAAGGTTGTTTAACGAGTTCCCTGACACTTCCATTCATTCTAAATCTATGTAATACACCACCTGTCTATAACCATGGAATTTATAACAGTAGGTAATGCCATTGACCTTTGACGATTAGAATATACCCAATGTAATGCCAAAAAACTTTATATACCTACACTTATTGTCTTACTCCTTCTGACTCGTAGTAAGCTTCTGTAATTGGTCGGATATGCGAATGGGTTTTTGATTAAAATTGTAGGCGTGTACTTAGAGCGCGGGGCCGCAGCGTCGTCGGTGCGAAATGTTGTGCCCTGCTATCCCTAATCCCCATGCCCAGCGTGGGGATTATGGGCATAACCCCCTTGTTATAAGAGAGGTCTATGTCCAGCAGAAGACTAAATAGGCAGTTATTGTTGTTACTGTTCATTGCTTTTTCCAATCGTCAGTTAACCACTTATTTGTTAGATTGTATAAAAAAGAACGCGTAAATATATTTTTCGAATTTATTAAATGGATAAGCAGTGACTTGATCACGAAGACTAGAGCATAAATATTCGTATCGTAAGCGAAACATTTTGGCCAATGAGTAAGCGAAAGATTCAAAGTACCGCTTTGTCATTGGCCAAAATGTATTTATGCTTACGATATGTCAGTAATGTCGGCCAATGAAAAAGGAGTATTTTGAATCTGCGCTTTCTCATTGGCTAATATGACGAGCAGTGGACTACTATAAGCTGATGATGATAGATTTATCTGATATACTGGATCATCTGACCAAGCATTCCTTAACTTCTTATTTGCTGTCAATCTAGAAAGAATATTATGTCTCGTTCATAAAAAGCGTCGAGCTCAGAACAGAGCGCAATGGCGTTCATTAGGGGTGGCCTATGTCCAGCAGTAGACTGCTATAGGCTGATGATGATGATGATAGAAAATCTATGGCTATCCTCGGGCGGCCTAAAAACTCTTGACACTAGAGTCACTAACTCATTCGAAGAAGGAAGGAATTAGAAAATTTATTATGCTGTATCTGTGTTAAACACAGTTATAGCATATAGTTAAATTGTATTTCTAAAGGTACTAACGAAGCCTGAAGATTATCAAACCATCGTTAAAATCGTAGCTGCATGTATCTGCTAAAGGGGCTGATTAGAATTATATTTACGAGTCATTTATATTATTATAATTTAATTATCATTCATATAATTAATATACCGCATTGAAGTCTGATTAAATATATTCATATCCGGAAGAAACCCAAATTCCTCGCATACCAAAGAAGCCTTAAATCTTATGACTCATTCGCTATATTGCTTTCTTTTCGCGTTTACTGGGTGTTTGGACACCTACGCGCTAAATGTCGTAGCTACTATAGAAACCTAATTTCTTTGCATTTATATCTTTAGTTACGAGAAACTGAAAGTTATACTAAAAACTGGTAAGCGGTTTTATTACAGTGACATTCTTGAATCCACTCTAGGATTCTCTCGTGTCGTGAGCATTAGGAACTTGAGTACTCCATGGTACCACACAACACCCAGTCCTGGAGCAAATATTTCCATACCATGCAAAGTTTTACTAATAAATAATGGTAAGAGGTTTTTTACAGTTAAACTCTTGACTCCACTCTAGGATTCTCTCGTGTCGTGAGCATTAAGAAGTATGAGTACTCTAAGATATACGACACAACATCCAGACCCGCCAATATTTGCTGCACATAACATTTGTCCCACACTGAGAATCGAACTCGCAACCTCTTGCATCTCAGGCTATTCGCCTTAGGTTGGTACAACAACCAGATTCTACAAAATGGCAACATATATTTTAGTTTGTTAAGGTTTAATGGATGAGGGTGACTGATTTTGAGTCACAATCCAGTGGGCCAAGTTTTCGTAATCGTAACCAGTCGTACTGGAAAAGTACTTTGCGATGACTGACTGAAACTCCAAGAAAACTCCAGATGACTATTTACAAACGTGTGGTGAAAACCAAAACCCTTCATCAAAGTGGCTTTTTATATCATAGGGCCACTATTTGAGGTCCGCCTTTAACGATGTAAAAATGCCTTATGCATGTCCAACTCGGGGTCAGTTAGGTCTGTCGAGCTCTCCGCCGGCGACTGCTCGCTATCTCAGTAGCCTACCGAATAAAAACACACCGTGTTCTATTTAAAAAAAAATCAAAATTCATTTATTCAGTAGGAACTGTATAGTACACTTTAAAACGTCATTTTTTTAATTTACCACCAACTCGTAACGTGACCAAACAGAGAAGATTTGCAAGAAACTCTACTTGGCTTATATTTTTTTAACGTCATTGTTTTTAATAACTATTACATTGTTTTTGATGGAGTTGGAGGCAGTTTCATCCCAAGCTTTTTTTTCATCTAAATAATCAGATATTTTATAATAAGCTTTATTACATAGATTACGTTTAACAACGTTTTTGAATTTATTTACAGATAGATTAATCACATCATTTGGGATTTTGTTAAAAAATCGTACAGACATCCCTTTAAAAGATTGACTAACTTTATGGAGCCTTACAGTAGGAACAGCTAGTTTATCTTTATTTCTAGTGTTAACATTATGATATTGCTCACCGTAGTGCTAATGCATCATCAAACTATTCATCACCTGATAAAAGGCTTACACTTGACAGGGTCATGTTGTCGCGGTAAGATTCTATTTTATATCCTGACTCAGCCAAGCCTTATCTACGTCATATAATACCAAAGACATAGCTATGAGTAATGTGTGAACAGTAGAGAAAGCAGGCGTGTCTGTTTAGCAGGTTTTTAAACACACAAATATTTAAGGTGCTATAAAACGTGTCGAAGTATCTTCTGAATGGGGCTTTCAATCAATGAAGAGTAAAACTACTGTTCAATGCTTTCAGAGATAAAAATTACAACGTGTCATTTATGTCTTGCATGGAAATACTTTTTCCGTTATATTCTAAGTTTACCTCCAAAATACCTCACCTCCACTCAACCTTGAAATGTTTTTGTAGTTTATTAAATTGTCTCCGGTCAAGGATAAGATGTTGGTAACGGCTGTTTCAGTCGTTAAGCCATGTCGGAGGCCTTCGGGCCAGTAAAGATGGTCACTAGCTCTGACGAAGAAGAATAAGAAGGATACCTCAAAACATTTCCATAGTCAAGGACCTGTCACATTGAGTATTCCTCAAAGAAAAATTCGGGGTGACTACTAAAAATATGAGCGTCAGGGTATGGATGGCACTTTTTTGTGTTACTTGCCCTGAGGATTCCCTTGCCACACCCTGCAACACCATTTTACAAGTTTCATATTTCAAGGGAAATTTGAAGGTTTTTAACTGTTTCAGCAATAACTCCAATTGTTTGTGTTTGTGTTTGATTTGGATCATCATCATCATCACCCATTATTGGGTATAGGCCTCCTCTTTATCACGTCACTCTTTTCGGTGCCTTGCAAGCCTCATCTACAGTTTCCACGTCCACGATGTCGTTCGACCATCGAGCGGGTCGGCCTCTTGGCCGTCGAGCATCTCTAGGTTACCGCTCTGTGTCTGTCCATTTTCCATCATCCCTTCTAGCCAAGTGTCCTACTCATTTCTACTTCAGCATTGATTTGAAAGAAACTTGGAATATACATAGTTTGTGATATGAAATAACATTGACGTAGTTTCCTTTTTAGTAGATTCCACGCGAGCAATACTCAAGAGACCGAGTGCTTTTTTCTATGGGATTTTTATACCAACTCATTATTTTTTGAGGACCAAGTCGGTTGGGTTAGCTAGTTATTATGTATATGAATAATATGATTCTTTCTTATACAGTTCTTATTTTGATTTGGTTATTATAACTAAAGGTTTTAATACCCTCCGGGCACAACACATGCATCCTTGGGAATATACGTATAATTTTAATGGGATAGTTTTTGTATAGAATATTTTTTGAGAAGGCTCTTTTGAACTACATTATCTATGAAAACGTGTTATTAGTTTGCCTACGTTTTATTATTAAAGATTTATTTTACTTGTATGTCGTTGTTGTAAGAACAACAGACATAATTATTTTTCTAAGAAAAGTATCTTTCCTATTAATCATTATAATTAGCCTTATCTAGCAGTGAAATGCACTGTTGGATATAGGCCTCCCTCAATGAGTGAGGGAGTAAGAGTGGGAGTGAGAACTGAGGCTTCACCTATTCAGAGAGCGCCCTACAATACATTATCCTATATCACTTTATGTAAAACAAATATGACAAACCATCATATCAGTTTATTATGCATATTGCCATTCGATCATAAGCTATGCCATTACAGTGTGGGGAAATGCTTCTGATATAGAAAGGGTCCTTATTTGCCAAAAAAGGTCAATTAGAATAATATATGGCCTACAAAGGTTAACCTCAGTACGAGCTTATTTTATAAAGTCTAAAATATTAACTGTAGTATCTCTGTTCATTATGAATTCTCTTTTGGAAGTACACCTGAATAGAAATGATTTCCCAACGAAAATGCAAATACACAATTACAACACTAGAAACAAAGCAAAGCTAAATATACCAAGAACTAGACTGGTTAAAACGTACAAACAGGGACAATGCATAAAGCTTTCTATGTATAACAAATTGCTTCTTGAAACAACTCGGTTGCCTTTAAACCAATTCAAAAATAAATTAAAATTGTTTTTTCAATGTCACCCATTTTATAGCATCAGCGAATTCATGAGTAGCTCATTTATTTAATGTTATGTCATCTTCTGATCTGTAGGATGTGAGGTCGGCACATTATATTATAAGGTAGTACCTTATTGTAAATAATTAATTCTTTAAATTGAAATTGTAAATATGTTTTGACTTGCCTGTTATGTTATGTAACGTTATGGTAAATAAATAAAATCTGAAAATCTGAATCTGAAAAATCTGTAATTTTTAAGCAAATTTTCTTTAACCAAAATTACGGCAAACTGAATTCAAAGTTCATATCTTACTTTATAAGAAGTGTACATCTACTACTGCAGCTTTGCAAAATATGAAGTTCTAGACCAAAATGACAATAAAGGCAAGTGCTTATTCCATCTGCAGATACCATAATAAGTACATTATTTAACGTTAATATACATTTTGAAATAAAAATTTAAAAGATAATAGAAAATGACAATAATAAATCTCTCATCATAACGAGGTGTATCAATCTAATTGTCAAATAAAGGTGAGTACACACTAGAGCATCAACTTGTTATCAGCTGACTATCGAGCTGCTCAAGTGCCAGCCTTTCTGTATGGATCTTGAGAATTATTTATACATTTAAAAGACGCCATTAGGTTTTAATCAAAAACAAAGTACCTATTACGAAATATCAAACTAAAATTAACTAATTTTTTTGACGTTCCGTTTTATATTACTAAGTTAGCAAATAGGTCCTCCTGATGGTAAGTGGTTCTCGTAGCCTATGTTCCGTACCTCAAAAGGATAAAAATAACCCTTACCTATATTTTCCTACTAGTTTTTTATAATTTGTTAAATGATTTGTGTAATAGTATGGACTATGTGTCTGAAATAAACGAATTTTATTTTATTTATTTTATAGGCCCTTTGTACCCTTTTCTCAACATCATGTATAACTAGACAAAACTAACTGAACTATTAATTAGTACCGAAGGTGACTTCCGTCTAGAGGACTTCTGCAGCGTATGGCTGAGCTATCGGCAATACTCTGGTCGCTCAAGTTGATTGAACGGAAACGAGAAACAATGTACGCTATTGCTATCAACAAAAGGTCTAGTTTGGAGACCATAGGCGATCCATGGTACTAATGGGTATTGGATGTCCCCTTTTATTAGAGGAGACCTATTTCCAGCAGTGTACTGATAAAGGCTGGTGTGGTGGTGGGTATCGAAGGTGGTTTGTACAAAGCAGATGATTGCCATCGAAGTACTGTACTCATTTGGTCAACGAATCTTCTGATTCTGTAGGATAAAGCTCGATGTTCTGTTGACTCTACCCTAGTCAATTTTCTTTTCTAATGAATTTTGTATTAAATCTGCAGTTTGCTAAAGTATACCAGATTGAGCTTGTGCTCGTTTGGCCTAAGACAAGTTTTTCAATAAAATTGTCTAGTGTTAGGCTTAGCCAAAAACCGTCATCTGCTACAGTTTATTGAAATCCAGTCCATCCAAAGGTTGTCTGGAAATGATCGCTCTTAGAGATAAGACCGCCGTTTTGTTTGATATGTTTTTGTTGGTGTTAGTAAATTATAGAATTTTTTATCCCCGCATGCCCAGCATAGGGTTTATGGGCTATCCCCCTATGACTATGGCCACTGGCCATATGCCAGCACTAGGCTAATGTAAGGTGGTTTTATCAGCGCTAGGCTGATGTAAGGTGGTGTTATTGTTATTGTTGATGCTCCATTGTGTACACACCTTGTTTCGCTCGTGAAAGAATCGCGTGAGCCGCTAACAACAGGGCATTAGACTCATAGAAAAACAAATTGAATTAACGAGCTTTCCTCTACTAACACTGAAATTATGTCAACCATGACGCGGTAACTACAGTTCTGTAGTAAAAGTGGCTGCTTTTTACCGGATTGAGGAGGGTAATATTTATAGGTTGTATGTATTTATGTACCTATGTACCTATGTATGCGAGTTCCTTTGGGTGTCGCTATAGCGCTAAAGGCTGGACGCATTTTGACTAAGGAGGTAACTTTTGATTCGTCTAGATAACATTTAGCTATATCAAAATAATCCAATACAGCGGCTGGTGTATGGGGTTCCAACTTCCACCTTCAGAACTCATCCAACATCACCTGCCCGTGGTTCACCCTGCTAACTAACAAATGGGACCCTGGCGGCTGGCTGATTACGGCATAGCGCAGCTGAACACTGGCACAACTACATCTTAATTTTATAACACTCAATAAAGTAAACTTGTCCCTATAATTTAAATTTAAATAAAAAGAGGTGACTTGATATTTATTGATATATTTTAGGCTGATGATGATGATGATGACTTGATATTTTATTTTATTATTTTTTAACGCCACTTTAGCTATCTGATATTTATAGAACCGTTATGAATAGGACAGTTAATATATCATCATCATCGGCCTATAGCAGTCCACTGCTGGACATAGGCCTCCCCTAATGAGCGTCATTGCGCCCTGCCCTGAGCTCGACGCATCCAGCTTCTACTTGCAGCCTTTCGCAAATCGTCACTCCACAAGCCGAAGAGCATCCTACATTACGTTTGCCAGGCCGCGGTTCCACTCAAGAACACGCTTACCCCAACGGTTATCGGTTCTTTGGCAGACCATAAAGTTAGTCAATCTTATAAAGGGATGTGTGTACGATTTTTTAACAAAATCCCAAATGACATGATTAATCTATCTGTAAACAAATTCAAAAATGTTGTTAAACGTAATCTCTCTAATAAAGCTTATTATAAAATATCTGATTATTTAGATGAAAAAAAAGCTTGGGATGAAACTGCCTCCAACTCCATCAAAAACAATGTAATAGTTATTAAGAACAATGACGTTTAAAAATATAAGCCAAGCAGAGTTTCTTGCCAATTCTTCTCACGTTACGATTTGGTGGTAAATTAAAAACTTACGTTTCGAAGTGTACTATACAGTTCCTACTGAATAAATGAATTTTGAATTTTTGAATTTTGACTGTGTCACTGGAAAATGTCTGGATCATTATCTGTCCAACATCATTCTACCCTTCAATAAAAGCCAACCGCGGTGTAATTTTTCCATCCTACATCCTGCCACATCGTCACTACTTAGTTCACTTACAGTAGCATCGGCGTAAAGATCCTATAAGTGTATCAACTGCGTCACACACAGAATAAGCATTTTTGTAGATGTCATCCACTTATGTTTTTTTATTTTATTTATAAAAAATAACTATTTTTCATGACACTTTTTAAAGTACAAAAATAAAAAATAAAAAACTTTAATAGATAAGGCCATAAACGCATATCTAAGGATGCGTTTATGCGTTTTCAGCGTGTGAACTGCCTAAGGCGGTGAAAACCTCCTCCACAAAATAACATACAAAAGGATAAAAGTCTCAGTGCACCCGTAATTTTAGGGAATCACAACATCATTAGCAACAAGACAACAAAGTAAGTAACAATTATATAATGCGACTATAAGGGTCAAACCTCCCTCTCGCTCGCACTATTCAACATTTTTGAAGATATAAAATCAATGAATCTAGTTATGCAACATAGCAAACCTTCACGGCCTAGAAAATGACAATACTAACAATACAAAGATTCAGCAAGAATATCATGTTGAACCCAACACGTTTTCCTGCCAAAAAATTAGCACCAAAAATGATCACATTGGTGCAAGTTTTGGTGCACTCATATATATATATTTTTGTAAATACATACATATCATACATAGAAAACACCAAGACCCGAGACAAATATCTGCAGAACATGCAAACATTTGTCCCGCGGCGGGAATCGAACCCGCAACCTTCTGCGTCCCAGGCGGACCTTCGTCCACTGTGCCACAGAGTTCGTCTTTGCTGCCCACACATGGTTTTAGCATTAAGGCGCTATGAATCACTGCACCGTGGTTTTGGCGGACAGGAGACATAATCATTCTCTTTCTATAGTGGACCGAAGATAGAGGTTGGACACGCTATTTAACTATTGGGAGTAAATAGAGCAAAGTAATGTAGAAAGTAATCTCAAGGACACGCAACTTGCGCTACTAGCAACTTGTACTAGGCTAGACGCGTGCCTGACGCCATTACACTGCCTCAATGATGGACTCGTATAGAAAATATACAGTAATCATCTACACAGCTGTTTCTGTGTAGACAGTTATTACACGTGGAAGTGGGAGGAGGCACTGTTAGAAAACAGTTTCACGTGATCTGATTTTTAAGGTAGCATTAAAAATGTTGAGGTGTGAAAAAATTTCAGAGCGAAAATGACTCGACACGTATTTTAAAGCAAGTAAAAAAATTTTTTTATTAGTATAAATATGTAGGTACTATCTAAAAGATATAAAAGTGTAAATTTTCGTGTTATATAAGTTGGCTCGTCGTCTTTTTCTTCTTACTAGTGGATAATTCTGTTGTCGGATCCATTTTACTAAATTGATGAGTTCATATGTTGTTGATTCTCTGATTCGCATACGAAGAAATAATTAGGCCTTCATCAGCGTAGAAAAGAAAATGGAATCGAACCCGCAACCTTCGTCTCAGGCAGACTTTCACCCACTGCGCCACAGAGGTCGTCAATAAAATAACTTATAGCATGGAATAAATAACCAATAGGTACCTATATTTAACTAATTGAAAATTGAAAAGGAAATGACTGAAGCCGTTCATTTGTCTAGAATAATATAGGTAACCTTTGACTCCTATTTAGAATGCAAATCAACATGAAAACGAATGTGCATCGCCCATAAACTATCTGGCAGTTGTTATCCTGTAGCACAAATAAATACTAAAAACAACTTACTATCTCTCAATATAGAGTCTACAATCGAATAGTTTGAGCTGGCAAGACAGGTTGTATAAAATGGTCGTTCGAAAGATCTTTGTTTTATTTGAAATCTATTGTTTAGAGAAAATCAGTTTGTTGTTATTTTGATACTTTAGGCTCTATAATAGTTTTATGTTTAAGATAAAAACAATTTGGTACTTAAATGTTTAGTGGACCATAATATGACTGATATGATACTTAACATATCATATTAGTCATTTTGTTTCCATCTGCTTAGTTTGGGGCTACATAATGCTGTGTACAGTAATTGTCTAGCATTATTTATATATTTTATTAAATGGCATCTAGGATAAACTTTCAATAATTTCACAAAATAACGTTTATTATATTATGGAAGGTTGTACATGCAGTGTATAAATCCCGTCGTCCAGTCTTCTTTCAGGTCCTATTCTTATAAAACAATGGCGACTTTAACAAAAAATATCAGCAAACCATTCTCTCTCTCTCTCCAAAAACTCCAGTCCAAATTCACTTTTACTTCATTTCACAACACTTGTGTTTTATGGTTAAAGTAGAATTTACAGTAATTTTACACAACATAAACCAGAGAAGTACTAGAAAACACAGATACAGCCGTAGTTCAAGATGATTAAAATGGTCCACCAATTTTAAATTATCACACCGTTCTGTACGTACTAATTAATGTTGGTCAATTTTAAACTGCTAACCAAACGGGGCCCTGGCGCTTGCTGATTGCAGCATAGCGCAGCTTAAACATCGGCATCGGCACAGCTAAATGCCCTAGCGATGGGCATCAGCGTCGGCGGTGCGAGAAGCTGTGTCCTACGATCCCCAACCCGCATGCCCAGCATGGGGATTATGGGCATATCCTCCTTTATTAGGGGAGGCCTATCTCGAGCAGTGGACTTAATAGGCTGGTGTTTTGTCTCGTAAAGAGGAAATAAATCATCAATAACTATTAGCTATAAAAATTTGAAACTGATTTTATTCAAAAACTCCATAATTAAACTCCTTGGTGTAAACTCTTTTGAATCTCTCACCTTTTCAGATAGTCCAGTAAATTACAAAGAGGTTGTATTTTTTTCTAAATCTATGGTAAATTATAGCACCGCCATCATTGAGGTTACGATAGTATGGCTGTACAGTCATTGAGTACATTCGAAGAACGTTTGAAAAAAGAACAGACATGCGTTCCGTTTTTAGATGTTTACTTAATTTTGACACTTTCACTACACAAATCAAGATGCTTATTTTGCATAATCCAAAAGCCGTGAAACAGCCTGTAACAGACTAATTAAAAACGCTATAACGTTCAAAAAAGTTACAACGCATAAAGATATCGGGCGCGTGGAATGTGCAAAATTTCGAAGGGCTTTCGTAAAAATGTAAATCGTGGTAAAACAGGTTGTCTCGCTCCATCTTATTGAAAGTTGCATAAGTATGTTACAGTTCGCGAATTCTTCTGTGCGTGGGAACAAAATGCGCTTGCGTCGTTCCAGGAACGTGCCCGCAATTCATCCAATCGTTTGTAACAAAGAGCAGATAAGGAAGTTTCCAGGACATTCTTCCACTTTTTAAGCTATTGCATAGCTTCTATCGAGGGCCTTGAGCGCGGGGACCGAATCCAGAAATTCCGTAACGAAAAAAAACCTCACGCTCCCCACTCCGACGGGCACGGAGGTGTGGCTTGAAGGCCGTGCATTGTCTAACGTCGTTTCTTTTCGGCAGTCTTCGACACGTTGTTTGTGTGCGTGCAACTAAACGTATTGTACGACTCTACAAAAATATAAAAGAAAAAAAATTGTTTTCTTATCGGTCACCACGCTCAAAAAGTGTAACTTGAATTAATATCAAAGAAAAAGAAATACTGCATAATAAATAAATATAATTGCATAAGTTGATACAAAATGCTATGCAATAGCTTTACCGCGGCAGTCCCCGAGTGCCACACGTCTTTTTTATTATTGTTTTTTTAATTATTATTTTTTTCAGTTTATAGGCTTACGTTTGACCGCCATCTCACCTATTTGTATTACAGGTTTCTTGATTTAAATTTCTCAAGTCAGTTCACCTGTATTTCTATGATTACATATTCGCCTACCAAAAAACACGAAGGTTATCATAGATAAGTAAAATGCCTACTAGACCACGCGGTATTTATTCTGTCTAGGTAAGACTGTCTAACTGAATAATTAGTCAAGCCTAAGACCGACTTATGGCCGGTTTCTATATTATACCGTTACCGATTACGCCTCGTTTTGCCCTGAAAAACTGTCTAATTTTCGACGCCTCGATGTTAATTTTTGACAGTTTTTCAAGGGAAAACGAGGCGTAATCGGTAACGGTATAATATAGACACCAGCCGTTAGTGGCTTACTCTTATTATACCACGCTAAGTGTAGGACAGTCTTACTAAGACAGACTGAATACCACGTGGTCTAAAAAGCCTTTAAGTTACTAAAAATAATCATTTCGTACGTTCGTACGTACTTACCCACGATGTGACTATGTATGAATTGCAACACTACATACACACCATATATATACCAAGAATGTATGATTAACAGCACTATTTACAATAATTTATTACTTCAAAATTATGAAAAACTTGATGCTTTTAATTTTATTTAAGAGAGTGTTTAAGTGTTGACGGTATAGCTCTACTACTGTTAGTTATTCTGTGGTATAGCACTTATTACGTATGCGTGTCGGATCGTACCTCGTATGTCAGTTCTCTTTATTTAGTCTTTGCCTGCCGCGACCCGCCAATCATCCAATTTTGGCGTAAACGTTCCATTTCCAAATTATTATCTTTGACCATTTATTATGTTTACACTGTTTTCATTCTTGGAAACCTCACACGTGTCCGCGGCTTGTTCGAAAGTGCATAATGAAACACTAGAGTTGGGTCCACCTTATATTTTTGTAATATAAAATAATAATACTCGTATTGATATTATGACGACCTCTGTGACGCAGTGGGCGAAGGTCCGCCTGAGACTGAAGGTTGCGGGTTTGATTCCTGCCGGTCTCAGGTCTGGGTGTTTTCTATGTATTATATGTATATATTTACAAAAAAAATGTATGTAATATATCAATCATGGGGTAATAACACAAGCTCTGTTTCATGATTCATGCTCTGATTCATTCATTCATTCATATTTCTTATAAAATAAAAAGACATTTATTTCCCATTACCTAAGTATTACATTTGTTTATAAAAAAACAGATATTGTTAATTATATACCCCCTTACTTATGAACGCTACTTAAAGTTAATCAATGCTCAAAGTTATCCCTGTTTGTCATTACCCAACGGTAAAAGATGGCAATAGCATAAGCATCGTTTATCATTTGAAAGATGTTTATAAGTAAGGCCAGTAATTGTCAAATATTCCAATAAATAAATAGCTTAACTATGGACCAAATTGGAAAAGTTACATGAAATTTCGATAGTGGAGTGGTAGTTGACGAAATAAAATTCAATTTTGATTGTCTGAGCTAATCAAAAGAATAATAAAACTAAAACTTCAAAAATTTAAGAATTTTTACGTTCGTTTTTCAAATTATCAGTTAATGGCAACAGACAATTGAAAAATAGAATAAGTTCTTATTCCGGGCCTTCGTATAAGTATAACAGACGCAAAGCAGGTGCGTAATTTTGACCAATGTCAAAGTTTGGCTCAAAAAAGATTTCATTATAATTGGCTAAAATTACACTTACATAGAGAGACAACAATAGACCCAGGGGACCGAAACTCAATCTAATTTGGTTGTAGATAATTCACAGCTACGTTTTATACAAAAGGAGTAAATGCACTTTTTATTACGAAAAGCTTCTATAATTGCTGCTGGCGGGAAATGTTTTGTTTCCGTTTCCATATGTGGAGTATGCGTATTGTTGCGAAGATCACATAAACAAACTGTAATTAGAAGCTTTCGAGAATGCAATTAATTGATTTTAATGATACAAAGATGGTTGTGAACGATCTAGTCTAGACTGGTTTATTGGAATACCGGTAATCGCTAAATAACCATTGGATTACAACAGAAACATGGGAAATGGTAATTTAGAAAACATGGGAAGTTCGTAATAGTAGGGTATCTGAAGGGCTTGTCCAAGGAAGTACTGCCACCATGCCTATTTCTGCCGAAAAGCAGCATTGCTGTGTTTCAGTTTGAAGGGTGTGGGTGCCGGTGAAATTACAGGCACAAGAGGCTTATCATCTTCCGGCCTAAGTTGATGGACAGGTTAGTTAGACGCTTCTTCGTATGAGCTAGTGACCAGCTCTGGTGTCGGAGTTTTTCGGCCTCCGACATAGCTTAACGATTGAAAAGCCGGGACCAAGATCTTAACGTGCCTTCCAGAGCACGGAAGCGCTCAAATTGAAATGTCACTAAACAGCCACCCAAGTAATTAAGGTGATCAGGGTGCGAGTCTTTTCACCAGCTCTATCGCGTTTTCGTTTACGGAAATTTGTATGGAAAGGAGTCAGTGCCACGCGTTTTTCACTAGATGGCGCTACCTCGACTCCATATAAATTTGCGTAAACGCAAACGTGGTCGCGTGTTATGAACACCGAAGTAAACCACGCCACGAGCGCTTCGAGCGAGTTAGACGCTGAGTTAGACAGACGTTTGAATCGTAGGGCACGTGGTTTAATTTATGTACGTAGTATCAGTTAAGTGGTTACCATAATACAAGCTCTGTTTAATTTGAGGCTAGATGATATTATAGTAATTTATAGTATAGTAATTTATTTATTTGACAGCTTATAAAGTTTGACATAAAATTAATACATATAATTAGGACAATTAGGTAAGGTAATGTTATATGTTAAATTATGTATCATAAGCCTCAGTTGCCTAAACTAGGCTGAAAAGCCTGTGCGATAGGCAGCTGCGCTCCCCCTGCTTATTAAAAACAAAATGTTCCTTACATTATCTCTTTGTATACTTGTACATATAAATTGATTTGAACTGGCTTAAAAAAATAAATAAAACATTTTTAAAAACAGTGGTTTGAAAAATCTAACATTATTAAAATAAAAAAAAGTAGTTATAAAATCTTATACATAATTATTAATTAAATTAAAATATCATTATAAAATATGTGTGTGCGTGTGTGTGTGTGTGTGTATGTGTGTGTGGGGGGGGGGGGGGGGTTGTGGGGGGGGGGTGTTGTCTGGTTGTGGGTAGGCATCCCTGCTCCTCTCAGTCTCATGAGAGTCTGGTTATCACAGGGTAGCCTACCCACAGTGAGAGGTGTGTATTGTTTATTGTGGTGTGAATGTGTTAGTGTGTGAAAGAGAGAGTGTAGTAAAATAGTAGATAGGGATACACGTTATTTAATAATATTAAGCAAATCCTCGGTATCATCGTATGAGTGACTTAGAAGGAATTTAGTCACACATGATTTAAATTATGTGATATTGTCCAGCATTATTAATAAAATAAATAAAATAAATAATGCTGGACATTATGTAACCCCAAACTAAGCAGAGCTTGTGTTATGGGAACCACATGATTGATATACTACATTAATATAATTTTTTTAATGTATTTAACATATATATCATACATAGAAAACACCCAGACCCGAGACAAATATCTGCAGAACATACAAACATTTGTCCCGCAGCGGGAATCGAACCCGCAAGCTTCTGCGTCTCAGGCGAGCTTACACCCACTGCGCCACAGAGATCGTCTATTAGCTTTTTAATTAAGCCAAAAGCATGCGAAATGTAGTAACTCACGGAAACGGAAAAATTTGATCAATTTACGACAAATACTCGTAGATCATCAATAGCTAATTAATTTTGTCCGGTGTGACTTTGCGGACATTACAAGATATTCAACAAGACAAAATATTCTACCTACTCAATAATGTCTAGGGAACAAGTAATAATACTTCAACTTATTTGTGAAAAGTCCTAAAAAAGTACTGGCCACTAAAATTTCTAAATTTAGGCTGGAAGAAGATTAAATAACTTGTTCGAAATTCAAAAAATTAAATATGCAAAAGTTTTTCAAATTAAAAACCTAACTTGGTCGCAGAGTATGTAAAGGGATTTGCTAGTATCTAGCATAGAGTTAAGTTATTTTTGTCATGTGAAAAACCATTACATACCGCCAACTTTTTCGAGATTTTTGTCATGTTAGAACCTGGGGGTCTACTAGAATTCACCGAAGTACGAAATTTCGTGTTTCGTTTCGTGCGATTGGTCGTATTTCATACTGTCAATTCCAATATTGCGGTCGTATTTTTTGTGAAATAGAGTAGAATGCGCAACCTTCGGACTGTTACATTACAAACTTCTTGCCGAAATTTCGGTTTTCGTCGAAACACGTAATTTCGTACTTCGGTGAATTGTAGTAGACCCCCTGGACGCAGTCAATGCGATATTGCGTAAGTATTAGGTTGTTAGTAAATTGTACCTACTTACTAAATATTTGGTCTTGTTTAATATCAATAACTAAATTAGCGACAGAGTTCTATGAGGGTCTACACGAAGAGAGAGAAAACAATATTCACAGAAATGGGCATATCTTTTTGTATTCTAACCTCAATATTTTTTCCAGACGAGAACGAAAGCGGGGGAGCTATGGCCAACGGAGCGTCCAGATGGCATGCCAGTCATACAATCATTAGAAGTCATGTGTGGAAAGGACCACATGGACGTACATCTCACATTCTCACACCCATTCGAAGGCATTGTCTCTTCAAAAGGTAAGACTTTTTATAAGTACCTAGCTTGTACTTCACTCCATAAAAACGAAAAAAGGGAAGACCGCATAAAAGATGGGAAGAGGACATGTTAAAAATAACAGGCAAAACCTGGAGCAGAGCCGCTAGAGATAGAGGAAAATGGCGAGAGCTGGGGGAGGCTTTTACCGCAGAAAGCGGTCCTCACTCAAATAGTGATTAATAAAAATAAAAATACATAGATATATACCTACATACTTATATTAGTGTTTACAGTTAAGGTTTTATAAGTATGTTGGTTTTTTTTTTCATGTATATGTAAGTACTAATTTAAAATGTGTGTGAAACTCAAACTCAAACTCAAACTCAAAATTCATTTATTCAGTAGGAAATGTATAGTACACTTTGAAACGTATTTTTTTTTAATTTACCACCAATTCGTAACGTGACCAAACAGAGAAAAATTGGCAAGAAACTCTGCTTGGCTTATATTTTTTTAACGTCATTGTTCTTAATAACTATTACATTGTTTTTGATGAGTTGGAGGCAGTTTCATCCCAAGCTTTTTTGTCATCTAAATAATCAGATATTTTATAATAAGATTTATTACAGATATTACGTTTAACATCATTTTTTAATTTATTTACAGATAGATTAATCACGTCATTTGGGATTTTGTTAAAAAATCGTACACACATCCCTTTAAAAGATTGACTAACTTTATGGAGCCTTACAGTAGGAACAGCTAGTTTATCTTTATTTCTAGTGTTAACATTATGATAGTCGCTATTTTTCTTGAACATGTTAATATGTTTTCGGACATACATTATGTTTTCATATTTATATTGGCACGGCACTGTCATAATATTTATTTCTTTAAACTTAGTTCTAAGTGATTCTCTGGGGCCCATATTATAAATGTGAGGAAAGATAAAGCTTATATTATTATTATTTGATTATTAGCTTGTACTTGCGTAGTGTAAGACGCGCTTCGGCCAGGTGGAGTGACGATCTGCGAAAGCCTGGTAGAAGCTGGATGCGTGGAGCTGAGGACAGGGCTCAATGGCGCTCGTTAGGGTTAGGCCTATATCCAGCATTGGACTGCTATAAGCTAAAGCGGAGCCGCGGGCGGCGGGAAGCTAGTTTATAGAATTAATGCAAATGATGGGTTAGTCCATAGAACTTTACTGAAGATCTCCATTACATGGGACCATAGTTGTTAGAAGTCATGTGTGGAAAGGATCACATGGGCGTACCTACACCTCACATTCTCACACCCATTCGAAGGCATTGTCTCTTCAAAAGACAAGACCGTTCATATGTACCTAACTTGTAAGTACAATAAGTTGTAAGTGCAGTGTTGTTTGTAGTTAGTAGTTGCGTTTCGCTTCGATAATAAGCCATCCGGGTCTGGAACTACTTGTATTCAAAGAAAATTTTATTCGAAACGTCAAACGTTCGAACGAAGTTTTGTAACGAAATGAAAGCGGAGTAGTAATTACGCGAACTTTCGATCGATTATTCGTTTTTCGTTGAAAAAGAGTAGACCTCCTGTAGATTTGGCATGAAAGAGTACCTACAGTAATCAGACTTTCGTATTAGAGTAATATTAAAAAGGAGAATGCCTAGAACCCGTAGCAATCGCGTGAAAACCGAATATATCCCATAAAATTTATTTTATTTTATAAATGACGTTAAAATTTGTTTTAGTTTTACACACCGACGGGATTAATAATCAAGTAAGAAAATATTTTCTTGATTTGGTTTCCGCCGCACGTCGCCATTAGACTGCAACAACCAATGATATATACGTTACTATGGCAACAAAAATTTACGTTAAGTGTTACATGGCAAATAACCCTAATTTTTAATTATTTTGACAGTAGAATCGACTAAAAACTTATTGGAGATTTTTTTTAACGCACTTACTTTACTTTTTAGTCTTGGTACCGAGCGCCATACATCAGACGACATTCTCCTTTGCATTTAAAATATTAGTGTAATGAGAATGTCTTTGTGAGTATGTGTTTTAGGTTTGTTTCCTTTAAACTTCGTAACTTTGATTTGACGGATGAAACATGGAATGTACATAGTGTGTTACCAGGATTAACACATAGGCCACTTTTCATCCCAGTAACATGCAAGCCCTGTCCTGTAAGGACTGGTGGCCAACTGATTGCGGCATAGCGTAAGAGCCGCCCTTGCAAAAAGCTGTGTCCTGAAATTCTCAACCTGAATGCCCAGCTTGGGGATTAAGGGCATATCCCCATCATGATTAGCACGTTATGGCGCTCAGCAAGGGAGGTTTATATCCAGCAGTGGACTGCTATATGCTGATGATGATGACGATGGACGTACATCTTACATTCTCACTTTCATTCGAAGGTATTTGATTTTCAAAAGGTTACGACTTTAAATTAGTAGCTTGTACTTAATTTTTAGAGCTTTGCTGACTTTTACATATTTTCACAAAATAGGTTGCATATCGCCAACTGAATGAAATCTCCATATATTTAATCGCACCACGCGTACATTTTTATTTTTTCACTGTTTTATAGCAGCTTGCCTTTATTTTTAACCAACTTCGAAGAAGGAGTAGGTTCTTAATTCGTCGGAATATTTTTTCGACTTTTTTTATGTATGTTCACCGATATCTTCGTCAATTGTAACCAATTTTCAAAATTATTTTTTTGTTTGAACGAATATACTTCTTCCCACATTAATTTTATTCCTGAGGGATTCGTACTTTTCCTGCAAAACTCAAAAAACCTCATCCTCACTTGTAGTTTTCACCCTAAGTTCACCGATATCTCGGTCGACAATCAAAATTATTTTATTGTTTGAAAGAGTATAGTTGGTTTCATATTAATTTTATTCCTGAGGGATTGGTATTTTTCCTGCAAAACTGATTTTGAATCGTTTCGGAAATACCATGATCCCTAATTTATTACAGTGCTTTTAAAAAGGTTCGCGAATATGATTAAGTTTTAATTTCGCAGTTTTATATTTAGGTGCCTACTGACATTTATTTACAAGAAAGTTTCTCTTTTGTGAGTGCAAGGAGGTAAATTATTAAAAATAAAATAATACGTACTTATGTTGCTGAAAATGACTTAAGGTTAATAATTTATTGTAATAGCCATGTTCAAATACATGATTATTTTATGATTTATTTCAAGTCTAGAACCACAACTATGCAAAGTTTCAACACTCAATTATTTCAGTAGTTTAAAAGTGGAAGGGTAATAAACTAAACATAACAATGTCCCATTACTTAGTAGTTATTAGATATTGTTGAAACCAAAGAAAAGTAAACGTACAATAGATGGGCAATGCGTGAGAATTTGTATCAGAACCGCTTGTATCAGAAATGTCACAAATCGATGTTTTAAGCTTCGCGCACTCGCGTCGCGATTCGTCCAAAACGTGAGCGGGAGCGTCTGCCGCGCGGCGGACACTACCATTACTTTATATATGGCGCTTTGCACACTACGCGACCACAACGCGGACAAACGTGGGACAGGCTCGGCGTCAGAGCGGGATACACGCGTCTAGTGCTCAGACGTGTGTATGTGCGAGAAAGCTTCCTTCCTTACTAATTTATTAATTATTTCCTTCCACGATGATAACAATAGAATCAATAAATAAATAATGCTGGACACTATCACACGGAATTGCATACGTAGCCCCAAACTAAACAGAGCTTGTATAATGGGAACATGATTGATAAATTAGATACCACATAGCTGCTTATAGAAACCATAACAGTAAGTTTGGGCGAACCTTTAGTTTCCTCACGAGCAAATCGTGATGCCTCCATTGTTTCGCACACAAATACAGAGACTCTATCAACGTTCATGCCAAATATGCCAAACGATAGCTACGTCCAAACGAACTTGCGCAGAATCTGGTGCTCAAATCCACCACCTTCCGAAGACTAAGGAGAACCCAGCAAGACCTCATACTACCCATAAATGACGTGGAAAATATTTAAGATATGGATATGCCACTGGGCATTTTCCATGCATGCCAAAGACAAGACAAGATTTCTAGAAAAAACATTTATTTAAGAAAAAACAAAGTACGCACATACGTCAAAACACTCAAGATACTATATAATATAACATTCACTCACTTACGGCAAATTGCGATTGAAGCGCACTATTTTAATACTTAAAAAGCTATTATCGTGAATTGATTTTTGCGTTTGACGCATTGTCAAGTGTGCTTCAATCGTAATACGTTTTCCGCGGCGTTTGCCGCAAAAAGCAACCGCGCGCTTCATTGCCAAAGTTGTACGAAAGTATGAGCAGTCGCTCATAGTTGTAGTAACCGCAACGCGACACGTTTGCTATTCTGTGTAGAATGGCTTGCTATTCTGTGGTTGAAACATTACACATTTTTATAATAGGGAAAGATGGGATAGTGGAACGTTCAAGCGTCAGCTGATGTCATTAGCTAATAAACTAAGCTTTCTTAATATACAGCAGCTTAACAAAAAGTAAACTAAAGTCATTAGCTAATAGGCTAAGCTTTCTTAATATACCGCAGCTGCGCAAGGGACAAGAGAAAACCTATTAAAATATATCTTAAGATATTGTTATAGGATACCATAGGGCTAGCTAGAGGCAACTCCAAACAATACATTCAGCACATGCTCACTTTTGCAAGCAGCTTTTCAATTAATTTATTTTTCTTTGGGAACTTAAAATAACACTTATTAGGAGGAAAAAAGTGGCTAAAAATGAATAGAGCATGTACATTAATCTCATAAAACGAGTTTAAAGTGTTTCCTTTTTCCTTCAAATCAACTATTATGTAGATACAAAGGCTTAACCACGGTTAGTATTCGTATCGTAAATGTAAAATTTTGGCCAATTGTAAAATTGAAAATAACGCTTCATCATTTGTGATCGACAAATGGAACTCAAGTGGGATTGGGCAGGATATATTGCGGGGCGCGTGATGACATGTGGAACAGGACTTTGACCGAATAGTGGCAGAGGGTAGGTAGAAGGGTCGGAAGACCAGTAGCGAGATGGGTCGAGGTCATAGTACGAGTCGCCAGGCGTTCTTCAATGCGACTAGCACAAGACCGCACAAACTTCAGGAGGCCTATATCCAGAAGTGGATAAAGTCAGGATGTCGATGATAATGATGATGATGATGATTACAATACGTGATAGTGGATCATAAATTTCCCTAAATAATATCATTGAAGTGGATTATAATAATGCCACTAAAAAGATTTTTGCGTGCTTGGACGATGGTGGTTCCAGTCATCTACCATCCAACATGCAGTGACTAAAATAAATTGATAAAATCCAAAAGGATGTGAAAGCGACCGTGACAGGACTCGAACCTGCAATCTTCGGATCCGAAGTCCGACGCCTTATCCATTAGGCCACACGGTCTCATTGGCTGTGTCTGAAACGAAGGGAGGATTTCAGAAGGGTTGCGCGCGCATCTTTGTGTTCACCATTTTTTAGGGTCAGTCAATACCAAAGTTGCACTGTATTTGGTTGCGTCCTAAATAATTTTGTCTTTGTTGACGATGAAAACAAATTTCGTGGGAAAATAACTTTTATAGTGTACTATTATGTGTTTATTGGTATGTGCAATGACTTTTCTGTTTATTTATCTCTCTGAATAACATAAGTGTATAGAATTTAGAAAGTGTTTAAATAATAAAAGTCACTTTATCGCAGTGGTAGATAAAGCCTACCAAACTCTACGAGATTAGGATCGACATTGGATGTAAGTCATAAAAAATAATAATTATTTGATAAACCATCCTTGCACCTATACAATTGTAATTACAATAAACTAAACCATTAAAAATTCTTCTATAACAAGTTAACACAAAAAGAAATTTAAATGCAAAAAGTCCTTCGACCGTGACAGGACTCGAACCTGCAATCTTCGGATCCGAAGTCCGACGCCTTATCCATTAGGCCACACGGTCTCATGAGTGAGGCCTTCAAATTTGGTAACCAGTTCCAATGAGGCGGGCTTATGCCTGAAAATAAATATTTCAGTAATTACAGTACCTATGTATAAATCAATTGATTTTAGGAATTAAATCGTGCGAATTCGTAGGTATTGAGTATTTTCTCACGGAAGTAAAGTAAGATTTTGTAATCAAAATATTTCCAATACGATTAACCTAATACATTTAGAATAGACTACTTACTAAGGGGGTGTTGTGCGTGGTATATCAGCGTCGTGCTGCGATCAGTTGAGACTCAGCCCTAAAGAAGAAGAAGTAAAGTATGATTATTGCCTCATTTACACATTTCTTAGATGAATCTCACTTCAAAAGTTCTCAATAACACCTGTGCCGGTAAGACTTCACTTAGCCGTATTTAGACCGCTTCTAATTGTGCAGTAATTGCCAAGGTTTCACTAACAATTATGACGGATACTGAATTAATACTGACATGCCCCAGTTATGAGTCTACGGTTAGCATAACCGTTGATTTTTTGAGTTTTTGAAAGGAAAATGTGGAAAGAAAGTTAATAATCTATTTAATCTACTCTAAGTACCTTCACAGACTGCAGACTTTCTCTCGGCCGATAGTTTCCACATGAGGTTTATCACCTTCATGCCTCAAGTCTATTGACGCAGGGCGTTGGCCACTAGCTCATATGAGAAAGAAGAATAATTCTAGAAATGAAATAATATTCAGATAAATATACAATTTGAACCTGGGATAATTCTCAGACCTCTCTCAAAATAATAGTAAATATTAAAATAATCCCTTTAAATACCTTACGTCAGATATTAGAAACGACTGACCAGATAGCTACATCATCATCATCAGCTTATAGCAGTCCACTGCTGGACATAGACCTCCCCTAATGAGCGCCATTGCGTGCTGAGCTCGACGCATCCAGCTTCCAGCCTTTCGTAAATCGTCACTCCACCTGGCCGGAGGGCGTCATACGCTACAAACAGCTAAATTAATACTAAATCTGCCTTCGACATACTTTGCAATGCAGGTTCGATCCCCGTCCCGACGAAAACATTTTTTTAACATAGATGTTTGTTCTGTGTCTAGGTGTTTTAGTATTTAATGTATGTTTATCAGTCTCGGTTGCCCATATTGCAGGCTTCTACCTAGTTTGGGATCAGACGGAAGTAATTGATGTCTTTAAAAAGCCGGACAAGTACGAGTAGGACTTGCGCGCCGAGGGTTATGTACAAACCTGAATTATTGTTTTTTTTTGTTATAGGGATGATGACTGGGTAATAAAATAATTAAACTAATTAGTTCGTCAGTTGGATTAACAATAAATATTGGACACGTATTTTTTTATTTCTTTAATCAATAGAAATTAACAAAGTTATAGAGCGTCAAAGTTCGGGAGTGGGGGCTCGTGACGTCACTTGTATGTAAAAAGTGTACTTACCCGTGACGTCACGCTGAACGCTATGTATTTGTAATTTTTAGTTTATTTGACAAAAAAAAATACGTGTCCAATATTTTTTGATAATTTAAAAGACGGACTAATTAGATTTTTTTAGCCATCTAGCCTATTAATTACAAATATACGGTCGGTGCTTGCTAAAATGCATTTTTGAAATAATTTTTATGATGCCAAAAAGATTTTCGGTACGTTTGCCTTAACTTGTGATACCTAAAAGATATTGTTCTTTAAAGTTTGATGTTTTTACAGCGCCAAGAGATTGCAAACTTGATTCAACTTGATACCTCCACGCGTTACTAGTGACAAAAGGGTCTTGACAGAGGGATAAACAGACGAACAACAAATGATTCTAAAAAGGTTATTTTTTCATTTTGAGGTACGGAACACTTGTTTGTTTTTAAAAGGTCTTTATTTAACAATAAACTTTACAACAAAATGTAAGTTAGACACGGTCTAAGACATTGCAACATGATATGTTTGAGTGACAGCACAGGTTACACACGGCCTTTAAAAGTCTTTTAATAAAATTACTATTTATGAGTACTTATACCTACTTGTTGAACCTAAGATATAACATCCAGCACTAATAACATTTAACCGGTAGACAAAAGGGTATGCGAACTTTGAGAGCCCGCAATTTTTAACTAAAGAGGTACGGAACACTAAAAAACAGAACGTTTACCATATTTTCATCGGCATTCCTCAAACGGTTGGCTAGACACTCGCGTGACAAAACGCCTCGCATTTGCATTTCACATATCGAGTTTACGACTAGACTAGAGAAACGTTGCACGGATTCTAGAATGAATATGAAACTGAATTCAGGCTTGGATAATTGAACAAATTGACAAAAATATTACTTGCTTCCGCCTGCCTACTCATAATCATATTAATTTATTTGTTTATATGCACACAATTGTAAAGCTTAGATAGTAGGCTCCCTGTTAGGGCACTGCAATTTGGTTTGAGCCTATTTTAACATAATATCAAGTTAATAGCAAATATCTAAAGAAAAAGCAAAAAGCAAATAATCATTGGTCAAGAACATAATAATTTATACTAAAAATAATGTTATTAACAAAAGTGGAAATCATGTCAATAAAGGATATATGTCCAATTAAAACGATTAAAGGAAAAAAACTCGCGTTGTACTCAGGTAGAACTATATAGTATGAAAAACATTTTCTGGTTAGGGACACTCTAATCCCCCTAGCGGTATGAAATATTCTTTACGACTTAGTAATTCCTATACATGAAAAAACATATAAATAGGATGTGAATGTTTGTAAGAATGAATGGATCGATGTCTGTTAGGGTGGTTTTACACTACGTCCGATCCGATTCCGATATGGATACGGTCCGGATACGGATCCGTGAAAATACGGATCTATAAATCTCTCACCCAAATTCGGATATTTCTTACGCACTAGTCCGATCTCTGATTCTTTGATTTGGGTTCGGATAGGATTCGGATCGGACGTAAATAAATTCAAAAATGTTGTTATACGTAACCTCTGTAATAAAGCTTATTATAAAATTTCTGATTATTTAGATGACAAAAAAGCTTGGGATTAAACTGTCTCCAACTCCCTCAAAAACAATGTAATAGTTAAGTAAATGTGAAGTAAGTTAATGTGTTAGTATAAACTTTGTAAAAAAAAGATTTGTGTAAATTTAAACTTAAAAAAAATTACGTTTCAAAGTGTACAGTACATGCATATTGAATAAACTTATTTTGATTTTAATTTTTCGACCAGAAAGTAGCTACCGCTATAGCGGCGTCCGAAGCGATATTGAGGTTGGCTTTTGTACAGATACAGGGGCAAGTGGATAATCATAATCCAATAGATGCGACAAAGTTTGGGATGAAACTGTCTCGAGACGTCTCGTAGACGAAACACCACAGTCACACCGCGCATGGGACATTCCCCAATTTCACATATTTGATATTGTATCTACATATACCCACTTGTACTCTCAATCTGTTCAAGGATCTAAGAAGTCAACAGATGGTGGGAAAACTGGGGACCTATAAGAATAGATTTACTGTTTATAATCTGACTAATTACCAGGCCTCAAGTAAACCACATGTTTCGTGTTACTGAAGGCTATGAATAATGAAATTAACCATGTTATTGCTTGCAGGTCAGCACGGTGACCCAAGGTGCGTCTACGTGCCGCCATCTACCGGCCAGACATACTTCTCATTCAGGATCGCTTATGCTAAATGCGGTACCAAACCAGGTATGTACCGACAATAAAATCGAGTGTTGTAGGGGTTACAGCATTTAATATATTAGACCACGCTTCGTTTCATCCTGTAGAAATTACTAGAACCTTCAATGAAAGGTCGCTTCCGACCAAAGTATTGCAAGAGGAGATATACTTCTCATTCGGGATCGCGTACGCTTAATACGGTACCAAACCAAGTATGTACATACAGTACACGCAAGGGCTGGGCAATATTCTGCTAAATGCGGTACCGAACCAAGTATGTACGTATGTACAACATGTATGGTAACCGAGTGGTCTATATTAATTGCTGTAACCCCTACAGCCCTTGAGTGTACTGTATAGTACCAAGGATTGATGCTGAAAGAGAAATAAAACAATATTTAAATTGTTTCCTAATTCACTAGTTATATTTTGAAGCATATAAACCAAAATAATGGTTGAAGTGCAAGTTAACTCTTTTGAAAGAGCGGCTAAAACTGGTCTATGAGTCTCATCTTAACTAACAAATCATTATTAACGACACATTCTTCCTATAGGGTTAAAAAAATATTGATTCCTATTCTTATTGAAAAACCACACTTAATTTGTGCTGTGTTAGTGTCAGCATATTTATAAGCCAGCA
Source organism: Horisme vitalbata (assembly GCA_951804965.1). Classification (NCBI taxonomy): domain Eukaryota; kingdom Metazoa; phylum Arthropoda; class Insecta; order Lepidoptera; family Geometridae; genus Horisme; species Horisme vitalbata. The sequence goes on from OX638100.1 coordinate 14,239,834, forward strand.
CTCCCACTATACCATGACTGCTTGAAATAAGTAACGGAGCTTATACACAGATTAAAAATACATTTAAATTATTTAATTGTTCTGCGATGAGGTGTGGCATCAACAATAAAGGGGCAAAGGTTATCTCACCTGTATGGCAATAAAGAATCACTTAATTGAATGAAAACTACTAAAAGCCGTTCCTGATAAAATATCCAAATCCAAATGATTATGAGTACCTAAGTGAATAGAATACTAGTCTATTTGTTTTTTCTAGTCCAGAACTACAATGTGAAAAACTTCAACTCCGTTCAGTAGTTTTGGCGTGAACGGGGAATAAACATAAACATGTTCAATAATTCGTCTTTATAGTATAAGAAGGATTGTGCTTTTTCAGAAATACTTGCAAAGATCGCAGTGAGGCTAAGAATTAAAATTAATCCTTAGTCACCCTGAGTACCTACCAAATTCATTTCATCCAAAAGAGAAGACCCAGTCAAAAGATGAGTCGATGACAAAGGCTATATAGCAGGTCGTGCATGGACATCGATATCTATGGATAGAGTAAAATAGAGGCAGTTGGAAGAGGTCTTTGCCAATATTGGCAGACCACTGTAGAGGCAATCATAACCACCTACTCAATAATCCAAATAGATAGAATATATATAGAAAATTTAAGGTCGAGACTAAATAAAAATAGAAAATTGTTAAGTTACTTTAATATAGTAAATGTGATCTTATGTATTAGTATGTCTGAATACACATAGACAGATAGATAGATAGATGTAATGTTTATTTGCAACTACAATCACACACATGCAACAAAATTTTAAGGTTTAACAAATAGGCAATTTGACATTATGTAAGTATACACACTCTTATGAAGACATTTTACCTAGAGGAAAATATAAAAATTATATAGGAAGAAAATACAACAAATCATGACAGAATGACAAAAAGGGTCGCATAGCTTAGCACATAATTTTGCTCAAGGAGCAGCTACGGTTTCAAAAGGAACGAGTCAGGTACAAAAGAACAAACAGGTGTGTACATAAGTGCATATAATTATTAATAAGTACCTACCAAGTACCGACCCTACGGCCTATAGCTCTAGATTCACGGTAACTATCGGTAATTCGTAACAATTTAGCAATAAATCGCATCAGATCAAGTTTTACGGCACGTTGGTCCCATTTCAACAAAGTCAGTGAGTTTTTCTCATTGCAATTCCTAGTTGTGTCCAGTACGGGTGTGGATATAACGGGCGGCGCATACATCCCGCTCCTTCTGCGAAGCTTGCGCGCGCGCATTGTTTCTTGGAACCGCTCGCCTGACGACATAGCGAGGCTCGCAGAGCGCATTTTCCCATAGCAACCCGACTTCAAGACGCCATCCCTCACTCCAAACTTATTTTCTTCTCGAGAACACTATATAGACCAAACACTACCTAGATTCGAGGTATTTGAACCGCCCCGTTAAAAAAACGTTTTCAAGGTGAAGAAATCATAAATTAAAGAATTATGTGGGGAGACGATCCATGGGTCCTTATGAAAAATATATTTACTATTTCTTTCAATGCATTAATTTTAATGCTGAAGTGCTTGAAAAAGTAATTTGGCATTATTTTTCGAATCATTTAGTTAAGAATCCTGAAAGTGAGACTAAAACAAATTCTGTGACTAAAACTGTGATCCGATAGGTAGAGCTAATTTATTTAAAGTTCGAGGAATTAAGTAAGAAAGTGGAAACTTCCTTAGAACATTTTTTTCCGGGACATCTATTGTCCCTAGTTTGCCGTTATAATTTTTAAGGCCATATTTATACCATATATTTTATTAAGACTGACGACAGACAGGGTGTGAGTTCTTAGAGGTCAGTTTTGCCTGTGGGTTCTCGACCTGACTGCTAGTTTGATCCGCGTTCTTGGCACAACTTCCACTTTTTGCGAGAGTACATCGATCCTCGTAAGTCTTAGCAATAAAACGTATTTGAAATTTCACTGCGTCCAAAGTGTTTGCATAGTAATGTTTTATAACCCTTTTTAAAAACTCAAAAAAGATTTTTCTACACGGAATTTTGAGCGTCAGAACAATGTCAGAATAGAACTTTTCCACGGAGATGTTCCGTTGGCCGACTTCTGTCTCTATCATTAGATTAGCTTGTTGCCCATAATATCATAGTATTGTCATAGGAACAGTTATGCAAAACACCGAACTTGGCTTTGAAGTTTTTCACGTCTTATTAAGGGAATCTTCCAGAGAAGTAGTAGTTCTTTGTGAAGGGCTCATCCGGGGAATCACTACCACCATGTTTCTGCCGCGAAGCTGTATTGCTGTCTTTCGGTTTGAAGGGTGTGGGGGACAGTGAAATTACAGGTCTAAACGCATGTTTGAAAGGTGTTATGCGTGACCCACGAAGTAATACTTTTTTATAAGTAATGGTTACCACTTAACATCAGGTGGGCCATGTGCCATAGTTCCATCTTCATGTATCATAAAAAACCAGAAAATTTGGTTGCTTTCGGGATTCAACCTTCTTTCTAATCTTTGACAATTCCAACATTGGTTTTGATCAAAATACTATTACTTTTAGATCTCCATGGACAGTTCTATGAGAACACAGTGGTAGTGCAGTACGACAAGGATCTTCTGGAGGTGTGGGATGAGGCAAAACGGCTGCGATGTGAGTGGTTCAATGACTACGAGAAGACTGCATCCAAACCGCCCATGGTCATTGCTGATCTTGATGTCGTTCAGCTGGATTTTAGAGGTGAGGTAACTTTTGGATTTGGAAATTCTTATGTTTATGGTAAAATTGGTAAAATTATAGGAGAATATGAGAAAAATATATATTAAAAATCTCAAAAACCCGACTGCAAAAAAGACAAATTAAAAGTAAAGCACTAATAAGACCGAAACAAGATTGTCAGTAGATAACAATTGAAATACACTATATTAACCAAATTAAACTATACTTCGGTTTAACAGACTATATTATGGGCTGATACCTAAGTTAAATACCCGATTTAATTTAGTAGCAAACGGAACTCATAAATTTTCTTTCGGTTTATAATATGCAATTGGGTCATTCATTTCAAACACCTAGCTAAGGACACTTTTGTTTTTAAGATTAATAGTTTGAAAGATAAGAAATCCAAACGAAAAAATTTTCAACTTTAAAAATATCAAACAATGGCCGAGTCTCACTACTCTGCTACCGCACAAAAAAGTTCTGAGATCTCGTCTAGGTATTGCCGCGTCGGCCATTCTCAATTAACCTTCCTTAACTAATCATATTCATCATCATCAGCCTATAGCAGTCCACTGCTGGACATAGGCCTCCCCTAATGAGCGCCATTGCGCCCTGTCCTGAGCTCGACGCATAATCATATTGAAACAATGAATTAAACAATTATAGTGGTTATAAATGCTCAAGTTGGTTCCGGTAAAGGTATGCTATGGCTTCGGCCGCTCGTCTCGGCGGGGACGCTGGCGCAACCCCAGATTTACAAACAAATAGACACACAAGATACGCGCAAAAAATCACTGCCTTCCTCGGTAGTCGGGTAAAAAGAGTTGTGATTTCTCCATTATATAATTATCCTATTTTTTATGACTGTTTGTAGTGTATTATTAACTTAAATTACATCCACTGTTGGTGCTTTTAAAATCAGCATGATAGACCATGCATCAGTCCAAATACCACAAAGAACAAATTCAATTATTTCGAAGTTTGTCAAAGCTTAATTCACTGGCTACCCCGCCAATGTTACTTGTTTTCTTATAACACTGTTGAATCTCCAATAATCAAACAGGATTTACCTTACTAAAATTCGTTGAGATCTGTTATAAGTTAACTCTCTGTTAAAGGGGACAACGTGGATTGTTGGATGGAGATCCAAGCTGGAAAGGGCCCTTGGGCAGCGCCTGTCTCAGGCATCGTCCCTTTAGGATCCACACTCACCCTCGTCGTGGCCATCAACGATTATCGAGGTAAGATTCACGTCATAATCAAGCCGGCTTTTGACCATTGTATCATTTTGTTTAAACCTTACTGTAATATTAAACTTGCCAAAGTGAGAATATTTATATTGGTTTGTTACGCTTTCACGCCTTAACTATTCATTCAATCATCATGAAATTTCGCATCATCATGAAATTTCATCACAAATTAGGGTACCTTTCATATAGGAAAAAAATACTGTTCTCGTGGTATAGAAAAATAACTTTTAACGCAAGCGAAGCCGCAGACGAAACCTAGTATGCTTGTAAAGGAAAATGTTCATGTCTTTCTTGTAGATAATGCCGACTAGCCAGATAAGAAGGTTTGTAAAATGTTCAAGTCTTCAAAACCATCTGAAATGTATTCTTTAACCTAAACAGATAGTAAAATATTGCACTGTACAATTCTAAAAGGTGGAATTAGATAAACCAGCTAGATAAGACATAAAAGGCCTCACTTTTGTTCAACAATAGCGTCTATCATCTTTGAGCCTGCTGTGAAAATCTATTGTATAGCTAAATTACGTATTCGGTTAGTACTGCGGCACCTGTCTTAACTATTTGTCCCAAAAACTAGTTCACATTTACAGTTGCTCTTCATAATTTTTTCACATAATAACTCAACCGGTTATTTGTAATTATGTCCAAGTCTGCCTTCAAATTGTGCATTGTCTCGGGCAATAAAATCTTTTTTGAGTTTTATAGCTGTCTCTTTAAGATGGATCGTGTGGAATTTTGTTCCATTAGTTTTGAGTGATCCGCAAAAACTGTTGAGAATATTTTTGGTTTGGATATCGTATAAATTATGGTTTGATTTTGTCTGAGAGTCTTTCTTTTGAATATTTTAATTACTTTTTAGGAATCATCAGAAGTTTTCGTTATTAGTTTGAAGATTTACGTTGGTCCGTTGCTCATAATTTAATTGGAAACTCAAATAGCGAATGAGTGTTGGTTGATCGCAGTTTATTTGACTGTTTTGCAAATGGTCGTGAAAACCTTTGCTCATCTTACTACTGAAACAACTAATTAATTAAATATCTAGTCTGGTGTGTTTGTATGAAATGTAGATTATATGAGTGAGATGGGTGCAGATGACTTAAAACCAGGCCAGAACCAAATGATTTTGCAATAAACGCAAGCAAGCGTCACGCAATATTTTATTCTCATAGCTTTTATGATTTTTTGTAGATGGATATTCAATTGTTTTAACTAAACATCGTAAACAGCTCATAAACTTAGTGCGTGGGACCGACTTCTATGAGTTATAAAAATATAATAGGACAAAACTCAGCACAATATTAATCACTCATAGTACACTCGAGAGCAATGAATCCGGGTCACTCAAAGAATCCAAAAAATCTCGGAAAGTAAGAATGCTAGGTTAATGCAATAAATTGTATTTAATAGACAATTTAATACTCCTTAAATGAAAGTATTAAAACTTCTTAGTTATTGTAAAGTTATATCATAAAAAAATCTAATTTGAAAAGGGAACACTGTCGAAGATGGAACTACGAAATTACAGGATTTGTTTTTGCTTTTGTTTGTAATCTGTCATTTATGTTGGTACATAAACCAGGTTGATAGTGCTCAATATTCATTATTCAAGCTGAAATCATGTCGCTTACACTTGAAGAATGCACCAGAATACTTACATTGGTGGAAACCGGCCGGAGTCAGCGCGATACAGCCAGGACTGTCGGTGTGTCGCTGTCAACAGTACAAAGAGTTCTCCGACGTTACGAAGAAACTGGTTCTAACCTACGCAGACCAGGAACGGGCAGAACTAGGTGTACCACAGCACGAGAAGACAGATACTTGGTGAACACCATGCTTCGAAATCGCTTTCTCACAGGAACTGAACTCACAAATCAGTTTCGACGCCTCGGAGGAAGTAACCCAAGTGCATGGACAGTAAGACGTCGGCTTGCTGAATCTAACTTAAAACCCCTTAGACCTGCAAACGGCCCTAAACTGGAGCGTGGCCATCGTATTTCAAGACTAAGATATGCCCAGAACCACGTAAATTGGAGTATTGAAGATTGGTCGAAAGTTATGTTCTCCGACGAATCAAAATTAATGCTCTACAAGCACGATGGAAGACACAGAGTGTATAGAAGACCAGGGGAAAGATTCAAGCAAGCATGCATCGAAGAAAAAGTAGCCTACGGTGGTGGGTCTGTTCTTGTGTGGGCCGGAATTTCCTCTGAAAGTCGCACAGAGCTGGTGATCATAGAAAACGGCTCTTTAACTAGCGTAAGATATGTGGAAGAAATCCTCAACGAACACGTTGGTCCATTTATGGTCAATTTGGGTGAGGATGCTATATTTATGCATGACAATGCCCGACCTCATACAGGTAGGATTGTGAATGACTACCTTCAAGAGATGAACATTACTTGTATGGAGTGGCCAGCGCGCAGCCCGGATATCAACCCGATCGAGCATGCTTGGGACGAGCTAGGGAGATGCGTAAAACAACGAAACCCTCCCCCAATCACGCTTCCTGAGCTCAAAATTGCTCTCACAGAGGAATGGGAGAATATTCCCCAAAATCGTATAAGGAACTTGGTGTACAGCATGCCAAACCGCGTAAACGCAGTAATGGAAGCACGAGGAGGTAATACGAAGTATTGAAATTCAAGAAAATCGTCATAAAGTTCAAAAATTTCATGTTTCCTATTTTTGTTTTAAGGAGAGATCAGCAGTTTTTTTTCTTTATGTAATTTTGTGTAAATAAAATGTATGGTGACTCATATTTTTTTAACTTTCATTTAAGGAGTATTAAATTGTCTATTAAATACAATTTATTGCATTAACCTAGCATTCTTACTTTCCGAGATTTTTTGGATTCTTTGAGTGACCCGGATTCATTGCTCTCGAGTGTATTACACCAAACCTCCTACGTTGTTAATATGCTATTTGATTGCCATCATTATCAAGGTAGTAGAGTTCTTTGTGGGGGGCTCGTCCGGGGAGGTTCTGCCACCATGCTTATTCCTGCCGTGAAGCAGCTGAGCTGTGTTTCGGTTTGAAGGGTATGTATGGGTGCTGGTGAAATTACAGGCACAAGAGGTTTATCATGTTCATGCCTCAAGTTGATGGACGTAGGGAGTTGCATCGTAGAGCACGTTCCGGAAAAACTTGATCTACGATGCAATGCTTTGTGATAGGTAATGGTTACCACTTAGCATCAGGTGGGCCATGTGCTTGTTCCATCTTCAATTTAAAAAAAAACCACTTGCAAAATTCTGACAAAATCTAGATAGATAATTACTCATAGGGATAAAATAGGGATAAATATGGGGTTTCTAAAAAACAACGCACGAAACCCGAATTAATCTGTCTGTCCTATTATAATGTTACTAACAATCACAGATGCTAAAACTTATCACCATTGATTGATACCTAGGACCATTAGATTGATACCGTTGAAGTTAAATCAATGCACGAAGGATAAATGTTATTGACCCTGCTTAGAACAGCTGTTACAGTTCATCTGATGGCAATATTGTATATTCCAATTTCTGTTGTTCAAACTCTGCCGAGTACCACACCAGCCTATATCAGTCCACTGCTGGAGATTGACATCCTCACGCTGGTAATTACGGTTGGTGGGGGGGGGGGGGGGGGGGCTAGGGGCTTTGGGGAACGCAAGGCACAATTTCTTTCACCACCGACGCTGCTGCCGGTCGGTGGCTGTGCTGATGTTAGACTGTCCAATGACGCAAGCGTGAGCGTGCTTTACAGCTCCGGTACTATTCATGGAAAAATAGTAGTCGGCTTCACTGCAGGCCTAAGCTGGGTCACAAGTTAGCTATCCTTCAGTGGTTAGCGGGTAGTGCGCGACATAACAGCTCGGGTACCATTCATGGTCAAATGGTAGTGCGTCCTTAGCGCACGAGTAACTCACCAGAATACCGGGGAGCACTTTGCATCTCGGCAGCAAGACCTACTGTTTGAAGGCCTGGTATTTGCCAGTTTAATCGTCTGCTTCATAACCTATTGGTTGGTAAGGGGACATTAAACATTTCGTAGATTTGATTGGGTTGTGTCCTATGCCGCAGTCAGCTGGCTGCCAGAGCCCCGTTTGTTAGTTATCAGGGCACACCACGAGCAGATGAGGTTGGAATTGAATTCCGGAGATAGGGGTTGGGGAAGGGTATTTTTTTCATTTACGACACTAAGGGCCTATTTTACCATCAAAAAGTAACGTCATAGTAAGCTATTTGCCGATCAAATATTTGTTACTTTAACATGCACATAGCTTACTTTGACGTTACTTGAAGGTAGTGAAATGGGCCCTTTGTGTGTCATTTTACCAACAAGCAGCCAAAGATGGCGATTTAATGTGAAGAATAACTCCAAACAGACTTGTGCAAAATATTTCACAGACTGGTGAGTGGTGATGACCTAACAAGGACATCACGACTCCCCAGTCTGTGATCATCAGTCTGTAGAGTAGTCTGTATGTAGTCTGTATTGTTATAATAAATATTTCTCATATGAAATGCCATCAAAGTTGCATAATGTTAAAAGGCAATAGACAATTAAAAAAATTAAGGACATGTATATTTTTGTACAACTCTTATTCCGAAATCCAAAAATTCTTCTCTTCATACAGCAGCAAAGACTACAATGAAACCTAAAGGCGGTTTTCAGACATCTATATAAATTATCGAAGTATATTTTAAAACCATCAATTTAATTATCCTACAATTTATTCATCATCACGGTAGCCCTTCTCGGATTTATAGTAATGTTTGTAGAAGAATTCCCAGAAAGCCATTCGAGCGTGGAATGGCCGTGATTCAATAGTAAGCTCGGAATCAATACTCAAATATGGCCTCTTGTCCTTTGACACTGGAGACCAAACCACTGGCAGAAGTTCAGACGTTTCAGGGGTTGGGTTTCTGAAAATGTTGAAAAAATGACAATAAAAAATAAGAACACATATTAACTTAGTAAATGGGACATACACAATACATACCCATATTTTACGAAGTTAGTCCATAAAGTGGTTATCCTGTCTATGACGAGTTGGTCCTCGGTCAAAGGCTCATCTTTTTCTGGTAATTGCTTGAACAAATACCGTAACTCATCGGCATGAGCTGCACCACTGCTATTTAGCATAGGAAAAGCAATGTTTCTTTTTCCGTTGTAAGAAAACACATATTGATAAATAGTGGCACCATTTTCTATATACTTTTGGATAGTTCTTGCTACAGGGTAAATAAATGTAAAATCAGAGTCGAAATCTGCAATAGTCCTTAGTGGGACGTCATTAATTTCTTTGTCGCCAAAATAAAAATGTCTGATTAGTTCCCCCGCCTCAAAAATTTCTTCGTTAGTTCCAAAGTTAAGGTATTCTTTAAGATAAGCAGGAATTAATATTTTCTGTAATTCTGGATCTCTATAATAAACCCATCCAATAGATTCATTGTCAGTGTGTCCAGCGAGAATAGGAATATCTTTAACCCTCGCAAGGTCTAAGTAGTTTGGATATAAATCAATAAACTTCTCAACTGCATTAAAGTCTTTCTCAACACAGGGGCTGAATTTCAGACCCAATACATCAGTCGCCGCAACAATTAAACTTGTATCGACGGTTCGTAAGAATGATAGAGCTTCTTCTAAGTTACTTGTATTTAATCCAAGGTGTTCGGCTAGTTTGATTGAAGTAGACGTATCTGAGTCAGCAATACTCCATGGACATAATGCGACACCACTTTGCATTATTACGCTGTTAAAGACGTTGTCTTTGTTATATAACAGCTGTAAATCTACAGACACTCCTCCAGCGCTCTCGCCAAAAATGGTAATTTTATTGACATCGCCACCGAATGCATCTATGTTTTCTTTTATCCATTTCAAAGCAAGTCTTTGATCTTTGAGGCCTTGATTACCGGGAACTTCAGGAGTATCCAAACACATAAATCCGTAAGCTCCGACACGATAGTTGAGAGTCACTAAAATGACTTCATGTTGAACTAGAAAACCAGGACCGTACAGGTTTCTTCCGGCGAATCCCATTTGAAATCCTCCTCCATAGATCCAAACCATAACAGGCAAGCGATTATTTGAACTGGCAGTATCCGGTACATAGATATTTAGGTGAAGGCAGTCGAGATTTCCAATTGGGGCAAAGGTTCTTTCATCAATTTGTGGACAAATAGCCGAGTCGTCAAAAGCTTCAAAAGTACCTTCAAATCCAGGATGAGGAAGAGATTGCTGAAATATATTATTTTGGTTATTGGTATTTTCTTTCTTTAGAAGTTTGCGAACTCTGATTATGCGTTTTAAGATAATTATTAACATAGACATATTTTAATAGGTATCCACCAAGTTTAGTTGCTGTTAATTTACTTATATAAATAATAAATAATTTTATTTCCAAAATTATAACAATATAAGAAGCTCCTTTGAAACCCATAAGATGGCACACTCCTATAATACTCGAAACGCTGGGAAGCTGGTTGTCATAAACCATAAGCTAACGTGATCGTCCAAACTCACCCGTCATGGGTCCGGCCGTCTATAATAGACTACCAGTATTTGTAACTACAGCGCCTAGTCTACCCAGCTTTAAGCCCCGCCTAAAACGCTGGCTTATTGAGCAGTCGTTCTATAGCTATAATGAATTTATAATTTACAAAGCACCTAAGTGAATACTTAGATGAAAATATTTCTTTTGAATGTTATTTTATGTTTGAAGGTACTGATAATACCTATACTTTAATAATGAAGCTGACATGTAAATTGGTTTTACGAATAAATGATTATTATTATTATGAAGGTACTATATTTAAATCGCAAAGATACCTGTGGAGAACCGAACTAAGCGGAAAGCTTGTATCTTTTCCATCGAATGATTAGAACAGTACCACGGTTACATTTCTTACCCCAAAAGGATTAGCTTCGTCTATGTAAGCATAAGGGATTCCCATGAACATGGAATAGTCTCCATCCATAGCTCTTAAACCGCGGATTAATCCTACTTTTGTTTCCACCAATGGATCAACTCTGCTGGCACAATCAACATTTTTCTCCAATACTATTAAAACTGCTATAGAATATAATATACGTTTGCCCTCCATTGTGCCTGGAGAAGATATAACACTATCCAATAGATAACATTTTATAGAAAATTCAGTAGAGATTACGTCTATGTACTTGAGATTTTTACTACGAAACTATCATCTTATCGCTGCACCAAGCAGGTAAGCAGGTAGGTAGGTATTACAGATAGGGGCATTTATTTTGTGTAGGTACCCACTGTACAGTTGAGAGGTAGGTCTTTAGTTATGTACCTACCTAACTTATTTTTATTAAGCTTATGTGCCTACTAGGTGTGCCCCTCGGCTTCACCCGCGTGGAAACAACGTGTTTCATTATTTACTATATTATTTATTAAATGCCAGTACCCGTTCCCGTTCCCGTTCCCACTCTCGCTCCCTTTTTCTTTTCCGTTCCCGCTCCTGTTCACGTTGATCACCAATTCAACAGCCGGTTAAGTATGATGAATTTTAATAAACTTACCTAACTTGAGAATTTTTTTTCCCCATACAAACTTTCATGTTATAATTTTTATCAAGTTTTATTTTCGCTACAAAAAGTAGCAAAATGTACTTTTTAGGGTCCCGTCTGCAAAGTTAATTAAAATTGATTACCTTTAATCACCTTAGGGGTTGAATTGCGAAAAATCCTGAAGCAGGTCATTTATTTCCAGAGGAGAGATTCTGCAATATTTCAAGTCGATTGGTAAAGATTTTTTTTGTTCCCCATACAAACTTTACCACTTTAGAGGTAAATTTTTCAAAATTTGATTAACCTATGTGTTATTCTAGAGCCTAAACTACCTACGTAATAAATTTCATCTAAATTTCTTCAGTGGCTATGGAGATACGTCGTAACAAACATTCACACAGACTTTTGTTCCCCGTACAAACTTTGCCACTCCCGTTTACCGTCTTAGGGATTGAATTGCGAAAAATCCTGAAACACGTATTCATTTATTTTTATTAGAGAGTCTCTGTGCAAAATTGCGAGTCGATCGGTAAAGATTTTTTTTGATCCCCATACAAATTTTGCCACCCCAGTTTACCACCTTAATGGTTAATTTTTTTAAAATTGATTAGCTTATGTGTTATTTTGGCACCTAAACTATATACGTACAAAAATTCATCTTAATTTGTTCAGTGGTTACGGAGATACGTGGTAACAAACATGCACACTGACTTTCGCATTTATAAAATTATTAGGATTAGGATTAGGATAGGACTATAAGTGTGAGCTGTGGTGGTGAACCCCAACAACTGATTCGGAAGACGTAGGTTCAAATCTCGGCCGCGCAACAATAGATTATTTATTTATAAATAAATAATAAATAATGCTGGACACTATCACACAGCATCAAACTAAGCAGAGCTTGTATTATAAGAACCACAATATACTTTATTGCACAATAAATGTAACAAAAGGTAGGCTTAATGATGCTAGGAGCATTTTCTAGCAAGCCAGCCAAACGTGTAGTTTGTTACAAAATGGTGCTAGGCATGCTTTAATTCAATAAAAATCTTAAAAAGTACAACTTTTTTACTCGTTTCTAAAATTCACCACGTGCTCCGAAACGGTGTAGGAAAACATCGTGATTCGTGAGGACAGATCTACATGTAATAAATTGACCATGTATTTATATGCTTCGCCCGCGGCTTCGCTCGTGTGGTACCTACTTATGTACCTATGAATGTATATTCCAAGTTTCATCCAAATCCGTTCAGCTGTTTTGGATTTAAATGGAAACCAACATACACACACACACACAAACTTTCGCATTTATAAAAAATACCTAGGTTAAGTAAGGTAAGTGCTGTTTTTAACGCTTAGAGTGTGAGAACACACTTGCTTTAGGGCACGTGCTCACGCATAGCGTGGAGCTTCATGTCCGAGGCCCGCAGTCAACGTGTTAACAGCCAACTTGTACCTATAAGGAACTCTTGCTCTTATCGGACTCTTGTAATGAAAAATATCGGTTCTGCTGATACCACCAATAAGATAAACGAATTACGCAAGAGGAGACTATGGAAATAGGTACACCAGGGGATGGAGACCAGCATCCATCTGTGTCATCAATCTAAAACTGATATCACCAACCTGTATCATACGTGGTGATGTGTTCAAACTGTCCTACGGCCTTACGCCGTGCTTAAAGGTCGTACAAAAGCCTTTCAGTAGACTTAACGTAAGCTGAAGAAGAACTACTTACAACATAAATAGTGTTGACTTATCAAAGGTAAGAATTTTTTTTAAAATATACCAGCAGAATCGTTAGTACATTATTTTTATTTCCTAAGTACCTAGCTAATTTCATTTCTTCTGCCCATAATTGTAAATTTAATAGTGGTCGATGAATTTATTTGGTGGTATTATTATGACTGGTAACCATGAGTTTTCTCATTTAACTTTTAAAACAAATCTCAAAATGCTATTCTTGCGTGGAAAGGTCTCTATTTGATGCTGATCTCTGTATCGATATCGAGATATAACATTTCGGTTTGTGATACCGGCGTCCAGGTGATGGGTTGCAGCTCGGTATTTTCTGGAGTAGGATTACTGAAATTACAGTTTTATATATTACTTGGTGACCAAGTTGCTATTTCGTTTTACCAGATCTTCCTCTCCCGTCAGTTAAATCGGAAATAGTGTAGCATTCTGTCAATAAAATAATTCATCCTATAAACATACAAATAAAAAACATTTCCTATTTTAAATGGAAATGAAACATTACATGTTGTATTTACATTAGGCGCTTATTTCTAGATTAAAATCAACTAAATACGATTTTATAGTATGTGATATCTGGACCAAAGTTGGATATCAAGGATCATACCAAATTTGCATCTTTTTTGTAAATATACACGCTTAGCCCAATCTACCTTATGAATCAGTAATATATACCATACCCGTATTTGACAAAATTACTCCACATAGTGGTGATACGATCAATAACTGTTTGGTCCTCAGATGTTGGCTTATCACTCATGTAAGATACGTCAAACAGATAACTTATATCAGCATCGTTAGCTATACCGTTTTCAGTTAGGTTCAATCGATTCTTGACAAAGTTTCTTGCACCATTGATCATATGGAAATACATGGAATACAACATATGTCATTAAGTGTTTAATGAAATATGTTTTTAGTTCCATTTTTTGAATAATTTTGCATACTTCTTGTAACGAATTTTAAATTTGATATTCTCAAAGAAAATCCATGACAGTCCACTTAGTATTTTCGGTCATATTATCATGGCCTATGTAAGTGTCTTATAAGTTCTTCAATTTCATTTATTTCCTTTGTTTTATTATAATTGAAGTAGTCTAGTGCTAGAGCAGTCGATGTATTTGCGTTCAGAATGTACCGAGGAGATAGGGCACTTTCTCCAAATAAAGTGATTTTGTTTATATCACCACCGAACGCATCAATGTTATCCTTGACCCATTTCGAAGCTATTCGTTGATCTTAAGGCCTTGGTAACCGGGTACTTGGGGATTATCCAGACACATATGGTCCCAATCCCAAACGATTTTATTTTTATTTTATTTTATTTTTATTTATTTTTATATTTTTATTTTACGATTTTTATATATTTATAATTTTATATATTTACAATTTTACGATAGTTTAAAGTGACCAAAATAATATCGTGTCTGATAAATTAAATGGGCCCATAAAGGTATCTCGAATGGAATCCTATGCTGAAACCTCCTCCGTATATCCATACTAATAACGGAAGTGGATTTTTTCAGCTTGCAGTACTTGGAACATAAACATTTAGGTGTAAACAGTCGAGGGATTTTACAATTGTGTTATTGAATTCTTTGACTTGAGAACATATTTTAGAATCGTAGAATGCTTCATAGATTTCATCACAGTCTAGGTGTGGTTCAATCTACTCAACAAATTTACTGATAACATTATTTTTTTTAATAACTTAAACAACCGGATTCCTTTCGTCTACAGCTGCGTACGTTATGCCCATAAACATTGAATATTGTCCATCAGGTGATTTGAGAAATCAAATCAACCCTAGTTTAGTATCACCAGTAAGGTTAGTATAGTTTTTACAATCAACGTATACAATAAGCAAGTCTTGCTCTTATCTAAGTATCAGTTCTGGAGATATCAACAATAAGATAAGCTGTAAAGTAAGAGGAGATTATGGAAATAGGTACACCAGGGGTTGGCCACCAGCATCCACCGGTCTACTCAAACTAAAATGCTTATTGATAATACCTGTTGTCACCTATTCAATATAAAAAAATGTAGGCTGAAGAAGAACTGTAACAGATTGGAGTTGGAGTTAAATAATGTGGAATTATAACTCTATTATAAATGCGAAAGTTTGTGTGTGTGTATCTGAGTGTTTGTTCCTACTCAACTCCGTAACGGCTGAACGAATTTTGATGCATCTTGGAATATACATAGTTTAAGACCTGGATTAACACATAGGATCATTTTATTTGCAAGTAATAATATATAGATAAAATAATAATTTAAGTTTATATAGTAATAAATAATAATCGTGCTCATTAGGGGAGGCCTATGTCCAGCCGTGGACTTCTATATGCTGATGATGATGATGATGATATCATAATATAATAAGCCCTTAATCAGACACATAATTTTAGATTTATGTATGTCTTAGATGCGTTGCTGGAGTTCCAACGATATTATATATATTTGGGGTTCCCTAAGTCTAAACTGCGTGAAATAAAATCATATTCTTTGGTTTTGTCGCCAGGAAGGCAGTTTAAACGCACCATTAATTTCGCTATGGGTGGTACAACTTGTATAGACCACCAACCTTTGTAATGAGTTCTGTTAACTGCCGGTTACTATAACTATGCGGTCACTAACATAATGGAAATTACCACAAAAACATTACAAATTTAAATTTGTTGATCCTACCTAAATTGTTTACAATTCACTGTTGTTACATAGTTAAAAAAACGTGAATTGCCGTAAGTAAAGACGAGGATTTGGGTCAAGTTACACCACTTTTGATTCGTAATTTTAATGTTACAAAATCTCGCTTATTCATTGAAAAATACAAAACTACAATCACACTTAAAGTATACAAGTAAATATTTAAAATACAGCCATTTTTACTTTCGGTTTTCATTATGTAAAACTGAAGATCCGAAGCTGACAGTATCTCTCACCGATCCATTTTAATTTGTTCAATCAGTTAAAGTCTTCATCATAATGTCTTCGCGAAAGCATGCTACCGTATAAAATAAAATATTTTACTATCCCCGAGGCATAGTCGTAACTTAGCATTTTGCAACAATGGACAATGCTTGAAATGTCTCTATTACTAAACCGAAGTGCTGACCCCGCATTCGAGGTATGCACTTGTATACCGACTGGTTTTTGCGGACCAGTGGTTTTAAAAGAAAGCATTTTACAGTATACATTCTACAATTTGGTTTTATTCTATATAGGGTGGGGCAAAAATTTTGTGTGTTGGTTGACAGAATGATATACCACCGATTACCACTTTGTTTCGAACTGCATACATACTCACTGTTGTGGTGAATGGCATTTCGTAGTTTTATAGATTTGTTCCTGTTGGGAAATGGAGTCGATTGAAACCAATTTGTTTTTTTTTCATAAATATAATTTTCTAGGCTGACTGTGCATTTTTTCAAAATTCTGTTTTTTTTCTTCAACATAAACCTAAAGTTTCCTCAGTACAAAATCTTCTAACTACAAAAGAAAAATTGAGGGCAGCCCTCAATGAGTTAAAATTTTTCCCTACCCTGTATGTAAGCAGTTACTAATCACGCAAAAGGGCGCATTAAGTGATATGTGTGAAGTGCCTAAGAGCCAAGTTTAAAGGAAAAGTAAAGTAAATAATTTACCTATTGTTCAATTTATTTCTCCAGTGTTCATTTATTTCTGACCAATAATATATTATTTATCTATTGATCTTTTTGTTAACAAGCGTTTTTGATAAAAGAGCTCTTCATCAGGAGGACCGTATGCATGTTTGCTGACTTAGTAGTGTACAAAAAAGAGAATAGATAAAAATAGTAAGCATTTTCTAAATTACAATGATAATACAAATGTTGATTTAAATGATGAAACAAATGATGATACAAATGATGATAAAAATGATGATACAAATGATGACATAAATGATAAAACAAATGATGAGACAAATGATAAAAACAATGGTTATACAAATGATAATACAAGTGATGAAACAATTGATAATACAAGTGTTGAAAAAAATGATACATATTATGATAAAATTAGTGAGTATGTAAACATGATACCAATGATTATACAAATGATAATACAAGTGCTGAAAAAAATTATGATACATATTATGATAATAATAATAATAATATAAGTGATTATAGAAACATGATACTTATGATGATATTAGGCATTAATAACAATATGTTGTCACTTTTTCTTTAATAACAAACAATAACAAGATTACCTTCTATCGTAGTTATACTGATACTGACAAGTGCCATCGCCCTTTCTCCAGTCTTTGAGCGTGACTCTATGGACCCTTAGCTGTATAAATTGCAACACAGTGAGACAAAGTCACGGCAATTAAATACAGACTTGTTATTTTGGACACGTCACGGTTTGTTTGACACAGTTGATGGTAAATAAAAACTAATTGTTTTCTAATTGAGAATTGTGTAACTTTTACAGTAGGGAAATATTTCAACCGAATGGCTGTAAGCTTTTTGTAAAATTTTTGCCAATTTTAAAGTTTATCTACGCTTTGTCATTGGGCAAAACTGTGCAATTGCAAAACTGCAACTAATTGTTTAGTTTTGCACATTCCCAACCCTATTTTTTTCTAATGTATGACCCAGTATCGGCTTGATTGCATAAAAATGACTCGCATAATACTCATAACACACTATAGAGAGTTATATTTACATTTAAACAGTTACGTGACAAAATACGCACCTACTAAAAATCCTTAAGAGAACCCAGCTCTCAGAATTTGAAAATGAAGTAGCAAAAATATGCAAGAGTATGCAAGAAAATTTAAATTAAATAAGGTACAATAGATGGTCTTGTTGCTTAAAGCGATCTCTTCTAGGTAACCTTGGAAGATCATAAAGCTTTTAGAGCCATAAATAGTAAGAGAATAAAGGTTCTTCCATGGTGACCAAATGGAAGAAGAAGTATACCTAGAACCAGATAGTAATATATAGAGAACATCGTCTGTAGAAATTCATGGAAATTAAAAATTAAGATCGACGTGGAAATCTTTACTTATGTTCAGAAATGGACTTGTACAAGATGTTGAGGTGGTGAAGAATCGCAGTACCAGGATAACTATAATCTTGTTTTAAATAAATTGAGAAGCTTTATAGCATAGCAATCTGATGTCATCGAAATAGAAAATTACACCGAGAGGAAGTATAAAATGTTAATGACTTTAATTATTCATATTTACTTAAAGAAAATTGAACAGTCTCTTTACGATTCGAAATGGATGTCAAAATAATAGCCTTAGAAGTTCATAATGGTTATATGTGTGTATGTAAAAACTTATGTGTTACGTGTTCCGTATAATCTCTGAAACGGCTGGACCGATAGCGTACTTAGACTGATAGCTGACTTTAAAAGGTATATAGCCTTTTAAATATACCAACAATTTTAAGGTTCCTATAGGTACCTAATTGCTCGGTCGCTATACAGAAGAATGGAAACAAAACTTGTCGTTTGCTCCTATTTTTCTATGGAGATAAAATTGACACAATATGTACTCGTACATATGTATTATTTTGGTAAATAAATAAACATCTTAGAGTTAATCTCAAGTGTGAGTATTCAATAGATATTTATTGAATTCATAAGATCTAAAAAAATCTTAAAGTAATAATAATAATCTTAATCTCAAGTGTAAGTAAGTTTAGTGTATTATTATTTTTATTTAATTTATTAGATCTAAACGCAATTAACCAAATATCTGACTATAAGCCGTGTCGTATGTCTGAAATGGTATTCCGGTTTCAAACTGGTAAAATGCCGGGCAATAATGGTGAGCAAACACGCGTTAACGGTACGAAATAGTAAAAAGTAAACTGGACAAATATGAGCGAATGGGTTTGCTTAACGGGCCGGCCGAGATGGCAGGACGAGTCCAGAGAATGATTTGAGATGGATAGATGTTAGTTATGCGAGGCGTGGTGACAAGTAGAGTTATAAAGATATTGAGGCAACAATCTAAATAATAATAAACAATGTAAATTGATTTGTTACTGACTTTCAATTAACGCACAGTCTATATGAAAAGTTCATGTATCTTGAAACATTGATGGTATATCTGCTAGAGGTGAAGTTAAAAATAGTCGCGAAGGTTTTACCAGTAGAAGTAGATAAGAAAGAAGTATTAGAGTACCGACGCGACGCTACAGTGAGGTGGGTCGACAAAATATTAGTGGGTACTCCTATCGTACTAGTGGAAGTGGATTAGAAAGAAGCATCAGAGTACCGACGCTACAGTGAGATGGGTCGTCGAATTACTACTAATCTTTATGGTCTCATCCGGGGATGTACTATCATCATGCCTATTTCTATTATTGTTATTGTATTTTGATTTGAAATGCGTAGGAAGGCGTGAGTGCTGGTGTAATTACAAGAACTTAAGATGAAACCTTAAGTTCAAGCCTGTTGCGGCGCATCAGCTTTTTAATCGTTGATTTTGCTATGGAACTTGTATACTGTACACACTATGATTTTTTCTGCTAGATCAGGGAAACAGTTATTACAACCCGTTTGTTTACAGAAACGCCCACTTATTTTTATCAACCGGTTTCTTATAACATTTTGGAATCTTTGGCGGTCTCGAGAAGAAACATTATTTGGTCAGGCAAAATATTTTTATCATAGTCCCCGATATTTTGTTTTAGCTTGACAGATGGATAAGTCATAATATGGACATTGAAAATTTTGATGCTGGACGTAGGGAATCCCTTGGACATCCACGGGAGGAAAATATTTATGTATTCTTTATCGGACCCACCACTGAAAAATCATTAGTTAGAACTATCTTAGAACATTACCTATTAACATTTCTATAAAATACTACTACAGTGCGTTTTTTTCTATAGTATTTTGACTGCTAATTTTAATAGGTACCCATGATATTATAGGTACAATATTTCATGAACATTCCAATGCTAATCACTTAAAAATACTATATAAACATTCGATACAGTTACTATTTTATCAATTTCAAGTAAATTGTATCGTCATAAAGTCAATGGTTTAGTTATTATGGAATTAGAAACGGTATATTTTTTTCAATATTAATGCAATATTCCGTTAAAAAGTTTAGAATTATACATTCCTCACTTGTCTTTTATATTTCTAGGTCTGGTTTGGATACAAAATAAACGTCAAGATATAATTTTTGGAATAAGTTAGCCAATTCAAAAGCACTAACAGTCCAGCAAGTAAACTCTGACTGTGTAATAAAATATGTTCATTCAATTTGATAAAATGAGACTTCGATATTACTATTACCTGTAGAACTAATTCTTGGAAGTCTTTTACCTTAAATCTATCATAATTTATCCAAGAATTGAATCTAAGCATCTAAGCGTTAAATTCAGATGCTAGGAAAAGAAAAGTAGACACTAGATCCTTCTAATTTGCATACAAACATTAGGTGTATATTATAATAACATGAATATTACAAAAATACAAAATACACATACAAAAAGTTTATTTTCAAAAGTAAACCGAGTTTAAAAAAGTTAGATCTCTGTTTCTAGTGGTAGCTAGAATTAACCATGTCATAGTTGTTACATTCAAGCTTTGAGAGCTGAACGGAATAACACAACTCTCGATATACTCTCGTTATAACTCTAGATAGGGTGTTGCTGTAATGGTGACATTAAATGAACACACGGGTAGTGCCTATTAGTAATGCTAGGACCAATTTTAAATTTTTTTTACAGTCAAAATAAATCACAAACAAGGTAAAATAATAATCATGTTGTGTAAGGGCTACTAACCATTGCCAACGTCACGCGCTTCTATTTAGAAGCGCGCGTATGGTACACAGCATGATGCAATTATTTTTACATTATTTTGATTTTAAAAAATTTACTTTAGTTTTAGGATTTAATTTTTTATGAGAACTGACAAGTAGCCTACCCGTGTGTTTATTTAATGTCGGCATTACAGCAATACCCTGTATAGTTGCTGTACATCCCGGGCATGACGCGTAGCCCGCAGTCAAAGTGTTAACAAATTAAAACGTAACCCTTCCTTGACTATAGGCGTATGGAGGCCTATAGAAGGAAAGGGACAGGGCCATGCATGAAATAAATACATTTTCTAAGCCATGAAATAAATTCACTTCCTTTTTTCGACTTTGCCGTAGTAATAGCATAATAAAGTAGGTTCCGTAGAAATCATTAGATAAAACAGTAATATCACATTTAGAGCATAAAACATTATATATTTCTATGTTAGAATCATCCATTAGAATGCAATATAGCATTAGTAATCATGGATATTTCTGAATTAGACTCATCGATTAGAATGCAATAAACGATTCACACGTTAAATAAGCACCGACATCGAGTATTGACGATAATCAATCGTGCGATCACCATCATCGCCAATCACGAAAATAAATGAACTGTGTATGTCCAATTTACCATCTTTATCGCAGTTCCGAGTTTCATCTTAATTAGTTAGTGCGTGTACTCTTTTAGAAGAAAGCTTCTCTTATGCATCTCCTATTTTAGGTCGATATGTGTCTTCGATCTTTCTAAATTATTAGTATTCTACAGTTTTGAGATTTTCTGTTTTATCGAAGAACTAATAGTAGAAGCACTTAATAGACTAACCCTAGGAAGATCGTGACGGAAAACGAGTTGCAATTTTAAAAAGATAATTTGAAGTTTATCATGTGAAAGATGATAAACTTCCCGGCTTTTCAGTCGTCAAGCCATGTCGGAGGCCTTCGGGCGGCCTAAAAACTCCGACACCAGAGTTGGTCACTAGCTCATACGAAGAAGAAGAAGAAGATGTGAAAGATAAAGACATATACCTATTTAGGCACTACTTACTTGCGATAATGATCAGCCCTTTTCGAACTCAGCTTATTAAGGCCTCTTTGGGCAACAATGCATTCTAAACACAAAGGTGTGGTTTTTGTTATCTTGAAACTCCCATGGTAACTTGTATCGCTTTCTTCGTTAATGGAATATTTGTTTTCCTTTCTGTTATTTTGTTTACATACTCGTACATTTAAGCGATCTTTGCACACGTTTGTTTACTTTGTTTATTCTAAGCACCTCAGCTTATATTATTAATGGATTATTTACATTAGTACGTGCTCAATGAGGTATTTTGTTTGCACATATTTGTTAAAGTACAAGTCAATAAATATTTTTAAGTGAGCTCGTGCTCTTCTACAAATATTTCTCAAATACACTCGAGAGCAATGAATCCGGGTCACTCAAAGAATCCAAAAAATCTCGGAAAGTAAGAATGCTAGGTTAATGCAATAAATTGTATTTAATAGACAATTTAATACTCCTTAAATGAAAGTTAAAAAAATATGAGTCACCATACATTTTATTTACACAAAATTACATAAAGAAAAAAAACTGCTGATCTCTCCTTAAAACAAAAATAGGAAACATGAAATTTTTGAACTTTATGACGATTTTCTTGAATTTCAATACTTCGTATTACCTCCTCGTGCTTCTATTACTGCGTTTACGCGGTTTGGCATGCTGTACACCAAGTTCCTTATACGATTTTGGGGAATATTCTCCCATTCCTCTGTGAGAGCAATTTTGAGCTCAGGAAGCGTGATTGGGGGAGGGTTTCGTTGTTTTACGCATCTCCCTAGCTCGTCCCAAGCATGCTCGATCGGGTTGATATCCGGGCTGCGCGCTGGCCACTCCATACAAGTAATGTTCATCTCTTGAAGGTAGTCATTCACAATCCTACCTGTATGAGGTCGGGCATTGTCATGCATAAATATAGCATCCTCACCCAAATTGGACCATAAATGGACCAACGTGTTCGTTGAGGATTTCTTCCACATATCTTACGCTAGTTAAAGAGCCGTTTTCTATGATCACCAGCTCTGTGCGACTTTCAGAGGAAATTCCGGCCCACACAAGTACAGACCCACCACCGTAGGCTACTTTTTCTTCGATGCATGCTTGCTTGAATCTTTCCCCTGGTCTTCTATACACTCTGTGTCTTCCATCGTGCTTGTAGAGCATAAATTTTGTCTATTAAATACAATTTATTGCATTAACCTAGCATTCTTACTTTCCGAGATTTTTTGGATTCTTTGAGTGACCCGGATTCATTGCTCTCGAGGGTATATAGGGGATCGATTACATGTGCCACGTCTGGTTCTTTTTTATTAGCTTGCCAAGGCTTTTTATGTTTACAAATCTGAACTGGATTACTAAATTTACTTAAAGATAGTGACCTCAATAGATTGTCTTTTTAGGTGACAATCATAATGTGCAGCATTGACTGGCCTTGTAACTGAGTTGCTAGTAACTTTGCCTTTTTTTAACTTTGCATTTTTCTGACCTGCAGGTCGCGGGTACGATCACCGCTCAGAACAAATATTTGTGTGATGATTATGGATGTTTGTTCTGTGGCTGGTTATTTTATAATTATCTATGTATGTTTATCAGTCTCTGGGTAATGAATTGAATCAGGCGTGACTTTGCGGAAATCCATTACAAGATATTTAAAAAATAAAATATTTTGTACAAATTCCGCCAACTCTCTCTGACGAGTTTCATAAAAACTCAACAGAAATTCGACAATGTTTCGCGTTTGAAAACAACATAGTACAAGGATCTGCCTAGTTTGGGACCGTGTGTGAGATGCCCCGTATTTTTTTAATCAAATTTAAATGGCTACTGCTATATAGATAGCAACGGCTATTTACGATACAAATGGTATTGTGGTATTGAAATGTATTTGTTTGTATTTTCAGGAGAATTTGATATGAGAGTGAAGTCTTGTGCTGCGTCTGATGGCTCCGAGCATGTTATCCAGTTGTCTGATGAGTACGGCTGTGTGCTGCGCCCCAAGATGATATCCAGGTGAGACTTTCTGCAAACTAATCTATAACTACGTGCAAAACACAAAAGTCCATGTGCAACAGGTCCTCTTCGTCATATCCGACGCCTGCAATAGAAGTAACTAAGTGTCTAGTGTTTAAAATAAATTGAAATGAAGAGCAGATCTTCTTTCTATCCTTCTTTCATCCTAATTGTTGATACCATAGTCTATATTTCTTTCATTATTTAGTGAAAGAGTTCTGAAAACGACCCCATATCAACAGCGAGTAATTGATGAAAACAACATCGTATCTTCTTGCATAGAGACAGGTACCAAAAGTAACTAGGCCACAAAGAATGATAGTTGTTACTTCACTTATTGACAGTAGTCATCCCCGCCATGCTTGAGGTGCCCAACAGCAGGACCAAACTACTTCAGTTTATCCCCATGTCTTCGCTATCTATCTACTCAATATCTTGTCTGCAAGAAGTGTGGATATTTTTTTCAATGACCTGCCGAAACTCCTACAAATAACACAGGTAGCTAAACTAAAAAGCAAAATGTTTAGATTAGTAGAACCTATCTTATTAGATGATGGCAATTTCTACCATTTATAACACCATTCTCTATTTAGTTCCCGCACTAATTACCAGCAACAAAACACTTCCCAGGTTCCTCAAAGCCAAAGCTGCTGATGAACGAGCAACAGTCATCACGTACGCATTCTTCCACGCGTTCAAATTTCCTGATGCGCTGAGTGTTCACATTCGGTGCAAAGTTGAGATCTGCCGGCATGGGTGCTTGGACCATTGCCAGCTGGCGGGCGTGACACCAAACGGACCAGGTGCCTTGGATAGAAAGGACGATAGGACACATCAAGACCATAACGATCTGAGGTGAGTAAATTGACCCTAATCTTCAAACTCTAGGTGGTTTTGGAAATATTTTCTGTTCGTCATCTGATTCTTCTTCGTATGAGCCAACCCTAATAATATCCTTCCCTACTTATCTGATAATTGATTCTGACAGCTTTTCACAAAACTTATAGCTATTTCTTTCTTAAAGGTCTAAAATTAATAGATTTCTAAGTAATTTCATCTCTGTGAATAGGTACCCATGCGGGTCCGAAAAAAAAATAGCATTTTCAAATTTGTGATTGTAGATTTTGATGTCAAAATTACATTGATTTAGTTTAACATTTCTACTTTTAGCGACCCAACAGCTGACGACATGGAACCTTCAATGGAAAATGAACCGCTTCTAGACGATAGCTTCGGTGATGCTGTCTCAGGAGATATCGTT
The DNA here is from genome assembly GCA_951804965.1 of Horisme vitalbata. NCBI lineage: Eukaryota > Metazoa > Arthropoda > Insecta > Lepidoptera > Geometridae > Horisme > Horisme vitalbata. The sequence continues at coordinate 14,265,225 of OX638100.1, forward strand.
GAAGCACCAGCACCGCTGAAGCAACGAGCTCCAGCGCCTGTTATAGAAACAGAATCAGACCATTCGGCTGTCGATGAACTGGTCCAAGCTCTATCCAGACCTTTTACTGTAAGTCCATCATCATCAGCCTATATCAATCAACTGCTGGACATAGGCCTCCCTAATAAACGTCATTGCGCCCGGTTCTCAAATGTTTATTTATTTATTTATCGTAAGAAACACCAACTACAATTCACATTACAGAACAGTAAAATCTATTACAAATATTATTGGACAGTGTCACATGGCTATTACAGTCGTTTACAAAATATTTTTACTATTATTTATTTAAGTAAGTTTAAAAATAGGTACTCAAGTCTTTAGATATATTAGTTTAAATCTAAAGACTTGAGTACCTATTTTTAAACTAACTTAAATAACTAGCACACAACTTTGCATTGCAAACATAGTAAGAAACTGTTCACAAAAAAAAATATTGTCATTATATTATTTCCGACCGTGACGTCACTTAAACAGGTAGCACTATTGGATGAGAGATAGAGATTGTGGTCACAATCTCCCTCCTCAATGGGGATAGTAACGCTGTAGTGACAAGCCCCTCGACGAAGGAGATTGTAGCCGCAATATGCGGGACCAAGTCCCGTATAATCAGAAAATTATGGTTTGAATTTGACTAATATACATAATACAAATGACTAATTTATTTAATTAATAAATAATTAATGCCTCATATTATCACATATCATCATGCCTCAAACTAGGCAGAGCTTGTATTATAGGAACCACATGACATCACATCACATATACTGCTTAAAATTTTTCTGCTCAAACTGCTGTTTTGCGGCGGGAATCGTATCCGCAACCTACCCAGGCGGGCCGTCAACAACCTTATTGTGTACAAGCAAAATCCTTTGTAGAGTTCAGTGGCCTTACTTATGAAGATATTTCAAAAGATAAACGATGCTTAAACTATGGCCATCTCTTACAGTTGGATAATGACAAACAGTGACAGGGATAACTTTGAACATTGATTAACTTTAAGTAACGTTCATAAGTAAGATGATGTTTAAGTTTGTCACGCTCTGACATTCCGAAGCATCCTTTGGTATAAGGATCCGCGGCATGCCACGGATCATTGCCGCATTGACGACCTCTGTGGCGCAGTGGGCGAAGGTCCGCCTGAGACGCATAAGGTTGCGGGTTCGATTCCCGCTACGGAACAAATGTTTGCATTTTCTGTAGGTATTTGTCTCGAGTCTGGGTGTTTTCTATGTCTGTTAAGTATGTATTTCCAAAAAAAGTATATAATATGTAGTATATCAATCATGTGGTTCCCATAATAGAAGCTCGGTTTAGTTTGGGGCTATATGATGCTGTGTGATAACATCTAGTATTATTTATTTATATAAAATAAAGAATTCAGCGTAACATGTCCCAATCAATGTTTTCGTGATTCCAGGAACGTCCCATTGATATAGAACGGGAGCGTTTCCCTTACGGTCCTCGGAACCTACCCGACAATGTGGAGATTGAAGCCAGCGTGTCTACCAAGCAGTCAGGACCTGCCGTTGCTGGCCCAAGGTAAAGCATCTTTAAATAAATAATTAACGAGAATAATTAATTACTTATTATATTTGCTCTTTTTTATATATGCGAAATCTTACGTTTTGGTTCGGTACAATATAGTAGGCGATATATTTTGCACATCTACCTTTTGGAAGATAGACTTGTAGGAAGATTGGCTAATTTCGGATTTCGGCTTAAAAAAGCGAGAAGAGCGTTCGATCTTTGTCACACGAAGCTCTAACAGTCTGGTATCTATAACAACGACTGACAAAGAAGTTCTAACAGTCTTGGTATCTATAACAACGACTGACAAAGAAGTTCTAACAGTCTTGGTATCTATAACAACGACTAACAAAGAAGTTCTAACAGTCTTGGTATCTATAACAACGACTAACAAAGAAGTTATAACAGTCTTGGTATCTATAACAACGACTAACAAAGAAGTTCTAACAGTCTTGGTATCTATAACAACGACTGACAAAGAAATTCTAACAGTCCTGGGATCTATAACAACGACTGACAAAGAAGTTCTAACAGTCTTGGTATCTATAACAACGACTGACAAAACTGGACAACACGTCACCTAAGTTGTTTGAGATAGAGATAAAGCTCTAAGAAGCCGAAATAAGCCGATTATCTCTTTCCTAAGGTTGATGTGTAAAACTTATAGCCTACTACTCTAACTGACTTTGGGAAATAGAGTCGATTGAGATCAACTTGTTTTTTTTGACAAATTTCATTTTCATTTTCTGAATGTAATTGCATTTTGGATTTTTTTTAAATCCGAAAATAATAATAGCCAAGCTTTTAACCATTATCACACCTAAAACTGGTGAAGATGTAGTCTAGGCAAGCTTTCAAGCTGTGGTTCCCATAATACAAGCTCGCTTAGTTTAGGGCTACGTGATGCTGTGTGATTACGTCCCGCATTATTTATTAATTATTTATTTTATTTCCTAGAAGGAACCATTTCACTCTGGATTTGTAGACTCCAAGATTGTACCTAGACCTACTGGTCCGGGAAAAATCCTATATATTTTAACAATACTATTTATTTATTTATTTATACTTTATTGCACAATAATTATAATAAATATTATAATAAATAACACATTATTGATCTATAACTATCTCTATCTCTATCTCTATCTCTATCTATATTTATCTCTATGCGAGCATTTTCTACCAGCCAAACCTGATGTTTATAGATCTTTGCGCAAACGCCGGTCAGTCCGCGACGCTCGATCAGCTGATGTGGGAGTGTCCGGTATATATGAGGTGGTCTCCGAAGCAGACCTTGACTTCGGACCTTCAGGATCTTCCACCACGAGGGAGCCGGTCACCGTGTTCAGTGGCAGGATACGGGAAGAAGTGAGTCCTTTATTTCATTATCATCGGCCTATAGCAGTCCACTGCTGGACATAGGCCTCTAATGAGCGCCATTGCGCCCTGTCCTGAGCTGGTCGCGTCCAGCTTCTACCAGCAGCCTTGCAACATTTGTAATGGATGAATACATATTATAAATAGAAAACGTGGAATGCTAGCTGCTTGCATAAAGTGGGCATGTATCGAACGTAATGTTTGGACTTGCCTCTGACTAACCCCTTTAAGGTATCCTCAATAGATTTGCGTACTGAGCAATATCTGAAGATAATGGGGAAAAAGTTGTGAAGATGTTTGTTTGTTTTTTTGTTTTGTTTTATAAATAGAAAACACTCAGGCCCAAGACAAATATCAGATATGCAAACATTTGTCCCATAAATAATTCGATTCCCGAATCGAACCCGCAACCTCAGCGTCTCAGGCAGGCCTTCGCTCACTCTCACCCACAGAGGTCGTCAATAATATAAATCATTTTTAACCGACTTCAAAAAGGTGGAGGTTCTCAATTCGTCGGAACCTTTTTTTTTTACTTTTTTTTATGTATGATCACCGTCAATTGTGGACCAATTTTCAAAATTCTTTTTTTGTTTAAAAGAATATACTTCACAGGTTGTCCCATATACATTTTATTTCTGAGGGATTGGTACTTTTCCCGGAAAACTTGAAAAACCTCATCCTCACTTGAAATTTTCGCCCCATGGTCACTAATATCTCCGTCAGTTGTGAACAGATTTTCAAAATTCTTTAGGGAAAGAAGTAAGGAGTGATTTATTTGAAGTTTTTTTTTTAAAGTCCTACTCGCAATGGGCGGTTGGATTACCTAAAACTATTTTTTTTCAGGTGGTGTATGGAATATGTATGGGCGCAGTTTCCTTCGGAGCGCTCTTCGCGTCAGCTGCAGGTGCGGCCGCGGGCGCAGCACTAGTAGCAGCCTTGCTGCTCCACAAGCTGCGTTCTAGAACGTTCGCGCAGTGCGCAGTGAATGCGCCTGCGCCGGCTGCTCATTCACTAGCTGCTTGGATGGCATTGAGGCTGCTTGGTTCACCACCACACCATCCAACGAGAGAAGGATAAGTGATATAATTTTTTTAACCGATTTAAAAAACAGGAGGAGGTTCTATGTTCGACTGTTTGTATGTTTTTTTTAGTTCACGGATATCTACGTCAATCAAGGACCGATTTTCAAAATTATTTTTATGTTTGAAAGGGGTGTATTTTTTTTTTTCATAGATATCTACGTCGATCGTGGATGGATTTTCAAAATATTTTTATGTTTGAAAGGGTGGTCCCATATAAATTGTATTTCTGAGGGATTGGTACTTTTACAGCAAAACTCAAAAAAGCTCACTTGTAATTTTCGCCCTGAATCGAACATTGAAGTCGGTTTTCGCTTTAAAAAAGTTGTTTCATGAAAGTTAACTTGAGACATTTCTTTTTCATCACTCTTTTAATATTATAAATATGCGAAAATTTGTGTGTTTGTTTCCACTCAACTCCGTACTAATCGGATTTGGATGAAACTTAGAATATATATAAATTGTAACACATCGGCTACTTTCTATCCGGGTAGTAAGCGAAGAAAGCCGCGGGTGGAAGCTAGTGAAAAATACAGTAGCATTTTTTTCAGTACCTATTTTTTCATACATATTGAAAAACGGGAGTTTTTGCGTATCGTTATGAGTATCAGTAGTGCTAGATGAGACGCGGGTTCTATCACCTTGGTGAAAGCTCTCTAAGCGAGTCGAAACGTGGTCGGTGCCTTCACTGATGTAACGGTACGTGAACATTCTCGAGAGCTCTCTGAATGAGTCGAAACGGCGTCGCTGCCTTTACCGATGTAACGATATGTGAATATTCCTGAGGGTTCTCTGAATGAGTCGAAACGGCGTCGCTGCCTTCACCGATGTAACGGTACGTGGCGGTATGTGAAATTCCCGTTTTTCAATATAAATAAGTTAATTTACCTTAGTTACATGGATAAAATAACTATTGGTTTAGCACCAATGTTTTTCCACAACAGCACTCACTGTTTCAGCACCTTTGGTGCTTAAAAAGGAACCATAAAAATATTTGATATATTTCCGCATTTATTAATTAATAATATGATTAATTGACTTTCATGTTTTAGAAAATGTAACAAGACTATTATAAGATTAAATAACTTTAATTTAGAAAATGTACCAAGAACAAATGAGAGTTTCAAGGTGTACTTACTTAAGCGACATATTGTAGATATGTTGCTTAGGTAAGTACACCATCTTAGTTACATTTCTTAGTGACAGTGTACCAAGAACTCTTATTTTATTTTATGAGACATATATCTATTAGGATACTTAGCTCAAAACTATACATTAACTTATGTGACTTATTTATTACAATCTCTTTGTAAGAACTTGAAATTTCTTTATGAAGCATTGTAGCAAAATTTACATTTATAAACTAGCAAAATTGATTGCTCAGTAAATTATGAAATTGTTTATGAAAGTCACGTTATTTAATAAAATTATCTTAAGACTGTATATTTCATATCTGAATTGCATTTATTAATGCAATTATCATTATATAATGTTAATAATTTATTTTGTAGAATGTTTTAATATAATCTTAGTAAAATAGTAGGTAGCTCTTCGTGTATGTTATTTTCGATAGTTGGAATAAATAAATAATTAAAATAATATTACTCAATTGCCTTATCTATAAATGATCAGTGGTAGGTAAAGCAATTAAAAAAAGGAGTGTAAAAATTAAATTCTAAACAATAAAAATTGGTGAATCAAAAAATATATGAGTAGGGACGTAGTAGGTACTTGCCTAAACTGTGTAACTATTATGTATATAAAGATTTTTCAAATGTTCGATAACTCGCTTTATAATATAACCATTTAAATTGAAAAATCAGGTTTTCTCTAAATATTTTAAAACTGTGTTTATATCGCGCGTTTCAATAACTGACGATTAGAAAATCGCGTTAGTTATTAATTTAATTAATTTAGTTATTAATAATAAGTTAATAAGAATATGTTTTAATATTATGTGACAAATGGTTCTAAAGTAATGTTTGGTGCTAGGTCGTGCTACGGACTAAGTCCAAGAACCTGATATTTAAATGTTTCACGTTTGTGAATAATATCTTAAGTTTTGTACAGTTATCTTTATTTTGATTCTTACTGAATTATTTAATTTTTTATCCTGCTAATTGTGTCTATATCTACGAATATGATTAGTAAAAATTAAATAAATCATTAAATGAGTGTTATTCTTTGTATGTTTTTAATTAATTTCAATAATTTAATAAAACTGTATAACTAAAAATATATGTTAATAACTTATTTTTTTTAACCAGCTAATTGTGTCTTTATCTATGAATATTAGTAATAAAAAAATATTTCTTGAGTGTAAATGTTTGAATGTTTATAATTAATTTCAATAACATAATTAAACTTTTTAACAAAAAATAGATACTAAAACAAATATCTCGAATAAGGTTTTGTATTAAATAATTGTTTTATTTTCAGGTTTAAATTTTTTTTAGGCTCATTATTTTTTCATTAACTTAAATTAATTTAAAACTTATAAGCATTTACATTAACTTTATAAGTTTTTTACTAACTTTTATTAATTTAAAACGTAAAAAAACATTTATCTGTTAAACATTTATCTTGTTATATCTGCTAGAGGAACATAATATTATTTTATAAAATGTCGTGAAATGTATATCTAAATTGGTTATTATGTAGAAACAGACACAATTAAATTGTATTTTAATAAGGATAAGTTTCGAGTCATGCCATTAGAATAAGAATAAAAACTATTTTCGAAGTCGAATCGTATAATGAAGGAGTTTGAATCAGCGCTGTTTTTGCTCAGATGGAAAAAAGTTTTGAAAGTTTTAGATTTAAAAATAATCTTGCTTGCTACAATCTTAGCCCATTTCGATTATTTAAATAAGGATGATTCTCTTTTGGTCCTGTAAAAAACATTCTTACTTATGTACTCATTTAGATTTATTTGTATTTAATATTAGTATCCTAAGTTTTGTATCATAAATAAATAGTTGAATCACCAATGAAAACGATAGAATTATCTGTCTTTAAAAGTTAGAATTTCTTAAGTTTTAATTATTGAAAAGACTTCTCGATATTGCTCAATTCTTAAATCTTTCTTGATTTATAATCAGCTATGATTAGGGTAAGTTTTTAGATAGTTATTTAAGTTTGAACTTGGGGTTGGAAGAACAATTAATTAAAGTTAAAAAAAAACGTCACAATTAAATTAATCAATCGCTAGAAAGTGTTTATTTCAAAAGTATACCTACACTTTCTAAACGTTTAGCCAGACCACATTAAAATAAATAGTACCTAGTGATTTTTCCTACGTTTTTTTTTATTCCATAAGTACAAGTTTGAAATAACTGGTACCCTCATATTCTCATTAATCACCTCGAAATTATCCTCCACTCATTCTAGTGTGAGGGCATTTCCCTCGAAAACTCATTCATGTTAGTTATCTAAAATTGATATTTTGACGTTCTTCATTTCACCATTCAGGTGGAGTTGAATCGCCATCAATTAGAGAATATGTTGATCAAACCCTAGTAACGCTACGAATCAGTTGGGAATCACCCCATACTACATTGTCCAAAGTGTCTACTCAAGGTACATCAAATTGTACCTTGGGTTTAGTGCAAGGAGTTACGTTGAGTACTTTAAGTTGACACTGTGAACAGAGCGTTGACTAAATTTTGAGATATTACTACTGGAAGCGATTTCATCAACTACCAAAACATAAGGGATTTTTAAAGAGACAGTATTTCGAGGAGACAACATATAAGAGTGAGTCTTCAGTTAGTTAAAGTACACCACTTATTCTAAATAAGTTAAAATAATATTGTTCTCTCAACCCCTCATAAGTAATAAAACACGACACGCCACCCAAAAATCTTGCATTTATAAAAAACCTATTAAAGTAAGTTACGTATTGTTTTCGTCAAGAAAACAGATTTCCTAAGTGCAATTTTATTTTTTAAACATTTCAGTTCTTGGTTGCGGTACTTTTAATTTATTTTATACATAAATATGTATTCTATAATATTCTGGGGTTTAATTTATTTATTTTGGACAAATTTTTGTTCAATTTAAGATTCTTTACGGATGCGGTTATATTTTTAACGCGTAAGCACCTGTTAATTTTGTTTAGTGGAATAAAAATTATGTTGAAATATTTGCTGTTTTAATTTTTTATAATGATGTTGGTAAATAGCTCAATTAGCTTTTATCTTATCTAATTATGTTATTAATTAGATAAGATAAATAAAATAAGATAATTGGGAGATCCCAAGGAAAATAATGTTGTACTTGATTTGATTTATAGAAGTCTAAACATTTGTATAAATATTTGATTAGTTCCATTGGCCTCGGTACCATAGATTTCTCACAAAAAGCAATAAACTCATTTGAAATTCGAACTAGCTTTCTTATAGGATGCAGAGCTATGCGTTTAATCCTACAGACCATACAAAAAATAAGTGCGGCCACAGTTCTGATCTTCTAGGTAGAAAGGATAAGAATCGGTAGGTCTGTGAGGGGCCTTATTTATATTCTCCGAGGCTGTGGATTTGAGAAAGTACATCTTTCTTTGTAGTCGGTACTTCATTGCTGAAGATCGTGATCACTATGTGATGTCTTGTAGGTGTTGACGGCCTGTCTCCGACGGATTTGTGGCCACACTGTACCACCGCACCACACTGTAGAACGACGTTCCCTTGTCTCTGAGCTGGTCAGACCATCGGGTTGGGGATCTTCTTTTGGAACGTTTCCCCTCTGCATGGCCGACAATTACCAGCTTTTCTAAGTTATCGGCACTACGTCTCGCAATATGGCCGAAATACGACAAAATCCGGCGGTGGCATATCGTGCAGAGCCGATCTTATATTAAGCTGTGAGAGGATTGACACATTTGTGCGCTTAGCCCTCCACGGTATCCGCAACATTCGCCTCCAGCACCACATCTCGAATGTACCAACCCTCTTTCTCTCTCTGGCCAGGATGGTCCAGGTCTCTACACCGTAAAGAAATATCGGAAATATTAGGGCTCTAACAAGGCACATCTTTGTTTTCCAGGTTATTCCCCATATGAATAGGAGAAATTACATAGAATACTTACAAAAAACTCTACATAAAAGATAGGTAGTAAAATATTATCAAAGAAAAAAAATCTGAAAATACCAAACTCTGCTATCGTTCCACTATGGAACAACAAATCTTTTTACTTAGATTTTTAGTTTTTGGTTACATCTAAACCTAGGTAAGTAAGTTTATGTATGTAGCTACGTAAAATCTAAATAATATAAAGTGCCTTTGTCTGACAACCTTGTTGCCACAATGGACCAAAAACTGGCTGACTATCAAGTGCTGATTTGATTCTGACTACAGGATAAATGTTTGCACTATTCCGAGTCTATCACATGGTTTAACTCGTAGTTTTTAAAACCTACGATACAGGCAAAAATCTTGGTGTTGGGTCAAGAATATTTAATGGGTGTTTTGTTAGGTATGTTGTCAGGCTTACCTTTGCCTTTTCCTACTCTACTTTTCTCACTTTCTGCATTAAAACCTCGGAAGTGAGTTGAGTAATAACCTCGCGAATCACCGATCACCGAAGCTGTCACCGTCTTGGGCGAGCTTGAATCCCTCGCTGCAGGATTCTAATATAATGCATCATTACGTGGAGTAGAATCCTGACTTGCGCTCGAGATTCATTATGGCGAGTTAAGTAGGTTAGTATACACCATACGTTAGCTAGGAATACACCATATTATTACCGTGACGAATGATTGTGTCGGGCATTGATCGGTGACGATCTCGCCCCGCATTAAATGGTTCGAAACATCGTTTATGAATTAATTTTGCGCTTATTAAATTGTACCTAGGTATTCAAGATTCTGCAGGCAGTGGGTTCATATCTCAGATGTGCACGGGATCCAGAGATAAAAAAATCCGTTGAGTGTAGGTACTAAGCCCACTGCCTTCAGAATCTTAAATACTTAACTAACCTGTACCTAGGTATTTAAGATTCTGAGTAAAAAATTCAAGATTCTGGAGGCAGTGGGCTCATATCTCAGGTGTGCACCGGGATTCAGAGATATAAAATCAGTATTTAAGATTCTGAAGGCAGTGTGTTTAGTACCTACACTCAACGGATTTTTTTTATCTTTGAATCCCGGTGCACACCTCAGATATGAACCCACTGCCTGCAGAATCTTGAATACCTAGGTACAATTTAATAAGCGCCAAATTAATTCATAGACAATGTTTCGAACCATTTAATGCGGGGCGAGATCGTCACCCATCAATGCCAGACACAATTAATCGTCACGGTAATAATATGGTGTATACCTGTGTATACCGAACCATGGTGACGTTTGACTCTTATTTCAAGCCACAAGTAATACCTGCTTGAAATGTTTGATTGGGGATCGGGGTTTGTAAAATAAATAAATCACACAACTTTTCTTCATAATTTTAATTTTCAAAATTCTCAGTTACATGCTGGCAATGATTTGAAATAAAATTCAATTGAATAGAGCTATCAACAATGTCCTATAACAATTCGTAAATTTCTGTAACATGAAGAGAAACAACAGATAAAAATTATAATAATATTAAATAAGAAGAAAATGTAGGTACTCAGGTGGTATAAAAACATATAAAAATAAATTACACGTAGTTAAATGACTACAACGATAACTAAACTAAAATAAATAAAATTAATACTAATGACAAGTTATTTTAAACTATAAATGCTAGCGGTTCACCTAACTGTTGAATTATTTTCCGTTGCCCCTATTCCAAACACAATTCGAAAAGAGGTAACAGAAGATTGTACTTATCATATTTTAATACTAAGTTTTGTTTATAATAATTTGTATCGACTCCACTCTCAATATGAAACTGTGTGAATAAATAAACATTCAAATATTTCAATAGGAAACAAAACGATTTAACTGAAGCATCATTACGGCATTTGTCATTATATTTCTATAATACTACTATTTATCTATTTAAATGCAGAAATTGTTACTAATAATAATATACTCATTGAGCACACTGTCACGCAAATATATTGGCATGTTCTAACTTCAGTCTCATCACACTAATATGTACAAATTATGTTATAATACACGTCGTTACGAGTAGAAGCGGCTTTTTGATATGATATGTGCCGTTGGTGGGTGCGGTCGGGGTATCGTCGAGACGGCCGCTGTCTTCTTCCTCAGCGTTGTGATCGGCCTCAGCTTCAAGAACAAGACTGCTGACACAGCACACGAGCATAACAGCGTTGCTAGTAACGCTCCAAGTGTAGCAGCAAAGCCAGGAGTTGTCATACATACTAACCCAGGGGTGGGAGTTATCTTGGGAGCTGTACTATCCACTGAATTGTCCATATTCAAATCACCTGCAGACACGACTCGGATCACCCTGTTCACACCTACTTCTTTCTCGGGAGACGTTGCTCGACGCTGCCTTCTCACTCTACCGTCCCTTCTCACTTCAACTCCGACTGGATACGAGTCAACTCCAATTTGAGGAGGTCCGTATTCCGCATGTGGTGCAATCACATTCGGGCCGCCTTCGGAACACTGCTCTGGGCACCGATACCTGCAGATCTGGATCGTACATTGGAAATGGACTTCCATGGAGTCGGGGAATTTGAAAGCTTGGAAGTGTGCGTACGATAATACACTGGCGCTGGCACCGAAATTCTTGATCTTTGTAAACCTTGACATTAGTTTCGGTCGGGTAACGCAGCCTCTCCTGTCGACAAGTTGGATTGGGGCACGTTGTCCATCATGTGCTACGCAGTCTCGGACTAGCATGTCGAATTTCGCGTCGTCATCTTTGATTGCTAGAACCATGGTCATCGTCTGTCCAATTTTCACGAGGCCAGATACTTCTGAGGCCCACGGTCCCTTGCCAACTTGGATCTGCATCCAGCAACCAACGTTGTCTCCAGCAAAATCAGCTCTTACGACGTCTAGCATATCGACAGGGAACGGTCTGAAAGTGACTGCTTTTTCATACTGGTCGTGCCACGTGCAACGCAGCTTACGAGCCTGATCCCATACTTCTTGGACTTGTGGGTCGTACTGTATCACAATAACGTTCTCGAAGTAGGTTCCAGCAGCTGCTACGTCTCCTCTATACCTCGGGTCTCCACTACCAGCAGTGCCGCAAGCGTGGGCGCCAATTTCGAAGGAAGCGGATGATCTTCCTAGATTTGGCGGCAGATGTACGCACTGGTGGTTGGAGTAGTGCCCCTTTGAAAAGACGATACCAAAGAAGGGCTTGTCAAAGCTGAGGAATACACGCATGGCATTCTTTTCGCACTTTACGTCTAAAGAGACGATTTTTGGCATATCCGGTGCTGGTGCTGGCCAGACGTCTCCAGCGCCACTAAAGACCTTCTCACTGGCGGATGTCTGAGCATCGGCAGGAGGTGCGGGTGGTGGAGGCGGGCCTCGGAATCCGGGACTCAGCTCGTTCTTGTGGTGATTCACTGGAGGACCGTGGGCAAAAGGTTTCGCATGGATCGGGTGATGGTTCGTTATTCTCGGCATACCTGAAATAGAAATAATTACTGTATGAGACTCTATTAACATAAACGTAATAAATAATTGTATGATTGTATTTAATTCGATGTCGTTGCATAAAATATTTCCGAGCTTGACACGCAATTGAGTTCTCTGATCAAACAAAATATTAAACAATGGAAGAAAGTAAACAATCTTACCAATAGGATGATGCGGCTGATGATGGGGTGGATTCTGTCTTCTCGTATGCGGCGGCGGTGCGGGGGGCGGGGGTCCGTTATACGCATGGCTAGGTGTCTCCCTCTCCTGAGACTCCATGGCCATCTGGTCTGAAGATGGTTCAACTGCAGGGGACTCTGGTGGGTTGCCGCCGCCGCCGCTGCTTTCGTTTGATGATTCGCTGAGAGTGCCACTCTGAAAATAAAAAGATAATTTTGTTAATGACAATACTGATAATTAAAAGAATGTTTTCGTAGATAATATTGGCACATGAAAGTAGATATAACCATCGTACTAGATAAATATTCGAAAAACTTATTTTAAAACATCGTATTAGTAAATCAAAAATCTAAAAATATTTATGGAACAATCCTATTGGTAAAGGATGGTAGGTCTGATGCAGGAATAGTAATCGCGGATCCTTGCTAGAAATTCTAGGACATGGTTCTGGTGGTCATGCAAATAGCAACTTAGAAAGCTGTTGCGTTCAACTTTGCAGATTTTTAATGTTCTGATTGAAGAATCATCACCATTTTTATGGCTTTTCTCTACATTTTTCTCTTCAAAACTACTGGTTCCTAAAATTAGAAAGATGCCGTGAAAGTTGTTTATTCTCATTTTGATATAATCATCTAATCATCATTCACGTATCCGCTCTGGAATTTATTTACAAACAGGTTTTTTGACTAGGTTGTGTTTAAAGCCGACTAGATTTTATACTATCGCAATTTTTTTTGTCACTCAGTCTTGTTAACATGTTGACTGCTGGCCTTGACGCACATGACGCTACACGCAAGGAATACGGACGTGCAGAACCACATCTGTGTTTCAGCAATCAAAGTGTAAAATTACTGATTTGAATTGTATATAGTACAGAAAAAAATCTGTACAGAAACCATTTTGGCTACTTCATTATAACTGGAATCAATTTCCAGCAAAAGAACGTAAGTAATTTACATTTCCCGAATCAAGAGTGTAAATAAAAAAAAACAAAATAACAGAGAAACTTCTAGTTAGTACCATGAATTAAAATGCTTCCCAATCTCCAAGTCAAGATCACCGAATCGTGCCTGGAATTTGAGAACCCATTAAAATTACGCGCGACTTTCTCTTCTTACATAACTTTCTACATCCGTAACGTTGTATCCCAGTGCGTTTGCCTCAATAATTGCCACCTAGGTATCCACCTACCATCAATATTGAAGGTGAACAAGTACACCAAGCCCACTCGTAAATCTTTTATCGAAAAAATAAAAAGACCATACACTTTCTAATTTCATAGCCCGGGGCACGATAGAGCTTGGTACCTGCTTTTAGATGCTTGGGTTAGTTTCAGTTCTGATAGCTTACACCTACGATTATTTGAAAAATATACAGATGACATCTAAGATTTGTGTATCTTCATTCAATTAACTTAGGCCTTTGCATGTTTTCAGATGACTTATACAAAAATAATAAAAAAATATAAAAAAATACAGCGCCGAGTGGTAACTTTTACGCACTGACCGAGACGTTGTAGTGCTTGGGACATAGTTAGATAGAGTTGGCATGCTCAGCACCTACCATCCTCTCAGCCTATTCAGCCATATGCACAGGAAAATTATGGTCAATACATCATGTAGAGCTGGCTAAGCCGTGGGTTTCTTCGCAATGTTTTCCTTCAGCGTTTTGTGCACGGAATAACACGCACATAAACGAAAAATCCATTGACGCATGGCCGAGATTCGAATTTACGACTTCTGGATCGAAAGTCGGGGTACGTGCCACTAGGCCACCAATGCTCACATTATTTACATCACATAAAAAGCGCTACCACAAGGTAGCAATGTTTTTAACAACAGATCTGTGACTAGAGTATAACCAATTTTAGCACTTAAGATTCTTAATTATAATCATGAAATGTTTGTAGTTACACTATAAAATTTGTGAACAGATTGAGCTGAAATTTTGTATATTTATATTAGGTTTTAGACCAGGTAATAAAGCTGCAGTTCCAACCTCTAGTCACTAAATTAGAGATTATGTCTTCGGCAAAGTTTGGTTTATTGGTAGAAAATTTTCAATCGTACCAGCGGACGAAGCATATTTACGCTGAATCTATAAATGCTAAAATTTAAATAACCTTGGTATTTTATAAGCTTTAGGTGCTTTAGGCCTTTACAGTGGACTGGATGTACTTAATTATGATACACTATCCTGAGTTGACAATAATGGTTGGCCACCAACCGTAACAAAACTGACAAGGTGTCGGTAACCAAGTAAAAACCGGTCAAGTGCAAGGTACCTTCGTTAGAGATTTAATACAGATCTCGGTATGAGGCGATATATTAACACCTATTCCTGGTTTTTCCACCTATCACAAATCCACCTAGTTTGTTCAACCCTTCTAGTCCTACTGCTAGTAAAAGTTCTCTTCGTAGATAACTTTTTTTGATTCAAAATATTAACACTACCCATGCCTGGTGTTAAACTTGAGCCACCTTTACGACTGCAGAATCAATACGCCTCTACTCAAGGAAATAAAATTATTTACGACAATGTTACAACACCTACGGGAATAGAAGCAGTGTGCATACCAATTATCCATAAAAGAACTATTTTTTTTTGGTAGGGATCCTGGAACTGCTGATCTGATCTTGAAAATAATATCAATCGGGACATTACCGTAGGTTATGTTCACCCGCAAGGACTAATTTCTAGAGTGAAACCCGTTTCACGCGTATCCTTCGTGTAATCAACACCTTATATGTGCTGCCGAGGATGTCGATATACTAAATATAAGATTGGCGAAATTCACTGTCTGTGAATTACATTTTTTAAGTAGAACCTTACTAGTTTAGATGTTAGGGCAAGAAATTATTTACCATGGAATAATTATATATATATATATATATATATATATATATATATACCTAACCGATGATGCTTCGTTTTCCCTAGAAAAACTGTAAAAAATTAACAACGCGATGAATATATAACAGTTTTTCGAAGGAAAACGAAGCGTCATCTAACGATATATTATATATAACCGAAGCTGGAACCGGCCAATTAGGCGGTAAATAGGAAGTAGATATTTAGGAAGGTATTAAGGCTTTTCATTGTTGCTTTGGTGTCAAACTGCAGGTAATGGCAATGTAAACATTAATTATAAATAAATAAAATGTTTCAGTTTGATAATAGAAAAACGCAGGAGGAAGACCATGTTATCGAAGCTATGCGTAGATCGGTTAGTTTTCAATACAAAAACAGATAAACACGAATGACCTAATAATCCGATAGGAGAGAATCTATAGGAAAAAGCGAGTTGTACACACCTCAATCGTACAAGACAAGACAACAAACAAGACGTGTTAATAGTTTAAAGCTTAGAACCTTCTGATAGAGTCCAAAGTCGTACGTGTACAGGCATTCAAGGTGCGGTAGTGAGTGCAGTGTGTCAGAGTCAGGTCGTTGCACTTGGACTAGATTTTACTTTCGTTGTATGGATGAGGATGTTGCGCTGTGTCACGATCGAGATTATTTCCGAAATCTTAGTAACCAGAATACGACCTTCTAAGACTAATTACCTTGTTTTATGGTAATCTGAAATTTAAGTTGGGAAATGTGAATTTTTACAGAAATGTATTGCTTTTTGTGTTTGTACTTTTGGTCCAAAACTTATTTCAAAATTACTAATTATGTATAAATTAACGTACGTAATTGCAAATCATTTAATGCTTAGTTGACTATTAGCGCTAATAATGGTAGTGGAACATTATTTTACCTATCCAGCAACCCAATTATCATAAAAATACTATGAGATCAGATCTGCGAGCCCAAATAAGTTTACTTACTTACCTACCTAATTAAAAAAACCAACAAATAATTATTCGAGATTAAAACGAGATAAAGAATTGCTGAAATAAGCCTTTGATAACTAAAAGAAGAAGTAATAACACCTCCATTAAATAGGGTGAGCATACCAATTGTCGGTCAGTCGTAAAGCTGAGCAGGATTTAAGCGATGTGTGTCGACGCTGTAGGTCGCAATGTGACCACCGCCGGCCGGGAAAGCCGCTTTTACTCTTTCCATCGCCCATTGTAGTAAATCGACATCTGTTGGTCAATTTCATGACAGGCTGCAAATCGGTACACGCACCTCATAAATAAGGCATTCCGTTTTATGGCTCTGTTAATTCATTTTTTAAGTGTCTGTAGATTTTGCTGGTGAAGGTGATTTATTGATTTTTGGTTTAATAATGAGCTTCTTCTTTCTTTTCTTTTCGTGTCAAAGATTTTTACCTTCATCAATTCACACCTACTCTTTAGCTAAATTGATAATTTTAAACAATATTTACACATGGTCTATTATAGTAGGCTATTTTCTAAATTATATTTAACTAGCTTCCGCCCGCGGCTTCGCTCGCGTGGTGCCGGAATAAAAAGTAGCCCAAATGTTAACCCAAATCACAATCTATGTATATTCCAAGTTTCATCCAAATCCATTCAGTAGTTTTTACGTGAAAGAGTAACAAACATTTATCCATCCATCCATACTCACAAAGTTTCGCATTTATAGTATTAATAGGATAGGATAGTATAGGTATAATAAAATTGTTGTATAGGTAATGAGTTATATTAGGTTTATACCTAATATAAAATAATTGAGCAGCTGCTCAATTATTTTAATTATATTGTTTCCATTCATAAGTTGTCTGGAAAACATCGCTTTAAGTGCTACGACCGCAAATTGTACCACCTAAATTATTATTTAATTTCACTGTATTTGTATTTTTTTATTCAATGTTGTGTGCAATAAAGAGTTCTTAATATAAATAAAGAGATCTTTAAATCATCTTATTTTGTCCAAAGGGGTTCAATCTTCGGAACCCAAGCTAACCTCACCGCACGTGGTGCACCCTGCTAACTAACAAACGGGGCTCTTGCAGCCGGCTGATTGCGGCATCGTTGCCTTTTCAGGTTCGTAAACTGTGCTACTAAATTCTTCTCGGGACATTTTAGTTCATTCTTTGTTAAGGGGCTTATCCGGGGACGTACTACCACCATACCTCTTTCTGCCTTCACAGCCACATTGCTGTGTTTCAGTGTGAAGAATGTCGGTCAGGCTTAACACCATCATTTCTTAGTATTGGTAACGTATAACATTGGGTGTGCTATGTGCTATTTCCTTCTGCAGGTAGGTATCATTAAAAAAATGTTGCTTGAACTGTTTCTGTTTCCTTTATAAAAAAAATTAACTAGTAGTAGATTCTACTGTAGAAGTTTTAAACCGCCCGACCGAAAACTTACTTGAAACATTAAAATAGAGAGAATTTTCAAGAAAGCGCAATAAACACACATAAATCGCATGTATCTCTAAAAGCCCACACAGTTCGAAGCAAACCCATTAGCAAAACGAAAAAACCAAAGACCCCCTGACATTGATTTATACACTCAAGAAAACATTTTGTGAAATCAGTAATTTACTTCCATTAAGAGAATTAAGTCAATCATCGCGTTTCCGTCACAATGTTTACTTAGTAGATACCCTTCTTACTTTCCACAGTAGGGTAAGCAGGTAAATAGTGGATATAGACGGAACTGGGCATGTCCGCTTGTTTAGTAGGTCGACGTCTGTCCATATTTGGACGTTCCACCTGATGGCCGTGTTTGATTTTATGTCTCTCTCTGTTACTTCAAATTAGAACGCTGTCCTAACCCTCTGTTTTAACTTGCTCATTAATAAACACGGGCCATGTTTTAGTACTGATGTCGATTCTGTTGTGCATTTTCATAAACTAAACTTAATTTGACATTCCTAAAAGTGATACTATCCCTTTCTTTTAGGTGTAAATGACAAGGATAGCTATAACTTTAAAGCTGCTTTTAGTTAAGTTTAGAAAAGTGAACAACAGAATCGAGACTACTGTCTGTTAATATGTTGAATAAACATTGTCTCGCTGAGCGTATCCAATGCATTAACATGTTAATCCGCGACTCATTGCTCGTTTTTAATAGTCGTAAGCTCACTATGTTTGTCGGTAGTAGTAGAATACAGTTGTGCGACTGTTTGATTGACTAGTTGGTTAACTGGTTCACAGACTGGCATTTGTTTATCAACAAGGTCTAATTTGATAATTTTAAAATCGTTGACTTGGTCACGAGTCAATCTCTGGTAAATTTCAGTGACATACCCAAATATTTCCTTATTATTGCAAATCGGTACATACTCATCATTTTCCTACCCTTTTCTCACGCTTGGTGGTGTTGGCATAACATATTTTTTTCTTCCACTCATTTCTATTACCGTCAAATCTGTGCCCACTCCTTTCATTCTCATATCTCTTTTACACAATCCATCATTATCTCAAATCAGTTTATGGAGATTATATTGTTGTAACCCTTAATTATTATCACTGAGTGCGGGTACTGATTTTGGACATTTAGTTGTGATATGATCGAACTTGGCCAGCAAGGCTTCGATCAGAAAAACCAAAGTGGATAATTTTGTTCTGTAAGTCCGTAAGTTTTTAAAAGTATTTAAATTAAAACATTAATAAGTAGGTACTGTTACCATTCTGAGCTATTAATTGTGGAGGCATCCATGTAAAGCCATATATTTTATCGAAGTAAATGATGTGGCCAGCTCGTGTACCGGAAAAGTGGTAAAACGATGCAAAAACAGCCTTCATCGATAGAAACACATGTATTAGACAAAACTCAAGTTAATAAATCACAGTAATTTTGTAAAACACGTCCGAGTAATTTTATAGAATAGAACAAGTTAAGATGTCGATTTCTTCGCGGCTGCTAGTGATGTATTAGCGTCGATTAAAAATCATTAACTTTCAAAGGCTGGCCGACTTAAAACTTAGTTATGGTGTAGAAGGCAACTTAGATCCATTCAGCTGGCTTTAAGCAAAGATGCGGGTTCAAGTCCCGTCTGTCTCGAAAATGTCTTTATTTATTAATAAAATTAACACAGCTCTCAAGAATAACTTTTTACACTTAAAAATTTCAGAACCTAATTGGATTTACATTTTATGAGTTTTACGGAAAATAATTTCCAATATAGTCACTAAGGAAAGTTAAAATTAAATAATAAAAAATAAAAAGAAATTTGCACGCGTTATGGTGAGGGTGGGATGTTTTGTCATAACCTGAAGACAGGGCACAATGGTGCTCATTTGGGGAGGCCTAGGTCCAGCAGTGGACAGCTATAGGTTGATAAAAACATGTTGTACCTATTACTATGAAAAATTGCATTGTAATTTCGAGGAAAGATTGATAGAAAACTTTATTGTACTCACGCCAACATAAACATAGAGAATTAAACGAAATAACAAACATGAAGACGGGTCTTTGTATCTCTGCTGGCTTAGCACAGCAACCGTAAACAAGGTTTTGTTGACAAAAAAATAGAGAAAACTCAATTTTTTATGGAGATGTAGCAACATTTGAAATGTTCTAAATACAGTTATCTAAAGAATAGGTAAAAATAAGCTTTGGGAAAAAAATATACATGTTTGGATGCAGGGAGACCCACAATCTGGAGAAATTCGTTGTCTTCTCTATCGTAGAGGTCTCTATTTGATGATGAATAGCAATTGAAACTGCTGATAGCGCAAAAAGGAAGTTTATCATAGTTTAGGGCAATGGGCAGTACGCTGATCGCTGTTCAATCATCGTTAAAAATTGTTCTTGAATGGAAAAACTGACGACAACGTCTGTTTGTTCTTCGTGGAAATATTTGAGGGAGACAATGTTCAATAGTGCACGATACGATGTTGATAAAAAAAATAATTAATAATTAAAAAAAAACAAAAACTCAAAAAGCAAACATTTAAGAAGTCAAAAATAATACCATCGTTGAGCCATCAAATTCGATTGACTAATTTGCGTCGGGGTACCGCTTTGTAAGCCAAACCCTTCATTTGACTATTTATTAGCTTACTAGCATTTCCAACATATATCTGGGAGCGCTATGAGTTTGTAATCTCCTTAATTTAGCTATTTAGTTATTACTTTAAACTTAGCGGTACGACGGCGTATTCTACTGCCCTTTCATTCGATACCTATATTGGAGGAATTTGTGAAAAAAATTTGTAATTCGCCTTTTTGTAGTGGCGGCCATCTTGGATTTGAAACTTGTCATATAGTGTATAGTATTTTACTAATTAAGCCCTTTCATTTGATACCCATATTATGGGAATTGTGAACAAATATGTAATCCGCCATCTTGTGACGGCGGCCATCTTGGACCGATTTTCATCAAACATAGCTATGAACACTCCCGACTAATTCATTTAAAAAAAAAACTAAATCATAATCTGTTCATCCGTTCGAGAGCTACGATGGGACACACATACACACACACACACATACACACACAGAGAGAGACACCTCAAACTTACACACACACACACACACACACACGCACTCACAGACACGTCAAACTTATAACACCCCGTCGTTTTTGCGTCGGGGGTTAAAAATAATTTAATTCAAACTATACCTACGTCAAAATATAAAAGGGGTGGATATTACGCTACGGGACAAATTTTTGCATGTTTTGCAGATATTTGTGTGTTCTATGTATGATATGCAAAAATAAATATGTATCTTCACTAATATTAAAAAGAGGAAAAAAATGTATTTTTGTGTGTGTGTGTGTGTATGTTATTAATGAATAAACTCAATAACTACTACGCCGATTTCAAAAATTCTTTCACCATTGGAAAGTTACCTTGAGTAACATATATTTATGTGTTTAATCAAATAATTTCCACCGAATAGTGCTAGTGTAGTATATAAATCATGTGGTTCCCATAATATAAGTTCTGCTATATTTGGGGCTACATGATGCTGATGATAACGTCCAGCATTATTTATTAATTTATTTACCGACATGTTTTTTAAGGTTATATAATTAAGATGTATTCCAAAAAGCATACAACGTTTCTGATAACATCTTAAAGCATTTGAATGTTTAATGACAAAAAAATATTTAGTAGCTACCACTGCTTCCGCCCGCGACTATGCTCGCGATGTACCCAAATACAAAGCTAAATATTAATCCTAGTCTAGAACTACATATGTGCAGAATTTCAGCTTTATACATATTAGTTTTGATGGTAAGAAAGTACAAACACACATCATCACATTTCACAAACTTGCGCATCTATAATACTTAGTTATAGCAAGTTATATTAAAAAGATCTTCACTAGCAAACAGAAGGTTGACTTTTCTACATTCACTCACTCTATTGGTCGAATAAAAACTATCACCAACAGCTCTTTATTGGTTATTGTTATATACTTTACTTCCGGATTGGATCGACCAATCATCGTTTGTTATTGAACGTGATATTGATACAAATGACGCTTCATCGTACCACCATCGCACTATGGTACATATTAGGAGATGCCTCAAGCCAATACATTGATACGGGTTGATTAATGACTAAGAGTCAACTTTTGCCTCGTCAGGTAGCTCATAATTAGACCAGAACACCAGAATTGTAATTTTTAGAAGACATCACTTATACCACGGGAGGTGTATACCTAAGGTCTTAATCATAATCAAATGTTATTGAATATAGATGACTGCTGATTTTTGATTATTTTAGAGCTAGCATCAAATTGAGTATGAAACGGTCTATTTTTTTCCCAGAACCGTGAGGTTAATATTAAAATAACGAATGTGGGGGCTCGTATCTCTAATAATGACTAAAAATTTATTGTGACTTGTTAGTCAGCTCATAAGTCAGAATTACAATTGGTTGTTAATTTGTTAAATGGTTTTTGGACTTCTTTTGCGCACTTAAAAATGTCGTTGCCTATAGAATGTGCTTGAACTAACGCCACTAAGAATGAAATTACTTATGGATTGTATTGTTTGGGGCAAAATATATATACCTTTGTGATAAAATAAATGCAAGAATAATAAAAAAAAAAATTTTGAAGCTTGGACTCCTTATGCATGCATCAACTTTAAAGTAGAAATCCAGTGTGGGCTCTTGTAGCGTAATACTAGGGTCTTATTCGTAATCAATAAAAATATCACAACTGATACAGTGAATATGTCAACTTACGACATTCACAAGAATAAGAATAATTTATTTCTTAAAACTTATAGGTACGTGTACGAGTACATAGTACAGCATCAAAAGTAGATGATGAGTTTCAGAATTTCAATACAGCTGATAGAAATTTGCGTCAGAATTAAATAGCACTAAAGTGTTCCATAAATAGGTGATTGAAAAATATGCCAACAATAAGCTGATGACACTAACCACCACATGTACCTGATGACTTTAAGGTTCAAAAGTATCTGATGTAAAATAGTTTTATAAATATATGAATTATGTTACTTTGCAATATTTTGGCAATAAAGATATAGGTTCAAAAATAACTGACTATCTATCATAGCAAAAATAACTGATTATCTATTTTAACTGGCCTTTTAGCTCAGTTGATAGTAATTCTTAATTATTATTATTATTATTTTTATTTTTATTTTTATTTTTATTTTTATTTTTATTTTTATTTTTATTTTTATTTTTATTTTTATTTTTATTTTTATTTTTATTTTTATTTTTATTTTTATTTTTATTTTTCCTAATCCTAATAATCTTAATAATCTTAATCCTATCCTATCCTAATATCACATCACACTAATATAATGAATAACATCACATCACACTTTATTATTATTATTATTATTTAATACTAAAAATGTGAAAGTCTGTGTGAATGTTTGTTACCACGTATCTCCGTAACCACTAAACCAATTTAGATGAAATTTAGTACGTAGATAGTTTCGGTGCCAGAATAACACATAGAATAATCAAATTTTGAAAAAACAGCCTCAATAGTGGTAAATGGTGATGGCAAAGTTTGTATGGGGAACAAGAAAAACCTTTACCTATACTAAAAGTTTTGCACAGAGACTTTCTATTGAAAATAATTGAATACGTGTTTCAGGATTTTTCACTATTCAACCCCTAAGACTTTTAACGGGAGTGACAAAGTTTGTACGGGGTACAAAAGTCTGTGTGAATGTTTGTTACCACGTATCTCCGTAACCACTAAACAAATTTAGATGAAAATTGATAGTTTCGGTGCCAGAATAACACATAAGCTAATAAAAATTTAAAAAAACATCCTCAAAAGTGGTAAACGGAGGTGGCAAAGTTTGTATGGGGAACAAAAAAAATCTTTACCAATCAACTTGAAATTTTGCACAGAGACTGTCTACTAAAAATAAATGAATACGCGTTTCAGGATTTTTCGAAATTCAATCCCTAAGACGATTAACGGGAGTGGCAAAGTTTGTACGGGGAACAAAAGTTTGTGTGAATGTTTGTTAGTTTAGTTTAGTGAATAATACAAAGGCATAACTAATTTTGAAAAATTTATCTCTAAAGTTGTAAACGGGTTGGCAAAGTTTGTATGGGGAACAAAAAAATCTTTCCCAATTGACTTGAAATATTGCACAGAATCTCTCTAGAAATAAATGACCTGTTTCAGGATTTTTCGCATTTCAACCCCTAAGGCTGTTAAAGGTAATCATTTTTTATTAATGAACTTTGATTAAAATTGATTCCTAAAAAGTACAGTAAGAAAATTAAACTTGAACAGGGGATGATGAAAGTTTGTACGGGGAACCAATCATTTCTCAAGTAAAGTAAGTTTATTAAAATTTATCATACTTAACCGGCTGTTGAATTGGTGATCAACGTAATAAAGAGCGTGAACGGGAACGAAAACGGGAGTGAGAGTGGAACGAGAACGGAACGTGTACGGGTTTGCTAGGTTAATAATATGTTAGTACTTTTTATTCCGTGCAAAACGTGGTAAAAATAAACCTTTATGTAAATAAGGAAACACATTTTGACACATGCATTTCCACGCGGGCGAAGCCGCGGGGTGCAGCTAGTATATTTATAAAACTATTTTACATCAGATACTTTTGAACCTTAAAGTCATCAGGTACATGTGGTGGTTAGTGTCATCAGCTTATTGTTGGCATATTTTTCAATCACCTATTTATGGAACACTTTAGTGCTATCTAATTCTGACGCAAATTTCTATCAGCTGTATTGACATTCTGAAATTCATCATCTACTTTTGATGCTGACTGTACTATACCTAACTAATAGTGATAAAGAAATACCGTACGTACGTACATGTTCAGAACTAGTTTAGCACATACACCATGAAGTAGGGAACATACTTCCCGTGCTAGTTATAAAACTGTGTTACGGCGAGGTAGCTCTCCCCCATGCAGAGCAGACTATATTATCACATGAGTAGTTTTACATTTTTACTGGACCTAAATATCTGCAATAACAATTTATTATGAATACTCTCCTATATATTAAACGAACTTACCAAGTGAAGTTCGATTACAATTACGTGAACAGCTTAACTCGACGCGATTAATGGTTTACATGTTGTAGGATCGCTACCTAGCCTCGCACGGATTTTAGAGGTTTTTTTAGTAGATATTTATTTTGTCATAGCTTGCAACACTATTATAATATTTCCCGAACGATCCGTCATTAATTTGACTTCATTTTGCGTTTCCATGCTCAAGCCTTCGCACATAAAGTGTTAATTTTAATGAATCTCAGGATAGGAAAGGAAAGAAAGCACAAGAAAATAGAGAAAGAAATTTGTCGAAAAATTCAAAAGCTAAAATTCAGTTCGCTAAAACTACGAACGAAATAAATTCTCCATCGGAAACGTAATTTAGAAATTACTCATGGTATTATGAAGGGGGCTAAATTCTTTACCAGAACCGTGACGGAAACAGTAATATAAAACTGAGAAAGTATAAATCTCACCATGTGTAATAAGAGTAGCACTCCTATAGCGATCCCTTTTCTCTGCCGCATCTCCGAACTGTGGACAAACAACATTATTGTCACTTTCAAGTTTCATAGTTAGCACATTTCCTTTGCAAAGATTTGCTTTTGTAGAATGACTTATTGCAAGTTAGATATTTCACAGGCCTCATAGCATAAACAGGTAGTATACAAAAGTAGTACGTAGCTCTGCTTTCTGCTCTGTAGGACGCGGTTTCTATTCCCGCCGAGGACTTAAATTTGTATGCCGACCACACATTTTTGTCTTGTTATATTTGTATGATTGCTCTGTATCTAGGTGTTATACATAATAAAATCTATTTATCTGTACCCTTAACACAAAAGTCAAAAGTCAAAAGTCAAAAAGTCAAAATTCATTTATTCAGTAGGAACTCTATAGTACACTTTGAAACGTCATTTTTTTAATTTACCACCAATTCGTAACGTGACCAAACAGAGAAGAATTGGCAAGAAACTCTGCTTGGCTTATATTTTTTTAACGTCATTGTACTTAATATCTATTACATTGTTTTTGATGGAGTTGGAGGCAGTTTCATCCCAAGCTTTTTTGTCATCTAAATAATCAGATATTTTATAATAAGCTTTATTACATAGATTACGTTTAACTACATTTTTTAATTTATTTACAGATAGATTAATCACATCATTTGGGATTCAAGATCCGTCTAGTTTGGACCAGTTGATCTTGTGCGAGATCCATATATTTATTTATCTACACTAATATTATGCAAATATAACCCTACAACCTAAGTTATACCTTGGTTAAGTTGTTTTGTTTTTTTGAAATCATCCTTGGATATCATAATTCGCAACTAAATAAATAATCAGTCAATCATTATTTTAAGGATACAGCATGCAGATACAACATTATAGTTTTGCTAAGCTGTTTAAAATAACAACAGGTGCGAAGCTACTTTTACCAGCAATCGCTACTTTCGTTGTTATGGTCACGGTAGTATTTTCTTGTAAGTAACTCATGTGGTTTAGTTTTAAAACATGTCATTATGTGGTCAGCAGTTTTCCCTTGTAAAATATAGTGGTGACTATAACTTTTCTATAGTGACGTCGAGGCTTCTGAAATGTACAAGAAAATTAACTATTGACGTATGATTGACGTCGTTTTTTAATGAAAATAAAGAAGTTAGGTTACTGAACTGCTTTTTGGAGCAGGTATTATTGCAAGTTAAAGTTACTGCGCATGCGGCAGAATGCAGATTGCCGCGTGAGATGATTCAATAAATTAAAAACACAATTTTTTTAATAGGGACCTTATGTTTAAAATCGTTTTTATTTTATTTTACACATATTCGTAACGCGACCGAGCAGACAATAAATATCAAGAGTTCTGCTTGAATTCTTTTCATTTAACTTCTTTGTAACAATTATTCTTAACTATTATATATAACTATAATTATAACATTGATTTTGGGGGTAGTTGGAAACATTTTTATCCCAATTTTTTTTTGTGATATAAAAAAATCAACCTTTTTATAATATGCTTTATAGAGAAGAAAAAGTACTGCCCAATTTTGTGCTTAACCATTTTAAAAGAATATAATCGTCCCGTTGTGTGTATTGAGCTTAACATAAAACGTTTATGAAAAGTTGCTTGGTTGAGAAGCTAAGCTCTGCGATTTCCGACCCGTATTGCTGACGTGTGTAATAAGGGTATATCCCCCTTCGTATTTCCTAGAAGTGGACTATTATGTCTGTGGTGGTGGTGATTATTTCGTGCCAATTTTTCAAACATCAATATAATTTTTAATTTATTCAATAGAACAAGACTAATATTTAGATACATTAATTTTAAGAATTCTCCTTTTGTTATTCCAAATGAATTGTCTGTATT
The DNA here is from genome assembly GCA_951804965.1 of Horisme vitalbata. Classification (NCBI taxonomy): domain Eukaryota; kingdom Metazoa; phylum Arthropoda; class Insecta; order Lepidoptera; family Geometridae; genus Horisme; species Horisme vitalbata. The sequence continues at coordinate 14,292,702 of OX638100.1, forward strand.
TATTTCAACTTTCATCTCAGTTCGCTGGTTAGCCAGTGAAGCGTCTCTAGAAACCCGGGTTCAAGGGTGACTGGGTCGTCAGAACGCTCGGAAACCCTTCGTGAAAGTGAAATTATTCATATGAATGAATTCTAATATAAAAATAACATAAAAATCTTGTTCTTGGTTATAAATTATCTAATATGTATAAGGAGTGACGACAGTGCAGGGTCGGTACTTGTGTACATTTTTCTTAATTCACAAAACGTAGTACGTATGCAACCATATCACTACTCACGCAACATACACAGAACATAATTTTAGATGTAGAAATTAATATTTTAAAAGGTTATATGGCTGCCCAGAATCCAGACCCGAATATTCTAAGTTTAAATCTGACATTTTGTATACAAAATACCAGTTTTAAACCTAGAATATCTTTAGTCTTCGTTTTGGAATAGAGTCCTATATATCTCGACGAGCCCTGTGTTACAGAATACCGGCAACGAAGATCCATTTGAATCAATTTGTATAGATAGTGTTTAATTTCTAAGGTTCTCATCACTGAAATAAGTTATTGAAATGTTGACAAATAATTATCAAGAACATTCATAATTTCCATACGTAATATACGTATGGAAATTATGAATGTTAATTTGATAATATGAACGTCTGGAGGACATCAAAAGCGAGAAGGGCTTTCGAAATAACATCTCATTTGGTACATCAACAAAAAGCCGCCATCCATCGGCACAGTCGGCCTAATTGGCAGGAGTTGGAAAGTAAAGAGTTTAATCGCCAAATATTTTGGGCGTTCCCGCCCGGCAAGTGTGCCGTGAGACCTGGAGAAAGTTCTACCTGCCCAAATGCACCGGAACTTGAGAATATGCTACTTTGATTTGGGCTTCGTCTTGTCTACATGCAACCCTCATATCTTGCTCACATTTTCTTGTGGTAGAAACACTAACTTGCCTAATGATCTTTCAGTGATGTGTACAAGCAAATGATGTTGCCAAGTGTTCTTGTTAGTTCCTATGGTTTCGAAATAAATTGAAATTAAATATTTTGCCAAGTTTTTTGTGTCTGCGTAGTTGTAAGCTTAGGCCATTATTATTATTATTATTATTTATTATGTATTGTCGCACAGCATCACGTAGCCTCAAACTAAGCAGAGCTTGTATTATGCCACATGACTTTTAGTCTACTTAATTTATTTTATTTACAAAAATATTTAATACAGATTACATTGAAAACACCCCGAACTGAGACAAATATCTGTAAATAATGCAGACATTCGTCTCGCGGCAGGAATTGAACCCACAACTCAGACGGTCCTTCGCCGGCTGCGCCACAGAGGCCTATATCTTTAGGCTAAGCCTAAATGTAAAAAGTTTTGACATCAAGTTAGCCTAAGCTAATAACTGTCCAAAATTAACGAATTTTCGAGCTACAGTTTCCCTATTCGCTCAGTGATAATAATTAGTATGAATAATGACTGAATGTGAGACAGCAATATTATAAAAAAATGTTTAAATATTTAATGATCGCCTTAAAAATGCTGTAAAATAAATAATTTTACAGCACGCCTTTCTTCGCTTTTTGCGATGTATTTTCGCCTGCGCTATGCGGTCGGCGGTGTGCCATTGTCGGCATAATTAAAGGGTGCGGGGCCCACACCTGTGTTGGTACTGTAAAAATGTAAAAGTCGTTTACACAATGTACTCGCAAATGTAATATCTGATAGTTTGTATGAGAGAAGTTCTACGATTTGACCTTACCGCTCGTGGAAGATATCAGTTTTTGTCCAGGAGTAGACTTTATGATTGATGGCAAGACGATATCGTATCGGACTATTCCGATACGATATCGCGATATCGCGATGCCGCTCGCATAAATGACGGTTCAATCCGTACTGCTAAATTATCATCAGATTACTATAAACGTCAATAGACCAAAATAATCAGGATTTAATAATTTCTTTTAATTCTCTTTATAAATGACGAATCAATTTTTATCCGGACTGCTAAATTATCATCAGACATCAACTGTAAACGTCAATAGACCAAAAACGAATGATTTTCTATACTTTTTTTTTCTGGCGTCGCACTGTTTTTCCATACTTATTCTTATAATTCCCTATTATCTACATATGGAACCAACTTTTGGAAGTCACTTAGGTCCTGGTTTTTCAGTCGTTATGAATCTATATCACACGTCTTCAGGCGAAGCCGGCCTGAAAACTCCGATACCAGAGTTGTTCGTTTTCATATGAATAAAAAGAAGAACTACTCCACAAGTCAAGTTTGCCTTGGAGGTCCATTCACAAAAACAAGTTGTAAAACGGTTCTTCAAATTTATGAAGGTAAAATTAATTGTTGGATAAACGTAGCAGATCTCACGCCTTTTCGGCAATAAATGTTATGGCGCTCATAACAATTTGTTTAATTATTTTGGGACGGATTAAATATTTTATTGCCATTTAAAGATACGTAAGCACAAATTGGATTGTACTTTGAATATTTGAGCACAAAAGTGTTGTTTACTTGAACACAAAACATTTAATTTTGTAGAAAATTGGAAGTAGATATAGAGGTAAAGATTATTATTATAAAATTTTGTTGTTTGGTTTATGAATAGGTACTTACTTAGTCACCAAAAATCATCATAGATCGTTATTTTTTTAAGTAGGTTCCGGTAAGTACGAGTTAATGAGTATACGGAATGAAAAAGCATCTTACCTTTTTATCCGACTTCAAAAAGGAGTCAATTCGACTGTATATGTTGCTTTTAAATTTTTGATTAAAAATTTGGTACCTATCTTAAGTTTTCTTTAATATGATCTACTAAACAAAAAAAAACATCAAATTCGATTCATTATTGGCGGAGTTATTGCGGAACATACATACAAAAAAAGCAACATACAGTCGAATTGAGAACCTCCTCCTATTTGAAGTTGGTTAATTAAATATTTTTTATAATGCATACGTGGTAGGAAAAGAGTTTTAATAATCATAAAACGATTATGTTTTAAAAATAAAACTAGCCGTAGTTTTGTTTTAGTTCATTTTCTCTATTCTAACATACCTTTAATTTCCTTTTATTTCCATGGACAAGAAATAATTAAGTAGGTAAGTAAGAAATAATGTAATGTAAAGTAATGTGTAGGTGAAAAAAAAACTATGAAGTAGGTACAACCATTTAAATTTACAAGTCATTAAATCATGTCTAAAGCATAAAGCGTATTCTAAATAGCTTCTAATACAATTACATAAGGTGTATTTTTCGTATGACACAGCATCCAATTTGAGATGCTTCTACTTTCACTGCTTGACCTGCTTAGAGGGCCCTTCATTGAAATTTATAACTTATATGATTTGTGAGAATTCAAGATTGGATTTATGAATGGATATCAAAAAGAAGGCGTTTTCTTAATTTATAGAGCACGAAAAAAATACAACCAAAGTTGTATTTAGACCTATAGTCGTGGACAAAACCGTTGTTCGAAACTGAAACAAATTGACCAGGTAGAATGCAAATCAAGATGACAGCTGTCATAAACTAATCTTTACTAAGTCGAGGATGATAAATAAGAACTGCTTTGATCTATCTATATTATTGGAGTGAAGCAGCCAACACAATATAGTCGTTAATAAATAAAATAACTAAATGGTCTCCAATTGACAGCTCAATCGCAAGTCTAGCCCCAGTCTAGACCCAATGTAAACAATATTCATTGAATTAGGTAAGGCCTATCACCGCACTCGATCGGAGAGCATTGACCCTGCGCCCGCGCCGGCGCTGCGAAATCGAAAGTATATCGTGACAATGGGGTGTTTATCAGGGTACGAAGTTTGTAACTAAAATCGAACATTGATATACTATTCAGCTTAAATTATCCATCTTAGACCACATTTTCTCCTATTTAAAGTATGATAGTCAACCGCTTGACTATTTTTTGTAAGAAAGTTGAAAAGACACCTGATCTTTTTAGCATTAAAATTATAACTTATCAACTTTTATTTTGTTTTATTTTTACTAGATATTTAACAACTGTAGGTAGTTTTTAATGTACTAAAATTGCTCATTACTATGTTTAATAAAGATAGAAGAAAGTAAAAGAAGTCATAATTTGTATGATGAATATAAATATCGAGCCATCTGAATAAATATTATTTTAAAATCTTAGACTCTCTGCCTACTTTATATTAAAATCTATTCAAAACCATTTATGTAATCAATTCAAAAACACTTAATTTCCATAGAAAAGCTAATATCACGAAAAAAGCTCTTCGAGACGTCCATCTACATATTAGAAAACCAAACTGAATTTATTTCTTATACAAACTGAACGCGCCCAAACGAAAGTTTTTCGTTTGTTTACACTTTCTCCGCAACTGTCACTTCTAGGATTTTGAGGATCTATCTTTGAGTGTCACGGGTATGTCAACTTGTCAGACAGAACGATATGTCAAAATTAACGCGCGTAGAAGACAGTTGAATGACATTGATTGGACACGTAACGTACATTGACTAACGCCCGACTACTGAACGTTAAGATGCCGCTCAACCATTTAAGATGCCGCTATCCTTCAGAGCTTGTAATTTCAATGAAACAACCTTGTAATGAAAAGATTGTCAAAATTGCAAGTTTAGGCCCGTAAGGAAGAACGAAGTTCAAACTGAATCAAAAATCAAAGATAACTTTTTTGATAGTTTACAGCACCAAGAACACCAGCCTGTATCAGTCTGCTGTAATTAAGCCTCCCCTGATACAAAAGAGGATATGTCTATAATCCCCACACTGGGCACAGCTACTTGCATTGCTACCGCTGCTGCCCGTCGGTGGCCAGGGGATGTAACTGTGCCGATCGGCCGTCAGAGCCCTGTATGTTAGTTATAAGGGATCACCACGGGCCGGTGAGGCTTGGGTTCCGAAGATGCAGGTTGAAACCTCTTACACTCCTTGATAGTTAACAGTAATACAAAACTCAGCTCTTATTAACTCTGAAATAAACTGGTCCTTGATCATGGTGGTGAATAAGTGCCTTACTTGTGTACACTAGATCTGTAATTTATTTTTTTATTCAAGCACAATTACTCTACCTTTATCATTCACCTACCTAAAACGTATACGCCTTAATTTAGGTAAAGCATCTACTATAGTTATGTGATAATGAGTAAGTCACGAATCTTAAATCTCTGAAGTGAACGAATACGAATTTATACTAAGTGCTCTAGTTTACATTCGCCTTTACATTTGACGGTCAAATCTCGTGACGACGGTCAATGACATGTGATAAAACTTTTGCTTTCGCTGATACTTTTACTGAACTAATTGTAATATCGTGTAATCGAAATTTTATTTTAGTTTAAAATGCTTTTAACTTGACGTCATTATTAATGTTTAAGTGTTTGAGGAAAAGTTTGTTAAAAAGTACTGTAGGTAGTACTCATTATATAATATCTCGATGGTAGTACTGTCTATCTTACCCTACGTTTCCACTAGATCAGTAATTAACATAGACCATGTTAACGAACTAAGTCTGTTAACATGTAAACATAACACATAAACGTAGTCCAGCTGTGCGATTCCACTGAATTATCATGTCAACCCGACTCGTTAATCGTTTAGGTTTTGTCTGGAGTCGTGGTCTCACTATAAGTTTTCAAGTTTATTTAATCAGTTAAAGTATTACAAACTATCCAACAAGACCGTTTACAAAGGTTGTGTTAAAAATAATGTATGAACTAAGTAGGTAAATATTTACCTACTTTGATAATATAAGGTTTTCAATAGTCAGTCATATAACCGACTATTGAGTTGTACATATCTACGGCTATGACAGTTTTGCGACTGCTCAATTGACCAGTTTAATTAACTTGTTTACAGACTCGCATTAGTTTACAACATTGTCTAGTTTGACAATTTATGTTAGTTAATATTTTTTTTGTCCTAAATGTTTTATTTGTTAGTTAATTACACGTCGATTAGTCACAGTAGGCAACAACTGCTGAATAAATAATAAATAAATAATCCTGGACGTTATCACACAGCATCATGTAACCCCAAAATAAGCAGATCTTGTATTATGGGAACCACATGATTGATATACTACATAGATACATATTTTTTGTAAATACATACATATCATACATAGAAAACACCCAGATCCGAGACAAATATCTGCAGAACATGCAAACATTTGTCCCGCAGCGGGAATCAAAACCCGCAACCTTCTGCGTCACAGGCGGACCTTCGCCCACTGCGCCACAGAGGTCGTCAAAGGTCATAGGTATCCCCTATTAAGAGGTGGGATATTATGTCTATAATTTCCATGCGAGGCCACAGAATCGCAGGGCATATTTTATTGCAAACCCTACGCTTCTGCCCATTTTGCCACAGTCAGCCGGCCGGCTCAAAACCCCTTGTTATTTTAGCGGTGAGTTTTCTTTGATTCCCAAGAAGAAGATTATCCTTATCCTTATATCCTTGTAATAAGTAATTGAGAGTCCTATCATTTTTGATCCTCCTATTCAGATTCAAAACCTTTTTCTTGATAAAAACGAGACAATAGCAGTTGTAATGTCAGAATCCAATAAATTCCATTCAATCTATGCCAGCAGGTCTACTATCTGGGTTTATGACGCCTTATTCCCACTGACAGTACTCATTGTTACAGATGATAACGGACCGTATGATTCTGAGTACACTATGAGAATGGAATTGCTTCAATTAGTACAATTAACAGCGATGACAGTATTTTATGGGCTCGTTATACAGTTTATAACTTAGGTCTGAGATGATTTATATTTGTTAAATTTAAAATGTAATGTAAGGAACATTGTAATGCCGGTGCAACACGGATATTTAAAACCTACAACTATTTTGGCCACTGATAAAGCGTGATCTTTCTTATTGGCAAAAATTTTACGATACGCATAAGATACGACATCAACGCAACGGCTTGAAATATTTGTGATTCGCCCTCAGATGTTTTAGGTGTAGGCTTGCCCAGTCCCTTTGCCAACCATCTACTCAGCGCTCCTGGCGTAACTTAGATCGGTGGTGTTAGCAGATCATCTTATATAATGCATATATTATATAGTATTTTTTGCATATATAGTATTTTTTGTTGATCTAACTGAAGGACTAATTATAATTATTATTTTTTTACCCAGATGTCATCCCTATTTTTGTTGTCATACTGAAATAATTGAACAAACAAATAAATAATGTCAATAAGAATAGCATATTCTTGTTGAGATTATTTATTTTTAAATCAATAACAAGCTTGACCATGCTTTTTTAAAAACTGATGTAGCAAAACATTTTGTGAGTAAAACTTTTTTAAGGTTAGAGCTGTGTTTTGCCTTTTTTGTGGTTATTGCCTTGCGGTTAATATAAATACCTAGTCTAAATACTTATGCTTAATGCTAAGTACTTATACATAATGCAAATGTTCTACGAAGGCAAGTACATGATAAATCATTGCACCAGGCAGTAAGTAAGAGTAGTCAAAAACGAAAGTAGAATTGATCTAAAATCGGCACCGAAGCATCGGTTCGGATTTTGGTCAGTCGGTCGGTAACTTTCACCGTCCGACTAATTAGCGGGTATCGACTGTCGATGTTTACATGTCTATATCGATGTTTACATGTCGATGTCGATGATCATACGTGACTGAACGGATATGATTAGATTAGCATCACAATGACATTTATTTGTCGTGTGGAATGTTGAGATGTTAATGTCTTTATTCAACGTATTTAGATAAGAAATAAAGACAATATATTTATTCGACCCATAATATACAACACAAAAACGTATTCAAACTGGAGTTAGGCTATAGAATACAAAAAAAAAACACAAGGATCGGTAAACTGCCTATTTATTTAGTGTATTTACTTTGTTGTGAGTTCAAATGTTAAAATAAAGAAAAAACTAATCTACCTGCTTTACGGTGAGTGAGATAGTTTGCAATAATGAAGAGATTTTTTAAGACTGCTGCGAATCTCGCTCGCAACTTCAATTCAAGACGCGGCCAAAGGATCGCTATCTCTGTTTAGCTGATGGATGATTCAGCGGTGAGGGCTGGATAGCAATATTGGCCGTTCAAAATTTTCTAAGAATTTGATTGTGTTCCGTAACACCAAAAATGATGACTGAAAACTATTAATAATATATATTATTAATATTATAAGCTATGTTCCTTAAGAAACAACACGTAAGATATTGTTGTTTTTAATTCGAAACAAAGAAGAATAAAAGTGGGCAATTTTTACATAAAAACGTGCAAAAGGCTTTGATTTTATTTTAGGTCAGTATTTTGTAAAAAAAACTATCCAGGGACCTAGATAAATACTATTGGAATACAAATAATACTACAATATAGTGGAAATATGCTTGAATAAGAAATCATTTTGGTATTACGTTTGTATGGATTATAGTCGAAGGTCGAATGTATTTTTATCGATAATCCTGTAACATCGACCAGGTTACATCACTTACGAAGTTCGAAGCTGACCGTTCACGCATTGTAATCAATGGGGTGCTACGCACTCCCAATATTTTATCACGTGGAAGAGATAGCATGAATGTTTAAAATAAATGGTCTAGTGAGGTATCGGTATCGATTTAAATTAAAAATTAAATAATTGTTTATTGATAGTTACAAATTACAAGAACTCATTCCTATATTCTAAATAATTATCAGATAGACAGTTTTCTGTAATAATTCGTTGTTGTTATGCCAATTTTCATTAAATAAAATGTAAATTGAATAGTTAAAATTTAATTAACGAAGGTACATACATGCTTAAAACTCAATATTCATATGTGTAATCGAATAATTTGTTATTTTAATTTGTAATTTAATCACATTTTGAAAATTAATTGTATTAAGAAGATAGGTATTTTGTATTTATAATTTTAAATCACGACAAAATAAAATCTTGGATGAAAATTATCGATTTTTTTTTTGTTGAGTTGTCGATAGTTTCCCTTGTGTACATGTAATTACATCACTAACAAAGCTCGCCGCTGTCCGTTCACGCGAACGCACGGTCGGTCCGTAATCGATGGGGCGGGCGCAAGCTCTCTATATTACCAAGAGATTGGAGATAAGGGAATTCTCAATGAGATGTTTGTGAATACCATATTTACCATACGACCGTTTATTTATTTTTAGATATTTCAGTAAGAAGACAATTCAGAAAGTATTTAGCCAGTTACTTAAACTAAGTTCCAACCTAATAGGGATACAGAGTAACGTGTTTAAATCAAGATAATTCAAAACTAGCTCCCGCCCGTGGTTCCGTTCGTGTGGTACCTGGATGAAAAGCCTAGTTTATGTTGTTCCTTCAAACACTACACACGTGCTAAATTTCAGCTCAATCCGTGCAGTTTTGGCGTGAAGGAGAAAGAAACGTTTATATCTCACGATAATTTGTAAGTAGGAGTGAAACACATAAAATAAAGTCTACCGTCCTATTCATAATAGTTCTATAAACCTCAGCTAATAAAAATGGCGTTAAAATATCATGTCAGCTCTTTTTATTTGGGTGCATTAAAATGACAGGGACAATCTTATTTTATCGAGCCGTTATAAAATGACATTTGGTTATGAATGCGGTTTAGGTGTAGTTGTATTATTGTTTTTTTTTTGCTACAAAAACCTCCTGATCTGAATAAAATCACATTTGGTTATGAATGAGGGGGTTAGTACTATGTTGTGTGCAATTTTATGAAGGGTACCTAGGCATATTAACTAACCCACTTGCCTAGAGTGTGTTGGTGACCCCGAAATGACCTGTTTAAATAAAGTTTATTAAGTCACCTTATTTTCGGGTGATTTACCCCAGGTGAATAAGGTATACTGCTCTGATTGGTGTGTTTTTGAAACATCAAAATCTAAGCGTTTGTTAATCATATAGGAAATTATCTTTTGATCGTTCGAAGCATTGGTAATCTTACAACATAATCTACCCCAATCATAGGTCAACCACCTACCATCATCACGTAGTTCAAACAAAAAATCGTTTGTAACGTCAATTAGGGCCTTAACTCACCATTCCAACTTTCCCTATCGGAATCTAAAGTTATTTCCCGTCCGAGTTGTATGATATTGATCACATGTCATTTCCTATATGGGAAGCAATTCAATAAAACTCTGACGGCTTTGACAGCCGAATCCATCGTATCGGGTTAACGAAGGTCAATGGGGCAATAAGTGCCAGGGACATGTTTAGAAGGAGTTGACTTGCACAGCAGTCAGGACCTATACCATCCTCCGTGCATTCCCCTCGACACCACCAGAACCACCCGTGGTGTCGTTTGGAATCACTATTCCGTTCGACACTAGCGACTAGTGATGTCCTGAAAATAGGTTGGTGTATTTTATATACCTACAGCTATTACTCTTGACTAAAAATATTTTGACAATTAACTGTGTCTACTTGATTGTTAAAAAAATATTTTATTGCTTCAAAACAGTTCGACTGGTACAACGGAATTACATATACTAGCGGCCCGTCCCGGTTTCGCACAGGTTTTAGTAAGGATCCCTAATCTTTTCCAGCAGTAAATATAGCCTATGTTACTCAGGGTATTCACCCTGTAGCTTTACAATGGTGAAAGAATTTTTGAAATCGACTCAGTCGTTTTTGAGTTTATTCATTACAAACATACACACACACAAAAATACAAATTATTCCTCTTCATAATATTAGTGTAGATGTAGATAGTGTAGATTGAAATTGGCGCAGTAGTTTTTGAATTGATTCATTACAAACATACACACACACACACACATACACACACACACACACATACCCACAAAAATACAAATTTTTCCTCTTTATAATATTAGTGTAGATGTAGATGTAGATAAGTGTCCCTATACTGTTTATATGATAAGTTTGAAAACTCGAATAGGTTGATTCAAGAAGTTCTAATACAGTATTAGTACTACGTAAGTAGCTTGCTATTCAAGAAATCACTAGGGTTGTGTCGAACGAAATAGTGATGCCAAGCGACACCGCCGGTGGTGTCGTTCTGGTGGTGTCGAGAGGAATGAACGCCATCCTCTCTGCCTTCTTGGCCTTACCTATAGACTGGTCAAAAAGGGGTTGACTAAGCAGCGTATTCTCATGATGGTTTATAGTTTGGAGCACGTGTATAATGCACACATCATCATCATCATCATCATCTTCAGCCTATAGCAATCCACTGCTGGACATTACGCCTCTTGATGCAACCAGCTACTTCCAGCAGCTTTTATCTGATAGTTACTCCACCTAGCTGGAGTACAGAACTCGTTTACCCCAACTGTTTTTCGGCAGATATAGGCTGATATTCCAGCTAGCTAATTCTCTGAGCTATGTCGAAAATTTTGGTTTCCTGTTGGATAGTCTCCTGCGAACATCATTTTTCTAACTGAAAAATTTATTGGTGCACAGCAAGAGTGCAAGGTTCGAACCCACGACAAAGTACATTCTAATAGGCCACCACGGCTCTTAGCAAAGTTATTTACTTGTAAAGGTTGGTATCATAAGCTTATGTTCATTCAAGTACAGTACATAAATCATCCAACCAATTTATCGATTATCAAATTCTATAAAGCGTGCAGGTACACGTAATTTTGAAATAAGGCTTTTATGCGGCGGAACCCATCGTAAAAGCGCCGAAATGTCGAATTGCCGGAACACTTTCGCCGTCAATCGTCGCGAACCAGTTTGGTCACCCGCGACCGGACCAGATGAAACCGAATCGGAAAACATTATGACAGGAAGTACCATTTCAACTAATTATTTAAGTTTTTTTATTGTGCTTTCAATGGAAAGGTATGGATCAGTTCCTCGTATACTTCCACTAGTGAGAAAAAGGGTATGAATGTGTCCTTTTTTCATTTGACGGTTCCTAGGGATTGAGAAGAAATGAAGAGAGAATAGATTTGAAATAAGGGCAGTAACTTTGTACGAGTCATCTATATTAGGTGCTTACCAATGAAATTAGCGTTTTGTCTGGAGAATTTACAGAAAATTGATTTCTCCATACATACATTTTTGTATTTTTTTCTGGAACTACTAATACCTAAAATTTTGTGTGTATGATTGAACAAAATTGTGAAAAGTATGCGTTGTCTTATTTAAAAAAGAAACTAACACACAAAAAATACTACGAATTTAAGCATTGAAAGTGACGTGAAATGAACTGTTTTTAAGTTTTATTTTTTGTGGATGAACTTCCTCAAAAATAGTATTTTATTGAATTTTCCATCTTTGCATCATCACGTTACGTTCAGAAAATAAATAAATTTCGTATATGACTGTTGAATAAAATAAAATATGTGCAAAATGAAACGGAGAGAAAAAACGCCAATTTCATAGATAAAGACCTAATAGTTAGATATAAAGTATAATATTAGCAAGTGGCAGGGGCAAAAGGAGGTTGAGCAATGGGTGAAATCGGGCTGCAGATAATGATGATGATAACTTTAAAAATAAACTTTAGCTTATGTTATCTGCTGAAGAACCGATAACCGTTGGGGTAAACGAGTTCATGAGTGGAGACCGTGGCTCGGAAAATGTAGTGTAGGAAGCATTACGGCGAGGTGGAGTGAACATCTGCGAAAGGCTGTTGGTAGAAGCTACGACCGTTGAGCTGAGGACAGGACCCAGGAGCACGATGCATTCATGATTAGCTCTGATGCTGATAATGATAATAATTAAGTTTATTTAAGTGAACTGAAATTTAAACAAAGGTAACCTACAATTTTAACCCACTTCGAAATAAATTCAGTACCTACGTAGTACGTAGTAATTATATCCATAGTGACTTATGCGTTCAATTCAACAAGCGAAATGTACATATTTACAAATCATCACAACTCAGCAATATTTACAACAAAAGCAAAACCACTGACATAAAAACCATTGAACAAAAAATTATAATTAAAATAAAATTAATATCCCGAGGCAATAAAATAATAGAAAGGCCTTCAAATGTGCGCTTACAGTTACAGAGCTTTTTGTAGATGTCACTGTCATATTCTAATTAGGGTTGCCACAGTGAATTACTAAAAAGTAACTTTAATCTTATACGAACTTGACACAAAAGCCACTATCAAGAAGTGATGTGAAGTGATATCAGTCAGCTTTTACACATAGTACATTAAATATTATTTTTATAAATAATATGATAAATACTGTGGAAACTTTTAATTGGCCCTAAGTAGGTATGCATTTGTGATCCTCGATGGGTGCTATAGAAAGAAAAGAAAGAAAGAATACATTTATTTGACCACAACACAATAACATATCGAACTCATAAGTAGACGAAGCAAACCAAAATAGGCACAAAAGAACATAATTATACTAGCTGGCACGAAAAGAGTAGGTAAGTGCCCACCGAGTGGTAGCGAGTCCGCTATGTATCGGATGGAGCCAAACAGGCCCAGACTCAGCTTTTTGCTGTTTAGTCACAAAAGTAGGCAGGTAATAACTACCCACCTGCTCAGCGAAAAAAAAGCGCTGATTTTCAGTCTGAGCCTAAAAATTGGATGACGCCACATAACATAACGCTATGTAATATACTGTGTTCTATTTATTTATACCTAGCTGCAAGTTATCTGAAAATAAAATTTAATAATAAATCAGATAAATGTATTGCCAATAGGATTACCTCATAGACATTGACTCGTTGATAATAAATTCATAGGCTTATAGGCTCCTTAGTCTCATCAACATCATCATACACAAAATATATTATGTACGCATTGTACACAACTCATCATAACACCCAGTCAGATTTTTTTTATGATACCTATTGATGGAGCTAGCCCATGACCCACCTGATGTTAAGTAGTAACCATTACCTATAACAAAGTATTGTTTCTTAGGTCACTGATGTTTGAAACGTGCCCTGCGATGCAACACCCTGCGTCCATCAACTTGAGTCATGAAGGTGTTAAGCCTCATGTGGCAGTAATTTCATCGGCAAACACAACACAGCATTGCTGCTTTGCGGCAGAAATACATAAGCATGGTGATAATACTTCCCCGGATGAGCCCTTCACAAAGAACTCTACTACTATTAGTTACATCACATTCAACTGTCGCAGTGACTGGGTATTCCTTTTCATAGTGTGATTTCCAGCAATAATTCAACTAATAATGATGGTGAATTTTAAATGTAGGTACGTATGTGAAATGTAATTTATTTCCCTCCTACATGCCAAAACTACTGAATGGCTACTTTTTTATTCAGGTACTAAGCGAGCAAAGCTGCAAGCGGTACCTAGTTTTGAATAAATACACATAAATCTGTGGATGTTGTAGGTCATAATTATGTTTACCTTAGACTATAGATAGGTACCAGAATAGGTATAGGTAGGTATCAAAATTAGTGGGCTAAATACCTAAAGTTCAAAGAGCCTTACTATACTATAGCAATTTTATTCTTCCGAAAAATTGAACAATTGTCACAGTAAGTAAGTACATTTAATATTAATAATATTGTGAACGTATTCAACTCATCTCTCTAAACCACTGTAAAAAGTTCATAATTAAATCTTACATTAAAGTTTTAATTGTTATTTGATGCGTAGAGGGCGTGTTTCGCATTCAAGAGTCGTCGTTCGCGCTTCACTATAAATGTGTACACCTAAAAATAGATTTTAAGTACTAAAATAGACCGAAAACATTGGTCCAAAACATTTAGTCCTAAGGCGTCTCCACTTTGTCTCTGTTATTTTTCGAATTTTTAGGGTTTTTGCCCGCCTAATTCCGATCACTGGTTTTAACATAATATTATGACTGTTTGTCTTTATCAGTTAATAAAATAAACCTCAGACTATTGATACCTTATTATGAATGTACAAAAGATATAACGATTATTCGTCTTTCTAATTAAAAAAAAATAATAAATAAAAACAAGGGAGTAATCAAATTTACAACGAACTGACAACCCTAAGTAGAGTCGTTGTCAATGAGTTTCAACGTCAGCCGTGTTAATTGGAATGGAACGGTGTAGACTCAAGACTTGAAATATACGGTTTGTTTTTGATTCAATAATTTACTTTTGTATCATAAAAACAATATTCGCTTTACCCTTGTCAGATAAATTTTCAACATAATCAAATAAGTTCTCAAGTTCGTGATGTGTTAATCTTGTTATGTATTAATATCTCCAACTTCTGCTCGCGTTTTCGCATACTTGATATCCGAAGTAGCATTATTCTGTGACGCAGTGGTCGAACAGGGTTCGATTCCCGCCACGGGACAAATGTTTCATTTGCAGATATTTGTTTCAGGGCTGGGTGTTTTCTATATTTAAGATGTTTGTTGTGGTCATATGGTTCCCTTAATACAAGATCTGCTCAGTTTAGGGCTACGTAATGTTGTGTGACTATCACACAACATTACGTAACATAATAACAATAACATAGTACCATAGTAACATAGTAACATAATAATGCTGGGCTAGTGCCCAGCTTCCGTACACTAATTATGGTGTGAAGGAATACATATAAACATATTAATATCTTCACCAATACAAACATATTGAATTTTATATCTTCTTACCTTTACCAACATAAACTTTCGCTATAAATATATCTTTATTTATAATATACGTAAAAAGTAGGATATAATAATAATCTTGGTTTTATATCTATTTTGATTTTTTATTAGCAATTAACTGTTACATACGTAGCTTACATAAAACTTTTCTATTATCTTATCTCAAGAGAATTTATTTTCTTATATCTTTATGCTCGTATAAATTACTTTCTTATTGAGTAAAATTTTAATTTTATTATCTTTAATACCACACATAAAGCTCACTATCCTAACTAATAATAATCTAAATGATAGTGTCAGTTTGTTAGTTAGTCGTCTAAAATTTCACATACACGTTCTCAGGGGTTGAGAAAAAGACAAAAAACTTTCTTTAAATAAAATAGTACAGTTTCAAAGGAATAGAAAACCAACTCTTAAGCGGATTGACAAAATCTACATGTTCCGGGAGCACTTATAAGTATTTTTCAAAATTTTACATTAATTGTTTGGTTTGTTACGCCTAGCATGAACCGTTCATAATGAAATTTTACACATACGTTCTCAGTAGTCAGAAAAGAACTTATGGTAAACATAACAAATTACTGTTCCCGAGGAATACAAAAATTTCTCTTTGGAATAAAAATAATATTTGACAAAATTTACATTCATTGATTCCTATAGGGAAAATGTAAGATTTTATAAAACATAAAAAGCACTGGCTTGAGTTGCGCCCGAGTTGAATTTTTTGGGATATAATATCCCAAAAATGTCAACTCCTGAACTCCTGATTTCAACCTGAGTTGAAATCGAGATGTTATAATAGCTCAAAAATTTCAGATTCGAACCGGAATGGGCAGTTTGCGGATTCGAATCCTACCTAAGTCAATATTTTAGGGTTATTTTTTCCTTTATAAATCAATCAATGTAGATTTTATTAATATATTGATTTTTATTTTATTTTGACGTCATTTTTGGTATGTATATACTATAGAATCTTAAAATCTACGTAAACGCGCATGAAGCTGCGGACTTTAGGCTAAGCGAGCCTTTTATATTTTAACCTTTCACCCCAAACGCTAAAACGAAGTATTTTTCAAAACAACATGTTTAGTATCAAAGTGGCATCACCTCTAAAGTTAGTCTAACACCATTAAATGCTTATGAATCTGGTGTCTGACCCGCCTTGCCCAAGACTTTCTCTACCTGTTTATAGGTAGGTATTATTCTAGCCTGTCTGACTGTAGTGTCATTTTTATAACCTTTGGCTTTTTGTATATACGATATTAGAAACACCGTAGGCGAGACCTGGTTCAAATTAACGCAGGATCGAGGTGAGCGGCATTTAATCAAAAGAAAACCTATGCCCAGCAGTTGGTTGAAAAATACTTTATATAATGATGATGGTATGGTAATGATGATCTGGTACAAAAAGCCAATGACTTTCTTATTTTTAAACAACTTCAAAAAAGGTTCTTCTAATTTTGTTAGTTGTTAGGTAGGTGCTTTAAAACTCCGTCATTTGTGAACCGATTTGGAAAATTCTTTTAGAATACTTCCCGTTTGATCCCACTTAAATATGAAGAAAATAAACCACCCCTAAGAATAAATTACTCTGAAGACGGTTTTATGGGAATGTATTCATAATATATGTATTTTTTTATAATACCTTTTGATGGAACTAGCACATGGCCCACCTGGTGTTAAGTGGTAGTCATCATCTATAACAAAGTATTGCTTAATAGGTCACGGATGTTACACAAAAGAGGAATGAATAGCCAATCAATCATGATATTATAAACTCCTTGATGGCCTCAATGACATTTTTAAATAACCACCAATACGCAATTATTAATAAATGACATAAATAAATAATGCTGGACATTATTAAAAAACATCATCTAGCCCCGCAGTAAGCAAAACTTGATGACTGATATACTACTTAATTAGGTAGAAAAACAAGTAAACCCGAGACAAATATCTATAGAGGCCATCTTGTTTTTTATATTGCCTAAGTAACTAAGTTTACAAATTTTACGTAGTTATTCAAACTTTTTATTTATTTTACGTTTTTTTTCACGTAACTGTAATTGATAACGTATCTATAGAAAAGCTAATGTGTTATCATAGCAGACATGTTCAGCGCTTACCTATTAGCTAAGTATCGTATAAGTGTGCACATTAACTATACTTACTTTCATTGATTCTTAGAAAATTTTACTGACAATGAAAGATTGAATTGTTTTAATACATCATTCGAAGTATTACAATTCAATTATAACTAGCTTGTAAGTTTTAAATACATGGTTCTATTTCAATGATTAAATAACACATAAACATAAACATTGCACGTTAAAGCGATATTACGCGATTCAATGCAACGCCCTACAACCTATCAACTTGAGGCATGAAGATGATAAGCCTCTTGTGCCTGTAATTTCACCGGCAACCATACCCTTAAAACCGAAACACAGCTCAGCTGCTTCACGGCAGAAATAGACATGGTGGCAGTACCTCCCCGGACGAGCCCTCCAAAAAGAACTCTACTACCTTCAAAATTTGAATCACTTTGATTGAATGGAGCAGAAATGAAAGGAATGCTGTTTACACGGTATCTGGAAAGTGAACTGTTCAATACATAGTCTTCGATAGATGTCCTCGAATGAGGTTGTGCGTTTAGGTGATTATTTATGTTAAGTTTACTTATGTCAAATAAGCTTGGACGATTTTCGTCAGTTTTCATTTGAAGACTGTGACTCTATAAAGTACTATCTCGATGCTACTTCCTCGAAACTGCGGTGAGCATGACTGACTAAAAGTGAATCGTTCAATTCTTGTGTTTACACATTCATTTCTCGTTCAACCGCGTTGCAAAGTGAACGCTATAAGTGAAAATATTGAGCAAGCTTAATTCTTTCAACGCCATTGAACAACAACATTCAATGATATTGAATAATTCACGTTTGATGCAAAAAATCCATTTACATGGATCAATTTGGTTGCTTCATCCAAATTGAAAGGCAAAAGTGAACCGTGTAAAATCGGCTTTACGTGCATATTTCCCGTTTAGGTATAGTCAGTAAATTATTTTGTTACTGGCCTCAGGTTTTTATCACAAAATAATAATGAGTATAATAATAGTTATTTGATTAACTAAGTAATTAACTGAATAACTCTTTTACCCACATTTTGACCCAGTCTGTATGTATATGCATTCACGTAAAATGTTTCCACCACACCACACCACCACACCAGCCTATATCAGTCCACTGCTGGACATAGGCCTCCCCTAATAAAGGTGGATATACCCATTATCCCCACGCTGGGCAGGCGGGTTGGGGATCGCAGGGCACATGCTCTCGCACCACCGACGCTGCTGCCCGTCGGTGGCCAGGGGATTTAGCTGTGTTGATGTAGGCTGTGCTATGCCGCAATCAGCCGGCCGGCAGGGCCCCGTTCGTTGTTTAGCGGGGTGCACCACGTGCAGGTGAGGTTGGCTTCGATTCCGAAGATAGGGTTTGGAACCCTGTACACCCGTAAAATGTTTACCTATTTTTAAAGGTCCCTTAGTGAGCGCTGTTGCGTTTCAGCCTTCACTGTTATATTTGCAGATTGTGCAAACATTGGTCTCGCGGCGTGAATCGAACCCGCAACCTGCGTCTCAGGCAGGTCTTTGCCCACTGCGCCACAGAGAAATCAGAATTTCACCATCGTCTTATTAATTAATTATTTTATGTCTGATCCATCGACAGCCTCGCATCTAAATTAATCAGGCATGTGATAAAATGTTTGGGAATGCACCTACTTAGTTTATACGAGTTTTACAACTTTCCCTTTTACGGTCTCAAAAATTACACCTAAACAAAAGTATCTTCCAACATTTAATATTAATTAGCATAGCTGTTTTCCCACGTGTCAGCCTTAGATGGCTGAGAATTTGAAACTTTTACTAGATTACAATATTGTTGAAGAAAATCGTGTGATGGTTTTTTTTATTCACATTGTGATATTAACTAGTTTTACTTTTAAAGAGGTGAAGGTTTTAATAGTCAAAAAGACATGACATTTCGACTATTGTGACCGGAAACATCGTTGTTTTTGAGGAAGTTTGAAAGCAGTGTAGTGACGGAAAAATTGGAGCATGGAGTAGCAATAGGTTCGTATGGTATGGTGTTATGAAGATAAAAGACATGTAACAGGGAGTGCTAAATATGAATATGAAAGAATTTTCTGATAGAGAAGTACATAGTTGTTTTGGTAGAGAGTAGAAAGCCAAAGAAGAGATGGATATATTGTGTGAAAGATTACTTTAGGAAGTGAGAGTTGAGATGATTAGTGACAGAATATTCAAGGGGTGGAAGATGATAATGATGATAATGATGATGACCAACAATATCGCCAAATGCAAGGTCCGTGAATTGAAAGAACTCATGACAATTTTGTTAGCAGTTACAGGTTGTTGATGATGAATGATGAACACCACATCACTACCAGCCTATATCAGGCCACTGCTGGACATAGGCCTCCCTAATAAAGGGGGATATGCCCATAATACCTACGGGCACGCAGGTGGGGGATCTTAAGTAACAACTTCTCGCACCGCCGACGCTGCTGCCCGTTGGCGGTCACGGGAAGCTGCGCTATGCCGGAATCAGCCGGCCGCCAGAGCCCCGTTTGTTGGTTAGCAGGGTGCACCACGTCCAGGTGAGGTTGGCTTGGTCCCCATGGCTAATCCATCTTGTAAATGATGAACTAGCTTTATTTAAAGTCAGTGCACAAATCGACCTTGAGTCTTCATTATCGACCCAATTCCAACAACCATAATTTCTTAATACTACGTCTAAATATCAAATCTACCACTTCGTCTCACTCTAGTTAGTTTGAAAAAATAATTTACGAGCGCAAAAAGCTTTTGAAATGGTGCGTGCAAATTACTGATGAAATTATATTTTCTCCGAAATCTCTTGACATGATAATATAACTTAAAGGGATTAGTCAAGAGATCTTTGTTCAGCATCAGTTGAATAAAATACACCGTCAGAGAGAATAAAATACGTCCAAATAAATCATAAGTCATTTATCTTGTTGTAAGTGGAGAAAGTGCGGATGGACTTATAGATGAGCATACATAAGTATAGATAGGTATAGAAGCTAAGTCTGAGGTAAGGATAGATACCGGAGGTGTTTCACCTATTAATGACTATTAACTTGTTAGATGTCGACTGCTGGGTATTTATATCGATATTTCCTGTTGATTCCTACTTAGGTTTTAGTTTTTATATATGTAGCGTCTTGATTTTTAGGGTTTCAAAAAGGAACACTTTGTTGTCTGTGTCGTCAAATTCAGAGTCAAATTTAACTAACTTCAAAAAAGGAGGAGGTTATTTCACCCATGAAACTAACGTGAGTTAGTTCATTCATCTTGAAAAACGGGAATTTTCACGTACCGTGAGAGATTGAAGTTCTAGGTGGGGCGCGAGAGAGAGCGTCGCGTTCACTTACCCTTGATGGAGACTCTCTTAACGAGCCGAAACGACGTCGGTGCCTTCACCCACGTTACGGTACGTATCCCGTTTTTCAATATGAATATGGTTCTCAATTCGTCGGAATATTTTTCCAAAAAAATAAGTGAAAAAGGCGGTAAAGTATTAAAATCCAAAATAGATTCTTATGAGGCAATAAACTCTACCTATATCTGTCAGTTGATTATTTTTATGCAACAGCATTCTTTGCATAGGGGGTTTAGAGTCAAAGTGGGTTTACGACTGGTTTTCTCGCTTATCGGTCATCAAAACATGCTTTTCTATAGACATTCAGTTGTACAGACTAAGACCTCAGTTTGAACAAATTATTGAGTAAATGATAGAGTATCATTATTGTAAGAGAAGTCTCTATAATGTTGTAGTATCATTGAAAACTAATTCATGAATATTTTAAAAATATTTTTTAGATATTGAAGTGCTCGTCGCGGAAATAAAGTTCGGGGCAACACTCCGCCCGATCAGTACTTGGATGGGTGACCGTAGGCATTTAGATAGAGCGCTTTGCTACTTTGGCAGGCACGTTAACACTTGACTGCGGGCCTTGAACATGAGCAAGGAGCAAGCCCTGCGACAGGAGCAACGTTGTGTTTTGAGCACTCAAAGAGTTAAGCTTATTCAGCCATTAAGCCAAGTCGGAAGTCCGATGACGGCCTAAAAAGTCCGACACAAGAGTTGGCTACTAACTCGCAACAAAGAAGGAAGGGATAGATTTAGTTTTGTTTCAGTAACATCTTCCTGTAGAAGTCCACAGGATAAATACTTCTCTATATTTGGGAGTTTGCCGTCACCACAACAGCACCAGCCTATGTAAGTCTACTGCTGGACGTAGGCCTTCTTGAATAAGAAGGATTTGCCAATAATCCAAACGCTGAGCATGCGTGTTGTGGATCGCAGGGCACCTTAGCTTACGCACCGATTACGCTGCTGCCCGTCAGCGGTCAGGGGTTGTAGCTGTACCGGTTTTAGGCTGCGCTATGCTACAATCAGCCGGCTGCTAGAACCCAGTTTGTTACGGACAGGTTAGGTTAGCTTGGTTTCCGAAGATTAAGGTTGAAACTAATTACTCACCCCTCTCAAAAGAAGTTTAATATTGGGTTTTGGGGATTACAGTGTTGGTGTACAAAGTAGATTTCCCTGTGTAATCCCAATCGTTTTTACGACAGCTAATACTGTTATCGTTATTACGGAAGGAATTGGATGGTCACATAGTTATATATATTCTCATAGTCTATTTGGCCTGAATTGTAAACATTCAATTCAATTCCAAAGGGCAATTACCGTCCCTTTAACCTTTAGTCCTTTCTCTTCACGATTCTCTTTTTTCGACATTCTGTAACATTTTGCTCTTAACTTTCTCTCGGTTGGTTATATTAAATATGAAGTTTAACGTTTCGTTACCATCACTAATTGCTAATGTCTTGTAATAGTTGAGATGTTTCGATCGGCTTAACTTATAGCTTAGCTTATATCAATCAGCTCACTCACTTTAGATTTATCGCCATTGCAATTGCAACGATAAACACAGGTTTTGTTAGATGACATTTTAATTATTTTTATTTAATTTTTAAAAGCTCAATTAGTTCATTGGTCACAATTGGACGGCCTCTGTGGCGCAGTGGGCGAAGGTTCGACTGAGACGCAGAAGGTTGCGGGTTCGATTCCCGCCGCGGGAAAAATGTTTGCATATTCTGCAGATATTTGTCTCGGGTCTGGGTGTTTTCTATGAATGATATGTATATATTTAAATAAATATATGTGTATCATATTAATCATGTGGTTCCCCTAATACAAGCTCTTCTTAGTTTGGAGGTACATGATGCTGTGTGATTATTTATTATTTATTATTATTAATAATTAATATACTAGCTTCCGCCCGCGGGTTTTCTCACGTGGTGACTGGATAAAAAGAAGTTTATAATGTTTATCCCGACCACAAACTATGTATATTCCAAGATTCATCCAAATCCATTCAGCCGTTACGGAAAAAAATCAATTGCCATGCGTGTGTCTTGCAAAAGCTCGAAAACGGCTCGGCAGAATTTAATAATGGTTTTTTTGTCTTGTTTGCTTTGATTTAGGGCGGTTTGGAAAAAAAATAAAATAAAAAAACCTCAAGAAAAATTTGGAAAAAATAAAAAGTGCCTTTTTCTATGGGATTTTGAAATAAACATTGAAATTTTAACAGTTCTGTGGAGTCAGCTAATAAAAAAAATTAGATATATTGCATCAGGGATTCAATCTTGTGAGAAACTACAAGCAAAATGCTTTTTTTAAATAGGTCGACAAATGATGCTAAACGCCTTGTAATTGACAGCATTCACGTGTAAATTTAATACAGACTTCAAAAAACTTGCAATAAATTTCACTGCGCCACCACACTTTAGCCCACCCATGTACTAACTATTCCTAATATTGAATTAAATAAGCTATTCTTTATAAGCTGTGACCAAAGTTTCAAGCGCATAATTGATCAACATTGTAAGAACCCAATTTGTTACGCTATCTAATCGTATTCGTTGATTTAAAAAATCAATATTAAGAGAAAGTTTATTAATAACACATTATGTATGTGTAAAGTAATAGCTCTTCCGGTTTGAAAACTGTTACCTAGTCCAAAATATTTAAGCATATCAACAAGTCGAAAATATTTATGCGTGTCTTTGAACCGAAAATATATCGCTTTGACTGTTGAATATTGAATGTATTGTGCAGGTCGCCCTCATACAACTAGTAAGATTATGTATAATTTACAAAAAAAAGAAATACCAACAGACGAACATATAACCTCCTCCTTTTTGGAAGTCGGTTAAAAATAGGTCTTATAAGTAGTTAAGTTTGAGAAACAACAGCTTGGCCATTTCAGACATACAATGCTTTCCTAATTAAATTAATAAGGAACTTAAAGGGAAATATGAAAATAAAATATGGTGTTTACATCTAGATTAATGTCAAAGTCAAAGTCAAAGTCAAAAATCATTTATTCAGTAGGAACTGTATAGTACACTTTGAAACGTCATTTTTTTTAATTTACCACCAATTCGTAACGTGACCAAACAGAGAAGAATTGGCAAGAAACTCTGCTTGGCTTATATTTTTTTAACGTCATTGTACTTAATATCTATTACATTGTTTTTGATGGAGTTGGAGGCAGTTTCATCCCAAGCTTTTTTGTCATCTAAATAATCAGATATTTTATAATAAGCTTTATTACATAGATTACGTTTAACAACATTTTTGAATTTAGTTACAGATAGATTAATCACATCATTTGGGATTTTGTTAAAAAATCGTACAGACATCCCTTTAAAAGATTGACTAACTTTATGGAGCCTTACAGTGGGAACAGCTAGTTTATCTTTATTTCTAATGTTAACATTATGATAGTCGCTATTTTTCTTGAACATGTTAATATGTTTTCGGACATACATTAAGTTTTCATATATATATTGGCACGGCACTGTCATAACATTTATTTCTTTAAACTTAGTTCTAAGTGATTCTCTGGGGCCCATATTATAAATTGCACGAACAGCCCTCTTCTGCAACACAAATATGGTGTTGATATCTGCAGCATTCCCTCACAACAAAATTCCGTACGACATAATGCTATGGAAGTAGCTGAAATAAACTAGTCTAGCCGTTTCTACGTCAGTAAGTTGACGGATTCTTTTGACTGCGTATGCTGCAGAACTGAGTCTGTTCGACAACCCATCTATGTGAGCGCCCCATTGAAGCTTATTATCTAAAGTTATGCCTAAAAATACAGTACTGTCCACAAGATTTAGATCTTCATCTTTTATTTTAATGTTAGGTTTAACTTGTTTAACATTTGGTAATATAAATCTCATACATTTTGTTTTAGTCTCGTTCAGTAATAAATTATTTACATTGAACCAGTTAACAACTTTCGCTATTGCATTGTTCACGTCGTCAAAATTGGTTTGCCGTCGCTTTAATTTAAATAAAAGTGACGTGTCATCCGCAAACAATACAATTTCGTGGTTGTCTCTCACAAGTTGAGGTAGGTCGTTGATGTAAATTAAAAATAAAAATGGTCCAAGTATTGACCCTTGCGGAACACCCATCTTTACTACAGATCCCGGAGAACATTTTCCATTTACGTCTACTTTCTGTATTCTGTCAGATAGGTAAGAAGTGAGAAGGGCTAAAGCCATACCCCTGACGCCATAGTGATCTAGTTTCCTGATTAATGTTTCATGGTGTACGCAGTCAAATGCCTTAGACAAATCACAAAAGATCATGATCACTTCAAGCTATTTATGACTGAGGAAGATGAGCTGCATCTACAGCACGGTTGTGTTATTCAGCACTCAAAGCCTGTGCAGACCTGTGCAGACCGGGACGGCATGGCAAGGGATTTCAATTTTTACTAATGAACATTAAAACCTATCATAACAGAAATACGATACATATTCCTATGCTTTAAAATAATGCCGGGATGTCCCTTTCGATGCCGTGGGAATATTTTAAAGCATAGGAATTGGTATCGTAATTCTATTTCGATACGTTTGAATGTCCATTGAAGTCCAAGAATGCAATGCCGTCCCGTGAAATAAAAAATCGTAGAACCCGATTGTAGCGCCACAACACATAACTGGTCCAATTGTGAATGTAAATAATCAAGAGGGTTCTCTATTAATCTATTCGGTTCGTTCCAAGAAATTGAATCAGAAAATTTTGGTTTGTATTGCTTAATAATGTTGAACCGCTATTGACCGTCTTCTTCTTCTTCTTCTCCGTACGAGCTAAACTCTGCCAACTCTGATGTCGGAATTTTTAGGCTGGAAAGCCTTCGACATGGCATAACGATTGAAAAAACCGCGACCAACAATTTAACGTGCCTTCCGAAGCACGAAAGCTCTCAGATGCCACTATACGGTCACCCCATCCAAGTAGTGACTGGGCGGAGTGCTGCTTAACCAAGATGATCTGATAAGAACATAGAAGTAAGCTACGCCACGAGCGCTCCTAACCGTAAAAAATTCGACAAGGCAAAGGTTGACTGCGTCTCGAATGCCAATGTCAAGCTTTCGTGTCGCCTCATTAACAATGCGCACACGCCGTATCATCTCGTTAAACAATTATTAGATTCAATGATGATCTGTTTGATAAGACAATATTAATAAAATAAATATAAAAATAAAGAATTCAATGTTACAAGCTCTGCTTAGTTTGGGGCTACAAAATGCCGTGCGATAGTGTTCAGCATTATTTATTGTATTTTTATTTATTTACTTTAACAAAAAAAACCTCCTTTAACAAAAACTGCCTCCCCCTCTTCTTCTTGACTCTTCTAGTAGCCCAGTTTTTTCTAGAATATTCTTGTATCCCCGAAATTCCACCTTAGTTCCAGTGGTAAGTGTACAAATGTGGATAATTCAATGAGAAAGAAATGGCATAACTATTTGTTCTTATGATCTATCTGGAACATTTATGGGTGTTTCCTTGATTAAATAAATGTAATCTCTAGATTATGAAATAATGAGTTATTTAACTAAGATTTATTACATTTAGTTTGTTATTTCACTAATGTCTATCGCTGTTTATCTCTCAATTCTATCTCCAAGTAAATAGCACCATGAACTTTTCCAACGAGCCATAAAAACTAGTTGTCAACGGAAGTTTTCCAGCTAGGGCGGGCGGTACAATACTTGGAATTGCAGCCTCTCCCCGCCATAGCCTTAAGTCTTGCTAATAAGGTTCAAAATGACGCGTTCCTCTCGTTGCCTCACTGACAGACTGACACACATCTTAGGACCCGCTCTGAATAAAACACATATGATTACGGATACGGACGCCATCCGGAATCCGAAATCCGGAAAATTTGTTATGCTAATGTATATTTTGAATGTAGATTTTGTTTGTATCTATTATCTAGGTTTTTAGGTTTTTGTTTAAAAGACACGTGGGCAAAGTCAAAGTTAAGGATATAGGAAATATGGTTTTCTGAACATGTTTTACATGTTTTAGTAGATGTGGTAGTTTGATAATGTTTTTCGTTTAATCTTTTTGTTAGGATTATGCTTGAGTAACATTAATTTATGGAGAAGATACTACGCGTAGATACTATCGTGTACATAATAATAGGGTATCACATAAAATATGAATGAGCATTCTATACACTAGATTACTGACTAGATAAACCACACCAGTTAGTTAAATAACATAAAATATTATGTAAACTAAATTAATTTCACACATTGATATATTCTCCGATCTATTGATTTTAAACCTTTTAGTGAATCTTGAGCATAAGTAGTTTGTTTTTATTTGTGTAAAATACAACACATTAAAAAAATAGATGCAAACACTGACTGACTTGACTGGCCTCATAGCTCATTCAGTAGCTCTACTTTCTGCGCAAGTTGCGGGTTCGATCCGAGCCCAGGACAAACATTTATTTGATGAACTTACTTACTAACTACCCTTGGCGTATCTACCCGAAGCAGGTCGTAGACTCCAACACGCTTAGCTTATATAGCTTAGCGAACTGGTTTGTTTTTATTATTTTTTGTGCCATGTCTAGGTGTTCTTATGTCTATGTATGTTTACCATAATCTGACAGGATCTGCCTACCAGTTGACCGTACAAATACAAGTGAGAAGTTTCACAGGCTCTGACTAGTTTAGGATAGTTGACCGTACATATTCACGCGTGAAGCCTCATATATTATTATATAAAATAACATACCGTCAAAGTCTTCCAAAAACAATAATCACAGCAACCACCAGGGTCCACAATCACAGTTCGCACCAAAAAGTCCCACAAATCAGAATGTTATAGTCAAAAGCACGTGCTCACACACAATGTTATGGAAGAAGCGCGGCCGAACGCGCGCCAGACTAAGTGACAAGTGCCGTGTGCGCCCGCGCAGGTGCCAACCTCCCTCTAACAAGGTCGCCCCCTCTACACCATTTCACCTGGAGAAAGTCTGCCTACATACATACCAAATTTTCAAGCTGATTGAGTCGGATGAATTAAGTGTGGGATGGGATGATGAATGGAAGGGCGTGCGGTGGCTTTGTTGCGATAGGTCGGTGCGGTGCCCATCTGGGAATGTTGCGCAAGAGTCTGGGAGGAAGGATGGTGTCCCTGTTATGTAATGTTTTAACAATGTACGAAGGTATGTTCCCTACTTCATGGAGTATGTGCTAAACTAATATTGAACATTTTTTGTACATAGATATTCTTTTTCTACGCTTAGTTATAGTCAAGTAATTCTTCAATTATTCTTATTCTTATAAGTACTGTAAGGTAACATTTATGCACATACATTTATTCATATACAGGGGCACCTATAATAGAAAGAGAGAGAGAGAGCGGGAAAAGGCCTGCCTGAGACGCAGAATGGGTTCATTTCGATTTCAGGGTTCGATTCCCGTTGTGAGACTAATGTTTGAATGTTCTGCAATTTTATCAGGTCTGGGTGTTTTTTAGATATGTATGCTATTTAAAAAATATGCGTTTTTAGGTCATGTGGTTCTTCACATAGTTTGGAACTACATGATGAATCAAGCCCCACACTGCAGTCTGACAGTGTCCAGCATTATTTAAAATCCAGTGAATTTTCCAACAAGAGTAAATGGTGCACGGATGTTTCTATGTTATATGGTAATTGATTTATTTTCAATATATTGTTACTAATTTAATGACAACGATTAAAAAAGTAACCGATTATAAACAAGCACTAAAGTCAGAACAAAAATAAGCGACGGATTTCGATTCTAACTGAAATGTTTTTTAACGAATACAAAGACAGTTTAGGTAGAACGTACTTAAAACCGTTACTAAAGTGTATCGCCTTTGTATCGCAAATAATATTTTCACAATGGACGAAGATCAAGTGGGAAAAAGCTTTCAAAGGAGGCTTAATATTATTGTTTCGTCACAAAGAAGGTTCCTTTTGATCCTGTTAAAGGTTTATCACCCTTGGAGATTGACGCTCGTACCTATTGAATTTTTTCATGATTTTGGACTAGACTTAGCGTTTTTACAGGATATAAAAAAACAAGAAACATGTAGGTAAACGCTGCTGTTTCTTCTACATTTTTTGCTAGTGGTCTACCCTAGTTTTTAGTTCTGGATTTTTCAATCGTAAATTCAGGTTTTGGCTTTTGGGCGGCATAAAAACTTCTACAGGTCCAACCTGTGGCCTGTCGGAAAGCCGCAAATCTCAATTTACGATACAAAATGCTGGGACTTACAGCTTAAAGTGTCTTCAGAAGTGAATGTGGTTTTCCATCTCTAAGTCCCCATGGAAGTCGATGAATATTGAAATTAAGCTCCTCCCTGTAAATATGTTCATCAGGACAGGAGGCATGATAGTGGCCGACCAGCCTTCTGGCAAATATATCCCACTATACAACTATTGACTATTCAATATTCTATTGGTGAAGACCCCGACGGCATTTCAACACATTCAGAGAGCTTTCATCAGGATGATGATCAGTGTTAGACAGGACGCGGAGGGAGAGCTTCCCATTGACTCACCCTGATTAAGACTCTATTAATGAGACGTTACGCCGTCGATGCGGTCCAATGGCACGGGAAAGCAGAATGCCGGGAACCCGTACCAATTGCGTCAAAACCAAACGTATCCCATAACAAGTATAATATTTTATAAATTACATTAACATTTTCTTTAGTTTTACACACTGACGGGATTAATGATCAAGTAAAAAAATATTTTGTTGATTTGGTTTCCGCTGCACGCCGCCATTAGACTTGAACAACCAATGATAAATACGTTACTATGGCGACAAACATTGATGTAAAGTGTTACTATGGCAATAACCCTCATTTTTAATTATTTAGACAGGAGAATCGACTAAAAACTTATTGGAGATTTTTTTGACGCACTCACTGTAGTCTTGGTACCGAGCGCCATACATCAGACGGCATTGTCCTTTCCGATTTTATATATGAATGAGTTAATTCACTTTAATTTCATGAATAAAATATATCCCACCATTTTACCAGAACAGAGACAGCATCCATCTTGTAATTTTTTGCCTTCGTTTTATTTATAATTGAGTCATGAATTAGTACATATAGACGATACTTATCGTTTTTCGGAGCGATAGACCGCACAACGATATCTCACCAGTGACAGACAATACCTATCTCACCGGGAGCAAATGTAGTGAAAAATGTGCTCTCAGTTCACACTACCAACGATATATGACGCGACCACGACACACGATAACATTCTCATACATTTGGTCCCGCTATCGGTCTAACACACGGTATCGTGCATATTTGAACAAAGTAATTCATCAACACTATCAGATACAGCTGATTAGACTGTGAAATGCAATCTTTGATCGGTGGATTGTTTGGAATTCGGAGATTATATCTGTTGTCTGCAATTGTGCTTCAATTATTCATTCTTTTCATATGTCTTTGTCATGTGTATTTATGCTCAGCTGGGAAATCATAGCGCTTATCATAGAAAGAGAGAGGACGGGTGAAAGAAGGGAAGAGAGACATTTGCACTAGTGGGATAATATCCCAGGCTCATATGTGTATTTTTTATAAGTTTATGACTTTAAGTAGGTACCAAATTAAAGAGTTTCGAGATAATTTCTACATTCATTTATGGACGTATGAATTTGCTTTCAGTTTTATAGGAATTTTTAACTTACCATTCAGCAAATATGAACTTCAGGTTTGAGAGTAAGCTTTCGGACGGTATAGTAACGAGTCAAGTCAATTTTTAAGACAATGTTAGGTATTTTGGATGAAAAAAAGGACTAAATCCCTGAAAACTCTGAAAATTCCAGCTACCCAATAACGATACCATTTCGGCCTTCGAAAACTATACTTAGCATTTACGACTTTTTACATTATAGGGTATAGAATAGGGATAAGTGGTGTCTGGTGTTAATTTATCCTTCTAACTGGATAATAATACTATAAGTAACCAGATAAGTTTTCCCAGTTATTCTGCTAAGACTTTAGAACTACTTTATGTCCCATTTTTCACCCATTCCCAATGGATAATTCTAATCAATTCCCCTGCGTAAATCTTGAAATACCTTCTTTCGATTGCTCAAAAAAAATGTTGCATCTCTACTAGCTGAAGTTCACGTACGTCAGTGAGTTGTGTATCTGATGTACTATATACCTACATAGCTATACTTCCACGTGTTATAAAACCATTTTTTTCTTGCATGTTGCCTCTCGCTTCAAGTAGGTAGGGTATACTTATTACCAGGTGTAATCTGTACATACCAGTTTGTGCATATTTCATCTGCCGACGGGTGGTCGGCTGTCCCAGATATCATCAGTCTTCGTCAACGTACCGTGTAGGATCATGGGCTTTCTAATATTGATAGCGTGCCGATAAACAAAGTTTAGTAATTAGTTTTGTGGGAGCTCTTAGGGTCATGATAAGGCACGTACATCCGATAGATATGTAATATATATAGATAAGAAGTGCCGAGTCATCACTCATCAGTTGTTAGAGGTGCGAGTTTCATTCACGGAGAGGGACAACGGGCCTATTTCATCACCAAGAAGCCATTTTTTCCTTAAATTAGTTTATTCTTTGTGTACCTTCTATTGATAGTTTTTTCTCTGTGGTAGCGGATGCATGTTTTGTGTTTTGTTCTTCATGTCCGCTAATTTAGAAAATGGTACTGACGGAAGACCAGCGCGCGTTGTAGGTAATTCCTTCAACCCGATACGTGCTGAGTTCAGGTCCTTTTTGCGACTATATTTCTATGTGTCATCATTATGTTACCTGTACTCTTATTTTATAGTTTAAAAACCTGATTCTAATTTGTTCTTTTATATATATTTATGTGTAGTTGCAAATAAAAAAAATCTTATTCTTATCACTAGGGTTACCTAGATAGATAGAAAAGTCTTTATTGTACTAACACTAACAAACAAATGGAACAATAAACAATAACCATACTGAAAGTACAATGGGCGGTCATATCGCTTAGAGCGATCTCTTCCAGACAACTTTTGGATCGACTTGATTTAAAAATACTGTTGCAGACGATGGTGTAAATCAATAAACACATTAAACATATCATAAGCCATAACAGACTAGGAAAAATTAATACGATAATTAATATAATTATACATTAACATAAATATCTACCTACATGTAAAATAATGTAAAGTAATAAATAATAAATACATACAAATTACTTTTAATATTACTATTATTATTGTTAGGCTTATTTGTTTCTTTAACCAGCATATATAGCTTACTTTGGCGTTACTTGCATATGTGTGTCTAAACACACTTTAGCCGAAATTACGCGACGTAAGTTCGGCATGATTACGCCTGCAATGCTATTTGTATTACAGATGACACATTATGCTGAAATTACGTTGCGTTATGGCATACAACCGAACTTGTCATAATCAGCTGCGGAAATTACGTCACGTATTTTTCAGCATAGTGTGTTTAGATGCTAATAAAAAAGGTAGATAATCTTTAATCTCATAGAATCTAGAAGTTGAAATAGCATTGTTTACCTACATTCTTGTGGCGTGGTAGTGATCATTTCAATAAGCTATGTAAGCGCATAGACCTAGATATATTCTAGTGCAAGTGTAAAATTAATAAATAATGTGGGACGTAATCACACAGCATCATGTAGCCCCAAACTAAGCAGAGCTTGTATTATGGGAACCACATGATTGATATAATACACATTTTTTTTTTTTGTAAATACATACATATAATGCATAGAAAACACCCAGACCCGAGACAAATATCTACAGAACATGCAAACATTTGTCCCGCAGCGGGAACCGAACCCGCAACCTTCTGCGTCTCAGGCGGACCTTCGCCCACTGCGCCACAGAGGCCGTCATAATCAGAGGCCATCAATTAGCTACCTACACGGCGGTTGAGCAGTGAATTTTTCGGAATGTCAAAGTTTATGGATTTCATTTTTTTATTCGTCATTGTACACATTTAATTTATATGATGATCACGTGTTAAACGTGAAAACCTGTAATAAGCTTTATGTTTTTCATAAGTTTTTTTTATATTACTTTTGGTGCTGTTGGTTGCAAAAATAAATAAATAGCATTGAAAATTATCACACGATCAACGAAGGCCATCTTCCACCATATTGAAGATATTGTTAAAAGATTAGGGGATGAAAAAACCAAATACCACAACCTATTCTACAGTGGTTTTAATGTTTCTTGATCAAGGGTTGACAAGAATGAAAGAAAATATCAATCAAACTGAGAGTAAGGCCATTAAAATTCTTCACGTCCATAAATCAAAATCTACATGTTCATAACAAATGAGAAACAAAAGGGAACGCCAATAAATAAGCACGATTGGCACAAATACATGCATTTCCATAGTTTACCAAAAACAAGGTGAATATAAATCTCATTTTGTTATAATCTATTCATGACAGCTACTCAGGCCTAGATTTGGCTACATTACATTCTAAAGTTTAGAATCTAAACTATAAAAAAAAGTAACAAGTAACTGTCAAACCTAGTCTTTTTTTCCTATGACTATGTGGGGAGAAAGATAGAGCGAAGTGGAATGAAATTGTAAGATGACTGACCACATGTGGGATATATAGCCAGAAAGATAGAGAGAGAGAATATGTGGGGAGAAACTAGTCAAAGAAATATTTTTGCAGTATGAAATAATAGTCATAATTTATTCCAAAAATTAAACAATAAAATCGTGTGGAAATTAAGGTTAACTATACTAATAACTTTAGAATACAGAGAAACTGAATTTTGAAATACGGTAGACGTAAATTATGTGATATATACAAGACCTCTTCCTCCTCGCGTTGTTTTCCTCAATGCTGAGGGTCGAGACCCCTTCCCTGGAAACATTTTTGACGGACGATGTTACGCCACCGAGATCTGTTGTCAGCGCAATGCAAGGCTTCATAAAAATCGTGAGACGAGGATGGTGCGGATCTGATCGGACCAGCGTATGGGACTACGTCCCTGCGGACTCTTTCCCTCGGAATATACAAGAAGCGATGTCTTTATTATCAAATTATAAAGCTTGTGAAGTAGTAGGCAGAAGCTTATAGCTATTACAGGACAGAGCTCTCCTAGAAACGCATTTGTCACATCCGGGGCGACATCGACAGGCACGCGACTGCGCGCGCGCAGTACTTGAACCACGCTCCACTAATAACAGTACGATATAGGCACAATTTAGATCGATTGGTATATCCAAAGTAAAATTATCGAACTCATGAATTAACATTTGAAAATATTGTCTTAGCTAAAATTTGTATCCCCAAAGAGAGAGTTATAAACTACTACAATAATTTTATTATATTAAAGACCATAACAATTATTTTTTCTTTTATTTTTTTTGCTATAAACATTAGTAAATAACTCTTCCTACTTAAATTACCTATGTTATCATAATATGATGCACTACAGAGAACAAAATAATACCACGAAGTAAAGGAATAAGAGTGATTAAAATTTGCCATTTGACTTGGTGGGGATTATGGTTTTTTTTTCCAGAAATCCCCACCACGACTACGGCGTAGCTGGTGGGGATTAACGGAAAAAAATTCAATAATCCCCACCAGTGGGGCGGCTTGGTGGGGATTTTCGGAATAATTCATAATTTATGGGTTCGGTAAATAAATTGAGCGAATACTAACTAATTTGCAACGTTTTCGTTATTTATTCTAGGTAGCTGTAATTTGAATATATTGAAACCTTTTATGGACTTAAATCATAAAAAAAATCCTAGTATGTACCTGTGCTTAGTTAGCTGCATATTTTCTCCGTTATTTTGTAGAATGCACATTTCTAAAATGAATGAATTTGTGCGACCTTATTTCAAAACCCACCGATACTGATAAAGTTAAAATCAACTGGAAATCGGGACTTATCCGTTATCATCATCATTATCGACATCAATATCATAAATAAATATACTATACAATACCTAAATAATACTGGACATTAATATCATGGCCTCAAACTAAGCAAAGCTATTTTAGGAGCCGGATTTACTACTAGCAATTTAAACTCTCCTTGTTCATCATCTACAGCATTACAGGACTGAACATAGCCCGAAAGATTATCCGCATAAGGTATGTACCAAACTACCTGCAACTTTAAAGTCTTAGTATAACCATCAAAAGACGCACCATTACTATGCGTATGCGCAGTCCACACACGCTCGGAGGCAGTATCAGCCCACTTGCGCGCATCCTACTAGCGACCTTGCGGCCGACATGCGCCCCGAGATTTCACTTCCTCTACGCATGTGCAGAAAAAACACGGCTTAGGCCTGTTTAGTTTTTTGACCTCGTTTATATCACATTTCGGTTGAGTGGCTTCGGTTAGATCAAGTATTAGTAGTTGTTTTATCCGTTTCCAAAGGAATCGAATGTCGGTGTATGAAAAAGTGCTCCTTCTTAGACCATTTAACCCACTAATTATTTTAGTGTTGGTTACTATATTCCCTTCCTCACGCCCTAGGCGGGTGAAGGAAAAAAAAGAGCTAGGCGTCGGTATCACATACAGACATACATAAATGAGTAAGTAGGTATACCCTGAAAATAGCATATTTTTTTCTACGTTAGATAAAATGAAAAGTGTTTCTAAAAATTGTTTAACCTTTAATTTGGTTTGATTAAAGGTTCTACCGATTTGTGTCAGATATTCTATTCTATTATAATATTCAATTTAACCGCTAAGGAAAATAAATTCTCGAGTGGAAACCGCGTCTCGGCCAACGTAGGACCAGATGGAGTGACGATCTGTGAAAGGCTGCTGGTTAAAGCTGGATGCTTCGAGCTGAGGACAGGGAACAATAGGCATTTCGAAAGGCCATTTTGCTATAGACTGATGATGATCAGTCCAAAGTTCGCTCAATTTTCAATTGCGTTTCACCTTTTGGACCATACCATATTACCATTTCTAATATCATGACTAATTGTATATGGCAAACATAAGTTGAAGGCGCAATTGCCCTAGCTTACTAACGACTTGGCTACTACCAGTCTGCCTATTCTTGTTACCTCTATTGACAGTAATAAATGAATAAGTGGCAGTGAGTCGACTCAACTGCCACTGTAACTAATTGTATTTTAACACTCGCTGCCAGAGTTCAATAAAATGTGTTTTGAGGTAGAGTCTTTGTTGTATGATGCCTTTTTGGCGAGACACCCAAGTGCCGGTTTGTTTGCTTGTGTGCCCAGGATATCATTTGTTAGCGAATTTGTAGATAGGATTGAATAATCTTATTCAATAATAACTGATTCAATAATCTTATTAGGCATTTATCTGTCTACCTTTAATATTGTATTATTGTTTTCTTGTGTAACTATTACTTGGATAATTGTATTTATGTTTTACCTACTTAAGTATCTTGACAAAAGACATAAGATTTTATTGGTCAAAAGATATTTTACATGTCAACAATTTATAGTAACAAAATATTACATTGAATAAATTTGTTTTATCTATGTCAAAATCATTTTATATGTTACAAAGGTCTGCTCAGTCAGCCAACATTTTAATCTGTAATCTTGTGCGCTTTTTCAGGTTTCTATTTGTTTTTTAATTGTATTCAGAATGGATTTCCAAATAAACTATTTCTATTTCTATGTTCAAGGCTGAAACGCTCACTCTTTTTTTCTATTTAGTTATTTCCTACTTGATACTTCCCAGCTGAAGGTGCCCTGCCAAAATTCTGGAGGTATTACGAAAAACATTCTGCGCTTCAGTCGGGCTTAGCCCACTGCCACATTGAGGTCGTAAATCCGTTTATCGTTTCTAAGGCAAGAAATATTAGAAATTCGGTAAAAATTTGATAACACTTTTATCATGAGATGTTTGTATGAAATCAAGAAAATGGACAGGACATTTAATTTATTTATTCTCAAGCGATAAACTATCGCATCGGAACTTTTTTTACAAAAAAAGGGTAACAGGGAAAGGACAACATCGAATCTGCTAGTCATGATTTTTTTAAGGTAGATCTTACATAATAAATATTGCTTACAATGATTCCCATTTCATCATGTAACTTATCGACGACTTAGATCGACGAAATTCCAAAGGAGGAAATAGTGGTGTTGTCACGGACGAAGTCTCGAAGAAAAAGAAACTTTAGCCAAACATCCGGAGACACGTCCAGGAGATTGGAAGTCGTGAGAAACTTTAAATAAACAATTCATAGGTAGGTATAAGGCTGGTTGTTTGCAGACTAGAGATAACCATTTTTTTCGATTTTAAAGGGTATATCACCTGGCTCAGCAGGATTAAGAAAAGGGGCATAATCAAAGGGAGCTTCCCTTATGCCCCGCAGTGGGCTGAAAATACCTGAAATGGTAATGATTATGAAAGGTCGAATCACTACAATCACTATCTAAGCAGATCACTTTGGTTAAGCAACACTCCACCCGATCATTCCTTGGATGGATGACCGTTTAGTGATATTTAGATTTGAGCGCTTCCATTCTTCGGAAGGCACGTTAAGATGTTTGTCCCGGCTTTTCAGTCGTTAAGCCATGTCGGAGGCCTTCGGGTGGCCTAAAAACTCCGACACCAGAGTTGGTCACTAGCTCATACGAAAAAGAAGAAGAATAAGACTATGTTATTAATACGTATTCCATTATCACATATTAGAACAATGCGTGTATCACATATTAGAATAGTGGCTCAAATCAGGACCTACAATGCAAGTCTTAACGACTTAAAGTAGGTTCTGTCTGAAAACCATGTAACCAGCCATTTTCTTTTAAGGCGACTATAAGGGTCAAACCTCTCCCTCTCACTCGCACTATTCAACATTTTTGAAGGAATAAATTGACTAAATGTAGTTATGCAAAATAGCGAACCTTCAAGGCCTAGAAAATAACAAAGGTTCAGCAAGAATATCATGTTGAACCCAACATACCAAAAATGTGCACCAAAATTAATCACATTGGTGCAAGTTTTTCGGTAAGAAAACGTGATAGAATCAAAATTATATTATTGCTGAACCTTTGTATTGTTATTTTCTAGGCCGTGAAGGTTTGGTATTTTGCATAACTACATTCTGTGATTTTATATCAACAAAAATGTTGAATAGTGAGAGCGAGAGGGTGGTTTGAGCCTTAAGTAGAATAATTGTTTATAATGTGAAAATGCATGCTTGATATGAAAATAAATTACTATTATTACAATGAATGTGTAGATATAATTTTTCTATGAATGTATGTATTTAACAAACAATTGATACACCAGAAACAATTACAAGTATTTAAATTATCTAATTAAACTATAATACTAATCCGCCGTTGTACAATTGGCGGCCTTATCGCTAAAAGCGAATCTCTTCCAGGCAACCTTTGGATGGACTGGATTGTATAGAACGAGAGGGGAAGCGGTGTTACAATATTATATTATAAATAACCAATAAATTACATAAGCACCTATGGGTAAACACATACTATATATATGATATGAACTTTTTAAATATTGAAGATAATAATAAAATGTATACTTACATAAACAAATAAGATATGTGATAGTGTCCAACATTATTAATTTATTGTCTGAAATAAGTGTTGTTAAGGTGCAGGTTTGATTCTTAAATTTATTTTTTCTTGAGCTCTGTAAATTTTGGTTAAAATCTACTAATTTGGCTGTTAAAAACTCTATGCTATAATATTTTCATCATCATTTCCCTGCCCTTATCCCACTCTAGGTGGGGTTGGCACAACATGTTTTCTGTCTCCATTCACTCCTATCGGCTGTCAACTCTGTACTCACGTTTTTCACTCTCATATCCTCTTTCACACAATCCATCCATCTCTTCTTCGGCCTCCCTCTACTCGTACATCCAGTTACATTCATCCTCATCACTCTTATAGTCACATGGTTTCCTTCCCTCCTCATCACATGCCCATACCAGGCTAGTCTTCCACTCCTTATCTGCCATAGGTGTTACTTTCAAGCTTCCCCTGATATACTCGTTACTCCATTCTTGTCACACCACACATCCATATGCTATAATATTTTATGATATCAATAAAAAACTACCAAAACCTACTTTTGTCCAAAAATCATCGAGATTAATTCACAAGGTCTGATCCAATCAACCTGATTATGTCCAGTAGATGATAAGGCCCGACCTACCATGTAACCTCAATTCTCCATCTTTAACAACCTGATCATACGGTCCAAAATTGATTGGTCGTCGTGTGTAAAATTTCAAGGTTGGTGACTACTTTCGAACATGTCAAAGCTTTCGCTATCTGTGACTGAAACGCGTGTTTTATTTGTTTTACATGTTTGAACATTCTTTTTGGTGCTGCCCGGAGGTTACTACGATGGCTTTCGATGGATGTGTTAATACATCGATTGTTTGTTTTGAGGGAAAGTTGTTATTGATCAGGTAAAACCTGAAAACCCTTTTGGAAAATCTATTCGTGGGAAAAAAAGATTTATGAACAATGATCATGATCGTCGGAGGCCGAGATAAGTGAACTATAGTAGGCCTTAATTATACGTACCTCAAGCAACATGGTTTGCGTTTATACTTACGGTATGAAATATAATTTATGACCTACCAAATATAAATTTAAAAAATATAAAAATCGGTAGTGCCGTTTCGGAGGACTTTGACCACCGTGACTCGAGATTTTTATATAATATAAGTTTTAATTAATGGATTAAATAAAATTGATTGTAAAGCCAGGTGGAGTGACGATCTGCGAAAGACTGCTGGTAGCTGAATGCGACGAGTTGAGGGCAGTGCGCAATGGCGATCATTAGGGGAGGCCTAAGTCCAGCAATGATTAGGAATATTAGTTATTAAAAGTTTAGTTATTTTTATATTAGTTATTATAAGTAATTAGGATTATGGTGATTGTATAGAGTCATATGTCCCGTAGTGGACTGCTGTAAGCTGATGATGATGATTGTATAGGAAGCAAAAATCCCTGGTCTCTGCCTACCCCTCTGAGAAACAGGCGGGGCTCTATTTTTGTATGTATTTATGGGATGCTGTTAATATTTATGTTTTCAACTTGGCATGTCAATACTAAGGGTTACCACAGTGTCCTGAATAAATTAGCATACAGAGCTAAGGTATGATAATGTACACGCAAAATGGAGAACATGTTTTTACATAGTATATTACATCGTCGTTATCATCATCAGCCTGTAGCAGTCCACTGCTGGATATTGGACTCCCCCAATGAGCGCTATTGCCCCTGTCCTGAGCTCGACGCATCCGGCTTCTAGCAGCAGCCTTTCGCAGATCGTCATTTCACCTGGCCAGAAGGCGTCCTACACTATGTTTGTCTAGCCGCGGTCTCAATTAAAAACTCGTATAACATAGATCTTTAAATATAAAAATGTATTGTCGCACGTTAGTCTCGCAAAAACTCGAAAATGACTCGACCGATTTGAATATTTTACCTAGTGCGCCTCAAAACTAGGTTGGTTTAGGAGAAAAAATAAAGAAAAACCCAAAGTAAAAGCTGAACATCCTAAAAAACTAGATTTGTAATTTCATATGGGAATTTTCACTTCGCATTACAAATCTATTCCAGGTTATATAAAAAGTTCACGGGTCATCTAGTCATCTAGTTTTTTTTAACTGGCCCATTTTGTCCCACTTCTGGGCAAAATGAAAATCAAAATAAGTTTATTCAATAAGAACATACAGTACACTTTGAAACGATAATTTATTAAAATTGAAATTTACACCAATTCGTAACGCGACCAAACAGAGAAGAATTGGCAAGAAACTCTGCTTGGCTTATATTTTTTTAAAGTCTTGTTTATTATTAACTACTGCATTGTTTTTGAGGGAGTTGGAGACAGTTTCATCCCAAGCTTTTTTTTCATCTAAATAATCAGAAATTTTATAATAAACTTTATTACAGAGGCCTACCCGAAACTTTTACACTCATTTTTTATAGTCATCTTCAAACTTTCTTATAACAGTGGTTAAGTAGCCTGTTTGGTGAATTGAAACTAGATTCGTAATAATAACATTATATTCAATAAATGTTTGTATAAAACATGCTAAATAAATTATGGATTAATGGGTTTACTTTCGATTTAAAAACTAGAAATGTTTAAAGATGGAAACTATAACATTTTTTTTTATCTGGTAAGGTTATTTACCTTCCGCTCGTGAAACTCGCTCAGATGACATCCAAAAACATGAAGTCCATGTCGCAGCCCATGTAACCAACTTTTATCCAAGTTTCATCCAATTCCGAGGGCCTACCATGAGTTGCACAATACGAAATCTTTTGAAGTATACTATATGGAGCTCAATTTTAATGTACTTTTTTTTGGAAATTACGCAATTGGTTT
Organism: Horisme vitalbata; assembly: GCA_951804965.1. Classification (NCBI taxonomy): domain Eukaryota; kingdom Metazoa; phylum Arthropoda; class Insecta; order Lepidoptera; family Geometridae; genus Horisme; species Horisme vitalbata. The sequence continues at coordinate 14,334,110 of OX638100.1, forward strand.
TAAGTAAAAATTCATCGAACAACACGTAGGTAATGTAATCTTCTTGCAGATTTTAATAATTATCACTCAAAACGGTGAGGTAATCAACGAAAAAAGGTATTTCAAAATTGAGCTCGATATATACTATGAAAGTTTTCGTATTGTGCAACTCATGGTAGGCCCTCAGTTCTGCCGTCGCGGAGTGGGACAAAATATACTCACGCATATTTTCCTGTTTATAATAGAAATAAGATAGGAAGATAAGTGTCTGTTTCTTGCGGTACCTTTTAAAAACCAGTTAAGTGCGAGTAGGACTTCCATACCATCGTACAAGATATAACAATATTGTACTTTTTAAATATTTATTATTTCTTGTTCTTATAGCGGCAATAGAAAATTTTAATTCTGCATAGTACGGTTTATGAGATACAGCCAGATGACTGACAGACGGACAGACAGTGGACGCTTAGTAATAGCCCCCAGCCAATTAATAAGCCTATTACAACCCTAAAACCGGAAGCTTTGCATACTTGGGTAACAACATCAACGCCAGCCTATATCAGTCCACTGCTGAGCATAGGCATCCCCTAATAAGAAGGTGGATATGCAAATAATCCCCCTTAATGCCCAGGCATGAAGGTTGAGGATCACAGGGCACAGCTTCTAGCACCGCCAATGCTGCTCGGCTGTCAGGGAATTTGACTGTGCCAGTGTTAGGCTTCGCTATGCCGCAATAAGCCGACCGCCAGAGCCCCGTTTGTTTGTTAGCAGGGTGCACTACGCGCAGGTGAGGTTGGCTTGAGTTCCGAAGGTTGCCGTTGGACACCCTACTACTATTACGTCGGGTAAAGAACTTTAAAAAGGATTGAATGAACTTATGAAACTGTTTGCTATAATTTATTAATCAATAAAGAACTCGACCGTGTCAGAGACGAATTTCCCTTGCCTGAAAAGTAGGTCCTGACAGATATGGCAGCAGCCGGGTGGTGAGATTCAGCTCGATCTCATTATTTCCCAGAACACATTCTACTTCGACTCTCGATTTTAAATGTCAATTAACGTCGTAAACTTTTATCTCTGCTCTTAGTACGCCGATTTAATTTCAGATAGCCATACGTCTTTGTTTTTAATTTGTTAAATACACCGTTGAATTGTTATTTTTGTTTATGGGCAGTGGGATGTTCGAAAATGATAGCTACATGACAACTCTCGTTATGGTAGCGCGCCGGTGGTCGTTTCGGTGTTCTTTGAGTGAGAAATTATTATTTTAAGGTTAATTGTTTCGAGTATATACAAAATTATCTACCTTTACATACACTGAAGGAAGACATGAAGACATACTTCATTTATTTCCACCCTAGTACGTAATATTACTTTTCATTTCGTTAAAAGTTAAGTAAGTTTGATACTACTTAATTGTATTTCGTTATAGACGTGCAATGGTCGTTTCTCGTTTCGATGTTATTTGAGTGAGAAATTATTATTTTAAGGTTTATTGTTTCCAGTATATACATTGCCTACCTTTTTCTACGGAAGACATTAACATAAGTTAACAATAGACCCATACTTCATTTATTTCCACAGAAGTAGCTAATTAGCTATATTAAATCTTTATTGTACCACACTTCACGCAAATAAAATTAATTTCATTTCATTTCATTACAAAATGTAATTGGTTACCTGCTAATGAATTGTTTTTATAGTACAAATGAATATTTAAATGTCTAGTTAGTTTGCTGTGACGACACTAATAATATTTGCATGCCTGCATGCAGGCCGACTGCATGTTCTTACATAGCTATAGACCCAATAATGAAAATAATTTTATGTATTCTAGCAAATAAATATTCGAATCTGGAATCTTAAATCATGAATTGTATTTTGAAATAAAATAAAAAAGATTTTCTACTTTTTTGTAGTCAGTTAAAAACAGACCAGAAATTTCTTAGATTTTTCTTGACTTCTTCTATTTTTTTTAATCTACCTGTTTCATGCTCATACTCGTGGAACTATAGTATAGCGCACCTATGCACGAGAGCACAAGATGCACACACACAAACGATCGTGACAAAATACACTATAGTGCCTGGTACATGGTTACATGTATGGTGCTGAGACCTGGTCATTGAGATTGCAGACCGCCGCAAAATAGATGCACTTGAGATGTGGTGCTGGAGATGTCTCTTGAAGATCCCCTGGACGGCGTTCCGCACGAACAACTCAATCTTAAAAGAACTTCAAATCTAGAATAGACTTCGATTGTGCAGCTACGAATGTTGAGAAGAAGAGACATGGTTACATGAAGTAGGCTTGCCCAGCACATATACTATCCTCTCAGCCTAGTCAACCTTACTAACAGGAAAGCTATGTTCAATATGTGAGGAGCCGACTAAGTCACGGGCTGCCTCACAATGTTTTCGAACATAGTAAATCTTTGGATTAACTATCTAAATGAGAAAGAAAGTCCCATGCTAAGATTAAACTAATTCTCAGTTTTAATAAACCTCATCACACCATCCCAAGACTGACTAATGAACAAAACATGCAAAACACGAAAATCACCTCTAACCCAAAAGAGAGAACCTCCATAATTGCGTGTCTAATCACCTAATCTTCATAAACACTGTAACTATAGTAATCAATCGATGGAACATTTACGCCATAAAAATGGCAGACCCATTAAAATATCAAACCAGTATATTGGTATTCCCAATAAAATGATTCACTTTCTCTTAGATAGTACATCGGATTATTTCGTCGGTAAGTTATAATTATTTTGATTTATTGAACGTTTTTATAGGAGATCAGTTATTTTGTGCTTATTCTAACTATGTAACCCCCGCTTTGGCTTAGACGCTGTCAGAAAAAGTGCGGAACTAATTGACTAGACGATGGGGACGGCTTAGTCATAAATTGTAATAGTTAATATCATCATTAACAACAACCCGTAGAAGTCCACTTTAGAAAATAGGTTTCCCGCAAAGATTTCTACGAAGAACCGTCTTGAACCCTCTCCTTTCACCTGCAATTGACGATGTCTTCGGTCCTTCTGGTGGGCGGTCTCCCTACACTTCGTCTTCTAGATCGTGGTTGCCATTAGAACACCTTTATTCCCCAACGGTTATCGGTTCGACGGTTCTATTTACTATCCTACTATTCTACTATTCCTACTATAATATTATAAATGCGAAAGTTTGTGAGTATGGATGTATGGATGAATGTTTGTTACTCTTTCACGCAAAAAACTACTGAACAGATTTAGATGAAACTTGGAATATACAAAGTGTGTGACCTGAGTTAACATATAGGCTACCTTTTATCCCGATAACACACGAGCGAAGCCGCCGGCGGAAGCTAGTACTTACATATAACTTACTCCTCCTACCTACCCTCCTACCTACTTTGTTAGTTATTGAGCACACCGATTGTTTTTTTTTTTACTTTACAAACATACATAGGTAGTAGGTACATAAAGTCACGCCTATTTCTGAGAGGGGTAGGCAGAGCCCACGGATCTCCACTTGCTACAATCCTGGCATCCTTCCTTTGCTTCTTTCACTCTCATCAGATTCTTCAAACATGGTCGTCGGTTTAGGGTATAGTATCTGTTTTTTAAATACTTCAAAACATCGATTTGTGGAATGTATGTAGAGGGGAAGAAACTTACCGATGATCCCAGTTCTGATACAAATTCTCACGCATTGACCTCCTATGGGGTGGTAGGTTTACTTTGTGTGGTTATAACTATGTTGGAAGCTATTGAGCTAAGAATACACTGCACATTATTGTAAATACGAAAGTTTGTGTTTTTTGTGTGTGTCAGTATGTTTGTTTTTATTCTTGTTTCGATCGTCAGATATATTAAATCACAACGCCTGAGATGGGCTGGGCATGTGCAGAGAGTGGAGGAAAATAGGGCACCCAAAGTGATCTTCGACTGGAAGCCACAGCAGAAGAGACCACGAGGGAGACCAAAAAGGAGATGGTGTGACAGCATCGAAGAAGATCTTAGGGCCATGGGAAAGTTTAGCAACTGGAAAACGAAAGCCAAGGATCGAAGCGAGTGGCAGTCCGTCGTAGAAGAAACCAAGACCCACAAAAGGTTGTAGCGCCGAAGAATGTAGGTAAAGTAAGTCAGTATGTTTGTTTCTACTCAACTCCGTAACAACTGAAGTGATTTGGATGAAACTTTGAATAAACATAGTTTCTGAGGGCCTACTACAATTCACCGAAGTACGAAATTTCGTGTTTCATTTCATGCGATTGATCGATTTTTTTACTGTCAATTCCAATAGTTCAGTCGTATGTTTTGTGAAATAGGGTGCGCAATTTTTGGACTGTCACATATTACTTTAACTTTGTGTGGAAATCTTGGTTTATTTGTTCGATTATCGAGTACCAATCGCAAGAAACGAAACACGCAATTTCGTACTTTGATAGATTAGAGTAGATCCCCTGACCTGACCAGGGGCCTGATTCTGACGACTCGATATATTTGATTCTATTAGATAAATATCGCGAGAACTGTCAAATATCATACAGTTTTGACAGTGTCGTCGATAAATATCTAATATAATCAAATATATCGAGTCGTCAGAATTAGGCCCCTGACCTGACACATAAGTCGTAGGCTACTTTGTAGGGTTTCCTACCCAAAGGGTAAAAACGGGACCCTACCTATTACTAAAACTCCACTGTCTGTGTTTGTCACCGGCATATCATTCATATATCTCATGAACCGTGATAGCTAGACAGTTGAAATTTTCACCTATGATGTATTTCTGATGCCGCTATAACAACAAATACTAAAAACAGAATAAAAAAAATATTTAAGTGGGGCTCCCATACAACGGTACGAAACCCTTCGTGCGCGAATGCGACTCGCACTTTACCAGTTTTTTCCGTTACCACACGAATAAAGCCAGGGGGCCGAAGCTGATTAACTTGTACGAAGAAGAAAAATATAACACTATGTAAAAAACTTTGAAAAAAAATCTCAACGCCATTTCTCCGCCAATTAAAAATGTACCATACAAATACTTTCTACCGCTGTGTAACTAACTACCAGTTTTCAAGTTTGTTTTAATTTCTAACTACAAATAAATGGTAATCAAGTGGGTTGCGATGGTGAGACGCAGCACAATATTTGTTCTACGTTCATGGCTTTCTGTGGAGATTTTTATTGCTTGCTGTCTGTGTTCACATACTTATTTATTTAGGTACTTCCTGCGGCGCTACAACCCATTATAAGGTCTAGGCGTCTCCTCAACGATATTTCTCCATTTAGTTCTATATCCTAAATGCCTTCACCAAGATGTGTACTTCCCTAGGACGATTTGACCACGTCCTAGGTACTTCCCATTCATCATCATCATCATCATCGTGAGCCTAGGTAAAGCAGTCCACTGCTGAACATAGGCCTTCCCTCATCATCATCAGCCTATAGCAGTCCATTGCTGGACATAGGCCTCCCCTAATGAGCGCCATTGCACCCTGTTCTGAGCTCGACGCATCCAGCTTCGACCAGCAGACTTTCTCAAATCGTCAATTCACTTGGCCGGAGGGCGTCCTACACTACGTTTGCCGAGCCGCGGTCTCCACTCAAGAACTCGTTTACCCCAACGGTTGTCGGTTCTTCGCCAGATAGGCCCAGCCCACTGCCACTTCAGCTTGCTAATTCTTTGAGCAATGTCTACAGTCACCCATCCTAGTACTGATCGGGCGGAGTGGTGCTTAACCAAGCTGATCTGTTAGGAATACCGTAGTAAGCCTCGTCATGAGCGCTTTAGAGCCTAATTGAATAACATATGAAGCAAGAACTCCAACGATTTGGAAAATTGGCCAAGCCTGTAATATTTTCACTTTTAAAATACCAAAAGTAGGTCAACCACAAATTCCAAAAGCTCATAATTTTGCTGTGAGTGAGGTTGGAATGCGGGAGAATCATCAAGGCCAGCCCAAATTGGCGGACGCAGGGCAGGGAATTTTAAATTTACCTACGTAACTGACCATCAAAGCGTCTAAACACTTCATTTCTTTATTAAATGTATCAAGTATCAAGTATAATTATTCATAATAATATGAGGCAACATAGTACGGTTTATAAGTCCAGTCGTCTAATCTTCAGTGAGACAAATACTGATATTCAGCAAATATTTGTCTCGGGTCTGGGTGTTTTCTTTGTAATATATTTCCAAAAATTGTATTTAAGTAGTTTCAGTCGTTTAAAATAAAACAAGTTCTGCTTAGTTCCTTAAAAAAGACGTTTTGAAATTATTTCATTGTATGTTATTTGGGATATTTTAGAAAACTCAGTTGTTTGGTTTATGTTCAAAATATGTTTAACCAGCCTATAATTTAACACTGTAAAACTGTGAATCCTTGTTTAAATAATTAATAAAATAAATTAATTCAGAAACAGGTTCAAAAATCTAGAAAGGGTAATTTGGTATCCGGGGTTAGAAACATTTTTTCGACAAATAATCACGCCACTCGTGACGGATTGCTGTCAAACCGAAATAAAAAGTATACCTCACTTTGACTAATATTTGCCTCTTGATCGGAAAAAAACAAAGCACCTATTATTCACGAGAAAAAGTTAGAAAAGTTAAAAGTACCACATACAATTTTAAACCCAATGCTTAGAGGTCACGGGTTAAAATGGTGTGGACAGTTTATCCATTACTTAATTACTGACTGTTTTACAAAGAATGTGAATTAATCCCACGTGTACACGCTCACCTCGCCCTTTGTCAATCGAGTTTTTCACTTGTACACTTGAGGTGCGAGATAGTATAGGGCAGTTTTTACGAGCTTCTATTTTTAAATTTACATAGATTTCTATACTTATAAATTTACTGATCACAGACATTTCATATTCTCTGCACCATCCAGTTTGTCTTTAGGAAAATTATATCTACAAAAACTCAATTGCTTATTTGTTTTTTGCACTTTTGTGTATACATCAACAACACTAGTCTATTCAGTCCATAGGCATTTCCTGTAAGCAGGGGGATATGCCTATAATCCCCGCAGGGTACTGCTACTCGCTCAGTCGATGCTGCTATCGGTCAGAGCATTTAGCTATGCCAGTTTGAGGCTGCGTTATGCAACAATCAGGCATCCACCGGAGCCCTGTTTTCTATACAACAGGGTGCACCATGGTTGGAACCCCACTTTTGTTTATAATTAAACTTAACACCCAGTAGGTACACAACATACATTTACATTTTGCTTCACATGGTGTTAATTGCATGTTACAGGTTAAAAAGGTAATACATCTAAGAGAAATTTAAAATAACAGTTACTCTAGCTAAATGAAAAAAAGCATTAAGCTCACCTTTTGTTACATTGATTGTACAGTAAAGTTTACATAAATAAAAGAGGAATAATGCATTGATACTTTTTCTTAGTCAGCGGTGTACAAAAATACTTGAAGCAGGTAGTTGGTCATGTTCTTTTGTGTCCTATTGACATCATTAATTAAATAAAATTTAAACGGTGCAACATCATACACTTTCTTTTAAGACGGGTATAACATATTTAAAAAAAAACAGGTTTTTCAAAAATATTTCTTCGATTCAATGAATGGTATGACCCTAGTGAGAAGTGGTATTACACATATTATCTGGTGCAGACCAGTTAATAATCATCATAATCATAATCATAATCATAATCTTTATTTATCTTTAGACATATTACATGTGCTTAGATACGTCAGACAAATTTATAGCAAAGGAGTATACAAAATTATTCACTACTTAAAATTAAAAAATATCAGCTTATTGCTTCGTTACATTGTATAAAATCTATTCCTCTGAATAGACGATTAAAATAATAAAATGTAAAATAATAATCGACTAACATTTATCATTATTACAAAATATATATTTATCAGCCAGGGCCTCGTCAATTTTATAATAGCTCTTGTTTAATAATAATTTTTTTTTACATAATTCAATACATCAGTGTTACTTTTATTTCTTATGTCAAGTGGAATACAATTATACAATTTTATAGATAAGGAAATAAAACTTTTTCCTGTCTTTGCTAGTCTAGTATAAGGTGCTACAATGTCTTTTTTACGTCTAGTGTTATATCTATGCAATTCCTGTTTTATTGTCATGTGACTCAGATTTTCTCTTACATAAACAATGTTTTGGAATATAAATTCACATGTCATGGTCATAATACCTAACTCCTTAAACTTATCTCTACAAGAGTCCATCCTATTCATACCTAGTATATACCTAATAGAACGTTTTTGGAGAATGAATATTCTATTTGAGTCAGCTGCTGTACCCCAAAACATTATACCGTACGTCATAAGTGAGTGAAAGTAAGAAAAATAAACGTCTCTGGCTGGTTTAGTACCACCTAGCTCTTTTATTTTTTTAATTGCATAAGTTGCAGATCCCAACTTCTTTGTTAACTCATTTATATGAACTGCCCATGTTAATTTTGAGTCTAACCATACTCCTAAAAACTTCATTTTATCAGAACTAGGCAAAGACATATTACACAATGCAGTTTGAACTTCTGCATGTGGAATAATCCTAGTGCCTAGCCAGAATTCAAGAACATGTGTTTTGTCAATGTTTAACAATAAATTGTTGGCTGAAAACCATTTGTCTATGTTTGGCATAATATTTCTAAACTTATTAACAATATTTTCATTTGATTTGTCCTTTATTATAAAACTTGTGTCGTCAGCAAACAAGACCATGTCGATATCCTTAGAGACTACAGAGATATCATTTATATAAATCAAAAATAGTAAAGGACCCAATATTGACCCCTGTGGGACTCCCATCTTAATAAAACATTTATTTGATCTCACTCCATTCATTTCGGTTAGGTTAGTATTGTCAAGACTGATGTGACAAAGTAGTGCGTGTTACTGCTTTCCTGCAACACAGTGTAAAACCAATAATCTTAAAAGTAAAGAGTAAAGTTAAACGATTTAGTTGCTGACAGTACTCGTCTAAAAGGTAAACTCAATTCATCATCATCATTATCATCTCAGCCTATAGCAGTGCTGGACATAGCCCTGTCGTAATGAGCGCCATTGCGCCCATTCATTCAACATTCATTGCATTCAGCTCGAAGCAACCAGTTTCTACCAGCCTTTCGCATATTGTCACTCAACCTGGCCATAGGGCGTTCTACACTACGTTTGCCGAGCCGCAGTCTCCACTCAAGAACCCGTTTACCCCAACGGTTGTCAGTTCTTCGGCAGATTCTACTACTTCACCTTAATTTTTTGAGCTATGTCGACAACTTTAGTTCTCCTTCAGAGAAACCCCGAGCATAGCTCGTTCAATCAATAATGAATAGGTGTTCTATTTGACAAAATAGGAGCATTTTGAAACGGTGTAGATACTGCCTCAATTTGTCCAACATATTTATTAATGGTCTCACTTTATTTAGCAGCTGACTTTAACGACTGCTATCAAATAATCAGGCACTAATCCTTTATTTTACGATATATATAATGCTGTACAAGATTTATGTTAAAATCTTTGTCGTATTGACCTGCAAACATAAAACTGTGTCTCCGTGTTGTGTTATTCACAATTTGAAATCGAAATGTCATTTATAGCAAACTGGCTTCCGCCGTTGTCATTTCTCGAAACTGAAAGTATCTTTGTAGTAAATGACATCATAATCGGTTCAGCAGTTTGAAGCTGTTCACACATTATACCGACACGATGCCAATTGAATACCCTTCCAACTAGAACTATCGATCCGGTATCAACGAGTCAACTAAGCGATCAACGCGTCACCAGTGGACAACTTGACGTCAATGCAATCCTAGGATAAGGAAGTTGGCAGTGCGTCGTCAACGAGTAGGAAGCGCGTTGTCAACGCCCGGCTAGGACGAGCAACGCATCGCCGTAGTAGTAAGCACATTGTCGACTCATCCCCGATTCGTCGACTCTACAACAAGCAAACGTGTCGGTGACGTATTGACGTCAAATACACATAACATAAAGCTTACATATCAATACCATAATGTGAGTTGAGTTAGAGTTGAGTCGGCGTTGATTCGATGTAATGTGCGAAGACCTTGTTTGTGATGGCGAACCAAAAACTGGTCAAGTGCGAGTCGGACTCGAACACTAAGGGTTCCGTACCACCGTACAAGTTATAGGTATTGCTATGTACCTACATATAAATACTTTTTATTCCTTGTTTTTATAGTGGCAAAAGACATAGATAGTGAAAATTTCAACTCTCTACATATTACGGTTCCTAATCCTGGTGATAGGACGGACAGGGGAGACTTAGAAATAGGGTATGGTTGAGCACTCTTTGTGTACGGTATCCTAAACCAAACTCATTTATCTATTTTTCTCAATAGTTTTCTCCACTCTAATCATACTCGAAATCACTGTGCGTAATCAATTAGAAATCCACCTATGCTGTATTTCTATTTAGAGAGTAGGCAAACAGTCACCCATTAAAGTGCTGACTAGGCGGAACAACGGCGCACGACTTAGCTGACAACGACTACCTTATACTTTTTAACAGATACCTATTTAAAAAAAGATAAATAAGTATAAAAGATAAAGAAAACAAAATATTTGTATATAAATGTTTAGAACATAAAGATTACATTATTTATTTTATACATAAGTATTATTTATTGATAGCTATATTTATTGTTCTACTAGGATAAGGAACTATAAAAATACTAATGGCTACGTAAATAATCTCTCTTTGAACGAATCGCAACAATTATACATTTTACCTTGACCTCATTAACCAACGTACCCCACTCACCCCAACCACAGATTAAGATAGGTAGTTTAATATAATAAAGTACCGTCAGCAAATAACCAAATGTTAGGAACCGGTCGATGTTTCTTTTTTAATTGTGATCAACGTTCTCCGATTTCGCGCAAATGCTAAGTAATTTCAAACGGATTACAAGAGAGCTTTAGAGCAGTTTTGGACTAGTGTCTAATAACGCGCGTGTAGGCTCTTATCAACTTACGAGTTTACATGCGCCACATTCTGCGCTTCAAAAAAGAGAGAGAAAAAATAAAAATTGACATCTCCCAGCAAATTTCTCTTATCTAGAGTATCATTTTACTAGGATGAGGATTCATTCTGATAAATAAGTTTCTGAACTTATATTGACACCGATTTATCAGTTGAGTTAGGTACACAATAAAACCGTGGTCCTAGCAGCTGTGCAGCAAATGTTATTTAGCACCTTTTTATAAATATTATAAAATAAAATAGAAATAAAAATAACCGTAGAGCTTCCAACACAACTGCGGGCCTCGCGCAATCTAAGGCACAAGCACGGTGACAATCTGTAGGTGCACCGTTGTGTTTTTAGCACTCAAAGCTATTTAGGGCCAAAAGCTTTAACTATACAGTATTCCACTTTAGAACAAGCAGACACATGGTTCAGTACCATCCTTATTCCGTATTCCCTATTTGCACTAAGCGGTTTTTTACTACTTACTTTTAATATACGAACTGCTAAGAATTAGAACTCTCTACCGGCCTCTGTCTTTCCTGATAACTATTCGGGACTATTTAACTCTAGAGTGAAAAGGACCTTCTGGACCTTCGTGGTTCATTTTAGACCACAACGTTACTTAACATCAGGTGAGAGGTTAGGTTAGGTTAGTTCGTGGTCAAACGCAGGTCCATCGAATGAAAATAATAGTAGATCAAATTTTAATTAGTTAATTAATAAGTTAAGCTTTTTGTTTGCTAACAGTACTTCCACCCTAGCCTCATTATGTGGCACAATTCGGTCGGATGAGCAGTTAAACTAAGCATGAGGGCTTAAAGTTCAAGTACTTAGAGGATAATGTTGTCAGAGACGTAATACGGTCGATATTGCTATCATCTTACTACTTACGGCCGTTGCATCTATTGTAGATGATATAAACAACGTTAATTGGTAACACGTATCCACACCACACCAGCCTCTATCAGTCCACTGCTGGACATAGGCCTCCCCTAATAAAGGGGGATATGCCCATAATCCCCACGCTGGGCATGCGGGTTGGGGATCGCAGGGCACAGCTTCTCGCACCACCAATGCTGCTGCCCATCGGTGGTCAGGACTTTTAGCTGTGCCGATGTAGGCTGTGCTATGCCGCAATCAGCCGGCCGCCAGATTCCCGTTCGTTGTTTAGCAAGGTGCACCACGTGCAGGTGAGGTTGGCTTGGATTCCGAAGATGGAGGTTGGAACTCCGTACATCCCCTTTAAACTCGAGGTACCTCGTATATGATACTTAAGCATTAAACTACTTGCAACTTTTGTTTATTTATTGACATTGCCTCTGATGTGGTTAAATGACAGAATCGAAGTAGGTCTCGGCAGAATAACATCGCTGACCTGTCTTCACAGCTGGGTACGGATAGCGCGTACATTGGTACGCGTAGTCGGCTACGCGTGTCTTGGAACGCCATGACTGTAATTGCAACTACGCGTACACTTTGTGGTCAGTCGGTTTCGGCTTGCGTAGCGCTATGGATCGATTGACCTCGCGTTAAGGTTTGCGGCGGTCCACAATAACTGTACGCGTATCCCATGTACGCGTGCACAGCGTACCTCGACTACGCGTATACAGGAACGCGCTATCCGTACCCAGCTTTATGGCAAGCATAAAACTGAATCAAGACCGTTTTACTGCTGTAACACACAGAACAACACTACATATAGATTTGTACTAACATAATATACTGTTTTACTTTTTATTTTTTTAACGTTTCGATTCTCGTTATTAATATAAATTATGTAGGTACTTTAAATTAAATGATAATGCAGTATATGTGTGCTTAAGCAGTAAATAAACGTTTGTCTATGTCTACGTCTAAATTACTCACTGTACGCTATAGTACCTGGGACATGTTTAGATGGAGTAGTCTTCAGCACTTATACCATCCTCTCAGCCTAGTCGGTCTTACTCACAGGAAAGATGGTCAATACGTGTGGAGCTGACTAAACCGCGGGTTTCCTTACGATGTTTTTCTTCACCGTTTTGAACACGTAGTAATGAGCACATCACCATCAACATATAGCAGTCGACTGCTGGAAGGCCTCCCCTAATGAGCGCCATTGCGCCCTGTCCTTAGCTCAACGCATCCAGTTTCTACCAGCAGCCTTTTGCAGATCGTCACCTCACCTGGCTGGTGGGGGTCCTTCACTACGTTTGCCGAGCCGTGGTCTCCACTCAAGAACTCGCAACGGTTACCAATATGTATAACTGTATGTGTTATGTGGTTTGGTTAACGAGCACATACATTTTTCGAAACGTGAATTGCATTGGTGCAGAGCCGACTAGGTCACCACTCTCATCTTAGGCCTATGCAGTAAAGAACCATGTTCAGGGTCACCAATCTATCCCTAAGCATCTGAGAGGAAATAGTTTTATGGTATACAAAAGTGCAAAGTTGCTTTTTAACCGAGTGCTCAATTTTGATGACCGAGCAAGCGAAGGATTCTAAAGGTGAAAAATCTTTGCACTTTCGTGTGCAACACGTAACTTTTCATCCCACCTCAGCGAGGAAATGACTAAATGCAAAAAAAAAATTATAATCGGAAAGGTTCACAAAGTCTGAGTTTTTAACAAATTAATAAATAATAATAATAATAATTTTTTCTGTCACCACCTCCGCCTGCTCCATCAAGCTCCGCGTCGTCGTCTGGGGATGAGGTATTTGCCACCCCCCCGGACACCAGCGCGTCGGGCGACGAGAGCAGGCCGCCGTCGCCTCCGCCGCCGCGACCACCTGTGCGGCGTGGGCGGCCCCCGCTGCCGGCCGGCTTGGGGTCTGCGGGACAGTCTGCCCCGCGTCCGACCCCCGCCACCAACAGCCAAGTGCGCCGTATGAAGTGGACTACCCAAATAAACGAAAACGTCATACGCGCGTATTTTAGGGCAACAGAGGGAGGAACCAACCGCACCGCGTACATTGCCCGGATGCTGCCTCTATTTCAGGTGCTTGAGCCAGCTGTCACTGTTACTGCGCAACGACTATCGGATCAAGTACGAGCCATCCAACGATTAAAATTGTTGGATGACTCGTTACTTGACCGGCTTCGCGCTGAAAGTCAAAGTGCTCAAGTAGCTGACCACTCGCAGCGGGCCCCGGCTGCCACGCCGCCGGTTACGACAACTTCGATACCGGTAACGACGCAGCCGGACCCCGCTGCTGATGACGTCGACTACGGGATCACCAGCGTGAGTACCCAGGTAAATGAGCAGCTGAGGAGGACTTTGGAGGATGCGATTTTGTCATACCGTTCCGCACCTCTCAATGAAAGACCGCGTTTGCCTCGCTTGCCCACTCACAGACGAAACTTGGCTCTAATGGAGGCCTTGAATCCTTTGTTGGTCCCTTACTTAGAGACTAGCGAAGGACTAGCCGATACCCATTCGATCCTTTACTGCGGAGCCGTGGCTGCGTGTCGTGTTGCTCGTGTCAAGTTCCCAAACTCCACGCGAGCACCACGACCTGTCAACCAAACTCCAGCTTGGCAAGTACGGATCGAACGGCGGATCGGTAAATTCAGGACCCTCATTGCAAAGCTAAGTTGCTTCAGAGGAGGCAATACCCGGCCCCGAGTGATGCGTTTTGTGATACAGGCCTTTGCTGGAACCGATATTCGGCCCCACGATTATATGGCATGTGTCACAGAACGCATTGACTTTCTGAAGCAGAAAATCTCTGCATGGGCAAGCCGCATTCGTCGGTATCGAGAACGTGTGGACCGATATTGGCAAAATCGAAACTTCCAAAGTGACCAGAGGAAGGTGTACCGATACTGGGAGAAACCTGACCAATGTGTGATGGATGGGCGTGTACCGGACGCTGATGCCATGAATAATTTCTGGCGCAGCATCTGGTCTGTGCCCATCCAGCACACGGAGGGAGATTGGATGGATGTGGTGAGTAGAGAGAGTGAACCTATCGAAGCCATGGGAGTAGTTGTGATTAACCCCATAGATGTTAGATTTGCAATACGTTCGGCCCATAACTGGAAAAGTCCTGGACCGGATGGGTTGCATAACTTCTGGCTGAAGTGGTTTCAATGTTCACACTCTGTACTCGCCACACAATTTCAAGAAGCCCTCGAGCTTGGGTCTCTCCCAAGTTTCATGACGACTGGAGTCACCTTCCTGCTCCACAAATCTGGTAGTACCGCGGAAGCAAAGAACTACAGACCCATAACGTGCTTACCTACCATCTACAAGCTCCTTACGTCCATTCTGACCGTAAAAATAAATGCGCACATAGTTGCAAATAATATTTTGGCTCCTGCTCAGAATGGATGTAGAGTTGGGTCCCGCGGTACTAAGGAGCTCCTCCTCATTGACATGACTATTAGCCAGCAGATCAGGCGCAGCAAGGGGAACCTCTCCGCTGCATGGATAGACTACAAGAAGGCCTATGATTCGGTGCCTCATACATGGCTGGAGAGGATCTTAGAGTTGTATAAAATTGATGCAACTTTGAGATCCTTCTTAGGTACATGCATGAGACAGTGGATCACAGTTCTTCGTCATCCAGGTAGCGGACGGGATCCCTCTGCTCCGCAAGATCTGATTCGCATAGAGCGGGGTATTTTCCAGGGCAACAGTCTGAGCCCCCTATGGTTCTGCCTGGCACTGAATCCTCTTAGTACTCTGCTAAAGGATTCAGGGCTAGGCTATCGACTTCGGAGAGAGGGTGGTATCGTTTCTCACCTGTTGTACATGGATGACCTCAAACTTTTCGCGCCGAGAAAACCAGAGCTGCTAACTCTGTTGAATATCACACAGATATTCAGCAGTGCCATCAGCATGGAGTTCGGTGTCGAGAAGTGTGCGGTCATGCAAGTACGGCGGGGGAAAGTTGTAAATACTACAAACTTACAGCTTTCCGATACGATATCCCTCAGATCTCTTTCCGATATCGAAACCTACAAATATCTCGGTATGTCAGAAGCGTTAGGTATAGTAGACAGAGACATAAAACAGTCGGTGAAGGAGCGATTCTTTTGTCGCCTGACTAAAGTACTCAATAGTCTTTTGTCGGGTGGTAACAAGGTTCGTGCCTTCAACGGCTGGGTTATGCCTCTGCTTATATATACCTTTGGCATATTGAGATGGACTCAAACTGAACTTGACACCCTTGACTGTAAGGTTCGTCAACTTCTTACGACACACAGAATGCGACATCCACGTTCGTCGGTGATGAGGATGTACACCCCGCGGAAATGTGGAGGTCGGGGCTTTTTAAATGCCAAGACCCTCCATAACCGCGAGGTGTGCAACCTCAGAGAATACTTCCTCCATGCCGACAGTGAGATGCATCGTGATGTCGTAGCAGTTGATAAGAACCTTACCCCGCTCTCACTGGCTAAGGAGAACTGGCACAAACCTATGGTGCTGAGTGCCCTCGACCGCAAGATCGTATGGGAGAGTAAGGAGCTGCACGGACGGTTCTACAAAGCCCTTACAGGGCCTGATGTAGACCTACTCGCATCCGTGAACTGGCTACGTTTCGGTGACCTCTTTGGGGAAACCGAAGGTTTTATCTGTGCGATTATGGATGAGGTAATAAAGACGAACAACTACCGAAAGTATATCATGAAGGATGGAACCGTTGACATTTGCAGAGCTTGTCATCGTCCCGGTGAATCCCTCAGACATATACTTTCGGGTTGTTCGCACCTCGCTAACACTGAATACTTGCACAGACACAATCAAGTAGCCAAGATCATCCATCAGCAACTTGCTCTCCAATACGACCTTGTCAGCCCAGAGGTTCCGTACTATAAGTACGCACCGGTGCCAGTTCTCGAAAATGGTCGTGCTACGCTCTACTGGGACCGCTCTATCATCACGGACAGGACTATTCTAGCGAATAAACCTGATATCGTCCTGGTAGACCGGTCGGAACGCCGGGCGATACTTGTTGACATCACCATCCCACACGACGCTAATCTCGTGAAGGCCGAGAAGGACAAGCTTAGCAAGTACCTTGACCTGGCCCACGAGATTACCGCTATGTGGTGTTCCGATAGTCGTTTCAGTGAACGGTCTGATAGCGAAGAGCCTTGACCAATATCTTAAGAGGCTCTCGCTAGGCAGCTGGATCAAGGGTCAGATACAGAAGGCGGCTCTCCTGGACTCGGCACGCATTGTGCGGAGGTTCCTTTCTCTGCAGCCCTAGCCACCGACCGTTTGAGCCCTGCCCCGCGGTCGATGGTCTCCCGTTTTGATACATTTTTTACTATAATGTTTTTGATAGTTATTTATGTACATAAGTAGTATTAAGTTTAATTATAGTAAAAAATGTATTTTAGATGAGTTTACAATTAAATAAAGTGTCATAATAATTTTAAATAATTAAAAAAGGTTGTATGATAAATTCGGCACCATGGAGGTAGAAGTAAATAGGTTTATTGATGTTTTGAATTCACAAACTTATTGCACACGATGTTCTAAATTCAATTCACTATAACCAGCATATAAAAAATTGCCTTTGCACTATAATATAATACACTGATAAGCTCTTTGTTATCTGAGCTTTTACTCTTTCCGAGATAGGGGGATGAAAAAAAATTGGCTTGGGTCACGATATTTTTTTAAATTCAATTCTTGAATATGTGTTAACTTAGGTTCGCTCGCGTAGTACCTGAATAAAAAGAGTAGTAGTCTACAACTAACATTATCTTAGGCGTAGTATATTCAGTAGTTTCGGCATGATAATATTAGTATAGGAAGGATGGCCATGAAGGAAGGTCAGTCTAGCCTAATCTTCTCTTTGTTATTAAAAGGCTAACTTTGAGAGGAAGTTTGCCAAATTTTCACTTTAATACATCATCTTGGTTAAAAACAAACCCCTTAGATATCCCATCACCCATAAAACGGTTTTTTATTTGTAAATATATATTTTTTATTTTAAGCTATTGCATAGCTTCTATCGAGGGCCTTGAGCGCGGGGACCGAATCAAGAACTTCCGTAACGAAAAAAACCTCACGCTCCCCACTCCGACGGGCACGGAGGTGTGGCTTGAAGGCCGTGCATTGTCTAACGTCGTTTCTTTTCGGCAGTCTTCGACACGGTGTTTGTGTGCGTGCAACTAGACGTATTGTACGACTCTACGAAGCTCGCACGAATCGAGACGATCACCACGCTCAAAAAGTGTAACTTGAATTAATATCAAAGAAAAAGAAATACTGCATAAATAAAATAAATAAATAATTATAATTGCATAAGTTGATACAAAATGCTATGCAATAGCTTTACCGCGGCAGTCCCTGAGTGCCACACGTCTTTTTTTTTTATATTTACGACAAAGTAGAAAAAAGAAAAATCATAGAATTACAAAGCAAACTAGTGTTAACGGTTAAGACATCATTTATGGTTTTAGAACTTCCACAGACCTTAAGACAGTGTCGTTAACATAAAATCAATGACTATAACCATTTCTCTAAGGCCTCTACTACGACAGTCTTGTAAATATTTTAGTATGAGAAGTGGGAATGCGTAGGGTTCTTGTTTTTCTGGTTGTTACCTTAACCTGAATACGGGTAGACTGCCCGGATCCAGTCTTGAATGGCCGGTCACTTGTCGCCTCTGGGTATGAAAAATCACTTGAAATTGCGATTTGATTAATTGATTAATTCTCGAAGTCACATAGGTGTGATTACGTTGAGCCAGGCTGGCCAGTAGGCCAGAGTATAAAACCGTCTCTAGATGGCTAAAAAAAAACTCGATAGGAATTAGGAACGCACACTTGTGTTTATTTTATCTACACTACTAATAAAAAGAGGTATTTTTTTATATGTTTGTAACGGATAAACTCAAAAACTACTTAACCGATTTTTTAAATTATTTTCACATATAGGACCTATAGAAAGCTATCAAGGCTGTCTTTTTTTTTTAAGAAAAAAATTATGACCCTAACCATTGTTAAATACTGTAACTATTCTCAATGCCCCTAACCTAAGATTATTGAAACAATGTAACCAAGAGTAATCCTCTCCCATACATCTGCCTTATTATCGGCGATCTTACCGCATTCGTTAATGCGATAATGCGTCCCATCTTTTTGCACACAAATAAGTTAACGCAGCTTCATAACCGTCCTTACATCATGTACTAAAAACAGATATCGCAATAGGTAAGATTGCCGATAAAAACGCAGCTGTGTGGGTGATCCTTTAAAAAATTGCCCAAGAAGTCACTTCACTTCACTTCTTTATTAATTGGCTTCTGGGATAGTTTCCACAATTTCACCAGTATCAAGTATAATGTTCATACCAAAAACGATCGGCGTACAATTTTCTTCATCAGAGAATTCCCGTTCAATCTTCTTTTATTCCATTTCACTAATACTTGTGTCTTATAACTATCGTATAACGGTTATAATATGACTAATAAGTAATAAACGACAAACATTAGAAAAACACTAGAAAATAAAATTGAATAAAAATGAAAACCGTCGTTCAAGATGAAAAAAACGTCAAAGCAAACGTAAGCACATGACAATATCTGTTAGTTATTGGTTAGATAATTAAAAATAGAGCGCGTAATCTTACATTAATGTATTGGCAGGTGTCTGCATACTTTTTATTTTGTACGTACCTCCCTACCTATCAATTCAATAAATTATCCATAATCATGAAAGCAAGCACACGCAAACGTAGTTGCAGGCGGGTCAGCTCGTGACATTATTGACGTTATAATGTAATGTTTGTCAAGATTGTGTTTTCCATTTCAATGTAAAAACTTCAGAACATTTTAACCAACATTTCGGATGAACCACCTTGTCTATTATTCATGATAACTCATCTCATACTGCGTAAAACAGCGCCCATTTTGGTTCTGCCGCCAGATAATTAACTTTTAAATGGATTCTGAAATACACGGAATAATTTATAGCCAGAGCCGAGCTCCGAAATTCGAGAAATATTCAGAGCCCGATTCCAGAATTCCTTGAAAAATATTTGCTTTTTTATTCGTTTTAAATCCTTCTTCGTATGATTTACTTGTCGGAAATTTTAAGCCTCCCGAAGGCCAACGACATGGCTTATTGGCTGAAAAAAATGGATGGCTTTCGAAGCACTAAAGCGCTCTGAGGCCAACTCGTTTCCCCACTGAAATGATAAGCACCGGTCCTGTTTTTCAAACTTTTCAATTGACGTTCGTTGAATTTCGACACAGATAAAATCTCAAAGTTTACAAATGAAGGTCCGGTGCCGACCATTTTGGTATGCAACTGAGTTAGGAAATAAGGCCTCAGATCTAAATGCCACCAAACGGTCACCCATCCAAGTAGTGACCGAGCGGTGTTTAATCAAGATGATCAGCTAAAACAGCGAAGTTAGCCTCGTCAAGAACGCTACATTTATCAAGGAGCCAATGCGAAAATAAATTAATTATTACATTTAATTTCCCATGACTTTAGAAATTTGGAGTGTAAGGGGTTCCAACCCCCATCTCCGGAGCCCAAGCCTCACCTGCACATGGTGCATCTTGCTAACTAACAAACGGGGCTCTGTGGCACAGCTAAATACCCAAGCCGTTGATGGCCAGCAGCATCTGGGGTTGTGCCCTGCGATCCCCAACCATGCCCAGCGTGGGGATTATGAGCATATCGTCCTTCTTATAGAGGAGAATTTTCTTATGAAGTTTAAAATTCTGAGAAAAATAGATTTCGCATTGCTGGGACTAACTCTCTATGTCCAGCAGTGGATTGAATAGGATGGTGCTATTGTTGTTAAAAATTTCAAAATGAATTCTGAATCCGGACGCAACCCATCCGGGACATCTAACGCGCAAGAAAGTGTTTATACTTTTCTCGGTCAATGTACAAGTTTTCACCAAGTTTTCCTTATCTCAAGGCGGTCAGGAGAGCGCGTGTTTTATATGCGCAGACGCATCGTTCGGCGTTGTGCGAGACGGTAGAGAGAGTGATAAACTTTTAGAAATGGCAAGGAAAATTAACACCATGGGACCTTTATGTGGTTAGAGTAAATTCACTTTTTTACTCTCTTTATTTTTGTTTTAATCGGTTTTCATTCGATAAGGTTTCACATAAAAAACTTGACTCGGATTGTATTTTACACATTTTGTAGATAGCTTCACGGATAAAGCTTCTAATAAAACAAAATGGATCTCTGGTTTTGGAAATGGAACCAATAACGTTTATTTCCATTACTTAAATAGTTGCTACGCCAATAGCCGCTATGACCCGCCAGCGTCGCACCAGATGTTTCACATCGATAAAAAAAAATTGTACCATTTCCTGCTATTTTGCCAGCTCTATATCCACGTAGCCCAAACTCTAAGCACAGCGGAATCTCCCGCGAATCTAAATTAGTTTGCACGTCTTACAATCGTATCACGTACAGCTTTCCAGCATTCCGATAATACCAACGTGACCTAAACATTTACAATATATATATTCACACTTTTTAAGTAGGATATTTTCAAATAATTAGCTACTTTTTTCATGTTCAAAATTTTTGGAGATGTTTTTAGTAAGAACGTTGAGTCCAGGGGGTGTACGGGGTTCCAACCCCCATCTTCGGAACCCAAGCCAACCTCACCTGCACGTGGTGCATCCTGCTAAACAACGAACGGGGCCCTGGCGGCCGGCTGATTGCGGCATAGCACAGCCTACATTGGCACAGCTAAATCCCCTGGCCACCGACGGGCAGCAGCGTCGGTGGTGCGAGAAGCTGTGCCCTGCGATCCCCACCTCGCATGCCCAGCGTGGGGATTATGGGTATGTCCCCCTTTATTAGGGGAGGCCTATGTCCAGCAGTGGACTGATATAGGCTGGTGTGGTTGAGTCCAGGACGTTGGAAACCGCATTATGGAACTCAAATTGAGCTGGGCAGGACACATTGCAAGGTGATGACCGATGGAGTAGGATCATTTGCCTAGGGATGGCTTTCGGAGTGTGGGACGTCCAACTGCAAGATGGGCAGACGACATTGTCAAAGTCGCGGCCGTACGTGGGTTAGACAAGCGAAGGATCGTGGTGGATAGCACAAGTTGAGGGAGGCCTATACCAGCAGTGGGTAAAATCGGGCTGTGGATGATGATGATGATGATGAAGTGTAGAACTGCCCCTAAGCCTTACACTTGCTCTAGGCGGCATGTTAGTCCCCCTAGCAGGCAGTCAAGTGCTAGTGTAAATAGCTTTGAGTGCTGAAAACACACTTACTCTAGCTACTCCTCAGGCGAGGCAAGCGACTTGCCTGTCTTGCCTGCTAAGCAGTAGACACTAAAATGAGATTTTAAGGCTAAAGTTTCGACGTTAACTCATAGACTCAGCCTTTTGACAGTTATTCTACATACATGCAAGTCAAGTATAATTTCATCAATATACAGGGTGTAATCGTTGTGTGTTCAGGTGATTATTCCGTAACTATTATAGATATAAAAAAAAATAAACTGATATCGAAAGTACATCAGCCTTATGTGCCTCATCAGTAAAAAGACATCAATAACTTTTTGAAAATAAAACGAAAAGTATCAAAAATTTCGACATCAATCACTCCCATACATTTACTATGAGATTAGTTGAAAGGTTTTACTTTATTTATTTTAAAACGTTATTTTAGCTTAGTACTGACGTTATAGGAAACTGTTTATTAACCTAACAAAGTAATTAAACTATCTTTTAATTGAATAATATTTATTTCTTAGTAAGTACAAAACTTGTATCCAAAGCAGATGTTCGAATCAATAAATGAATCAATCACGATTATTAACAAGTGGCGGGAATGACGACCCGAGTTAAAAGGTTTTGAATTTAGAACGAACACCAAAGAGTATATATTTTTTGTTATATTAATATTGTTTAGCTATTCAGCCAGTTCAAGTTAATGAGAGAATTAAACAAGGGATAATACTAATTTGAAGGAGTAAAATAATTATTCTACACGTGTATCTACTTGAAAATCATTATTTACATAATCATATGCAATCATAAAATGAGATTAAGATAAAATGAGTACTAGACCACTTAAATTAAGAAAACTAAAACCTTTCTACTAATCTCATACTAAATAAATGGAAGTGTTTAATGTCAAAATTTTGGATACTTCTCGTTTGATTTTCAAAAAGTTATTGATGTAATTTTACCGATGATTTAACGTACTTTCGATATCAGTTTAAACTTTTTTGATATCTATAATAGTTACGGAATAATTGCCTGGACACACTTAACGATTACACCCTGTATACTGTTACTATAGGTGTAGGTTCCAACGATGAAGTTGATTATTTCGAATACTATAAAGACATTACCTCCAATGCCAATATGATTAAATACAGAAAAAATATGTCAAATTGCCATGTTATTTTACTTCCCGCACGATTAAATTTAATTGATTTAATTGCCCAGTAAGAAATTGACAACCCTTTGGGTACTTGTAGGGTCCTCTCGACCCATTTTTAGAAGTCTAGTAGTACTCGTTCAATCTTCAAAAAACAAGATCTGTTGCTGCCCTTGCATCAAGATCTACACTTGCTGCACCAAGATTTGCTAATCGGAAAGGCGTTTTGGTGCCTTGGACGCGCAGGCAAACCATGGAGCCTGCGGTGTCCGCGTGGGCGCAACAAGCTTATTACTTTGTGTTGAAGTATACTTATGAGCTGTTTTGTGGAAATAAACTATATGAATAGGGAAGCGGCAGCCACTTGGGAAAAATAAAAAAACACGCTGTATAAAGAGGCATTTTTTTATTTACTAAGAGAAGTTTTGGAGGCAGACTGGCGTGAACTGTCTAACTGGTGAGAACTAGGCACCTCAAGAAAGAAGTAAAAAGCGTCTTTTTAACTTCGTCTTGCTGAGCCAACGAAGTAAGACTAAGTAATTCAATAAGTTAAAGGCATAGGTAAGTAGTTAGGTACGTAGTAGTTAGGTTAGTAGGCACTAAGTTTAAATGCGCCAGACCCAGACTTACTCAACCGCTTTTTAATGCTCGCTATAAAATATTTTTAATTCAGATAAACCGGGTAAGTAAGTACTTCCGATTGTGAGTGTCAATAAATAGTTTATGTACCAAGTTCTACTGGTACATAACTACTACTGAACTTGATTTTTGGCAATGGAAGTTATTTTGTATCAAAACTGGTTGTTTGCAGAGACTTGAACTTAACTTATTAGATGTAGATATAGAAATTTCTTTCTAATTATCTTGGTTTTAAGCCGGCTTTTGAGTATAGGATATATATTACATCTTGAGCTATAATATTTTATCCTCATCATACATTTTGAACGACACTCCTCCCCGAACACAGAAACTCCCCCTGCCTCGCCCTGAGTTTGAAGTTTCATATGATCACGGGTAAAGATGTAATATACATTCCCATAGTCCAAAGCCGGCTTTAATGGAAGGTAAATAGAGGGTAAAACTAATGTAGCTTTTTAGCAATTACTCGACGGGTTCAAATAGAATAGAAGCTGATCAAATTACGTAGGTGATGTAAACTTCTTACAGGTTTTCACACTATACGACAACAGCAACACCAGTCTGTTCAGTTCACTGCTGGACATAAGCCTTAAGAAAAGGGATATTACCAGAGTCTCCACGCTGGGCAGGCGGGTCGAGGATCGCAGGGCAACAGTTCATCGGCAGCCAGGAGTTTGACTGTGCCAGTGTATGGTATATCAGCCAGGGTGGTAGGTTTCACACTATATGTAATTGCCGAAAAAGGGTACTTTAAATTAATAAATAAATAAAAAATATAGCTTGAAAACATAAACTATGAAAGTTTTCACATTGTTTAATTCGTAGAGTACTAGGGATACAGAAGACAAACAGCGTAAGCAAGACTTTTCATTCCATTGTACTGAGTTTCCTATCCGATACACATGTAAGTAGATGGCGACATGGTAACAAATAATGATGTTGCTCTGTTCCCTATGTTTCAATCAGTGGTTCTTTTTCAGCACTGTTACCTTATGGCCTGTTAGAGAAACTGATTTTGCCCCCGATTCAAATGTATTTCAAATAAACAACACAATGTCTAAAACTCCTAGTCAATCAACAAAAAACATAGTAAGTCAGACAAGCAGAAGTAGAATTCTTTGTGAAGGGCTCGTCCGGGGAAGTACTGCCGCCACGCCTATTTCTGCCGGGTAGCAGCTGTGCTGTATTACGGTGTGGGTGAAATAACAGGCACAATAGGCTTATCATCTTGATGCCTTAAGTTGATGGACGCAAGGCGTTGCATCGTAGAGCACATTCCAAAAAAAGTTATGCTTTGTGATAGGTAATGGTTACCACATAACATCAAGTGGGCCATGTGCTTCGTCCATCTTCAAGTACCATAAAAATAAAAACAAAATGTAGAGAGGACAAGCTCTTTATCAATAGGAAGTCACAACTTAATTGAAATAGTTTTCTATTAAAACGTTAATCAAGCCAAATAAAACATGTTTTGGACTAGTCGCATGCCTCAGCTGGTCTGTGACCGACTAGTTCCGTTTGGCTCAGCAAAATTTGGGCCGTCATACACGTTTCTATGGCCTACATATTGAAATGAATATATTTGGTTTGATGAGGTTAATGCGAAATGTGATATCGTGAATCTAAAGGGTGGGAACTTATTGGACACTCCTTTGGATGAGCCTATCGTCACTAGTTTTTATACCATTGCAAAAATCAGCTACATCTCGTTAGGTAAAGACCCGTTTCGTAAACCATATTTACCCTAAAGTTGCGTTTAGTAAACATATTGAATCTAATCTAACATCTCACACGAGTATTACTTATGTGACTATAGATACCTAACTAAATCTCTAAAGCATTTTCAATCGTGTTTATGATTTTTCATGCAGTTGTACGAGTTACCTTTAATCCTAATTTAATATTTTTCTACATCATAATCATCATCATCATGATTGCAGCCCACTACTGGACATAATATTTTTCTAGACACGCTATGATAAATACATAATTTTCGTAATTTAAAAACCTCGCAAACACGACGCTTTGTCGTCGCGCTTAGTCGCGAGCGTCTGTCATATCTTGCTGTCGCGATTGTCGCCGTGTGTGCGGTTTGATTAAAATGTATGAAATCGGCAGCTTTGAACAAAATGTATGAAAATTATCCCCCGCAGCTTGTCGTAGCGTCTAATCGCTGACGTTTGTCGTCCAATGTGCGCTGTTATTGTTTTAATTCTCAGTGGACACTGATGAAGGGCCTAGGCCTACACTACTTAAACCAATCATTCAACACGCTCTTTCAATCCATCAGTAATCTCAGAGCATATCAAACTTTTTTCTTTGAAGGCGTGTAAATGCCTGATGCATGTCCTCCAACTCAGGGAAGAGTTAGAGGGGTCTGTGGACTCACCGCCTCTCCGCATTTGCCTAAATACTTTGCTGGACAAGAAGATATTAAACAACACTGTAATGATAGTGAATATAACGAGATGGACTTTACTTCAAGAAAACCTTTGAGGTTAAACTCAGATTCTTTTCTAAGATCTTGGCAAACGTAATGGAGCCGATCCAGCTTGATCTACCTAGCCTCCGTCTCGCTGGATTGGCGATCTGCTAAAGGCTGCTGGTAGATACGTCGAGCGGAGGACAGAGCGCAATGGTGCTCATTAGGGAGCCCTATGTCCATTAGTGAACAGCTATAGGCTGATGATGATGATTGTGATAGCCTTTTTTAAATATTCGCCGTTAGGTACTATCTTGGAATAAATATTCATAGACCATCTGCGTCGCTGTGGCATACCAATAAATGGAAACTTAGCAAAGCTACAGTAGCACAAATAAAATACTAATTAGTGGAAAACCTCACTTATTACCTCGTTAAGTAAATAACAGTTACGGACTTACTACTTGCAAAGCATACGTAATAGCATATTCATTATTTACTTAAGATGCATTCTAAGATATTGTGAGTTACTTAGTATTTTTTTGCTTAATTGTACCTCAAGCAAAAAACTTAGGTTCCAAACATGAAAGTTTGAACCGCTTACACCCCGTAAGCGGTTCATGCGGTTCAGCGGTTTCATGTTTGGAACCTAAGCCTACCCAACCTGCCCATGGTGAACCTTGTTGAATATCAAACGGGGCGCTGGCGGCCGGATGATTGCAGCATAGCGCAGCCAAACACAGCTAAATCCCCTGGCGGTGCGAGACGCTGTGCCCTAGAACTCGTAAACTCAGATAACTCATGTATTTTACGGGTTGTTTACAAAATATGTTTATGTAGCCTAAAATTTATTAATGAGGTTTCATATGAATTGTATGGAAAACTTTTTTTTTATTTTCGCAAAATCTTACAATTTTATTTGGTACGTTACTTTGGGAAAAGTTTTCCTGTTGGGAAATAGAGTCGATTGAGACCAACTTATTTTTTTTACAAATGTTTTTGGGCTGCCTGTACATTTTTTAAAAATTTGAAAGCGCCATTATTTTTTGCTTGTTACACTGTATAATATAGTAGGATTTTATCAAATATTTCATAATTTTTTTATAAATATGTAGGTACTACATATATATTTTTTCTTTAACCTTCGTCGTCCTACTGCTGGGCAAAGGTCTTTCCAGAATCCCACCATCCTTTGAGATATCCCACCATCCGCTCTCAAAGTCGGCTTCAAGTGGGTAAATAAATTAAATTTATTATGCATAAAATATTTATTACCTTCTACGATATTACGATATTCTACGATTATTTACTATAGAAAATTATTAGAAGCATTTTTTTCTCTCATAGGAATTCGTTTATTTGAAATGACCGAATCACAAAAATCTTAATGTAAATGTAAATCACTGAATTATGTATTTTTTAATTTTTCTGGTAATAAAAATATTTGTATTTGTATTTTTAATCATGGGAGTAAGTAGGTTATATACCTACCTACGTACATAATTATCTAAACCAAGCAATTCTATAAAAGAAAACGCTTAAACCATAGGCCCAGTTCAACTTCAACGTGCCTCAACGATTACCAGATATATGGATTGAATTTTCATAACATTCACAGGTTTTTTATATCAAGCGCGATAAGAGGCGGGATTTTTTTCTCATCTAGAATGACATTGCGATTTTTGTTTTATTTTATTTTTTGGTATTGTTTTTCTGATCTAGGATGTGTAAAATAAATGGCAACTTTACCAATTTACGTTACTAACGTAGAAGTTGGTAGAAGACATAAATGTTTTGAAATGAATAAAGAAGTTTTCTACTGAACTTTTCAGATGAAGGATTTTTCGCTGATTGTTTTGTTATAGCAGATATTCTTTGAATAGAACATAACTTTATTAAAACTAAAAACTGACCTACTTGACTAATCCGCGACAGAAATGTTTAAAGAATAAAACAAAACATTGTCCAAAATAATCAAAAAGTTTGCTCAGAAACTTCTGTGATATACTAAATTTATGAAAATAATACTGAAGACTTGGATGATCAGAAGACTTAAGCCTGCTCAAATGAGGTAAAGAAATAAAAAAAAAAAACCAAGCGTGATAAACATATCGATGAATAAGCTTATTTGATCCAACCTCTTTGGTAGAATAGAATAATCAGCGCTTTTCTCATCTGAGTAGAGGCGTGCTCTACATTATACCAAACGGATTCAAATCTTACAAAATGAACTCAAATGATAGTTATTAGTAGACACTTACTGTCATCGTAAATTAGGTGAAAATAAAAGTTATGGCCGCTTTATCTTAGATTTTAAACAGAATCAAATATTATAATTTTTGCAAAAAAAAGTGAAACTTGGTCCTAAAATAAAATGTAGAACTCTATGCGGTATAAACTAGAATATTGTTCTAATAAAAAGTTTAACAAATTTTTGGAAAATAATCTTTTTGATTTTTGTGTTTGTGTACAAAAACTAATTACCTAACCATCAACGGCATCGTTATCAAAACAAGGAGTGAGTATAGTAATTTATTAAATACATTGTCTGTTATTTGGACAAAATACCACCCAACAAAGGGCATTAGACCATCAACCACTGAGTTCGAAATGAGTCACGCTACCTGATAATGGTATGCTGACAGCGTCCTGTCCATTAACAAATGTTCCATACAAATTGATAACAAATTCCTTTTTGTCAGTCCAACACCACTGGCCGTAAAACCTATACGTTATTATAAAATGAAAGAAAAATATGAGCTTCATTCTAAATCTAAAATAACCCAATGAAATCCGCTTAGCCTGCTTAACTTTAAAAATAAACTCGAATTCCAAATTTAAAAAGAACCAAACAAAAAGAAACGATTATGTGTTCGATAGTAGTGATTGACAAAATTATGAAGTTTAAAGTTTGTATAGTGTTGTTTTTGCTATCGATTTCTGTGTCAGAAGGCAAGATTGTGAACAAATACAAGTGCCCAGAAGTCAGAGCCGTACAGCATTTTGATCTATCGCAGGTGAGTCGATAAAAAAATCTATTAATTATCGAGAAATTAATGGCTACGAGATAAAATATGCGAATAGGCACGACCATGATTTAGTATTTAATTTCGGTAAGTTGGTTGCTGATGTGGGTCAAGAGGCTACAATTTGCATTTTCTCTTTAATTAATAATCTGTACCTTACATTCTGGAAATAGGGAAAACTGAGTAATTAATGATTTCAATGATTGAATAGATTAAATAGTTGCTTCCTTTGTTACTGTTTAGGTCAATTTAAAACTAATTAAATACTTTTTTTTATTGTGATAATACTTCAGTTTTTGTTGTTATATAATACATCATATAAATCTAGTGAGGAATAAGAAACACAAAACTTATAATCCTAAAACTAAACCTAAACCTAAAAATAAATTATTATACTAACCATAAACCATTATTATTATAATTCAAAAACTTACACACGAAACTAAGACAAACAAGGAAAGAAAGACTTCCATCGAAAGATCGGCCCCAGAAGCGGCCCCATGCCGAACGTAGACGATCATATCACACGGGGGGTGGCAGGCAAAAGCTTGGGGGAGGGAGACTCTCTACCTCAGCCATTTACCTCTCTACACAGTCCCTTCTTCCACATCTCGCTCGCCACTAGTAGGTACTCACCTACTAGTGGTTTGAAAGATTCCGAGTGGAATCTTGCGTAATTAAGTACTATTTATATTTAAAACAAACAACTAGGTACTTATAGTACATATCTCCATTCAACACTGGAAGTCGATGCGTGGGTGTCGAACGGAAGTTACAACTGATTGATAACGAAAATACCCTTTGGGCATGCTTCGTAATACAAATTAATGAATATTTTTTAATTGACACACAAATCATAAATGTGTGTCAAATGACAGAAATAAAAAACTCAATATAAGATATTTAAAAGATAAAATATTTAGTACAAATTCCGCCAACTCTCTCTGACGAGTTTTATAAAACCTCAACAGAAATTCGACAATTTTTCGCCAAAGTCTAGTATATCGTTTCCTGATGATGCCTTATGGGGAATTTTTGCCAAAGTCTAGTCTATCGTTTCCTGCTGATGCCTTATGGGGAAGGCGAAACATTGTCGAATTTCTGTTGAGTTTTATGAAACACGTCAGAGAGAGTTGGCGGAATTTGTACTAAATATTTTATCTTATAAATATCTTGAAATAGATTTCCACAAAGTCACGCCTGATTCAATTCATTAAACTCAATATAGCCAGAGAAAATCATCGGATGTGACATGAGACAATATTAAACTTACACGATAGCATAAGTAAAAACCTTAGTGATTTACCTATAGTTGTTTTAATACATTGTAACTTGTAACGTTTAAATTAATAAAAAAAAATGTATTCGACCTATTCTAGAATAGAACTGAAATAGAACGTGATTCTTTTTTTATTTCCTTGGGGATACCATTCCATTACGGCAACAAAATAAGACTCTAAATCGGCTAAAATCCTATTGCCATTATGCAAAAACCATGGGTGCTCTTGAGGACTTCCACAGATAAGTAGAACGTGATCCTGGCCCAAACACCGCCGTTTTGACAGCTTTCGAATACAATGTACAAGTATAAACTTTTTATAAAAAATAAACCGACTTCAAATAAACACTTCTTACTTCTTGCCCTAAAGAATTTTGAAAATCGGTTCACAATTTTCGGAAATATTGGTGATCATAGGGCGCAAATTACAAATGAGGATGAGGTTTTTTGAGTTTTCCGGGAAAAGTACCAATCCCTGAGGTATAAAATTTATATGGGACCACCTGTGAAGTATACTCTTTTAGACAATAAATTAATTTTGAAAATCGGTTTACAATTGAAGAAAAAAAGTCGAAAAAAAGGTTCTTACGAATTGAGAACCTCCTCCTTTCTGAAGTCGGTTAAAAATCAATGCACAAAGAATTGACTCTCTTTATGATAATTGAAAATCGGCTTACAATTGAAGGAGATATCGGTGAACATAAATAAAAAAAAGTCGAAAGAAAAGGTTCCGACGAATTAACAACATCCTCCTTTTTGAAGTCGGTTAAAAATCAATGCAAGAAGTAAGAAGTGATTAATTTGAAGTCAGTTTATTTTTTTCAAATAGTCCTATTTGTTGCTTTTTTAAGATAGCAGTACCTTACACAAGTAGTCATTGTAAATAGTATTTTATCCGTTCCTTACAGTACAAAAGTTAAGATTTTTATTAAGTTACGCCAAATTGGGTTTCATAAGTTCTATTTGTGTAGGGCCTATTCTTTCTGTGTTGTTCATATTTATTTGAGTTGCATAAATCTTGTCACATCACCCGATGTGGTCGCTCTGCTACAAAACCCTAATCTCGAGGGTTTTGAGGTTGAGTCTTCAAACTCAGAATGAATCGGTTACTTCTATGCAAGCGTGCTTCATCTACATCTTTTTCAGGTGTGTGATACTGGTCAAATGCCTGACTATATTTTGTAAAAAAAAGTCGGACATGACCAAAATTAAAATTAAAATTTTTAAAATTTTGAGAAATGCTTAATAGGTACCTACCTAAATCTTTTAATATAATATTTCCAATATTAAGATATGATTATTTACTTAATAAATTACCATATCTATCGATTTATAGTAACTGTTAGATGATTAACATAAACAATTTTGCTTTCTTTAAATTAACAAGTTGTCGCTATCAATCACATAAAAATGCAATTTCAAATTTAAAATTCGTCGGAAAAATATAATACACGTTCTGTTCATAGTTTGGTTGACAAATTTTACACCTATGTGTTCTACACTACAGTTTTTCTAATAGCTGATTTCACCTTTTTTTTAAAAACCTTTTTATTAAATTGCTTCGATAAATGATTAAAATTATTTTTATTTATACTAGATATTCTACAAGGAAAAATAACAAGGCTAACTATAAGTGTTTTTTTTAATCATATGTAATTGTGAGCGAGCATGTGAAGATGTTAGTTTGTTTGTCTTTTGAACAAAAATCACACAACTGTAAAAGCTGAAATTGTGAACTTTTCGTTAAATTAGAAATAACAATACCAGTAGGCTACTTTTCATCCGGGTACAACGCCAGCGTAGCTAGTAATAGCACACTTTCCAAACTAAATAATTTCTATTATACTAAATAATTACTTAAATGCTAGCAAACTTGTGTACCTATTTTTATTCTTATTTTTAAATTACCTAGTAAGTATCATTATTTTGTTTGTCTCTATGTATATCTGTGTGAATTATGGGTGTTATGGGTCAAATAAATAAATTTTCTTTCTTTTTCTTTCTTTTCTTTTCTTTCTTTCTGTTTATATGTATAATTTCTCAACAATACCACTGTATAATGTACTGTATAATTTCTCAACATACACTAGCTTATATCAGTCCACTTCCTAGTATGAAGGGGATTATTCCCATTATCTCTACACTGGGCATACGGGTTTCGTAGAGCGTAGCTAGACGACATTGTCTCGTTGGTTATGATAATTGAGGTTGAAAACTAGTTCATGATGCTTTTTGATTAGCAAAAGTTAAGAGAATCAAAAAGCATCATAAACTAGTAGTTTTAGGTATATTTGAAAACTGTAGTGAGTTCAATGATCAAAAATTATGATAAACTACATAAAATCATACCTAGAATTAGAAGTCAAATGGCTTCTCTAAACTTTTGCTAATCAAAAAGCATCATGAACTAGTTGTTTTTGAAAACTATAGTGAGTTCAATGACCAAAAATTATAATAAACTACTTAAAATCATACAAATATATTATATGTGTACCACTGACGCTGCTGCCCATCGGCGGCCAGTAACTGTGCCAGTGTTAGACTGCGCTATTTCTATTTCAATGTATTTATTTACTTTAATTAACACGGATAATAAGCCAATTACATTAATTAAAGAGCTAGAAAAGTCACAAAAAATACAATAAAATAAAACATTAAATTAAAAATTATTCAGGTAAAAATAAATTAAAAAATTAAACAAATTTAATCATACTAATTTATCATAATAATTAAACACACAGTCATACATCGCGCTCACAAAATTTCAGGAATTCCGACCTAATTACCGCAAATCCATCCGCAAATAAATCACAGTGAGGACTAACGTTCAGGAGAGCATTGGGCGTGGCGAGAATGCGTGGGATAGGTGATGCGGCTCGCGCTGCAGTTCGACACAGCGGCACTGCGAACAACCTATGTTTCCTATGCCACAATCAGCCGGCTCAGAGGCCCGTTTGTCAGTAAGGAGGGTCCATGATGATCAGGTGATGTTGGCTTGGGTTAAGAAGAAGAGGGCGTCGGCGGAGGAATAGGAGACGTCCGTCGCTAACAAAATGATGCCCTGAGGTTGTGTGCGCTGTGTATACGCGTGCTAGTTACAAATCTGTGTCTAATAGAGTTATTGAGCTTAGAATTATGTTGGCTAACGCTGCTGAATCTTTGGAAGAGTCCTCAAGAACCCATAGTTTTGGCATTATGGCGCTAAGATGCTGGTTGCTG
Organism: Horisme vitalbata; assembly: GCA_951804965.1. Lineage (NCBI taxonomy): Eukaryota > Metazoa > Arthropoda > Insecta > Lepidoptera > Geometridae > Horisme > Horisme vitalbata. The sequence goes on from OX638100.1 coordinate 14,367,996, forward strand.
GATGCCCCTGTTCTGGTTTTGGCCGGTAGGAGTCCGGCATAATCACTCCACCACACCAGCCTATATCACTGCTGGACATAGGCCTCCCCTGATAAAGAGGGATATACCCATAATCCCCACGCTGGGCATGCGGGTTGGGGATCGCAGGGCACAGCTTCTCGCACCACCGACGCTGCTGCCCGTCGGTGGCCAGGGGATTTAGATGTGCCGATGTAGGCTGTGCTATGCCGCAATCAGCCGCCCGCCAGAGCCCCGTTCGTTGTTTAGCAGGATGCACCACGTGCAGGTGAGGTTGGCTTTGGTTCCGAAGATGGGGGTTGGAACCCCGTACACCCCGTAATAGAATGGTATTTATGAATATTTTCCCACGTAAAAAAAAAACAAATTTAACCAGACAAAATCGGTTAAATACTTCTCAAATATCACACTCAAACATTTACCAACAAACGTGGTATCAGCAAAGTCTTACTCTATTGAAAGTAAATATTTGACCGATGATTCAATAATAATCTGTGATTGAAATTATACAAATGGGTTGTTGTAACTCACTTTCTTTTTAACAGGATCTGACAACCTCGGAACTACTTAGAATATTTTTATTGAATCAGCATTTACTGTTTGAGTATGCAAATATTTTAGTATCGGATTGCAACACAGCTTAAGTTTAGCAAAAACTTCTTGGATCAATAAGGATCTATTTCCACGTTGTTTTGTATAGTAAGGTTTAGTTACTTTTTCTTGTTTGAACTAGCCTTTTCATCGCACTGCTGGGTGATTCGTTTTCTTTCATCTTTTTAACTGTTTCATGTTTTTTAATTTAAATATATCGATAAAAACCCTAGCAAAATAAACTTGCAATGCATCGATATTTAGAAAGTTTGCGTTGCGTTCCTATTTCAATAAATAAATCTGGAAACTATCACATAACACAACATGTTGGGGCATGGGGCATGTAGCCCCAAACTAAGCAGAGCTTGTATTATTCGAAACAACTGTGTAGTAAATACTTTGATTTTTTTGTGAATACATAGGTACATCTTGTACAAATAAAACACCCAGACATAGCCATGAGATAAATATCTGCAGATAATGCAAACATTTGTCTCGCGGCGGGAATCGAACCCGCAAATTTCTGCGTCTCAGGCGGGCCTTCAAATAAATAACCAGTATCAGTTCTTCTATGTAGAAAAGAGGAAATTACAACTTGGTCATCGGGAACAAGAAACATGTATCTAAACTTCTTACATGTTGAAAAGAAGATATTTTAACTTACCTATCGGAGACAAGACTAAAACCACATAGATAGGTACACAATGGTTTATGTGGGTACGTTCGACTCAACTTGCCTGAATATTTTACGAAGCCTCCATAAATTAGGCAAGTTATCCGCGTAACAGTGATATTTTAACGCCTACTCAACATAATGCAGCAAACAAATCTATTTGCTATTACAGACAGTAAGGTAAACAACTTCCAGTCGTGAACCAACGCCTTTCAGTCTGTCAGTTCTCTAAACCTTAGATAGCTAAAATGACGTTAAAATATCATGTCACCCCTTTTTATTTACATATAAATGACAGAAAAAACTTATTTTATCGAGTATTATAAAATAACATTTGATTAAGAATGAAAAAGGGGAGTTTGAATTGGTATGTTGACCCGAATGGGGGTAAATCTGAGGTTCTCATAAAAACTATGGTACAAATCCCCCCCTTTCGAACTCACTTTGAAAATTAATTGATGATGAGGCATTCGTCAATGGTTTTTTTAATGAAGTAACAGTATTTAAAAATATTTTATATTTATACAAAAATCTCGTGTCACGTATTTGTAGTCACACTAGTCCAAAACGGCTCCACCAATTTTTGTGTTGGTTAACATTGATATTATACTGTTACTATTTAGTAGGTACATTATATTTGGTAGGTATGAGAATAGGTCGTAAAGTAGATTTCAGCCCGCTAGGTGATTAAGGTGTCGTTCCTATCCTATTTTTTTTATTAGTAATTCTAGACCTGAAATAATACATACTTTTTATCCGGCATAAAGGCACAACAAGAATAAATTATATGAAGTTGCAAAATTTTAAGAATACTTTGCTATACTGCAGACTCCGTGCATCATTATTTAAAAGGAGGAAATATTAGACCTCTGGAAGGTAATGTGATTTGAATTTGGAATCTCAAAAGTAGTACGAAGATTTAAATTAAAGTTCAATCGGCCTCGATACATTAAAGACCATACCAAAAAGGATTTACTGATTCGAAATTTGAACTAGTCTTCTTTGAGGGTACAAAGCTTTCGACGGCAGAATGACCACACCATAAAGAATTTACTAATTTGATATTCGAACTAGCCTCGTGCCAAGAGTTTATTGAATTGTATTACGAAATAAAACTCTAAAAACGCCTGGCTTTCTTTTTGTTTTCTCGCAGGCAGTGTGAAAAATAGAGTACTAACCTTGGGAATAAAGCTATCGTCGTCTTGAGCGAGATTGAATTCTGAGCTAACCAAAGCAAGGGAGTTGATCTAGAATTTTTCGTTGCGCTCGTTGCGGGTTTTGTTTGGTGCGCTTTGAAAATAAATCTGTACCTGATTTTTCTTCAAAAAATCCTGTAAAGGCCTTTTTGTGTAATTCTAAAGAGGAAACGAGACACCCCTTACTGGGAGATCACATTAGGCACAGATTTTTGTTCAAAGCACGCACTCTTCAAACAAAATCTCCTTGGACGTAAGACAGTGCTTGATGATTCCCTTGGCTAAACTATTATTATTAATTTAAGATGCTGGGGGACTGGTTCGTGGTGGAGTACTACGCGAGTGCTGAGGAAGCTCTATCCTACAGTTGCATGAGAGCTGTTTTCACTGAAGAGGACCATGTACCTGCTGCTGGTATGATGTATACCAACTGAAAACTTTACACTTTCAGTCTTGAAAATGCATGACTTTTTTAATACCACAAACTTATCTGTAAACCCAAGTAAACATATTTAGTCGAGAATATAATTAAATTACTATTATTTTAATACTATTTTCCACTCTATCCATTTGCGTGGTACCTTCCGGTATAAAATTTTGATGTGTTAATCCAGGTCACAAATATGTATTTATTCCGAGTTACATCCAAATGCGATCAACCGTTAGTTGAGCACAGTTGGAACTTACACGAAACTCCCCAACTTACAGGGATTACCTACGGATATATCCCTTTTCGTACTAAAAGAGGCTTATATCTAAAACCAGTCCATCCAATCCAAAGGTTATCTAAAAAATGTCGCTCTAAGCGATAAGACTGGCCATTGCAATTTTATTATAGAACTGTATTGTTCTATATGTTTGAGCTGGTGTATAATAAAGAGTTTTCTATACAACGTGTCTCTAGCCTGTGGACAAAGAATGAACACCCTCGTAATACTATTTCTCACAAATGCTGTGAAACAGTTTTGGTTTTAGTTAGAAGTAAAAATAAAAATCAAAATATTCTAACAAATTTAATTCCAGATAATCTACAGAAAAAAGTAGCATACTGTATCATTGACACGAATAAAATGACAAGAGATGCCTGTGTAAGTATGACATGCATGTCAAAGTCAAAAGCAGGGATATGTGTGCGTGTGTAGACAGCAGGCAACACACACAATCGGAATTGGTGAATGTCAAACTCTTCAAAAGAGATTGCATATGTCTTAGAAATGCGTTTTAATCAACACAGTGTAAATAGAGGGTGCTCCAAAGGCTAAAATTTTAAAACCATTGTTTTCTCGGTAAATACTAGACCGATTGTTTTAATACTTTACAAATTGGTCAAAAATACCCTAATAAACGTGTAGTGCTCGTCTATGTCCACAAGCTGGGGACACATTGTTTATTTATTTCCAGCAGTGGACAGATAAAGGCTGGTGTTGTTGTTGAAATAAGTACTAATTTAAATTGTTTTTTGTTAGACGGCACAATAGAATGGACACCAGGCATGACCATGAACTTTACCTACCGCTTTGCTGATGACCCGCTCGGTGAGACCCTGCAAGGTAACATCACGTGGAAGGTAGACCTGAACGAGCCTGCACACTGGACTCATGCTGAAAGAACTTGTAAGTTTTTTTTACGATGGGCCAGCTCTTGTCCTCGAGGCTTGCGTGGGCAAGGATGAATTCGACTATGGGACGAGCTTTCCCAGAAGATGCCTATTAACTCTCTTTTTGACGTTGGCAGCTGATTCCATATTTTAGCAGTGCGCATTATAAATGATGTTTGGAAGCGCTTAGTCCTTAAGTACCACAGTACTAACAGTACTAGAGCTATGCACTATAATATCGCCTAACCGATAGCGATATGAAAATTAGGTATATCATTCGTAGCAGTAACGATAGATTGCTGGTAATGTGAATGGAGAGTGCATTTTTTCTGTGGCGCTGTGTTCGAAGGCCCGCCTGAGTCGGAGAAGGTTGCGGGTTGATATGTTCTACGTAATTCTACGTAAATGTTTGTACGTTCTGCAAATATTTGTTTCGGGGCAGGGTGTTTTCTTACAAAAAAAAAATATCTATGTGGATATTATATATCTACGTGTCAGGCATGTGGTTCCCATAATACAAGCTCTGCTTAGTTTGGGGCTACAAGATGCTGTGTGATAGAGTCCGTATTATTATTTATTTTTCATGTATTCTATTTTCTCAGAATCTAGCAATCGAAAGACGTTAGTCTATTATGTGAAGACGCTTTTATGCATTGACTAACTCATCCTAGCCAATTAGGCCAATTTGTAATCAGCTTTACCTAGAGCAGAGAGCTTAGAAACAATCAAATCCACAGGAGATATATTAAAATCTAGCTTGCTGAAATTAATAATACTTTTTATGGGGTTTACCATTGAGATCCAACACATGTCAGTATGTCATTTATGAGATAGTATGATCTTGTAATCGACTTTTTTATGGTCAGAGATCATTTCCAATTCTCGTTCATATATATTTTTCAATTTATACTAAGACAAAAAAAACGACTTCAAATAAATCACTTCTTACTTCTTACCCTAAAGAATTTTGAAAATCGGTTCACGATTGACGGAGGTATTGGTGATCATAGGGCGAAAATTGCAAGTGAGGATGAGGTTTTTTGAGTTTTCCGTGAAAAGTACCAATTTCTCAGGAATACAATTTATATGAAACCACCTGTAAGGTATACTCTATTAAACAAAAAAAGATTTTTTAAAATCGGTCCACAATTGACGGAGTTATCGGTGAACATACATAAAAAAAGGTTCCGACGAATTGAGAACCTCCTCCTTTTTGAAGTCGGTTAAAAAAGGATGTTTTCATTATTTGGTAGAATCTCAATTACTTTTCTAAAAGTTACAACTGCAAAAGACCAGCATTATTTCTTCTAGATGACGGGATTTACAACACATACGTGATAGACACAGAATACAAGACCTGGGCATTGCTGCTGCATTGCGCTGAACAGTCGGAGGACACCAGGTACCTGACTGCCTTCGTGCTATCCAGAACCACCTCACTGCCGAAGAACGTCATGGCTTATCTGAGGGATAAGCTGCCGAGGTAAGAATATTTCTTTCTATCTGTTGTTAATCTACAACGTCTTCCAAATAATAGCGAGACCTATCTGGACCTCGATCAACACGTCATGGACTCCATTCTGGGAGGTAGGTTATTGACACATATGTACTACGTTTTCGTGCTCATTCCGTATCTGTGAATTATCACAGTGAATCTATGATTGATTGAAGAACATGTTGTGCAGATTATGGTTGAATAATCGGTTTTTTTAAAGACATCAGATCGCTGATGTGAATAAAAAAAAATATCAGAGGCTCGATCACGAAGATTAGCAAACAGTACTCATATTGTAGACGAATTTTGCTAAATGAGAAAGCATAGATTCAAAATAACTTTTCCATTGGCCAAACCTTTTCGTTACGCTTACGATATATCAGTGGTTTGACTGCTTGAAAGTTTGTGTTAATTATATAAATTTGTATGCAAATGTCAAAATTTTACAAAATTCTCGTTAAAGGCGCTGCTCCATTTTCATACAAAAATATAATAAACAGTTTTGCTGTACTGAGCTTAACACTACAGATAATAAAGCAATAACGTAACCAAAATCAATCAATCGTAGTAGTTTCTTCATCGTATCGGGAAGTGGCCAACTCTGGTGTTGGAGTTTTTAGGCCGCCCGAAGGACTCCGTCATTTCGTAACGACAGCAAAAGCCGAAAAATACTAGAAATAAAGTATGCTGTAGATAAAGGTTAAAACACTAAATGAGTTAGGGCGTGCAAATGGTTACACTAGCATTCGATCCCTGAAAACCTCTGATACGATAAAGTACGTAAAACTCATTGGTGATGCGGGTTATGAGAGGAATCAGCTCGTAAAAACCCGTGAAATGGGAGCCGTAAGGGTGAAATGGGATCGTGAAGTTTATACGAAGAACACTGCTCAGGAATTTTGCTAGTTTCAGTCATGATCATCAACCTATAGTAGTCCAATGCTGGACATAGGCCTCCCGTTATGAGTGCTATTGCGCCCTGTCTTCAGCTCGACGCATCCAGCTTTTACCAGCAGCCTTTCGCAGATCGTCGCTTCATCTGGCCTTCAAGTTTGCCGAGCCGCAATATCACCCTAATAAGTTGTTATTTATACTTTTGTGATTTGTGTTTTTGTTTTGTGATGTAACCATGTACATTATACAGTGTCCCTGCCTTCTTGGGTCGAAATATTTTTTTTTTTTTTTACAATAAATAGGCTTACGTTTGACTACATTTCGCCTGATGGTAAGCGAAGATGCAGTATACGATGAAAAAATGTTTTTTATGTTCTGTTCTTTTCTGTTCTGTTCTGTTCTGTTCACTCTCCAAGTGATCTTCAGTTTTTTTTTCACTTATTTTTGTTCATTAGAACTCGTTCAACCCTTTACCCGTTTACTCTTTATTATTTTGAGTACGGATATGTTATCAGAAGGGTAAATCTTTTATCTTTATCATGTCACGTTCCTGTCTCGCTTCAAGCCTTTTATTTCTGAATCTACAAAGCGTTTCACTTAACTTGTTTAACATTCACGGTGGATAATCTATTGTCTCTCCGTTTATACATTTAAAGGACAATGGAAATGACTAACTATGTACATAGGTGTACGAATTATTTGAATTTATATACTAAGTTTCTCTCTTACGCTTTTGCGTATATTACAGATTATTTAGTGCCTTCCCAGATGAGCGATTTGCTCGCGCGTGTTGCTCGCGCGATTGACATGCGTATCCAATAAGGCTTGCTAAATGTCACGTGGTATGTACACACTTCACATTCCACCAAGTGGTAACTTTTTTACTTACTGACGAAGCTAAGGACCTGGGACATGGTTGGATGGAGTAGTCTTCAGCACCTATACCATCCTCTCAGCCTAGTCGGCCTTACTCACAGGAAAGACATGGTCAATACGTGTGGGGCTGAAGAAGCCGGGGGTTTCCTTTGATGTTATCCTTCACCGTTTTGAGCCTCAAAAAATTATCGAAACATCGATGGGTGCACGGCTGAGATTTGAACCCACGACCTCCGGATTGGAAGTCAGGATTTTTCCTACTAAGCTCTAGTGGGTAGGTAAAAAAAGTCAAATTGATATCGTTAGGATTTATCATGCACTTTTGATTGGTTGTGACTGGTGTCACATGTACTTTCTTGATCGATTTTGGTTAGGTTATTAGTGAAAGTTTAATATCTTGCCTAACTTAACTTTTATAATACCTACTTAGATAGATGACTGAGGTATAAAGATGATTCAAGTATTTTTAAGCATCACTCCGCCAGGTCATTAATGGGTGACCGTTAAGTGACATTTAGATTTGAGCGCTTCCGTGCTTCGGAAGGGACGTCAAGATGTTGGTCCCGGCTATTCAGTCGTTAAGCCATGTCTGAGGTCTTCGGGCGGCCTAAAAACTCCGACACCAGAGTTGGTCAATAGCTCTTACGAAGAAGAAGAAGAAGATTATGATTCACTCTAGAAATGACTGGACCGAGGAGCGTGTCCTTGTCTTTGTCATGAATATTTTGCATAAGAATAGTCTAACATGGAATTGTTTATTCAGATAACTAAGATACATAATAATACTTATATTTGTAGAAAAATATTTCGTAAAGAAGCAATACATATTATTTTTATGAAACTTTAACTTTTTAAGAATAATATTTTTTTTCTTAAATTTTCGTTTGGACGCTAAACGAAATGTTTTGCATATCATGTGGCAAGTAAACTAAGTATACTAAAATTATTTTATATTAGAATGCCTATAGTCTGTAAGACATTGCATGGGACTTCTACAAACAACCTTAAACTACTGTAACCCGTTTTTGAAAATAAATATTTGGATTTGATTTGAATCCATTTTATTGAAACTTACATCATTTACATAATGAAAATTTGCAACTTGCTTCCTCAATATTCATAAATTGAGCTTTCTATTATTTTGACTTCTTTTGACCGACCTTCACAAACAGAAAACTCAGTCTATCTGCCTACTCTTCTTCTTCCCTCAAGGTACTTTCTGTGATTCTATCCAATATCTAATATAATTTAACATTAAAATAATCTAATTTTGCGAGAATAGAAACTTTCTACATTTTGTTAAATGTAGGTTGATGCGCGGGACAATGATAAACGATAACGAAAACCAAAATGGCTTTTCATTTGTTTGACAACAAAATTGGTTTTATCGTATATTTTTGATTATTTATAACTAGCTCATTGTAACGTTTTGGCCTCTAGCTGTTAGTTTCTGAGCATTTTTACAATAAATAATAAATAAATAATAAATAATAATAGTATCAACCTCAACATCCTGCAAACTAATTCGTAACAATATAAATTATATACCACTTAGTTCCTTTTTCATTCAAAAATCACGTACTTTTAAGAAAACTACTGGAAAATCCCTAAGCGAAGGTATTACAATAATTCAGAGCTAGGACCGTGAAGACTCGAACAATAGGCGCTTATACTAATTGTTCTCCTGACCTGGAAAGAGGAATAGGCTTAAAAGGGCGTTTTGGTATACAATGCAAACGAAATAAAACAAGTTTCACTGGCCTTACAGCATAGTAGGTAGTTATGTAGGTAATGGCCATCAGGATATTTTCAAGTTTCCGAGACGTTTCTGAACTAGATTCTAATTTCAGTCTAGACACACGCACAATGGACCAACTGGAGTCCAATTGCGGAAAAGGGAGTCCATTTACATTCAGTCTAGACACAAATTTTTGGTGAAAAAAGCTATATCGATGTTGTTTCTTGGTATAGTTAAAATCTGCGAAAGGTTGCTGGTAGAAGCTGGATGCATCAAGCTGAGGACTGGGCGCAATCGTTCTCAACTCATTACGCTTATATCCAGCGGTGAACGCAGGCTGATGATGATCATAGATTGGTTCTATCTTTCAGTGCTAACAGTCTCTGTGTCTGTCCCTAACAATGAGAGGCAGAAGCACGAATAGGTATTTTACTATTTTTGCCTGCGGGACTCAGATATCTGCACTTTCACGGTTGTAGCACTCGAAGCGTTATCGTACGCGTACCGTTAAAATTTGGTCAATGGTAACGCGTTAATAAAATCTACGCTTTCAAGATACGATTACGATAGGACATGTCAAAATAGTCGCACTTCAGCCTCAGCTGATTAGTGTCTCGTCAAAAAACTATCAAAACCTTAACCTGTTACGATAGTGTCCCTGTTAGAATTTATAATACTTTGCCAACCTCATTGGCAAATTGAAATGCCAGCTTTGCGGGCCAGTTGCGGGTTCGATCCCCGCTGCGAGACAAATGTTTGAGTACATTATGATTTGCCGATATTTTTTTTCAAATCCAGATGTTGTAATACCTTAATGTACAAATAGTTCTATGAGTTCAAGGCGTAATGTGACTGTAATGTTTGTATTATTCACAGATTCGAAGTTGATGTAAACTACGTGTTCCCAATATCCCACGAAGACTGTTCTACCAAGCAAGTAAGGACCGACAACTCTCCTATCCTAGTGGAAGTCGGCAGCAAGATTCCCAAGAGACCTGGCGTCAGCTACAAAATCGCTTTTGGGCACTAGCTTTACCTGTACCGTATCCTACTTGTTTAGTAAATTAAATATTCATTGTAAAATAAAATAATATACTTATTCCATTATGTTATTTTCCTTCTTCGTGTGAGCTAGTAGTCAACTATAGTGTCGAAGTATTTAGGCCTGAGAGCAAAAAGGGCTGTTTTTTTAAGTGGCTTAACGACTGAAAAGCCGAGAAAAATATTCTTCCTAGGTGGGAGGCCGCAAGCGATCGTAAGTTGTTAATGGGGGAGACCTTTTCCCCAGCATCGGGACCTCATAGGTTAATTAAATAAAAGTCATCGAAGGTATTCAATAGATAAGACAAAGCTACTTTTTCTTGAAGTTCAACTGCGGAGTCCCGTGTCGAAGCTAGTATTTTATCTTTAGAAATAAAATTATAAAGAAAAAATGAAAGATCATTACTTGCGAACGGCTCTACCAATTTTTTAAAATGTTTTTTGTGTATTTGTGATGTAGGTAGCACGTGATTGTCTGAACAAGGTTTGTACGTATGAAAGAAAATTCTGAAGAAAAATATATGAAATTCACCCAAGCGATGCTACGTCGGGTCAAACAGACTAAAAATGCAACGCGCTTTTCATGTCTTTACGTGCATTAATTTATGTTTCCAAGGCATGCAACAATAGGATGTTGAATATGCATATTAGAATAGGTAAAATATTTTAAGGAAATTCATACTAACACGGTCAATACATAATATCAAACACACTGGTTCTAAACTCAGGAAATAAATCACTTATCTAATGGGTCGGATCAAATATCAACACTTTGAGCCTGACATTTGAAATGATTTCTAGCAACTGATAAATCATGAAGGTATTCAACTCACCCATTGTTACAATTATCCTGTAAATAGAGATGGTAAACGGTTTTTATAAAATTCTTAGTAAGTTAGTTTTTGTGTCCGTGTGGCTATCATCATCAGCATCATCATCATCAGGCTATAGCAGTCCACTGCTGGACATAGGCCTCCCCTGATGAGCGCCATTGCGCCCTGTCCTCAGCTCGACCCATCCAGTTTCTATCTTTCGCAGATCGTCTCTCTATCTGGCCGGAGGACTGAAGAGCTATACATCGGTTCGGCAGATATGGCCAGCCCACTGCTACTTCAGCTTGCTTATTCTCTAATCGCCGATTTCTATAACATACCGTTACCGATAACGCTTCATTTTCCCTTGAAAAACTGTCAAAAATTAACAACGAGGCGTCGAAAATTTGTCAGTTTTTCATGGGAAAACGAGGCGTCATCGGTAACGGTATATTATAGGAACCGGCCGTAAGTGGGTAGGTATAGTTTTTTTGATAATAAGCCTATTTCGTCGCACTGCTGGACAAAGGCCTCCCCCGAACTCTTTCACACGTCCCTGTCTTTGGTGGTCTCCCACCATTCCTTCTCAAATGCATCAAGATCGTCCCGCCAACGCTTTCTCGGCCGACCCCCGTCGCCGTCCGCAAGGTGTCCATTTCGTAGTGATGTTTGCCCACCTCCCTGGGAGCATATGGCTGACGTGTCCCGCCCAATCCCATTTAAGTCTTGGAACGCAGCATAGTGTTTGTGATCAAATTAAATTGCGTAACTTGACTTTGAAACATAAAGGCATCTGTAAACATAATACCCAATAGCTATTTTACTAACATGTGCCTACTAAGTTTTTAAATATAGAGAAACTGAACTTGAAAAGACGTGTATCGACTCATTAAGAAAGCCTTTAGTAGGGTGAGTCAACTCAAAGCAAGGTAGGTAAAGTAACTGTATACATGAAAATTCCCGTTTTTTCAACATTTATGAGTTAATTCTAGTAAATTTCACGAGTAATATTTTATATAAAAAAAAGTTCGTATCTCTCTATCAAGCGACATGGTAAACTTCAATCATGAATATTTTTAGCGCCTTTTTTTTACTTATCCTGAACATTGAAAATTGAAGCGTGCGTAATAGATATTAGTATTCTGCAGACTCCGCTACGTATCATAAATAAACAACTAGGTATTATGACTTTAACTAACTTGACCGTGTCCAAACATACGAATACCGAGCAAAATTGGAGTATCAAATCATGTGGTTCGTAAAATAATTTCAACGTCTACTGAAGACAAAGAACATAGAATATAAGAATAGATAGAATGATTTTAGATGTTTGAAATAGTTTTATGAGATACTAATACCTACGCTTTAAAAGTTTAAAAAAATATATTAGTTATAAGTAGTAGAAAGTTATTAGATTTAGTATTTACTTCTTCTTCTTCATAAAAGCAAATGTCCAATTCTGGTGACGAAGTATTTAGACCGCCCGAAGGCTTTCGCGACTGAAAAAGCCAGTCCTTGACTGGGACCTTGATGCATGGTAGGTACATAGTGAGAATATTTAAATTATAGCAGCTTTTGGTCCAAAAATGGTAGGAATAATCGATTGCAATTGAAACTATGAAAATAATCTATAAATTTACATGAAAAGTTTTATTAACCCTCTACTTTTGGAATTGAAATCGAATTTAAATTAGAATTAGAAACTTTTTGCAATGATTCAGATTAAAAGTAACGATGACGACAGATAGCTCCTAGAGTCAGGACCTCTCAAGAGTTCGTCATAGGCGTATATGTAGGTTGTAGGATGCAAAATTTATAAGTCAGAATGATTCGTAAGAAAATATCACCGAATCATTTCTTTTGATCCGGTTCATTGATTTCTGCATATCATAATAATACCTACAAGGAAAAGATTTGTTTACGATGATAATGCCTGTATTAAAATTTTCGCAACGAAAAAAGTTTGTTTTTCGAATAGCAGGATATCCCGGAAATCCTTAGGTGATTAGGTTCACTGATTATTTACACTTGGTTCCCCAATATCTGAGAGGGTATTTCAGACTTCCGGTCCAGAGGTCGTGAATTAAAATCTCAGCCATGTGGCAATAGATTTAGCGTTTCGAAAAAAACAATTAAATTAGGCCAAATAAAGATTTGAGCCTTATTTGAAAAGTCTGTTTACAAGGCAAATACATTCTTCAAAGGATTTTCCACTTAATATATTCTTTGCCGTGAATTAGTAATTCAGCCGTTGCGCAAAATCCTTGGCTATATGTATGAAAGGAACTAGCCGCGAGTTTTTCATGACATTCGTATATTAAGAAACATGATTGCTGTACGCCTGTGTTCTATCTTCTTGTTGTTTTTGTGCGTGGATCGTATTGCAGGAAAGGTGTGTGTTTTAATTAACTTTTCTAATTATAGCAAAAATAAATAATGAACGTTATGTACCAAATTAGAAACGAACTGCAGATGAATAGCAAATGATAGTTAGGTTTTGAATTGTATAAATAGGGTCATACGTAAGTAGGACATCCTTCAGCGAGAAAGGACGACAATATAAAAATATTGGTGGCTGACACCTGGCTCAAACTGGCACAATCAAAAGGAAGCCTATGCCGAGCAGTGGGTCAAAAATGGCCCATGACGATCATGACGATGATGATGTATTTCCAATCTTCTCCTAGATAACGAGAGACTAGAATCCTTAGATACAATTTTATCAGAATAAACTTAAGTAAATAAATAAATAAATAATGCTGGACTATCACACAGCATCATGTAGCCCCAAACTAAGCAGAGCTTGTGTTATGGGAACCACATGATTATTACATAAATATTTTTTTTGTAAATACATACATATTATATATAGAAAACACTTAAAAAAATATACAGATAAAAAGTTAGCACCGGTTTTGGCTTCACATACAAACTTATCGTCTTTAGCAAGAGCTTACATTGTATCAGTGCCTATCTAAATTATCTTTCTAGCCCATATTTGGCTATTTATGGTGTGACTGGTTCTGCGATGACGATGATGACGTCTCCACGACCACCAGCAACTCAAGTGATGACTACTGGGACTGCGACTGTCCGCCCAGGAGACGTCGAACGTCAACAACCAGCACAACGATGGCTACACCAGTTGCGAATATACCTTCCTTTAGCTTTTTGATGCGTGAGTAGCAACTAAAAGTATACCTTTTTTTTCTTACCAGTACGTTGGTTAACACGTAAGAGGGTTATCGCTTGGAACGCTGCCAACCCCATAAGAAGTAAGGACGTTACGTTAATAACCTAAAAGACAGTTGTCTCCCACCACTGGTCTTCTAGTGTCATTGAAATAACCCCTCAAAAATCTCTGGCACTTACTACAGAGGTAGATTGGTACAAAAGTAAGGCACTTTAAGAGCTGGTTAGTGAAAATCCAACTTCGAAATCTATGCCAACCTCATCTGTCCGTGGTGAAACCTGCTAACTAACAAACGGGGTTCTGACGGGGGGCTGAATGCGGCATAGCACAGCTAAATTCCCTGACTTCCGACGGGCAGCAGCTCGGCAGTACGAGAAGCTGTGCCCTGCGATCTTCAGCTAAGCGTGGGGATTATGGGCATATCCTCTTATTAGGGTAAGCCAATGTCCAGCAGTGGACTGATACAGACTGGTGTACTGTGGATTTACTATCCCTGCAGGAAACATGCGTGAGTTTATGACATGCAATATAGAAGAGCCTTCATGGTACGATTATAACTGACTGGCATAAGCCCAGCAGTAGGTCAATACTGGAATGACATGATTTGTCATAATTGATACTTGATTCGAACTCACTGGCCACTGGAAACCTCTCGTACTAGCTTTCCCCCGCGCTCACATGCTACTGGGAAAAAAGTAGCCATTTCGGAACAGTCTCATTTTCTTTCCAGCGGGAGGTTCTGCAATAAACTGGAGTGTATCACCAAATGGGCAGATGGTAATGAGTTTCGGGACAACATCTGCTGGAGGGTCTGTAGCAACTCCGGCGCCAGGCCAGGCTTCTACGGCGGCGGGGGCCACTACAGCTGCGGGGGCCACTACTGTGGCAGGTGCCACGCCAGCAGCCACCACACCTGCTACCACTGCAGCTGGCTAGTCAACAGAATACCTTATTGTTTTATTTATCGGAGTAATTACACCTAAGAATTCTATAAACTAGTGTAGATAATATAATTATATTTTTAGGGATTGTCTAATGATTGCATAATTTCCTATCTTTATGTGTCACCTTAGGTTGGGATCTACAACAGTCTCAAAAGACATGTAATGTCAAATGTGACATTTGGTATTTTCGACACTGCCGGCCGTGCCTACCTTAGGTAACACATATTGAGCTCCTTCTAGCCAAGCTCTTAGAAGATAGGGGATAGTTTGCACAAAATGTCCTTAATTCAAAGTCCATATTCTAGAACTGATCTCAAACGTGATCATGAACACGAGGTAAGTTTTGAATTCTTATGTTCCCCCGAAAAGCAGTGATTTGAAACAGTGCGTCATGTTCATCATTTTATGTTTTATGATTGAATCATGTTGTGAGAATTTTATTTAAAAATACGTACCTACCATCATTAAGTCATGAACAAAGTTCTACAAAATCAGTTGTTCTAGGCCTGCATTAAAAGTTCATGAGTTATTATTATTAATTAAAGCGTAACTTTACAAGCTAGTTATTCAATCTACTACACAATTTACAAGTCTTTGATAAATGTTATTAAACTACGGGAGTAGATGCACCCCTTTGGCAAAACATACGAATTCAATTTCACCTTGTATTTTCACATTTTTAAACCCAAGTCTCTACTCAGTTTGAGCTTTGTTTCGTTTTAGTATACGGGTCTAAATCAAGATCAGTTAGTCAGTGAAATGACAATATTTTCATAATAGATTTGTGTATATATATTTTTTACCGCACAGTACCTACTTAATCATAATATATTGTGTCATTTTAACCGCTTAGTTTGTTTGAGTGTTATATTTTAAACTTAATAAAAATAAATAAAAACAAAATAATTATTTCCTCGATATTCTTTAATCTCACTATCACACTAATATTATAAGTGCGAAAGTTTTTGTGTGTCTGTTCCCACTCAAATCCGTCACGGCTGAACGGATTTGGATGAAACTTGGAATAAACATAGTTTGTGACCTGGATAATCATATAGGCTACTTATTATTATATGCTACTTATATTCCCGCCACGGGACAAATGTTTGCATGTTCTGCAGATTTTTGTCGCGGCTCTGGCTGTTTTCTATGTATGATATGTAAAAAACAACACTGTTTAAATGTAGTATATCAACCATGTGGTTCCCATAATACAAGCTCTACTTAGTTTGGGTCTGCATGATGCTGTGTGATAACGTCCAGCATTATTTATTTATTTAAAAAATAAAACTTTTATTTTGTGTCACAAAGTACACAAGCAGATACAGTATATATAAATAAAAATAATGCTAGACATTGTCAAACAGCATCATTCAGCGCTAGCCCCAAACTAAGCAGGGCTTGTATTTTTTTATTGTAAACATAGAAAACCAGACAAGATATGCAATGATTTTCAAATCATTATAAACATTTGTCACGCGGCGTGAATCGAACCCGCAACCTTCTCTTTTCCACAGAGGTCGTCAAAATAAAGGCGCTTTTTGTAATAAAATGTTATTTCGACTGCCTGAATATTTTGGTTCTTGGTGCCTAAAATACAGAGCCTATTATTTTACTTCTCTACCTACTAACTGCTACCTTTAAAAGGATACAGTGAATCATACTGCGCAACTCTTTACCTAATCCTGTGAGGCCGTTCAAAGGATATACATAAAGGTAACTCGTATTGTACTGACACGCCTTGGTGTGTGAAAACATAATATCCAATTAAAATTGCATGTAGCGTGGAACAATGCGTCTAATTATCTTGAAATCTATCGAACTACCTACTTATTTTTAGGTTTAGGTTACGGTTTGTAAGTATCTAATACCTATACTTAGGTACTGAAAAATACTAAGTATTCATCTACTTTACTTAGGTATCTACAATAGGTATTTATCTAATTGGGTATCCCGCCAGGCACTTTGGTGACACTGGAAATGTTCGGAAGATGGGATATGGTGCGTGGTTTGGATTGCCTTAGGTGGTGAGGGTTTATAGTAAGCATGACTTTTTTAATAGTAGGTACCTACCTAGTTTTAAAAGTAAATCAAATACGTAATTTTAAGGAGCGTGTAGAAAGGTATAGGACCCAATGCTTGTAGCAGTAAAATAAAGGTTCAGGTTCGAATCTCAGTCAAATAAATAAATAATAAATAAATAATCCTGGACTTTATCACACAACATCATGTAGCCCCAAACTAAGTAGAGCTTGTATTATGGGAACCACATGATTGATATACTACATAGATTTTTTTTTTATAAATACATACATATCATACATAGAAAACACCCAGACCCGAGACAAATATCTGCAGAACATGCAAACATTTGTCCCGCAGCGGGAATCGAACCCGCAACCTTCTGCGTCACAGGCGGGCCTTCGCCCACTGCGCCACAAAGGTCGTCATTGTAAGGTCTCCTGCTTGATAACTAAACTATCCTTCACTACTTTACCCCAGTATAGAGTTTCAGCAAATCTATTGCGGAAACCAAGGGAAAAAAAGGGAGGGGGTAGTCAGGAGGCTAATCCAAATATTCGTTACAAGACCACACTTTGCAAATTGCAGGCAGTTAAAATTCCACGTTGCAAACCCTTTGCCGGTTTTATTGGAACTGTAAAGTTTGCTAAATCACTTCACTTAACTTTTTATTAACTGGCTTCTGGGACAGTCCTCCACAATTTCGTTCGTATCAAGTATAATCATTATTCATAATAATATAAGGCAACGTAGTACGGTTTATAAGTCCAGTCGTCCAGTCTTCAGTCAGCGAAAAATTTTCTTCATCGGAGAAATTCAGTCCAAATTAGCTACTATTCAATTTCAATAAACTTGTGCCTTATTATTAAGGTTAGTTAAATTGCCAAACGGTTTCAATAATATAAATCAGAAAATGCTAGAAAATTAGATAAAATAAAAACAACGCAACCGTCGTTCACGATGAAAAAAATGGTTCCAGTTTGCTAAATAAAAGTTGATACGTGGGATATTGACCTTAATGATGACGACCAACGACGACCAATGATGAGCGATGACTAAACCAAAATGGCTTTTCATTGGTTGGACAAACTAAATTGGTTTTGATATCAACCTATATTTAACAAACTGTAACCAAACCTTTAGATTTTTTAGTTTTAAGGCATTACATAAAACCTTATAAAGGCTAGGTAGGATCTAGGTACATACCTACGAAAAGTTACAAGTGCATTGTTCTAGAACCAGTCATCCTTCCACGGAGTGTGACGGGGTCCGATTGCTCCAGCTACGAGTAAATGCAGTAGTATTAACATGTTACAATAATGGTAAGAAAGAGTTGTATTGTGATTATATACAGTGGCAAAATGTTACCTCATTGAGGGCAGCCAGCTTTTATTTTGTAGTTAGATTCAAATCCAGAGTCCAGAGTGAATCAGTTCCTTCTAGGCAAGCGTGCTCCATCTTAGACAACATCTTCACCTGTTTCAGGTGTGATAGTTATTGTCAAACGCTTGACTATTTTGTGTAAAAAATAAGATGGTTTTGTTCTAAGGAAATTAAAGGTTTATTTTGAGGAAAAAAAACAATTGCATTTTCAGAATAAAAAAAAAATTAAAGCCTAGAAAATGACATTTGTCAAAAAAACAAGTTGTCAAGTTGGTCTCAATCGACTCTATTTTCCAAAAGGAACAGGGTGCTTACTACCGAGCCAAATCGAGAACGGGATTAGGATTTGACTTCTGTCATTTGGTAGTATTGAAAGCCTGCCTCGTACTCGTACAAAAAATGATAACTTGCGGAATTTGAATCGAGATTAGGATAGACTTGTCTATTTTTGACACTGTTGACGTCGATAAATTTGAAATTGATCGAGTTTACTATTGAGCTTTTACAGTTTTGTGAAAGTAACTTTTTAGCGATCGAGGATTTTAATCATGATGAAGTTTGAAAAAACTAGGTAAAAAAATTAGGAGGTAGTCTGAGGCAAAACCAAACATTATTTTGGTACATAACTATGTGCTTGTGCGCTAAATTAATAAATAATCTTCTAAGTAGGTAGGTACATACAAATTATCTGTTATTAATATTCACTGGAATTGCTACCTATAACAAAAACTTATTTTCGAGGTACAAATTTAGATAAATACTGAAAATGCTGCTGTGCGTTTGCAAGACAAACAGCAATCTTACCCTCTTGACGTTTAATCTGGCGGGTCACCTTTCAATGTCGAATAATTATAATAACTGTCGAATAATTATAATAAGTTAACTATTTTTAAATAAAATATGAAATATTACGAAATTTATCTAAACAAAGAAAATATAATTAATAGTCATCATTTTCGAGTATTGCTCACGTTATTTACAGGTCGAAAATTTACAATACACTAATAAAAAATATATATTTGTGAGGATGTGGCTCCGCCATCTTAACTTTCGAGTGACATAAATCCAATTCTAATGCCGTTCTCGATTTGGCTCGGTGGTAAGCACTCTGTTTTCATAGTAACTTACCAAATAAAACCGTAAGTTTTCGAGAAAAATCTCAAATTTTGCCCCACTCTGTATATATCATCCGCATAGATTTTGACTCCAACCTCCCTCAATTCGTCAATCACATCACCTGTTATTTTCAGTTACAAAATTACGTCCGTTTATATTTTATAAAAGAGCCTGGTTAGTAATGCAATTTATAACTTTACATTTGTAAATGCCTAAATGTATTTCTATAGCAATAACACGAAGCGCCATGCAGGTTGTGGATTGCAAGGCACAGCTAATCCCAGGCTCTTCAGGCCAGGAGATGTAGCCGTGCCGGTGGTTTGTTGCACTACGCATAATTGAGGTAGGTGAGGCTAACTTGGGTTCCAAAGATGGAGGTTTAACCCTTTACGCTCCTCATGGTCAATGAATTCAATTTTCAATAGTGAAAAGAGTCCCTGGTGCGTTGCGTGCAGATTATAACCACAGATTATATCGTATTGCAAGTCTATGAATATTTCAGAAAGCATCGAACCATATAATTCATAAGACACGTGTGTCATACTATTATGAATTTAAATTATAATTATAGTACACGCGAGCCGTCCATGTTATGTCATTATCATAATTTATGTACTGTATTTACACGGAAAACCTGCAACTGTTTTGACTGTACCGGACTCTAGGAATCAGCCTTCACTGGTTTGTAAGCATAAAAACTGGTTGCCATCTGTGGTTGCCATCAATGGCCCTGACTCTATTGGACTGTTCTTTTTGACACAGCGTTTTTATTGGTTATGTGACCTATGACTGTATGGTCTATTTTTTGTAATTATTTATTGTACACGGAAATAATACAAACAAAGAGTATGGAAAAAAATATGTACAGAGGCGAGCTTAAACCTTTAAGATTTTTCTTCCAGCAAATCTTTAAGTAGAGGAGAGGCGATAGCACAAAACAGATAGAAAAAAGTGTACAAGAATTTAAGTTGATAAAGTAATAAAAAATAAACGGACCAAAGATATACTTACGTAAATTAAATATAATAAGCATATAATGTATTTATATCTAATAAAAATACATAAGTACTTCATATAAATTTAATAGAAGAATACAAATATAACATTAACATAAATAAATACTAATACATAAATAAATACATACCTAAGCAATTATGAACTAATGTTGAGAAAGATAGTGGTCTTTTAATTTTGTTTTAAAATTATTAAGAGATGGACTGGCTCGAATCCATCCATCCACATCAGCCTATATCAGTCCCCTAATATCATATATTTATTGAGTATTTTTTTCTCGACAACAAATGGCACAAACCAAGGTAATAAGTAATACTATAACTTAACAGAAGTCTTTTTGCGGGTGTTGTATGCAAATACTTGTGAAATGTTTAACTGGTTCACACAAGGACATCCTGATGAGAGGTCAGAATTACCTAGCCTTCTGATTTTATACACATTGATAACGAGTAGGTACTCTACATAGATAAAACCGAGATCGGACAGGAGAACCGGCGCTGCTTAGCCATTGGCCTGCTTTCATAGTAAATGCGGCTTAATTACTCCCCTGAATTTACGAGTTCCTGCTTGAAGTGTACGTGATGGGATTCTCCAAGGAGTCTCGGTTTTGGGTGTGGAAGTGATAAAGTATGATATCGTGTTGATACTGTCTGTCTTGAGGTGCTTCGCAAGACATTGACCGTCTGCCTCAACCTCGACTGTTACTATGTAGGTACTGCACACGGATATCTAGACAACCTAGGTATCTACCTACCAACCAACCGTGTGAATTTAGGATTGTGAATTCCGCTTGCTGATTTAGGTTTGAATATGATGTGTTCAATCGGAACATTTTTTTCAAAACTAAATTTATCGTTAGGTAGGCCTTTACTCAACAGTGTAAACAACTATATATAATAGGTGGTTGCGTTACCTAATCTACAAAGGAGCGAGTGGTGCCAGCCCCAGTACCAGTAGAACAACTCCAGGGAGCACTTTAAAAGTAAGTATCTTCTACTTAAGTCATTTGAAGATTAATGAACAACACTTGAATACTGAAAAGTTTCAAGGATGCATAATCAAAGTTTATCTTTGGTTTTGAAAGCTCTGATAAAAACAACATCCGCTAAGAAACTACAGCGAGTAGGTACGTATAGTATACAATACAATGCTTACGCCCACAGTATTGTGTAGGTACCTAACCTACCTATCAAGATATAACCAATAGCACAATAGTCCCGCATGAGCCTCATTTGATACAAAATCGAGTTTTGTATGCTCATTCAATCGATCTTTAAAAAATCGTTTGCCAGCAGCATTTGTGTATTTTTTTACTTTGCTAACAACATGCTTTATTTATGAACTTTTAAGTATTTCTAGTGACTTTACAAAAGTTCGGAGCTCGCTTCCCTCGCCAACATAACTAGAAAATTAAACAGCTGCTTACAAATCTATTCTGCCAGTAACACTCACTGCTGAGTAAAGGCCTCTTCTCTATCACTCCACCCTGGCGATCTTATGCCAGACGGATCCTGCTCTTCTACTGCCTTCACAATATCCTGCGACCATCGGGCAGGTCATCTGCCTCGAGGCCGCCGCATCTCTCTTGGCCACCATTCGGTAACTTTGGTTCATGGTTGGTCATCGCGTCGGGCCAGATGGGTTGCTTCCTAAGTCCTTTAAAAAATTACGCGGCTCGCTCTGCTCGCCACAGACGCCATTTATTATGTCAAGTCATGTCAAGATACTTTGTATCGTAGAGATAACTTTGTTAACATATTCAAGGAAAAAGAAAAGGTTATACAAATTGAAAGTCATAATCAGGTCTAATACCTCAATAATGCTGGAATACAGCATTATAATTATTACGTCAACCAAATGCCTTCTAATAACGACTATCATCTCAGCCTGGATACCCGAGGAACAGCCGCGTTGGAGTCGACAGATGATGCGTTGGCGGGACGAGCTCGATGTCTTCAAAAGAGGGTGGTGGGAGGTTAATCGGGACAGAGATGTTTAGAAGTATATGGAGGAGATCTGTGACCAGTTAGAGAATAAGAAAGGAAATTTAATAAAATCAGATTTAATACCGAAATAATCAAATAAAATTATTTTTTTTTCATTACATTTTGGTTAGTAGGTTAGGCCCTTCTTACCAAACTGTGTTTTCCCTTTTTCTTCATTAAACGATGTACATTATTCAGAATGAGATATTGAATTGAATTGAAATGCTGGAACACAGCATCACCTGGTCTAAACTAAACAGACCTTGTAAGAAGTAAAAGAACCAAATGAATAATCAATCATGTGGTTCCCTACTTACTTCTATAAAGCTTTTTGTAAATAAATACATTTATTAAACATGTAAAGTTCATCCAATTTATCCAAGATTCTGAACAATGGACAAGGGTGATTTATCTCTCGGCGCCAACGATTCATCAATCTGTCCTTAGAAAGATAAAGCTGGAGCACAGAATAAAAACGGTAAAGTTGAACCGTTTGACTCTCAAAAGCACCAGGCAAAAAGAACCAAGGTCAGAAGGCTTAGCGTGACCACCAAAAGGGTTTTTAGGTGGTTAAATACTGCAAAACCTTGTGATGTAAAATAATAAATAGTACATAATTGTTTATTCACAAAAAACATAATATATCTAGTTATATTTTACAATGTACAATTATGCATATCAAAAAGTAAAAGTTGAAAAATCTTACTTTCCTACTTTTTTTTTACTTCTTTTTTTACGTTTGAGTGTATGGATGGATGTTTGTTACTTTTTCATGCAAAAACTACTGAACGGATTTAGATGAAACTTGAAATATCCATATTTTATGACCTGTTTTAACACATATGCTACTTTTTATCCGGGTACCACGCGAGAAAAGCCGCGGGCAAAAGCTAGTTTATAATATTAGTCGGATTGTTAGGATATGACAATCTGTCTTATTCCAAAACGAAGACTAAAAATAGTCTAGGCTTAAAACTAGTATTTTGTATACTAACCCAATTACTTATGAACGCTACTCAAAGTTAATCAATACTTAAAGTTAGCTCTGTCACTGTTTGTCGTTATACAACAGTAAGAGATGGCAATAGTCTAATCATCGTTTATCTTTGTAAGCCAATAATGTCAGATTTAAACTTAGACTATCTTTAGTCTTCGTTTTGGAATCTATGTGATTAAAATTTGTAATGTTAAAAGAAACGTCTAGTAACTTATCAATTATATCTAATAAATCATCTAAGTACTAACTTACATGGAACGAATAAAGGAAAAAGTCTTTTAAAAGGTTCTGATCCATAGAAGTCTCAAATTCGATGGTATTAATAAACTAGCGAAAAAACAGGATCCAAGGAAGTTTAATTTCAAACAAGTCCAACACGAAAACCACTTGGAATGTTGTCCTAAAATATCTTAATTAGCCGCTGCAGATAAAAATGGCAATGATAAATCGCTGACAAAGAGATGGATGCAACGACCGGTTGATTGAGAGGTGAAGAGATCGGGGAAGGACGAAGCTATGCTTGGTTAGATGTGAAATTCAGGACGAAGTTTTGACTTTTGACTAAAATTGAAGTAAAATTTTTTTTGAAGTAAAATTTTTACTAATGAAATGAGCTGGGCCAGATTATTAATTTTACTCATTGTGCTTTTTTTAGGAACCAATGTAAAAAAGTTTACTGAATATTATAAATAAATATTAAATTAAAAATAGTTTTCATGATTTATTTCCTCGTAATGGGTATGTTTGGAGATATTTCTGCCTCCACGATTACAATCCTGCAAATATTATACGGGTAAAAGTTTGTGTAGTTTATGCCTTCATCATTTTCATTTCCAAACCTACCGAACAGATTGAACTGAAATTAGCACTAGACCAGGAATAACAAAAAAGCTACTACTTGTCTAGCTACCACGCGAGCAAAGCCGCAGTCCGTAGCTAGTTTGCTAATAAAAAAAGGTTATAGGCCAAATTGACAGTGTATTAAATGTTTATCAATTAGATTATAGATGCAAAAGGTAGTAATAATTGTTGAAGTCCCTATTTATGCTTATTTTTAATGGTATGCGCATGTCTTTAATTGCGGTAACCTAATCGCATCAAAGCGGCTCTAGCCCCTGATTAAAAAGCTTTTTCTAACTCTGTGGATCAGCTTGCGTGCCGGATGCCCTTCAAGAACTTAAATTAGTTTCTATCTGGCTTTTAAGTACTTAAGTAAATATAGTATCGCTTAACATGTTTTTAGTTGTGTTGTTTTGAAATCCAAATATCTGGTTTTGATATCAAAATAAGTATATAGTACTGGTAGTTAGTGTGTAGGTAATTTATTCTGTTTGGTCGCGTTTGGAATTGGTGTAAATTAAAAAAGTTGACGATTCAATGTTCAATAAGGTTCTAATTGAATGTTAAAGTTTGAAGTAAGAAGTTTGATGATTCATGAATTTTAAGCGATTTTTTACCAGTATATTCTTCAATTTACCTAGGTATAAGGTAACGGGTAATTTAATAACTGTACCTATCTACATTACAAATTAAAATGCATTTTGCGTGACAGCGCTGCGCCAGCGGCGACGACCTCACCTGACACTCTCCTTTCTACAGCAATGGAAACTAATGAAAAAAGTCAAACAATGACAATACACGCCAGGAAGACGTACTTTTTAATTAGGAAACCGGCTCGGTAAAAGCGGTCTTCCGTCATTCGAGGCAGGGAAGCATCGTCGTTGAATTAATGAAGTTAAAGCACGAACCGTTTGCGATGCGCAGACGCATTCTCCCAGTGCTGCCGCGCATTTTGTACGAATCGCGCGTTCGCTCCGTCAATGTTTTTGTTTTCATCTGTCAAAACTTGGGTCAATGACACGAGTGGCGCGTAACGATGATGGATTTTTGAAAATGGAATCAATTGATCCGGTTTTGTTTTGAGGTGCGTTAACCGATTTGCAGTGGGTGGTAGTTTGTGTGTCAATGGAAAATTGTTGGATTTATGTTATAATTTATAATAATGTATGTCCCTTCGCATGAATAAAATTCTATAATTATTAGTTAGATTATTGCCTGTATAGGAGTGTTAATAAAATATTGGCATTATTATTGATGATAGCTGCTAAATAGACACCAATATTACCTACCGAAATAGTAGGCGAAATCTGCGACTTCGTCCGCATAGAGTTTTTATCCCTCTGTCTGTACCTCTTCTGTAGCTGATTTTTCAGGAGATTCTTCAAAGTGTGCAGGAACACATCTTCCAAATTTTAAGAAGAGACTTAAGTACCTAGAGCTTTCCTTTGATTGTTAGTCAGTCAAAGACTTATGCAGCCAACATTTACAGTTTAGTTAATTTTTAGGTACCTACCTACAGTTTTTATACCTTGGTATCCTACTTTAATATATATAAAGGAAAAAATAAAAAGTTTTTATTATGTGTACATGTGAAAATCGTGAAATATTTGTCCCTTTTTGACACCAAAACTATTACTGAACAAGTTGAAATTTTGCACAAAGACACAAACCTATGTAAGTTCTAAACGCATGGATATTTTTAAAAAGTTTCCGAATCAAATTCGTTAGTTTTTATTTAACTGTATTCATATTTCGACGGAATTATAAAATCTTAAAAGCTGTTGATAGTGATTCTGAAGAACACTACGACACAATGATCACAACCAACAGACCCCTACAGAATTGTGTAATTTGGTTTTCAAGTTTGATCAAACTTCATTTGTTAATTAATATAAAAATTATTACATTGCAGATACCTACTTAGGTACGATCTTTTTTTAGGTAGATATAGATACCTACATCTAATAAAAAACTAAAAATAAATAAAAACTCGTGCGTTCTCGATAACTCGTAACTCGTTTTCATAATAGTAGAGTTCTTTGTGGAGGGCTCGTCCGGGGAAGTACTGTCTATTTCTGCCGTGAAGCAGCTGTGCTGTTCCGGTTTGAAGGGTGTGGGTGCCGGTGAAATTATAGGCACACACAAGAGGCTTAAAATCTTTATGCCTAAAGTTGACGGACGCACGGCGTTGCATTGTAGAGCACGTTCCGAAAAAAACGTGATCTACGATGCAATGCTTTGTGATAGGTAATAGTTACCACTTAACATCAGGTGGGCCATGTGCTTGTTCCATCTTCTTGTACCATACAAACTATGTGCCTACACTTTGGCAACATGCCAACAAGTTGGGCAACATAACTGCCTATAAAAAAATCTTCAAAATTCTACTTTCAATGGTCACCATCGGATTCCACTTGGAAACGTTTCGAACATTTTGAATACCCCCGCTGGAATAAAATAAACAGGGGTACTAGCTTTCAGCCACGGCTTCACTCTTGTGATACCCTTATGAAAATAGCTTATGTTTTAATCCAGGTCACAATCTATGTATACTTAAAGTTTAAGAAAAACCCGTTCCCCCGTTACAAGCTAAGCTACCGAACATTATATATAACTAGCTTCCGCCCGCGGCTTCACTCGCGTGGTACCGTGATTAACAATAGCCTGTGTTAATCCAGGTCACAAACAATGTATATTCTAAGTTTCATCCAAATCCGTTCAGTAGTTTTTGCGTGAAAGAGTAACAAACATTCATCCATCCGTCCATACAAATAAACTCACAAACTTTCGCATTTATAATATTAGTAGGATTAGTAGGATGCGCGCACTGCTAAAATATGGAACCAGCTGCCAGCATCTATTTTTCCACTTACTTACGGTTACGACCCTAACGGCTTCAAAAAAAGAGTTAATAGGCATCTTCTGGGAAAGCTCGGACCATCGTCGACCTCATCCATGCCCACGCAAGGTCAAGAACTGGTCCATAATATTTAAAATATTTTTTAAAAGTGAGAACAAACATACTCACACACACGCAAACTTTCGTACTTTTATTGTTACTTAGTGTTATGATCAAGGTAACGCGCGAGCGAAGAAGTTTCTAATCTCTCTTCAAAGTAAATTCTTTATATATTTATAATATTTAAAATATTTTTTAAAAGTGCGAACAAACGTACTCACACACACGCCAACTTTCGTACTTATAATGTTCGTTCTTATACTTATAATGTCAAGGTAACTAAGGTTAGTTTCTATTTTCTAAGGTTAGTTTCTAATCTCTCTTGAAAGTAAATTCAGCCACTGTTATCCTTTTTTTTGTCGGTCTGAAAATGCTTTACGCATGTCTGCGAACTCGAGGAGAGTTAAAGGGGTCTGTCAGGGTCTCCGCCGGCGACTAGCTACAGCGGCCCGACTAAAAACACGCCGTGTTCCGTCACTCACCGTAGTGCTAGTGCATCATCAAACCATTCATCGCCTGATGAAGGGCTCGACGCTGCACCTGCACTTGACGGGGTCATGGGGTCACGCTAGGATTCTACCACGGCCCCGTCGGTAACCGCTGTTATCCTAGCCTAACTTCCCGTAAAGTGGCTTTGAACCTAACTACTAAGTACAACATGAGTACAAAAACAATTGTAGAGTCATGTTTCTCATCAACTCTTCAAATTCTAGGAATCGTGTCTCATTCCTAGAATCATAACAAACTAGCCTTCATAATTACCTAGTAGTGCTAGTAGGTAGTTAAGTTCAGATAGACGTGCAAGAAAGTTTTGAATCAAACAAGTTCTCGGCTTACTAGGTACTTGCTTAAAGTTATGCCGGAAGTTAAATTAACTACTGGACGCTAGATGACAATTTCTTGACATAATTTGACAGAATTTATAAAACTATATTAGTAGGTAAGCAAGTTCTATTTCTGCGGTGAAGCAGCACCGCTATGTTTTGGTTTGAAGGGTGTCAGTGCCGGTGAGATTGCAGTATAGTCTCTAATTCTAATTCTAATTTGAAGTGGGGGGAAAAAGTTCTGCACTGACGTCCCGCATTGGGGTGTATTGTGCATTGCCCCCCTGCTAACCTGACCCCAGCCAGCCCAACTCCTTAAAATAACGGAGAAGAACTTTAGGTTGGTGGCAACATTTCTCTAGGATTCCCGATACTGCCTGCGTTTGTGAGCCTTGATCAAGCAGTTTTGTAACCCGGATTTCGTTCTGGCTTCGTTTGTGGCAGTGCATGACGTGCTCCACTGTTTCTTCAGCTTGAAAGCAGCCGCGACAGGTGCTGCTATCCGTGGCTCCTGACTATAATAGGTGGGGGTTCAGGTCACAGTGGCCTGTAATAACACCAACCAGTATGCGTAGGTCGTCACGCTACATTTTTAACAGGGTGTTGGCTATTTTGTTGTTTCTTCTTGATAGCATTAGTTTTGTATTTTTGCAATCCTGTCTCCGGTCCCACAATGGCCGTATAGGCTCATGCGCCATAATTCCTGCATGCCTCAAGGTGATAGATGCAGAGCGTTGCACGTTCAAAACAAGCTTGTTGAGGCGTATTCTTCAATAATAATGGTAAGATGGTGAAAAAACGATAGTTTATTTAAAACCAGAAAATTACAGTTTACTTTCAAGCCGTCGAGGCAGAAGTGATGAATAATGTCAAAAATAAAAACTTCATGTCACATGCTCTGTGACATGCTGCCCGCCGTTGAAGAGTCTTCTTCAACATCCAATGGCAGGATGCAAATTTTTGTAAAATCCCTTTTTAATTTTCCGGTGGCAGTTTGGATTTCAGCCACTCTGCTTATGTTGTCCATTCTTCCGGGGTATACTCTTAATACTCTCCCTAATAGCCATTTCATGGGAGGCAGTTGTTTGTCTTTGATTGTGTTATTTTGACAAGTAAATGTGTACCTAGTAACGCCGCACAGAGTTCCATTCGTGGAATGGTGATGGGCTTCAAAGGCGCTACTCTACCTTTAGCGCATAGTAAGTGTACAGTTGTTTCCCTCCAATTGTGTGATTGAATGTAAGCGCAGGCTCCATATGCACTTTCTGATGCGTCTGCGAATATATGCAATTGTATATTAAGTGGATCATGAATAAGCACCTGCCTAGGTATCTGTAAATCATTAAGACATGACAAAGTCCTGACAAATGCCACCCATGTATCTCTGATGTCTTCTGGTACCTGCTGGTCCCAGGAAAGTTTATGTAGCCAGAGCTTTTGGAGCATAATTTTCGCTTCCAATACTGCTGGTGCTACTATTCCTAGTGGGTCGTAAATTTGTGATGTTACTGATAGAATATTTATTTTTGTTAAGCGTTTTCCTGATTCGATTTCTGTGATAAAACAAATCATGTCCGTATTATTATCCCATGTGAGCCCTAGTACCTTTGAGCTGTGACTAGGTGGCAAGTAAAAGTTGTTTTGCTGGTCACCCGCCTTCAAACATTGCACTACTAACTTGTTCGTTATTACTTCTCCACTTTCTTAGTGGAAAACAACCCTTGTTGAGTTCTTTAGTTAAGGTTTTATATAGATCTATTGCCTGGCTCGCTGTTTGTGCACCAGTGATCAAGTCATCTACATAAAAATCCTGACCTATGATTTCCTGCAGTGTTGGATATTTACACTCAAGTGCAATTTGTTTTATGCATCTTATTGCGAGAAAGGCTGAGGCTGCACTGCCATATGTTACAGTGTTAAGTTCATATGCCTTTATTGGAAGATGTGGGTGATCCCTCCATAAGATTTGTTGAAGTTTTCTCTGAACAGGGTTTATGAGTGCCTGTCTGTACATTTTCTCTATGTCTGATATTATAACAATGTTGTGTTGCCTGAATCTCAAAAGAATAGCAAGTATGCCATCTTGTATTGTTGGACCTACCTTGACATACGATGCAATCCTTTGTGATAGGTAATGGTTACCACTCATCAGGTTGGCTTCTTCAGGTACGGTTAATCTCCAAGTACCATAAAAAGGGGAAATCGGAGTTTCAGATTTTTTGTGGGTATTGTACCTACCATTTCAGTGCATATATAACAATTTTTAAAATATTTATTACTAGATAGTTAAAAATGTCCAATAACTTGTAGGCTAAGACCACCACAGATTGGATACCATCTAACACCAGGCCGTGACGTGGAAGACCCAGAAATAGATGGTGGCTTATTTTATTCTTCCGAGGCTTGCTGGTGGAAACTAACCATCGAACATAGAACTCTTCCTTGTCTATACATACTTAATAGGTACTTAATAATAATTCGTATATGAAAACTAGTCAAGTCAGACCTTAGGCTTCAATATATTATCCTAACTTATAAGAAGAAATGATATTTTCTGTTGTTACAAAATATTTTAT
The DNA here is from genome assembly GCA_951804965.1 of Horisme vitalbata. NCBI lineage: Eukaryota > Metazoa > Arthropoda > Insecta > Lepidoptera > Geometridae > Horisme > Horisme vitalbata. The sequence continues at coordinate 14,398,780 of OX638100.1, forward strand.
GTTGTTATAAATACATTTCAGGACTGACTTTTGAACTTGGCACCCATTTAGATCTCACTTCTTTTGTAATTGAAGTCAACAACCAAGGCATATAATTACCATAAAATTGAACTTGGCTCTCATTTTACATTTATGTTTTGATGGGATAATATATATCTTGGCCAGGCTCAGATACCAAAATGGCTGAATAATAAATAAATAGATAGAAATTTGTTATGTACTCCTGTACATATATAAGTTACTACAAAACAAAATTCTTCTATTAGTATATTTAGAAAGGCAAAAGTGCGTAAAATATATTAAATACTAGCTTCCGCCCGCGGCTTCGCTCGCGTGGTACCCCAATAAAAAGAGTTATTTAATAGTGAGTTAATCCAGGTCATAAACTATGTATATTCCAAGTTTCATCCAAATCCGTTCAGTAGTTTTTGCGTGAAAGAGTAATAAACATTCATCCATACATCCATACACACTCACAAACTTTCGCATTTATAATATTAGTGTGATGTGATTCTGGTGGACTATCTACATACCAAACATCTAAATTTGTTCAGTAATTACGGAGATACGTGGTAACAAACATTCACAAAGACTTGTTCCCCGTACAAACGTTGCCACTCCCGTTAACCGTCTTAGGGGTTGAATTGCGAAAAATCCTGAAACACATATTCATTTTTTTTCAGTAGAGGGTCTGTGAAAAATTTTAAGTTGGCTGGTAAAGATTTTTCTGTTACCCATACAAACTTTGCCACCCCAGTTTACCTTAGAGGTTAATTATTCAAAATTTGCCTATGTGTTATTCTGGCACCTAAACTATTAACGTACCAAATTTCATCTAAATTTGTTCAGTGGTTACGGAGATACGTGGTAACAAACATTCACACAGACTTTCGCATTTATAATATTATTAGGACTTGTTCTTATTCGGTATGATCTGATAAGCATAATATAAGGTACATATATAGTTCTAGATGAGAAATAACAAAGCCTAATAAAAAAAAACTAAATTTTTATTAGGGCAGGTACCACGCGAGCGAAGCCGCGGGCAGTAGGAACCTTCTTCTCAATAAAATAAAAAAATTACTCTCTTTTCAGATGCGTAAGAGTTCAAGTGTTAGAAATGAAAGTTAAAATGTACATTCGAGTGTTCCTCGTTCTACTAGCGGTGTGTCTGATGCCGCTGGTACTGTCGAAGACTAGGAGGTTCTCGAGGAACCAGACGAACAGCCTATCACGGGCTAGGTGTGATCTCACCTGCTTTGAGACCAGCAGGGCAAGTAAATCTAAGGTGAGTCTTTAATTTCTTACATTAACTTCATCACCATCATCATCGTCATCATTAGTCTATAGCAGTCTACTGCTGGACATAGGCCTCCCCTAATGAGCGCCATAGCACCCTGTCCTAGGCTCGACGCATCCAGCTTCTACGAGCAGCCTTTCGCAGATCCTCACCCCACCAGAGAGTCCTGGCTGGAGAGCGTCCGCTATGTGTGTCTAGCCGCAGCCTCCACTCAAGAACTCGTATACCCCTACGGTTATCAATTCTGCGGCAGCTATGGCCAGGCCACTGCCACTTCAACTTGCTAATTCTTTGTGCTATAACGACCACTTTAGTTTTATATCGGATATTCTCGTTGCGGATTCTATCCTACAGAGAAACTCCGAGCATAGCTCGTTCCATAATACGTACTTATACTTACATAATTATTTTCCTTATTCTGTGCTAATATATCTAGCACAGAATAAGGAAGGTCTCTAAGGTAAGTATTTTTTCTCCTATAAAGATAACTTAAATGTGACACCACTACACCCAGGCCTCCGACAAATAACTGCAATTCTTATTTTTCTTCGTATGAGCTACCAACCAACTCGGATGTGTGATCTGTAATAAGCAAACAGAGGTCCCATAGCTATGGAAATATAATGGAGTGATGTATTCCATACAATAAAAGCAGCAATGGGCTTATCTATCATGTGAATACAAACATAAGTAAATAACTCTGTCTTTGAACTTTAACTCTAGGTCTTCCTTTAAATGGACTTTTCAAATTGAAAAATCCATTGTAGTATTCAAAACCTCGACCCTCGGACAAATATATCCTCTATCGAGGCCACCAATCCACGATCATGGCGTACGGCTTATTAGAATTATTTTTATTTACTTACCTAAATGTTCCAGATAGACTTTAGCTTGGAAGTTAAGAAATTGATTATTCACTCCATCAACATTGGAAGACTCTGAACTAAAAGCAATTAGTTTCGAAAAAATTCAATTCTAATCCGTTGCGAGACTCGAGGAAAAATTTAAAACGAGATCTCGTTACAACTTTTTTCTCTAAAGCTTTGTTAAGCTCTTCATTATTCATGCTAAGGGCTCTTGAAAGTAAATTAATGACTCGTATAATCAATGGTACACATTATTCTTCCTTTTATAATGACAACTTACTAAGATGTTTTCTTTTTTAACATTCCGTAAGATCTTTGTAGTTAGGTATTAGTTCTATCAACTGATAAAAATCTTACAACGGTATTTATCTAGGTAATTCTAGAATGACGTTTGAATCCAAGACAGTTTCTCATGTTTTACGAGTTTTCTTAACTTGGACAGTATGGGGAAATCCGATATCTAGTTTCTCTGTGCTATGGTGTCAGATTTCCCTATATCATCCCAGTTAAAAACATTTTTTAATTATGTGCGATTGATTATCCTTCAAAAATTATGCTATTACTCAAGTCTTCCCTTAAAGGTAACAATTTGTAGGCACGAGTATATATTAGTACCTACAACTCATTACTAGTAACTGTTTGACTAGATACCCAATCTTGAAATTACGAGTATCGAATTCGTGGTTTTAGAGCAGGAGTAATTATATCCCTATTGGCTAATTTAAACCCCCTTTGGTCGAGTAAAACCGGGCTCTGTTGTTTGTTTGAAACCATCTGTGAAAGTGGCAATGAATCATGAGATTGCAATAAAGGAATCATTATTCTGTAACCTCTAATGAAAGGTAGAGCTTCTGCTAGTTCAAAATTAATGCTAATTGCGTTAGCTAGACTAATGAAGTTGTAACGGAAGTTTTGAGAGAATGCCTTGTAAGTTTTGTTTAGTAAGTATGGTTTGTTTTTTGAAGATGCGTACTTACGAATGGCTAGTTTATTCTTATTTAGTTACCTAAAGAAATAAGTTTAAGTAGTTTCCGGAGGTAACCAGCCTATATCAGATCACTGCTGGATATAGGTAGGCCTCCCCTAATAAAGGGGGATATGCCCATAATCTCTTCGCTGGGCATGCGGGTTGGGGATCGCAGGGCACAGCTTCTCGCACCAATACTTTTAATAAATAAAAATACTTTCTTCTTAATTAGGTATCTACCCACATTAAATAGCTACTTAAGCTTAAAATTTGTTTTTATTTTGCACAAATAAGCGAGTTATTCCAAGATGGTTCGCCAATGTTTGGCTGGACTTATCCACCATTATGTACCTGGTAGGTCTAAATAATGTTTAATTATTAAAAGGGAGATTCAAGATTATTTATTAATAAATAATTGATAAATAAAAAATAAATATATTTGGGACATCTCGCACACGGTCAATTGATCCCAAACTAGGCAGAGCCTGTACTATAGGTACCAGAGACTGATAAACATACATAGATACTTATAAAACACCCAGACACAGAACAAACAACCATGTTCACCACACAAATGTTTGTCCTGGGCGGGGATCGATAAGCCGAATAATGTCCATATTGTTATCAAAGTTTATCAATTCTCTATTAGATACAACAGTGTCGGCAAGAATGTCGGGCGATGGAGCAGAAGCCAGGCACCTGCCCCATCCAGGACAGCCCTAAGTGGGCAGCGGCGTGCGTCGAAACATGCGATTCAGACTCCCAGTGCGATGGCACGTACAGGTGCTGTCATCAAGGATGTGGGACGTCATGCAGCGAGCCAACAGATCTCTTGACTTTGTCAGGTAAAGACTTAAAAAAGCACTCCAATATAGTTAATATAGCACGTAGGAACTAGGCACTCTCATCGGTCTACACACTTTAAATAAATAAATAATGCGGGACGTAATCACACAGCATTATGTAGCCCCAAACTAAGCAGAGTTTGTACTATGGGAACCACATGATTAATATACTAAACATTTATACATTTGTAAATACATGCATATCATACATAGAAAACACCCAGACTCGAGACAAATATCTACAAAACATGCAAACATTGGTCCCGCGGCGGGAATCGAACCCGCAATCTTCTGCGTCTCAGGCGGACCTTCGCCCACTGCGCCACAGATGCCTTTGGACGAACTGTAGGTAAGGGGTTCCAACCTCCATTTAGTTTTTATTTCTTTCTTTTCTTAAGTACCTATACGTTATGTCTTTTTTATACCACTCAATTAGCTTGGACTCGTTATTAGATTTATCCAAATCTTATCATATTTTATATGTATCTTAAACTTAGCAGAACTACTTGAATATATCAAGACGGGCGCTGAGGCTACTACGCAGTTTTTTTAACTTTTGTGGTCTCAAGCCAACATCACCTGCCCGTAGAGCACCCAGCTTACTGACAAGCAGGGCTTTGGCGGCCGGCTGACCTCCGGTCCCCAGCCCGCATTCCCGGTGGCGTGGGGATGTCCAACACAGAGTATAGGCTGGTGTGATGGTGTGTAGTGCTCTTAATATTAGAGAGTTCAAATTGCTTTATCACGATGATATATATCCCAAAGTGGCCGACTAATTGCGACACGGCTCTAACTAAAAGCTGAAAATTTAAGTTCCCTGGCCTCTGACAACAGCATTGACAAGCTGAGCTCAGTGAGCCCTCCATGCCATGAAGTTTTTTTTAAAATAATTTATAGGCATAGCTTTGACCGCCATCACACCTGTTGGTAAGTGAAGATGCAGTCGACGGTGTAGCTTGCCTAGAATGTACCTATTTACTCTACGCCTGAAGATCCTAATTCATAGCGATCGCATTATATGATGAATATGATAGATAATATGGCCATAATTCCCCTTTTGCATGTCCAGCAGTGAACTATTAATAGTCTGATGTTGTTGTGTCTCCAGGGCTACCAGCCATGCCAGTAATGGAAGAAGCCAAAGAAAAGCGTCGGGGTAAAGTTCAACTCCGATGGTCAGACGGTGTTGGTGACTTGGCCAGGGCTGTTCCGGGCCGGATCCTGTACGTAGTAGAAGAACAGCATCACCTCGGACCAAAATATGAGGAGATGAGGCTTGGGGAGTGGAATATGTTGCTCAGGACAAACAAGTGAGTTTTGGTACAGAACGAAGAGAATATTGTAGGTACATAGGTTCTATTTTTACCATTTTCTTCCATAGGAACTTCAGACGCCCTGTTAACTACCATCCGCATCAAGTTGATATTCCATTTACTAGAACTAAGCGCTTCCAAACATCATTTATAATGCGCACTGCTAAAATATAGAATCAGCTATCAGCGTTTGTGTTTCCATTAAATTACGACCCTACAATAACGGCTTCAAAAATCTATTTTTGAAGCCGTTTCTCAGAAGACTGGGAATTAACGAGAGGGACGATTGGACTATTAACGAGAGTTAATAGGCATCTTCTGGGAAAGCTCGCCCCATTGTCGACCTAATCCTTGCCATTGCAAGCCTTGATGTCAAGAGCTGGCCCATAACAAATAAAAAAAAACTACGAATCCCCTTATCAAATAGTACACATAAAATACACGTAGTAATGGCGTCGACCAATGATGAAAGATGACGAACACCAAAATGGCTTTGCATTGATTCATTGTTCGTCGTCATGCCAATATCAACGTATATAATAAACTGTATTATTTTATACCTATACATAGGAAGCATAGAACCGAGTGACTACCTAATTATAAGAAAATACTTCCATTCTAAACAACAGGAACATTATACAAACAAAACACCTCCGAGCAATAGAAAGTACGTAGGTACATAAGCACTGAGACATGCAATGTAATATATATCTACCTAAAATACTAGAAGCAGCACGATTTTTATGTTACGTTTAATAACCGTAACAATCAAGACGCTAAACATAGAGTGCTCATTAAGTTTAGCAGTATACATAATAAAAAAACGCGACGGCTTTTAGTGGCTGCAAAATATGCAAAATATAATACCGCGCTGTCACGATTGCCATGGATATCACAACACAACCACATCAATAAGAACACACGTCCACTGCTGGACGCAGGCCTTCCTCCTTTAATAAGGAGGGTATGCCCATAATCCCAAGCTGGGCATGCGGTTAGGGGATCGCAGGGCACAGCTTGTCGCACCGCCGATGGTGATGCCCGTTAGCAGTCAGGTGATCTAGCTATGCAGATGGTAGAGAGCGCTATGCCGCAATCAGCCAGCCAGAGCCCTGTTTGATAAATTAGCAAGGTACACCGCGGGCAGGTGAGATCGGCTTAGGTTCTCAACATGGAGGGTTGAATTGGAACCCCTTACATAGGGATGTAAAACCTACTGGGTGATAGGGATCACCCAGTAGGTTTTAATAGAGTGTTCCTAAGTATATCTAAATGGCAAACGTTCTTTGACACTTCCAGAACCAAAGTCTCACTGCGGGAAGTCCTGAAGCCAGGCCGGTGGTATCGCTTCAGGGTTGCTGCGGTCAGCGCATCAGGAACACGTGGTTTTTCTAAACCGAACCCACCCTTTACTCCGAGACGCGGCCCAAGACCTCCTCCCAAACCAAAGAAGCTGAAGGTCCGACCCGTGAAGATGGAAAATGGTAAGGAAAAAAACTCTTTAATGTACTCACACCAATATAAACATAACAATAAAAAGCGGCGATCGCTTAAAGCGATCTCTTCCAGACATCCTAGAAGTGTCAATGAATCGGCAGAAATGTTACAGCCAACAGAAGTAACAGTTCTCAGAACCATTTACTATACTAGTAAGAACTTATTAATGTTGTAAAGAAAAAGAAAAGAAAAGGCTGGCATCAAGTATAGCTCGTAAAATACGAAACCATGGGAAATGTGAAGACTTTGTTCAGGCGACAAGATAAACTAAACACAGCAGTAAACTTACCTAACTTTGGACATGTTGTCTAGATCATCTTTAGTTAAATAAAGTAGCCCAAGGCATAAATACAACAAGTACTATAACCACTTTAAATTTTCATGAGTGTATATTTTGTTGATGATTCATAAATAAATAAATAATTATAAAACTATACTTTACCTACTGATAATGGTGAAATACCTAAATAAAGTATAACAAAATCTACACTATATAATATTATAAAGAGGAAAAAATTGTATTTGTGTGTGTGTGTATGTTTGTAATGAATAAACACAAAAACAACTGTGCCGATTTAAAAAATTCTTATGCCAAAACTACAATATTTATGAATAAAGTTATCTGTAATGAGAACTATAGACGAGCGAAACAGAAAGATAATGTATTATTATATAATATAATTGATACTTAATTTAATAAACATAATAAATAAGTGATACCTATAAAAACACAAGTAATACATACCTATTAAACGGAAAGTCCTCAACAAAGAAGTTTATGTTTATGAACAAAAAATATATTTAATATACTAATATACATAGGTATAGACAGGATAAAATGATATAATTAGGTAAGTAATGTTTAAGTAGATTTATATTCTAAGATTATCCAAAATGACCTTATGTTTGTTTATAAAGCAAAACTATTTTAAGTATCAAACTATTATGGTTTCGTAGCGGTGGAGGTAAATTGTTCCAACACTACGTGGCTCTGTAGCGGAAAGCTACATTCAACCTAAGTAACATAGGCTATATTTATTGCTAGAGTAGTCCACTAGTGCGAAGCCGGGACGGGCTGCTAATAGTATATAAAGTAGGTAATTGACCTGCATAGTTCTTCAGTTATGTAGGTTGCAGACGTAACACGAGATGCAGAATAATTTTGCACGCTTGAATAAACAAACCTACGCATTCCGTTCATCATAACACAAACCACTTAACCATCATGCTATAAATAAAATAAGTTTTCAGAGCTTTATTCCCCTCCTTATACCTTCTGGGCCAAGAATCACACTTAGGTACTTAGGTACAAGAAATATTGAAATTCCTACCTAAATCCTAAAATTTCTTGGGTGACCGCAATAACTTTTCAATTAACGAGTAGTTAAAGCATTTTTTAACCAGACCACCAGTAGTTAGTTCTATAAATTTAAGTGCAATGTGTTGGTTATGTGGGCTTACGTGCCCATGTTTATACAAAGCCTGATACTTTATGTTTATACTCTTTTTTAGGTACAGTGACTGTAAGGCTGGAGTGGAAAGAACCGCAGTCAGACCTGCCCATACTACGCTACAAGGTCTTCTGGAGCAGACGCGCCAGGGGCATTGGAGGAGAACTGGACTCTGTGCTTGTTAACCATCAGAATGTGGCTAAGGTGCCTATCATCAAAACTTCTTAAACGTTCACATGGGCCGTGACAAGAGCCATGGTTTCCGTAGACATATAGAGTTAAACATTCTTAGCTGCTTGGCAAATGGGTTGCCTTGCAAAGGTTTTGGTCTAATTAGAAGAAAGAAGAAGTTTAAACAAAATGACAAGTAAAGTTGGATGCTGCTGCCCATCCCCTTGTTTTTATGACACGAACAATCTCTTAACAATTTCTAAAGTTTGTACCTATGATTAGTACGGATGGAAGGAAGAGAAAGATTAGGTATTTACCGAAACTGCCCCGGGTAACTAAACGTTGCCGTACGTGTAAATCTGTTTTTCGAAGACTCGAAAGTCTTCTTGTTTACTTTTTTCTACCACCCTACCTATACTCTAAAATCCTACTTGGTAATAAAAAGACAAAAGTGTAAAATGTCTGTCCTGCTTTACGCAGAAACTACTGAACGGATTGAGGTGATATTTTGCACATTATGTCAGTACTTCTACACCTAGCCACTTGAACGTCCGGCCGCGAAAGCTGTACCTCTCCGAAACGTCCCGCCGCGCAACTAGTCGCCCGGACGTTTCACACTACTTTTTTTAGGCCTTTCTAGTCGCCTGGACGTTTGAGTGGCTAGAATAACAAATAGACTACTTTTTATCCAGGTACCGTGCGAGGGAAGGCGTAGTCGGAAGCCAAGTAATACCTATTAGATAAATGTATAAATGTAGCCTCTAGGTACAATTTACTGAGCTCATGACAAGGCGCAATGGCACTCATTAGAGGAGGCCTGTGTCCAGCTGTGGACTGCTATAGGCCAATGATGATGATGAGGTACAATTTAAGTAGGCTAGTTGCCTACCTTCCATCGGAATGAATGAGGACTTAATTTTTCCCCAACAGACGCAGAACCAAATTGAAATAAAGGACCTACAGCCCAACTCTATGTACTTCCTCCAAGTGCAAACCATCAGCCAATTCGGATTAGGGAAGCTTCGAAGCGACAAAGCTGAAATTTTTTACAACACCACGGGTACTGAAAATGGTAAGAAAGCTTAGTGTATAGAGAACTTTCTTATCTTTTATAAATTCACTGCATGACATGGGCACCTATATAAATTACTCTTGGCAGTGGTGCAAACGGCTGCTGCCCATTATGCCAATCCCCTGGTGTATCTACCTATATCTATGTCTTTTGGATCTCGCGCACTGTCAGTTAAGTCCAAGTCCAGACCGGACTATTGGCTGCCTTCAGATATTCTTTGAAACCATTCATTCTATCGTGCACTTGGTGGCTTGGTAGTGCTATAATCCAATAGTAACATCTGGTCTCAGGCATCCAGTAGTCTTGGACTTGGACTTGTAGTGAGAGTCCTTAGTTCCTAGTTCGACATCATTTATGAAAATTGAGGGACCCACAATTCACAGCCCACAGTCAAGGTTCATGTAGATATTTTTAACCCCCGTTAACCGACGCATATTAGTCAATCGAATTTGATGGCTCAACGATGGTATTATTTTTGACTTTTTAAATGTATGATTTTTGAGTCGATGGTTTTAAATATTTTAAAATCTTAATTTTTATATTGCTTACACTTGTTTGTTAAAGAGAGGCCTGTGTCTAGCAGTGGACTGCTCTAGGCTAATGATGATGACACATGTTGTTAAGTGGGTACTTAATCTGACTAAGTTGGTTTACGCGATTTACCCGGCTCAGACGAAAGAGGCTGCGAGTTCGATTCCCGCTGCGGGACAAATGTTTGGCTGTTCTGGATCTGGGTGTTGTGACTTTTCTGATTCAATTTTATTTGCTCTCACAAAAGCTTTAAAGAACTAATGTCTTGTACCTAAATAAATTCTTGCCGGATTATCGTTTTGTACTAAAGTTCTGGTAGCATATACCCGCTTATACATTCTACGGTACAATGTATGTGACTGTTGAGTATTTTTGTTATGGTAAGCCACATAACCTACCTTGCATTATATTTTTCAGACATCCCCCCGGAGCTTTTACAAAGAAAGGAAAATAAAATAAGAGGACTGAAGCTACACAAGATAGTGTGGTACAATCACAAACTTAAGGCCAGAATTTCGTGGGAGCCACTGCCGAGTATACACGAGCACCCTGGCAGGTAAGTACAGTGATAACAATCCTAGCTAGGTAGGTAACAACCTCTTTAAAATATTTTTATAAAATCCCAAATATTTCAACTCAGTCGGTATTTGAACCCACGACCTTCCTATAAATATCGGAAAGCGCTAACTTGTTAATTACATACACACCTAAGTACAAAGTTATAAGGTAAATAGGTATGGAACGTCAGAGCAATTTTTATTTTGTTTCAGATATTATGTGAACTGGAGAACAGTAAAATGTCAAAATCCAAAAAACATTAAGAAAAACTTATCTGCTACAACAGAGGTAAGCGAAGTTACTAGAAATTAATAGGTAGGTAGATTTATAAGTATCTAATACTTACAGGTAGATTTTACAGGTACGCGTGCATGGTAGCGTATTCACACCACAGACTGGCAATAGGCTAAATATCGTACATTTTGCCAATTGACAGTCTGTCTCAGTCAGAATACCATTGGAATGATTATCAGTGCCTATAATAGGTATCGATGAAGGACAGTACTGACTGTACAATAGGTACCTATTTTTTTTTTAATGAAAATCCTGGGAATCAAATTGTTAACTCGCGAAGCGTAGGTATCTGGTATAAAACAATACAATGCGAACTTCCTCGTTACCCTTGGGTTTGATAAGACAAATATGAAAAGAAAAAATATAATTTGTAGAGACTTCGTTCCGGTCACATTCCAACAAACAAATTAAAATTCTTGATGAGGTTAAAAAGTTCTCCAAATTGTCCTATAAGTGATATAGTAGCAGAGAAGATACACAACATGTTTTTACGGAATGTGACCGTAACACTGAAAAGCGAAGCAGTTCTTTGTTGTTTACAGATTATAATGTGGGTATTGGTAATTTTGTAATACAAATACAAATACAAAAATTCTTGTCTTCACCGCTATCCGCTGAAACTGCTCCAAATTTAACTGTCTTCTTTCGATTAATCCCGTTAAATAAGATTTAGTAGGTAAGTTGTTTTGTTTTGTGGTAGATTAACTTTTGTAATAAATGAGATTATTTGTGGAATTATTATTACAAGAGTGACATAGTCATTCTTGGCTAAAACCCCCAGGTTCAAATAAAGAAAAAAGATGATAAAATAATAAAACCCTGGACGTGGTGGGAAAGAAATCTTGAAGATTGGGGAACGAGCCACCTATCACACAACTCAGTCATGACTACATGATCTTCTCTTTCGAGATAGCAAAACAAGGGCAAGCAATCAATTCTAATTTCCCGCACTTTTATGAAAAATTTAATTTATAACGCGAAGTTAGCTGCATTACCACATTTTTTTTGTCTGGACTCTAGTCTTTTCATTTTGAGTATTGCCCTCTACAAACAGAGTTGCCTTCCTCCCGCGGGGGTTTCGCACGCGTCGTAACCGGTTAAAAGTGGGAACAATATAAAACGCACATTTTTTTTCTAGTATATTTCAATTTTATAAATAACAATGCTTTTTCAGCAATGCTTATACCAAAATATAGATCATTTAATATCATGTTTTAGTTATACCTATTAATTATACATTCTATTATGAATTTATTATTATCTATTAAATTATTCTATTTTGGAGAATTATTAAACCTTGACCTGCCTACGTACTGGTCCATTCAGCCAGTGAATTTTCTTTTGTGGTTCGGTATTGAATGTTTACTAATTCATGTTCATGCTTATTATTTATACCTTTAGAGAACATATAATCAGACATACAAAATGTAATATTATCGAATATTATTTTGTTCACAGCAAACAACTTTCGAGATTTACGAGCTGGAATATCATTGCAGTTATATAGTCAATGTCAATAAAAACGATAAGCCGAAAGTTCCTGAGTCTGAACTGCAAATTAAAGTTCCAGGTTGCGAATATTTCAAGAAAAAAGTAAATGTGACGGCTTTGAATTGTGATGCTGGATATTATTAGTAATTCTAAAATATTGTAATTAAATAATTATAAAAATAAGGTAGGAGGTATATTACCTACCTACATGGTACCTTTCTAGTAATAATTAGAGACTTAAGCGTAGATAAGATAATCATAATATCAATCTATTTCAGTAGGTAAATGTTAAATGCGTAATGTAGGTAATAAAATAAAATAAGTCCATACCTCCTAAATAAAATAAGTATACAACAAAAACGGATTTTTAAATCGCTTTATGATTTGTAGCTGGTATCCACCAAAACATTGTTTTGTGAGTCCAACATTATAACATAATAAAAAAGTCATATCATGTAAGTAGGGGTGACAATCATTGAGTGCCTACCTCATCTCCAGAGTCAAATGCTCATGTTCATTGTATATCATGCTTATTAATGACTTCAAAAAAAGAGGAGGTTTTCGATTCAGTTGTTTACTTTTAATGTTTATTGATGTGATGTCGAAAAGTAAGCCAAGTCACTAAAATTGAGATGGACAGGCCATATACTCAGAGAACCAACACCAAAGTGGACGAGAACAACAACCCAGTGGACACCCCGACATAACGCTAAATAAGTATGAGATAGGCAGATGACTTGAAGAAAATTACTGACCCACTTTGGGTACCAGGAGTTAAGGAAAGTCACTGGAAGAGGCCTTTGTCTCCAAAGACACGCTACTCGAGTGACAACCAAATATACCTACCTAACTATTTATTTATTAAAAACTCTGTAGGTACACACGTTGAGAAGTATAAAGAATTGAATTGAAATTGAAATCGATATTAATATACCTCATAACGCCGTCATTTATTAACCGATTCGAAAATTTATTTTTTCGTTTGAAAGGGTATACTTCCCGTTTGGTTCTATTTAAGAAGGAAAATGAATAAATTTATTTAAAGTCGGTGTTTTTTCCTCAACTAATATTAAATCCAAATATTTTGTTGAAAATTATAATACATGAAGATTTAAAAAAAAACACAAAACAGAATCGCGGTGCAACTCATTCATCGGGATGTACCTAATAATAACCAATATGTTTAATCAAGGTAGGTATTTTAGGCACAAGGTTGTACTTAAGCGTAGATAATTAACTAATTACCTACCCTTACATATGTGCAGATAAGTAGCATGGTAGGTACTTTTAACAAAAGATTTTTTTTTTTTTCAGTCTTAGTTCTCAATATTATGGAAGGCATACACTTCCATTTGGAAAGGTTTTCTGTTCTGTGCATAACTTACATTAAAAGTATACATAGTAAGTAGTCTGTGCATTATATGTAAATGTGCATGATGTGGTCACCCATAGTTAATAAGGGAGCACTAGCCTTTAAGATTAAGTCCTATTATTTAGTTTAAGTATCTGTGTATCTCTTGTCGGCGACCAAATAAATAAATAAATTAGATAAGTACTGAAAATATCAATATAACTATGTAGGTACCTGCCTACCTACTACGTGCTACCTTCACATCTTCGAATCTTACCCCACATATTTATGGCATTTTTTTTGTTAGCAACATTCTTACTTTGTTTTGGCATCGTTGAAGGTGACAGATGGCTTGACGGCTGACATACATAAATGTGTTGCTAACTTCAGCTAAAACTTTTGCGATCCTCTTACTGTCAAAAGTAAATAAAAAATATTTTAGAGAAAATCAATTTATTTTACAGTAACTGCAGTTTTTGCTAATATTTATTATTCTGCACTTATTGTGTTGTTATTTCTTATCTTTTTTGAAGTGATTACCAGTTCGTAGTGACTTTTACAATATTTTATTGAACGTTTTCGCGAATACTATATTTTTACCTGCAGAATGCACATAATCCCTATTTGCACCACGTTTTTGTGTTTTCTCTGAAAAAAGTGCGTACATTTCACTCCATGTGCCGTTGTTATCCTTCTAAAACAACAAATTATCCTCCCAATCGTAAGTGACATAGGGGCGTAACCACCCTAGCGCTGGGATCCGAAGGCTGTGAAAAATGTTATTCTAGTGAAAATTTTGAAAGGTAGTGAAAAGTGTGATAGTGAAAAATGGCAGAAGACGAAGTACTCTTTGATGATGTGTACGAATTATGTGAAATTATCGGCAAGTAAGTACTCAATCATTCATTAATGTTATCATGATCTCTCTCGAAGGAAATCTCCTGATTCTAAGAATAAAATTAAGGACAAAAATTATGATGAATTTAGTGAAAAAGCCATTAGGCTCATGTAAAAATTACATACTGCTACTTCATTTATGTTAGGGGCCAACTTTGGTGTCGGTGTTTTTAGGCCACCCTAAAGCCTGACATAGCATTATGACTGAAAAAGCTAGGAGCAACATCCTAATGTACCTTCCGAAGCACAGAAATGCATTAGATCTAAATGCCACTAAAGCGTAACCCTGGTTCATAAAGTGACCGGGCTGAGTGATACATATCCAAGATACACCACTGAAGTACCACTAATAAAACATATACACTCTCAATAAACACAATTACTTTTACAGAATTCCCTTGATTGCTACTTAAAAACCCAATTATACATAAGGTACCTGTTAAAGTTTGGTTGGTGCTATGTTGCTACTCATTCGTTTATCCATCTAGTTAGTATGCCTGAGATCCAGATAAGATATACTAGATTTTCTATTATTCCTGGAATGTAGGGATACACCAGTTAATGGCAATAACTGCTGCCTGAAAACTGAGCAATAAAGCCTATTATTTGCACCTCTTCATCCTTCTTCCTACTTCCTATTCTACTTCCTCCTACTAATATTATAAATGTGAAAGTTTGTGAGTATATATAGATGAATGGATGAATGTTTGTTACTCTTACACTCAAAAATTACTGAACAGATTTGGATGAAACTTGAAATATACAAATTATGTCTGGATTAACATATAGGCTACTTTTTATCCCGGTACTATGCGAGCAAAGCTGCGGGTGGAAGCTGTATATTTAATATAGTTTTTTCCTTTCAACGGCAGACAGTATACTCAACACAAAGTAATAAACTTCTTGTGCTTGTGCGGACACCACAGCTCCTAAGCTTTCCTGCACATCCAAGACACCAATATGCCTTTGTTTACAGTCAGCAAATCTTGTTGCAGCAAGTGTTGGTAAGGGCAACGGCAGCAGGATCTAATCAGACTTCATGAAAACTGCCTAAAAACTGGTTAAAAACTATTTAATGGGTGGCCTATTAGTTTGTTACTTAGGGAATTATCCAAATGTAGACAACTTCAAGTGTAAGATGAGAATGCCGAGAACCCGTACCAATTGCGTCAAAACCAAAAGTATCCCATAAAATTTATTATATTTTATAAATGACATTAACATTTTCTTTAGTTCACGCCGCCATTATACTGCAACAACCAATGATATATTTACGTTGCTATGTCAACAAACATTGATGTGAAGTGTTACTATGGCAATAACCTTAATTTTTAAATATTTTGACAGTAGAATCAACTAAAAACTTATTGGAGATTTTTTTGACGCACTCACTTTAGTCTAGGTACCGAGCATTCTCCTTTATTTATCCAAAAGAATTAAATGTTGGTAGTTTAAAACCTGTATGAAATTGCAATGATGAGGAGTAACTGACAAATAACACACAGAAAACCAAAGAGACTTGAGATTTGATGGGTTTGTTCTTTGCACAGTGTAAAGGTGGTCTAAGACACTGAAATTCAGCCCAGGGCCAAAAACAGCCAAGAATATAAAAAGGTATTTTTTTCTAAATTTTATCTGCAATCAGTTTGTCCAACTATGACCAAATACTTATTTTTTATATTTTTTGTTTGGGAACTTTTGTTTAATAACAACAATGTCAGTTCCATTGTACCTTAATGTATAGTACCTGATCATCTAGCTAGGGTTTTCAGTAACCAACTCATATATAGACCTGTAGAGAATATTAGCTGCGTCTGACGTTTGCGCAGCTAATATTCCCTGGAAGAAGCCCACATCGTGAAAGTTAACTTTGAATGTTTTGCAAATATTTCCCTCATGGATGCACTCTAGATACACTCCATCAGGAGATGGTAAACATCTTCTTCTACTCCACCAGTCTCACAATTTGGATTATGCTCTATTCATCAAAAAATTAAAATTATTCAATGGCATATAACCGGAGCGCAGTCTATGAGAGATTACAAATAATTTCCAAATTGTTGGTAGGTTTTGTGTCAGACTGCAATGACTTCTGTTCCTATCTTTAGAAGGCTGCAATGGGATCAGTTGTGACGGTGTGATGTTTCAACTTTTATTAGTGTTGCAACAATATTTATGAAGTAATTGTTCCTCAGGGGTCCGTTCAGTCTGGTGCGCCGTTGTGTGCACCGGCAGACGGGGCAGCAGTTTGCCGTCAAGATTGTAGACGTAGCTAGATTTACTGCCAGCCCTGGACTGAGCACTGCCGGTGAGTTTTTATTTTATTTATATTATTCATTGGAGGAGGCCTTTGTCCGCAGAGGCATGCAGGCAGATATGATTTACTAATAGCACTTAAGATAATTATAATTTTAGTTTAAAAAATTGTTTAACTGTCTGAATAAAAGGCGTATTTATTTATTTATATATTATTCATCATCAACAATAAATATAGAAGTACACTGCTAAGGTAGGTATCCCTCAAAAATTACCACAAACAATGGTCTTGAACCAATGGTCATTTATGAATCATTTATTTTTTTTTCCTTTCACCGCAACTTGGAGGGTCTCTACATAATTTGTCCGTGTACTTACCTCTGCGCTAACTAAAGATATTAACTTGAAATCCAAATATCCTATGCTTTAAAAAATTGTTTGTAGCAATAAAATAAATAAATAAATAATGCGGGATGTTATCACACAGCATCATGTAGCCCTAAACTAAGCAAAGCTTGTGTTGTGGGAACCATATGATTGATATACTACACATATACATTTTTTTTTGTAAATACATACCTACATATAATTTTTTTTTGTAAATACATACATATATCATAAATAGGAAACACCCAGACCTGAGACAAATAACTACAGAACATTGGTCCCGCAGCGGGAAACGAACCCACAACCTTCTGCGTCTCAGGCTTGACGGACCTTCGCCCACTGCGCCATAGAGGCCGTTAATTTAATTGATTAGGTTGTATTCACTACAAAATTGTATTAATCTAGGTATCTCCCCTTGTCTTTCCCTTTCCGAGTCCCTTATTTTCTGAATATTTATAAAACTGCATATCCTCATCTGAGGAGCTTCCTATTGGCATATAATTTTTTGTTGATAAATATATTGTAGTTTCTGTTTTAATTTTTTTACACCAAAAAAAATATCATGTTATTGGACTTATTCACTGATGTATGTACCTAGGTACTTTTTACTCTTGTAAATATCATTAATTATTCTCTACTCCATTTAAATCATGTCCTAGGAAATACAATAGAGCCCTATAATAAATGAGCAAAACCACTTACCTACATTACTTACTAGCCCCTGAGTAAATAATTTATTTTTATTTCATCATTTGTACATTTATTATGCCCTAAGTAATCCTATAGGTACGCCACTAAGCGTACCTACTCTCAAGCATGTTCTAGTAAAGCTGGTCAAGGTAGCAATCTATATTGTGCTTGTGCGTCATTGTTTTGTCGAATAATAGATGGGCTTTGTATGAGGGCATTTCTATTTATGAGGCTGTCTAACCAACTAGTGGTTGTGGCTTCGTAGACACATTATTCTGTGTATCCTCACTGAATTTTAAATCATAGAGGTCTACCACGCAAAACAATAAACAGTACATCGCGACAATAATCCTAATAAACTTTTCTCTGAACGGAGGAACGAACGATGTTATGTTACTTCGTCCCTGTATTCATTGGTTCAATATTAGCCTGCCTGAGTAGCCTAAAAATCTTAGGTAAGTAATTACTTTGCCATGTCGCGTAGTTAATTTTTTTCGACTATATAGTCGAATACTTCGTAGCTCCATCGTTCCGATACGTATCCAAATTGTTTTGTGGAGTAGACCTTTTGACTTCTAGTAAATTTTCACCAATTAAGGCCGTTTGTTTACTGCTTATTAACAAAGGCGCAACTGTTGGTTCGTTAAATTGGATCTCTCTCGTCTGCTGACGTAAAACTGCAGCCTGAAATAGCCAACGTCTATCCACCAATCAGTTACGATTTAAATATGTAGAATACAAAGACAGAATTGATTATTTACACATTCACAAGTACTAAACAAATTATATTTTGCTGGAAAACTAAATAAACCGACTTCAAAGAAATAGTGGTTTTTCTTCAAATTGAAACGGACTAAACGAGAGGTATAACCTCCTCAAAATAATTTTCCAAATCGGTTCATAAATGATGGAGATGAAAGGTAACAGTCATATAAAAGAGAACCCCCTCCTTTTTTTGAAGACTGTTACAAAGACAAACGTGAGGGAGACCGTTAGCCAATAATAATTAAGTATACCTAATCGTAGCGTTACGCAAAAACTTACTCAATAATTTCAATGACGACATGACGATCACCGAGTAGCTGCGACTCTGTTACAATTAGCTAAATACGTGTGTGTAATCGTCCTTAGTTTCCACTACTGGTCATAGGTCTCCTCTAATTAGAAGGGAATCGTACATCGCTCAACGTAATCCCTACAGCGCAGCTGTTTGAGGATTGCAGGGTACAACTACTTGCAAATGGAAATTAAAATTGTAAGAAAACTGGAAATGCAGTACGCTACTTAGCAAAGCGCAACAAGGGACGTGAGTGAGTGAGTGAGACTGGCTCGGGTTTCGGAGGCGGGGGGGTGTAAGGTTCCACACCTTACACCCATATTCTATTCATTCTGGGCCCATTATCTTGGCTAAATAATCGTAATCTTCGTAAAATTATCCTTTTCAATTTCAGATTTGAAACGTGAGGCGACGATATGTCACATGCTGAAGCATCCTCATATAGTGGAGCTGCTGGAGACATACAGCTCCGAGGGGATGCTGTACATGGTCTTTGAATAGTAAGTTATTATTGAATTCCTTAATTCTTATTCTTTTTCTTTTCGACGTAGCAAAGCTCTTTGTAAAATGCTCGTCCGGGGAAGTACTACTACCAAGCCGTGAAGCAGCATTGCTGTGTTTCGGTTTGAAGGGTGTGAGTGTCGGTGAAATTACAAGCACAAGAGGCTTATCACCTTAATGTTACAAGTTGATGGAGGCACTTCAATGCACCGTAGGGTACGTTCCGAATATTAATATCCTACTATGCAATGCTTTGTGATAGGTAATGTTTACAACTTAACACCAGGTGGGCCATGTGCTTGTTCTATCTTCAGGTAACATGAAAAAGTAGTATATTTTCTTTCTTCTCCGGCCTAGTTGTTTTTCTCATCCTGTACTTAATACTTACCTTGTGTGTTAATAAGCAATGGTAATTTCCTATGTACGTGATTTTATTGAGAACCTATAGTGTCTAGATAAACCTACCATAGGTTTATAGACATTACTAACCAGAGTTTGTTAAAAGTTTATCCAATAAATAAATCTTCGTATGTATCTCTGGTGTCGGAGTTTTCAAGCCGCCTAAAGGCATTCGTCATTGAAATCGACTGAAAAGCGGGAACCAACATCAATCATCAATATTATCATTGAACTAGATTCCAACCAACCAAAACAACCAAATCCGTTCAGTAGTTTTTGCATGAAAGGGTAACAAACATCCACCCATACATCCTCACAAACTTTTTTATTTATAATAATGATTCCGCCCGTGGCTTTGCTCGCGTGGTACCCGGATATAAACTAGCTTATGTTTTAATCCAGGTGAAAATTATGTATATATGTATAAATCATGTGGTTCCCATAACACAAGTTCTGCTTAGTTTAAGGCTACATGATGCCGTGTGATAGTCCTGCATTATTTATTTATTTGTTATGTGTTGGTATTCCAAGTTTCATCCAAATCCGTTCAGTAGTTTTTGCGTAAAAGAGTAACAAATCCATCAATCCTCCCATCCATACTCATAAACTTTCACATAATTCATAATATTAATAGAATAAGTAGGATAGGATAGGATAAGTGGTGAAGTGCTCTTTCTAAATGACTTCGTCGTCGATGTCCGGAAAAGTACATTCCCCTTTTTACCGATTTTTCGACCCATTTTTAGCAGTATTACTCTGTTTCGTGAAGGGTGTAAGTACCCATGGAATTATACGCAACATTTTCCACGCTCCATCTGCCAGCTTTTAAATAAAAATAATAATAACTAGCTTTCAATGCTTCAGGAAATATTAAAGTATTCGTAATTTGTATTCAGAAATATTCACGGAAATCTCAAAAGTTTGATTGAGCTGTTATTAGAATTTCGCTAATTGTAGTCTTCGCACGTCTGCATCGAGTATGGTTCGTCTCCTCTTATAATATGAGTCAGGTCTGCTCATGCCAAAGAAAGCGCCGCGAAAAGTTACGTGACTTGGTTGCTAATACACGTTAGCGATACAGGCTATTGGGTTTTATACGGAGTGAAATAAGCCTCGCGAATAATTCACGGCAATTTTTCAGAATCTCATGTTCTGAATTATGTATCGATATTTCGAGAATTTGGGGTTTTTTAAATTTTCGGTAAAGTTTCTTTCAAGGTTTAATTTTTTACAGTAAATAAAGCCTTGTATATAACACGGTAAAAAGCACATCCATGTTCTTTCCTTCTTCGTATGAGCTAAAATAACTCACCGTCAAAAGATTTAAATTTTGAATAGATACATTGTATTTGGTTGAAGTGGCGGTAGGCTGGCCATATCTGCTGAAGGACCGATAACCTTTGGGGTAAACGAGTTCTTGAGTAAAGACCGCGGCTCGGCAAACGTGGTATAGGACGCCCTCCGGCCAGGTGAAGTAACGATCTGGGATAGGCAGCTGGTTGCGTCGAGCTCAGGACAGGGCGCAATGGCGCAAAAATTAGGGGGCCTATGTCCAGCAATGTTCTGCTATAGGCTGATGATGATGGTGACATTGTATTTGTCATTGACGCTCTTTGAAACTTATAATAATTAATTAGGTCTGTTTCATGGTTCTACGCTACGAAATCAATCTATAAAATCTATAACGAATCCTAATTCGAAAATATTTACTCTCAGTAGGTTAAATGCCAACCGTCAATATTAACGAGTGGCCTTATTAACCCGCATACCGAATCGGAATGCACCAAAATACCATTGTCTGGAATAATAAACTAGAGAATAGTGCATTAATAATTACTATAGTGTCAGTCTTTTTGCCGCTTTATTGCGTGGCAGCTAAAGTAGCTATTTGTTTAATCGTTTTTGCTGAGTGAAAATTCTGTTCCTTTTTCTATTCTGTGGTCTAGTTTCGTTTGTTGCGTGATAGTTGACATTAAACTTTGGCAATTAGCAAGCTCTATTGTTGTGAAAATGAACCATATGATTGAAGGTCACTCTTGTTCGCAAAAAAACATGACAAGCTTGGCACAATAAGATCTAAAATAAATTTTACAATAGCTCAAGCCCGATCCTGTATGGAGTATTAAATAAATAAATAAATAAAAGTAAGTGAAACGCAGGGCTAAGAGGCTCATTGTTGAAGAGTATCTTGATATACCCTCGAGAGCAATGAATCCGGGTCACTCAAAGAATCCAAAAAATCTCGGAAAGTAAGAATGCTAGGTTAATGCAATAAATTGTATTTAATAGACAATTTAATACTCCTTAAATGAAAGTATTAAAACTTCTTAGTTATTGTAAAGTTATATCATAAAAAATCAAATTTGAAAAGGGAACACTGTCGAAGATGGAACTACGAAATTACAGGATTTGTTTTTGCTTTTGTTTGTAATCTGTCATTTATGTTGGTACATAAACCAGGTTGATAATGCTCAATATTCATTATTCAAGCTGAAATCATGTCGCTTACACTTGAAGAATGCACCAGAATACTTACATTGGTGGAAACCGGCCGGAGTCAGCGCGATACAGCCAGGACTGTCGGTGTGTCGCTGTCAACAGTACAAAGAGTTCTCCGACGTTACGAAGAAACTGGTTCTAACCTACGCAGACCAGGAACGGGCAGAACTAGGTGTACCACAGCACGAGAAGACCGATACTTGGTGAACACCATGCTTCGAAATCGCTTTCTCACAGGAACTGAACTCACAAATCAGTTTCGACGCCTCGGAGGAAGTAACCCAAGTGCATGGACAGTAAGACGTCGGCTTGCTGAATCTAACTTAAAACCCCTTAGACCTGCAAACGGCCCTAAACTGGAGCGTGGCCATCGTATTTCAAGACTAAGATATACCCAGAACCACGTAAATTGGAGTATTGAAGATTGGTCGAAAGTTATGTTCTCCGACGAATCAAAATTTATGCTCTACAAGCACGATGGAAGACACAGAGTGTATAGAAGACCAGGGGAAAGATTCAAGCAAGCATGCATCGAAGAAAAAGTAGCCTACGGTGGTGGGTCTGTACTTGTGTGGGCCGGAATTTCCTCTGAAAGTCGCACAGGGCTGGTGATCATAGAAAACGGCTCTTTAACTAGCGTAAGATATGTGGAAGAAATCCTCAACGAACACGTTGGTCCATTTATGGTCAATTTGGGTGAGGATGCTATATTTATGCATGACAATGCCCGACCTCATACAGGTAGGATTGTGAATGACTACCTTCAAGAGATGAACATTACTTGTATGGAGTGGCCAGCGCGCAGCCCGGATATCAACCCGATCGAGCATGCTTGGGACGAGCTAGGGAGATGCGTAAAACAACGAAACCCTTCCCCAATCACGCTTCCTGAGCTCAAAATTGCTCTCACAGAGGAATGGGAGAATATTCCCCAAAATCGTATAAGGAACTTGGTGTACAGCATGCCAAACCGCGTAAACGCAGTAATGGAAGCACGAGGAGGTAATACGAAGTATTGAAATTCAAGAAAATCGTCATAAAGTTCAAAATTTTCATGTTTCCTATTTTTGTTTTAAAGAGAGATCAGCAGTTTTTTTTCTTTATGTAATTTTGTGTAAATAAAATGTATGGTGACTCATATTTTTTTAACTTTCATTTAAGGAGTATTAAATTGTCTATTAAATACAATTTATTGCATTAACCTAGCATTCTTACTTTCCGAGATTTTTTGGATTCTTTGAGTGACCCGGATTCATTGCTCTCGAGTGTAGTAATAAGGCTCGTGTCGCGGGGATTCGCGATCCTATATATGTAGGTGAGAATAAATTAATTTATCTAGCAAGCAAGCGTTACTATGGTAATTTTGTAACGGCAACCCTTAATTAAAACAGTAGAAACAAAACTGTCATGTTACGGCGACACTGACGGTAAGCAGAATAAAAATGGAGGGTGAGAGGCGAGCGAACAGATAGGAACAGCGGGAGAATAAGTAGTGAAGTCCGGTGATGGAGCGGATGGCATCCATCCCGGGACGCAGGATAGAAACCCTTATGCTTATTATGTGCGACGATAACCACGACAGTTTTATAGAATGTAGAATGTTAAATATAAGTAAGGTGGCGTGAGGCTTGAGAAGGGCGGAGGACGCATTCTCATGGACCCTTAGGGTCCATTCAAGAGGTTCAAAGCGACTCGCATGGTAATCATACCTATTTATATTAGCACCGTCATTTATCTGAAACATCTAATGTGCTTGAGGAGCAGATACTCTCAGAATAGTAGTTATATCCTCCTTTTGTGGCATGTATATCATTATTTCGAACCCACACGACATAGAAACGCCACCACAGCTCGACACGGTCGCGAGGTTGCGTGTTTGTCGGTCTTTTATAGATACTTTCGGATACTTTGTACTTCGGACAGTGTGCGCAAGAGCTACATGACCTTATTCCGCCCTTACCTTTCTGACATAGAAACTTCAGACTTACTGCAACAACATCAAGTCGCATGACTAAGCGCTTCCAAACGTCATTTATAATGCGCGCTGCATTAATTTAGAATCTGCTGTCTGTTTTCTCATTGACTTACGACCTTAAAAGGCTTATTAAACCACGCGGTGTTCAGTCTGTCTTAGTAAGACTGTCTTACTGACTAATTAGTCAAGCCTAAGACCGACTTAGTGGCTTACTCTATTTATACTACGCAAAGTGTAAGACAGTCCTACTAAGTCAGACTGAATAACGCGCGGTCTAATAGGCCTCAAAAAGAGGGTTAATAGGCATCTTCTGGGAAAGCTCGCCCAATCGTCGGTATCATCCTTGCCCACCCAAGCCTCTATGCCAGCTAGAGTGTAGGTCAACAGCTGGCAAAATCAAAATATTAATTCGCAAATATGGTCACAGTCGTATTATGAAGAAGTCCCATGCAATGCCTTACCAACTGTAGGCGTGGAAATAAAACATAATTTTAGTAACTAGTTTAGTATATTATACAAATTAAGTAACATGGATAATCTTGCAGTTAAACAATAATTTAAATATTTGCTCATAACAAATAAAAATACCCTCAATACTGACCCAGAAGGGCACAATGTGCCAACATGGTCGGGGGGTTATGCTCTAACCTCCTAGTTTTAGGAGGCTCGTGTTCAGGGTTTGTGCCCGATCAGGTTAATAGTTTCTCGTGGACTGTCGGCTAGCTGGCTCTGTGCTTAAAATTTTATACAAAAACAACAGTCTATTTCAGTCCACTGCTGGACATGGGCCTCCCTAAATAAGAAGGGGAATATGCCCATAACCCCAACACTGATATATGTATGGGTATGCGGTTGAGGATCGTAGGGTACAGCTTTTCGCACCGCCGCGGCTGCTGTTGAATAAAACATGAAATTGGAATAATTAACAGACAAATCAATTTTTCAGGTCACTTTCTAAAATATTTTTTTGTAAATTTTCATGTTAATTTGTTTTCTTTCAGTATGGACGGCTCCGACCTTTGCTTTGAAGTGGTGCGCCGCGCCTCTGCTGGTTTTGTCTACAGCGAAGCTGTAGCTTGGTAATAACTTTTCGTTTTCTTTATTCTTATCCCTACCAACGCCAACCAATCATGCTCTTTCTCAAAAGTCAACAGTACTGCACAAGGTCATAATAAACCACTTTATTGCACACGCTACTTTTCACTGAACGGTCTAGAGCTCTATCATCCAGCAGCATTCAACATATTTTAACAGCAGCAAACAACAATACAAGTCTATATCAGTCCACCGCTAGATCTCCACAATAAGAAAAGAAGATCGGTCAGTTTCATACAACCTGTGACCTGAGACCTGACCATAAAATGTCGCGTCTAGAAATGACCTATGTCCTTATTGCAGGATATCATGTTCAATTAAACGTTTTTTTTATTAAAGCCGGATAAATTTTCTGGCTATTTATTTTATACTTTTAGGTTACGATTGATTAGGACACTGGCGCCATTAAAAATTAGTTTTTAACTAACCAAACGCGTGCTTTGTTAGTGGCAGTTTAGTTTTTGACAGTTAACATTAGTTATGATAAGGCGTTTTGCGATCAATATTTATTATTAATTTACCAAGTATTCCGGCTTTAATAAATAAAGTTATTAATTATAATTTCAATAAGTACTCCATTATCAAGAATATTTATAAATAATTCGCATTTTTAGTCGCTTCTATTTATGGTCAGGTCTGAAATGACCGGCCTTCTTTATTACGTTCCTAGGTTTTCGTTTACATAATATACCTTACAAATCCAAGTACTTCTTAAGGCTCTGTAGACAATTCAATCTGTTACCTCTCAACTTAAGACGTGACATTTGTGATGCTACGTTCTTGCTTAATAAAATACTGTCTAACGAAATCGACTGTCCAGATCTTCTTACTAAAATTAATTTAAATGTCCCGCACAAGTCCATTCGATGTAACCCACCCATTAATATTTCATGTGTTAAAACCAACTATAGACAAAACTCATTCTTATACCGAGCAAGCAAGAAGTTCAACAATATTTGTAAAGATATTACCCCCGTTGATTTATTCTGCACAAGCATAAACTCGGTTGCTGTGTGGCGATTTCTTTTACGAGCATGCATGAGCAAACATGAAAGTAGTTACTAATTTAACAATTTTAAATTCATGATTGTATAACATTAGTACCCAAACTGGGATGACTTGTGATATAGACTGACTGATGTGACATTCACTTGCGTAGATCGTAATATCGTGCTTGATGTATGTAACTTTCATGTCCTTATTACTGCGTTTTCTTGTATTCAGATACTCATTTGTTTTATGGGTAAGTTATCCGTCACATCACCGACTCTGACAGAAGACCAGTGTTGGTTGCCAGCCAACCAACCTATGCTGAGTCAGTCATTTATTTTTTTTGTTTACTTATTTATAGACGAGTAGCTTTCGCTGATGTGTCTATATCACACAGTGTCGAAATGTTTCCAATTTTATAATTTTTTTTGCTTGTATCGTAAATAAATATTATTCTGTTATATTTCTACAGCCACTACATGCGTCAGATTCTAGAAGCTCTCCGCTACTGTCACGAAAATGACATAGTGCATCGTGATGTGCGCCCGCATTGCGTGCTGTTAGCGGGACGGGATAACTGCGCCCCTGTCAAGTTGGGCGGGTTCGGTGTCGCGGCACAGCTACCAACGCCGACTGCACACCGCGCCCCACCAGGTAATATAGAGAAGAAGTCATTTTAATTCAAAGGAAATCTTGTCTCGAAGCGAATCTAGATGACAACTCAACTTCTTTCTTGTCAAATCTTGTCTCGAAGCGGTGACTTGGGACAACATTTACTGAAGGCTACTATTTATTTTATAGTTGAAATGTTTTGTTCTTGGGAGACTATAGTTTTATTTTGAAGATAAATCAACCGCATTCTCAGATTTTTGACAAAAAAAATACAGTCTGTTGTATCGTTGTATCAACAAGTTTTTCTGAATCGATTCTATTTCCCATTAATATTAGGATTTAGCAAAAATATAAAATAAGTTTTTCTATGAACATGACAATATTTAACCTCATTGAAGGCTACCTTTTATTTTATAGTTAAAATTTTTTGTTCTTGGGAAACTATAGTTTTATTTTGAAGATAAATCAAGAGCATTCTCAGATTTTTGAAAAAAAAAAAAACACCAGTCAGAATAGAAAATGACAATTGTTTGTTGTATCAACAAGTTTGTCTCAATCGATTCTATTGCCCTATTTTGTTTCTATTATATTAAGATTTAGCAAAAACAAAAATAAAAGTTTTTCTATGAACAGTAGTCGAGTTCATAGACAGGTTCTAAGATCTTCTATATTTATTTATTTAAATGCCGTTCGTTAGTAATTGGTAAACGCACCAGCGAGACCAGCTGGACCGATATACTAAAAATTAAAATTTTCGTAATATTTCGAATATGAGGTTTTTAGGGAAATAAAAATAGCAAAAATTGCAAGTGGTTTTAAAATTGGAAAATACTGAAAAAACTAAATGATTTTTCTATGGTATTTTGTAATGAATAAGTGTTTGAACAGGACGTCCGTTGGGTCAGTAATATTTGACCTAGACTGAAAATATGTAAAAACAAAATGATTACAACAAAAGGTTGTATTGTACAGAACTGGTGATGGACAACCGACCGCTTATGGGCCCAATGGGTCAAGCCTATCTCAAATCAGATGAGTATGGTAAGAGTGTCGACTGTGCCCTAACTGCATGGAAATAAAGTGCAATCTTCATCAGCACTGAACTGTCTTTTGAAGCAGACAAGGCACATCCTTCATATTAACACGTATTCATTCGAATCATACATGGATCCTGTTTTATTGTGTGTACATTAAAATTACTTCTGAAATTTCTCATTCATCAATTTCATCAATTTGGGATATCTCGAGGGATAAAGATGGTTGGTGGAATTTCGGGGAGACCTTTCCCCAGCTGTGGGAATAAAGGTTGACTAAAAACATTTTTCATTAGAAATATTTTTGTGTTGGAAAAAAGGCTAAAATTATGGCATACAAACAAAAAAGTTTATAGAACTTACTATTAATATATTGACTACCTCTGTGGCGCAGTGGGCGAAGGCCCGCCTGAGACACAGAAGGTTGCGGGTTCGATTCCCGCCGCGAGACAAATATTCATATGATGTGGTATAATATTTGTCTCGTGTCTGGGTGTGTGTGTGATTCTGTTTATAATGTGTATATATTACAAAAATAAATAAGATGTAGTATATCATTCATGTGGTCCCCATAACTAAGCTCTGCTTAGTTTGGGGCTAGATAATGTTGTATGATAATTTCGGAATTATAAAAAAAAAGATTCTGCCTTTAACTAGGTAGCTATTTCTTGCAAAATAGTGACGTTACTGTCCATTTGGTAATTTAAAATGACCAAACTGTTTAACTAGTTTTAGGTCCTTGTTTTTTTTAAATAAAAGGTTTTATGTATTGATAAAATCTAAAATACTGTTACACTTCATAAAACACATCCTCATAATCTACCATACCATAAAAAACAATAAATAAACGGAAACAGCTGAAACTTTATCACAAAAATGACACCAAACTGCGTTGTAATAAAGCTGAATATTTAATAAACTACGTGTTACGCCCCCCTGTGCATATTTTCTAAACCTTTTAAAACACACTATTTTGTTCTATAAGCACTAAGTTAAAGAATGTCTATGACTATAAAGCTGGGTACGGATACGCGTAATCGGGGTCCACTGTGCACTGTAACAACCCTACCCTAACCTAAAGGAAGACTACGTCTAAACCTAAGTAAAACCTAACTCTACACTTGGCCATCCTAATGTGATCGTCTAGATTTAAAATAATTCCTACATTGAGTGAAGTTGGGATAGTGAATGAAATACTATTTACTCATAATAATGAAATATTTAATGAACAAATAAAGTTTAAAACTGAAAAACATGTATCTAAAATTATTATGTTAACTTTACGATAAGGAATCTAAAATAACAAAATACTTATCAAAACTAGACAAGGCTGCTTTACGATTAATTTTAGTATATCTATTGAAAGTATCGCCAGATGACAACCAAGAGAATAATAAAATTAAAACTGATTTAGTCTAAGCTTAAAACTAAAAGAAGTCTCTGGGATCTGAAAAGGTAACAAATAACTTGCATTAGTTTATTTTAAAATTGTGAGTTTTCTTATGCAAAATGACGGCGAAGGAAAACATATTCCAATGTTAAATTATAATAAATTTAAGAAACATGCAAGTCATTTAAGTCTATAACGTCGGTCTATTCTGAGAGTAAGTCGTTAATAATTAATAATTGAGTAAGGAGAAAATCAACAAAGTCGGGAGCAAAACAAGTTATTGAAGGATAAGAAATATACTAAATTTACAAGAGGTTATCTACGGGGAAAACAAATGGAAAATGTGATATTTTTATGGTAATGTGCCTCTACCCCACACACCTTAGATGCCAATCTAAGACATGTCTTAGATTGATATAGAAGCCGTGTGCCTAGTGCCTTTCGATTAATTGTTTAATTAACCGGGTTTTCACCAGTGACAAACCATGTGCACGCCATAATTTGTTCTGATTTAGGGATGAGGTATAGCCTAGGATTTGACCCCACCTGTTTTCTAAGCCTGGGTCTAAGCTTATGCTAGTGGGAGCTAGCGGATAAAGGAGAGGAAAGAAAGGAAAGGAAAGGCGCCTTTTATTCCCAATTAATTCCCAAATATGTTTGAATATCCTATTGATTTCAAACATATTTCTAACACTGATTTATTTAACCCATGGTAAGACTCAGATATATTTATCTGAGTACTACAATGGGTATAAGTAAATCACTAGCTAAACTATCCCCATTTATTCTAAACTAGCTAAAGCTACTTGATCTTCACACAGCCAGGCATGTATGATGATCAATACTACCTTAGCAATATTCCACAACCTAATTATGCATCTAAAGGTGTGAACATCCAGGGTTTCCACACTGACGGGCTGTAAACAACCACTTTTTCAGCCAGGGTCCACCACGTAGTTGGAGTCATCCCTTTAAACTCAGAACCGGTTATAAAAGATTGTTAAGATAAACCTACTTTATGTTTTGCATATCAAGGTACAACAATCGGCCAATCAAATAATTTCATAGTCGACAATTGTCTCTTTATATAAGAAACATATTCAATATTAAAACAGTAGTAGAAAGGCGAATGAATAAATAAAATCCTAATATATAAATCTTTCGTAGAATCTGGTTTGTAAGTTAAAATGTTTAGGCGATAAGGAAGGATTTGAAGGATAGTATATATAAATTATATATTAATATAAATATATTTCATATAAATAAGGTCTCAGTAACTGTCATCTCAAGTCAGTCGAACTAGTTCTCTGCTCTGCAACCCTGTAGAGGTTAATAAAATACCATGCCTATTAGTATTCATTCACTCCCGATCAGCCTCCCGCTCACATCAGCCTATTCAGGAACCTTACAATACTATGCATATGTCAATTAAATATAAATCAAGTAGCAGCAATTAACAACGCCATACTCAATTAAAATACCTGCTGTAAGGAAGGGATTAATTATAACGTAAACAACGGCAGCTACCTATTTTCTTTATCTATTTGCTTACTTCTTAACTATAAACCCTAACCTCTCCTAAAAGACTTAGCCCTTATCTATAATAAGATGGTGCGGATATTTGCCCTAGCAAATACTAAAATAAGCTCTATCTCTAAATACGTTACCAGATGATCACTGACTTTAATATAAATTAGGTCTTAACTCACGACCTACAATTAATACAAACACAGACTCTATTTACTGTAAAACAAGGTAACTGACTCTAAAATATTATAATATCTCACGGTCAATAAATCTACCAGAACTCACCCTGTCCTCGATCTGTCGATCCCTACTTCCCAATCTCCAATCTTCCACGAAATCCCGCTTGTGCTCCCTTTTACGCGTCGAAATCCCTACTACTTTTGGAGGCGTGGATAGTTAACACCTCTTTCAGACAAATACTACTAATAGCCAATCAAACTTAACTTCTTTGGTTTTAAGAAAAAGTAAGGAGTGGCCACATCTATCCAGACTTATAAAAAAAATACCCGGAACCCCACATGCGAAGTGCTGGCGCCTTTGCAACTCTTGACTTTTAGTTTATGTGACAGTTTCAAATAAATACGCAGAAATTATGACCTCTTGAAAATCCATTAGTGGTGTCAAAATTCGTATGTTGATTTAGGTTTTCAATGAGAGCAAAACTTATCAAGAGCCTTTTGAAACCCAACTTAAAATAGTTTCCC
Organism: Horisme vitalbata; assembly: GCA_951804965.1. Lineage (NCBI taxonomy): Eukaryota > Metazoa > Arthropoda > Insecta > Lepidoptera > Geometridae > Horisme > Horisme vitalbata. The sequence continues at coordinate 14,430,500 of OX638100.1, forward strand.
ATGAGAATTTTAAAGATAGAACCCAAAATTATAATTCTGAATAAAATAATGTATGAGTAAAATCAAGAATCGTTACAGCACGCATATATTGGATACGCGTACAGAACCCAATAAAATCTACGAAATGTTTAACATCCCCTTACCAACCAATAGGTTACGAAGCAGACGATTAAACTGGCAAATACCAGGACCTGCGAACAGTAGGTCTTGCTGCCGAGATGCAAAGTGCACCCCGGTACTCAGGTGAGTTACTCGTGCGCTGAGGACGCACTACCATTTGTCCATGAATGGAACCGGAGCTGTTATGTCGCTCACTACCCGCTAACCACTGAAGGATATCTAACTTGGATACGCGTACAGTTAATGTGGACCGCCACGAACCTGAAGGTGATCGATTTATAGCTACCGACTGACCACGGATCGCGCCGCGAGCCAGCTCGCGCGGCACGCGTTCCCCAAAGGGTACGTAGCTGCAAGTATAGACATGGCGTTCCAAGATACGCGTAACCCGACTACGCGTACCAATATACGCGCTATTCGTACCCAGCTTTACAGTACCAAGAAATCGAAATGATTGGAACTGTAATGATATTTCGCAATGTATTATACCTTATATCCTCGGCTTCGATTGTATGGATTGGATTAAATGTAAAAAAAAGTCACGATTACCTTTCGTATCATAAACGTATCTTTAAAATGTAATAATTAACAAAACGTTATTTATTTCATATTTACGCTTTCTAATTGCCCAAAATTTAACGATACGACAAGTTAAAATATTCATGACTCGACTCTGAACTGAGCAAAACGCTTCCTAGCGTTTTTATTCCATGGTTCGTCGGGGGTAAACTTCTTCAATAGCCGGCTACAGTAAGGCAATCATGAATATTAGAACCATTCGTATCATGAGCGTATCATACAATTTTGGCCAAAGACAAAGCTTTATATTCTTGGCTTCCGCCCGCGGCTTCGCTCTGATTAAAAGTCTATGTGTTAATCCAGGTCCTAAACTATGTATATTCCAAGTTTCATCCAAATCCGCTCAGCCGTTATGGAGTGAAGCAACCACAAACATACTCACACACAAACTTTCGCATTTATAATATAAGTGTGATCCAGTCTTTGTGATTGGCCCACACACAGTATGAGCCACTTATAAAATTTCCTAATGATGAAGATTTTTTTTATATACCTACTTTTTTAATGTATTACTGCTTTGTTATTGGCCAAAATTTTACGATACGCTTGCGATACGATTGGAACAAAAATTCCTGATTCGCCCTCAACAGTCCGATCGTTGCGATTTCTTAGCGTTATTATTGGAACGAAGTTCCTTATCGTGCGTTGCGAAAGGGGGCTAGACGGAAAAAATTAAGACCAAAAGTTGTAACGACACTTTGTAATTGTCAAATAGTTGGGCTGATGACGTCATTGTATAAAGACTTGTGCGCTTATTTCAACGGTTTATACAAAGTGCTCATTAGCCTCGCCGTATAGGCTGGGTGGCGCCGCGACACCCAGTTCAAATCGCTGCGGTGATTACGTCTTTTTGCATGTTTTTAATTTGAATTTATGTAATATGATCTGTATTTTAATGAAGACGTGCGACGTGCGCTAGTTTCTCCCTCTCTCTCTCTCTCTCTCTCTCTCTCTAGATAGCTACTTCGTTCCATCCGGGTGTCCCTTGACACCTCTCAAGTTTTTATTTATTTATATGTTTATATTCATTACATTATTATGAACAACAATATTACTTGTAATATTTTCTAGCTAATTGTTATTTCCACAGGACGCATCGGGACCCCTCACTATATGGCACCGGAGGTGGTCTCCAGCCAACTTTACGGCAAGCCCGTGGATGTTTGGGCCGCGGGGATATTACTCCACGTGCTGTTAGTGGGCTATCTACCGTTTACCGGGACTAGGGAGCGGCTGTTTGAGGCGATTTGTCGTGGTCGACTGAGGGTGAGATTGCTTTTGCTTCTAGCTGACCTGATTCTAACTTCGTAACCTTTCTCGTGTATGGTATTCGTATAATGTTGGTTCCTCCTTCACGTCTAGTTTTAGACCAGTAATTAATACAAGCCTACTTTTGCTATCCGAGGAAAAGGCGAGCAGGCGGAAGCTAATATAGTCTATGATGCAAGCAGCCATGTTTTTTTGTGTTTTATTCACCCCTTGTAGAGTTAGAGAGTTGCGTAGTTCGAAAATGTTCAAAGTTTAAGTTTTCTTTCGTTTTTCAAACTTTTTGGACAATTACCTGACTGTTTTGTGTAAAAAGAACCTGCAAGAAAATTACATTATCAAGTTGTTTGATCAGTTTATATTTGAATACAAGTCAGTACACATTAGAAATGAGCTCGAAAACGAAAACTATTGAACGTTTCCTTATTGAGCAACTCGTAGGTTCTGACATGAATGTATCTCAAGAAGTGTGCATGGTCTAGCTGTTATGTGTGCACAGTTATTCTTTCGCCTCTAAAATAATAATAAATAAAAATATCCACAAAAAGAAATGCTCGTCCATTTACTTTTGTATTTCTTTTTAATTACCGATACTGCCCTGTACGTTGATTTGACTTTCTTCCTTTGGTTAAGAGTTCGTTGCAGAACACAGACCTAGCTTTATTTGAAAGGGTTTTCTTTGATTGATTTGGCTCTTTTTCTATTAGTATGAGCTAAAGGTCAAATTTTGTGGCAGTTTTTAGTTGTAAACCTCTGACTTGGCTTCACAAAAACGCCTTAGGCGTGCTTACACACTTTGGCGGTTTGACACATTGAAAAGGCAGTTGTTGAATAACAAAGCCGACTCGAAGTAACCAGGCTAAGCCGAGCGTCCTTTTCCCTGAACTTATATAGACTTAGAATATATTCGATTTTATCACCCGGCTGTGATGAATAATGCCGACCTGCCTGAGTGTATATATTATCAAATTCACACACTCTTAACACAGATTATCTCCTGTTGTTTTTTCCTCATTGTAACCAGAACATCCAGACCCACAAAATATAACTGACTAATGTATTTTATTACCAGTTCGATGCTTCGCCTTGGGACGATATAGGCGAGGCGGCCAAAGATCTGGTTCAACGTATGCTGACTGTGGATCACACACAGCGCATCAATATCCAAGAGGTGCTCAACCACAGGTGGATACGGGTAAGTACTGCTTGTATAAAGTACGATCCTATTAATATTCAAAAAGAATACATGTGTGATGCTTCGATCAACTATACAAAAGATATCGCGCGCCGTACTATGCACTGTGAAAAAAGTGGCATATATTGCTAGCTATCATTTGTTAAAAGCACGTCATACAAGTATCGCCTCTTTATTAAATAAGATAAGACAGAAAATCTAAGTAAGCCGACTAAATGAAAACTGCTGCTCCGATAAGCGCGTCATACAAATATCGCCTCTAGATTATAGATTATAAGACAGAAAATCTAAGTAAGCCGACTATATGAAAACTGCTGCTCCGATAAGCACGTCATACAAATATCGCCTCTATAATAACGATTATAAGACAGAAAATCTAAGTAAGCCGACTATATGAAAACTGCTGCTCCGATGCGTTTTGGCGGAGTTTAAGACAAGCCGCTTTCGGGCGGATAGTGCAAAATCCTTTTAGTTCATCGAAGGTGTGATGTTTAGATGTATGATTGTTCCTCCTTCAAGTCAAATATAATGAACAAATTGAGCTGAATTAACACAGCCTCTTGCACCATCGACGCTGCTGCCCGTCCGCGGTCAGGGTATTTAGCTGTGCCAGCAGGCGAAACAGGCAGGGCAACCAGCTGACTGCGGCATAGTGCAGCCGCACTATGGGTACGGAACCCTTAAAATTAAACAACTGATAGAAAAAGTAGATTGGTCTAGCTTGACATAAAAAAATCAGTCGAAACTTTTGGGATGTAAAACAGAAGGGGCGAGAATATAAAATTATACTGCTTCAGATAATTTCATAATTTCAACGATCGACAGAGTTTTCTCTTATATTTATTTATAGCACAAACTGCATGACAAAAATGAGCTCCCGCTCCTTTTAAATGCTTATCCCCACCATGATTCTACGAGTAGGGGGAACGTCGGCTGAGGTAACAGCCAATCAATGGTGACCTCACCTAGCATTGAAGAGTTTAAATACAGTGATGGCTAGGTACCGGCTCTCGTGGCTGGCTTGGTTTGGCTTGCATGGCTGGCTGACTTGGCACCCAGATTTGGCTGGCTTACGGCGAGGCGTTACAGATGTATAAAAATCTTAGATTTTCCCTGAAGTGTGTGGGCTTACACTCAAAATATAAAAAAAAGTTTTGTCAATAACAATTATTTCAGGACCGCGACAAGCAGAACCGTGTCCACCTAGCGGGAACAGTCGACGAGCTGAAGAAGTTTAACAGTCGTCGTCGTCTCCGCGCCGCCACGCTTGGGGCCGCAGCCGCTGATGATGAGGAGGAAGAGGATACAGCGCCAAGAAAGCAGGCGCTGCTCGAAGAGGCTAATGCAGCAGGTAATATATCGTACTGACGGCATCTGGCGCAGCCGGCGAAGGTCCGCCTCAGACGCAAAGGCCTCGACTCCCACCTCGAGATAAATGTTTGTATGGTCTGCAAATATTTGTCTTCGTTTTTTTTTAATTTTTTTTTATTAGGACAACTTATTCTACTGTTGCTCTTATAATGCAACAACATTTTAAAACTATAACTTACATATTGAACAAACAACAATGATAATAAAACTTATCCAAAAGAAAAACTAACAAACAATACATTTTTAAAACAATAAATATATAAATATTATATGTAATTTTTTGTTTTTTGGTGTTTTCTACGTATAATGTGTAGGTATTTAATGAAAGGGGGGGGGGGGGTGTATTGGCTGTATATTTGGTGTATTCCCACTGCGCTACAGAGGTCGTGCACACACGTGAGTCCATCAATGCCCAGTCGTGACCAAGGCTTGTATATGAGAACTGGCCGTTTCAGACCGGACAGAAGAATGAAGGAAGGATTGTAATAACTGTGTAAAAATTGGTCTTTTGGTGGGTTGGTATTATGGGAACCACATGCCTGTTATACCACTTATATACATTTTTGTAGTATGTACCAGACCCGAGGCAAATATTTGCAAATAATAAACGTTTGTCTCGCGTCGGGAATTGGACCTAGAACCTTCTGGGTCTCAGGCGGACCTTCGCCCATTGCGCCATTGTTGTTGGTGTTGTTTGTAAGCCACTAACTAGTCTTTTTGTTTCAGCCGTAAACCTCGTGGTAGAATCGTTGGATGATGTCGCAGTTCTACAGGATGGGCCGCTGTTTATGGACCCAGACCTATTTCATAGCGTACTCGACGATCTGCAACTGAGAGCACTTTTAGAGGTGAGAATTAAAAAAATGTAAAAGAAAACAAGTATAAACTTAAAAAAAAAAAACGACTTAAAATAAATCACTTCTTACTTCTTGCCCTAAAGAATTTTGAAAATCTGTTCACAATTGATGGAGATGTTAGTGATCGTGGGGCGAAATTTACAAGTGAGGATGAGGTTTTTTGAGTTTTCCGGGAAAAGTACCAATCCCTCAGGAATACAATTCATATGGGACCATCTGTGAAGTATACTCTTTTAAACAAAAAAAAAATTTTGAAAACCGATCCAGAATTGACGAAGTTATCGGTGAACATACATAAAAAAAAGTCGTAAAATAAAGGTTCCGACGAATTGAGAAGCTCCTCCTTTTTGAACTCGGTTGAAAATACATACATACATAATGTCACGCCTTTTTCCCAGAGGGGTAGACAGAGATCACGGATCTCCACTTGCTACGATCCTGGCATAGCTCTTGCTTCATTCACTCTTATCACATTCTTCATGCATGCTCGGCGGTTTAGGGTACTCCTGACCTTTTTTCAGTACGTCTCCGATTTGATCGCAGAACGTATGTTGAGGACTTTATCTTCCAACTGTCCCATTCACACCCGCCTCATATACTTTTCTCGTCAATCTTCTTTCATCCATCCTTATTACATGCCTAGACCACCTCAGCATACCGTTCTCAATCTTTGTTACAATATCTTCATTCACTCCACATTTTTTTTTATCACACAATGCCGCACTCTATCTCTCAAAGTCAACCCATACATACTTCTCAGAGCTCTCATTTCTACAGCAAAAAAATAAAAGAGAGATAAAAAAAACATTTATTTAGTTGGAACCACGAGGAACACTTTAAATCGTATTTTTTTAAAATTTACACCACATTTACAATCGTAACGCGACCAAACATAAAAGAATTGGCAAGAAACTCTGCTTGGCTTACATTTTTTTAACGAAATTATGTCTATGTATGTTTTATACATTCTTATTTAGAAATAAATAAAATAAATAATGCTGGACACTACCACACCGCATCATGTACCCCCAAACTAAGCAGAGCTTGTATTATAGGAACGACGTGACTAATATATACTTATGAATACTTTTTTGTAAATAGATCATACATATTATACATAGAAAACACCCACAAACTTTTATCCCACGGCGCGAACGGAACCCGCAACCTTCTGCATTTCAGGCGGATCTTCGCCGACTGCGCCGCAGAGGCCGTCAATTTATAAGTCACTCTTGTATTATTTCTCTAGTTATATTCTTTTATTATAATAAGATTGTGTAAATATTTAATATGTATTAAAATGGTTCACTGCACGTGTTGGTTACCACTGTAAGTGCAGTAAACAATTGAAAATGAATAAAATAAAAAATAACACATTTCTAAAACTAGATTTTAACCGACTTATAAAATGAGGAGGTTCTCAACTTGTCGGAACCTTTTTTTGATGTATGTTCACCGATATCTCCATCAATATTCTAAACCGATTTTCAAATATACTTCACAGCTGGTCCCATATAAATTTTATTCATGAGGGATTGGTACTTTTCCCGGAAAACTCAAAAAACCTCATCCTCACTTGTAATGATCGCTTTTTTTTTAAAAAGTCCTACTTGTGAAGCTACACTTCCTCCGCAGGTGTATGATCGCATTGCGTCGACAGTAGTTGTGACAAGCGGTCGCGCTCCTGCCGCTGAAGGCCGGCAGCGCTGCCGTCAAGCGCTTGAAGCGGCGACGCGACTGCGCCACGCCGGCGCCGCGCCCGCCGCCGCCGCTCCCGCCACCGCTGCCGCCATTCACGAGCTGCGACGGACGCTGGCTCTACCACACCTCAAGGTAGGCCCATGGCTATTTTTACAGTTTAGGGGCCGTTCAAGTATTACGTAAGCCGATTTATTACAACTTTTAACCCCCCTCTCGCCTTGTCAACAAAAGTAAGCAAAGCTCTTCCCCCCCCTATGCTTACGTAAACATTGGTACCCATATTGTATTTTAATTAGACAAGTGAAGAGCGCGTGGTAATTCCCCTACTCTGTTCTAAGCAAGTGCCAAACGTATCCATTATTTGTGGGAATACCCGAAACTGCGTTTCGTTTTCAAACATAGACAATGTGTGGGGTGCCAATGTAAAATAACGACTGTTGACGTAATCACCATCTAGACCCCCTTACCCCCCTATGTCACGAAAGATAAGCACAGCAAAGACAACTATAGTGCTTACGTAATACTTGAATGGCCCCTTACTAGCTGTCCCGCTTGCAACTTCGCTAGCGTGTATTTATTGACACAAAAATGTCGAAATAAAATAAACATTGAATTCGATTGCAGCGCCATCTACCAGGTCCTATTGTGAATTTAAACCATCTCTGTATCCACTGAAACAAAAAATAAAACAAATTTTATCAAAATCGGTCCAGTTTAGGAGGAGTTCAGTGACAAACACGTACAGGAAGAATTATAAATATAAAGTATACCGTTTGCCATGTCACCTGTTGGTAAGTGATGATGCGGTCGATGCTTTCCTAAATGAACCTATTTACTCTCGCTTGAAGAACAGTAGTGATCAGGAAACATTCGAAACTGACTGACTGAAAGACTAGATAAGTTATTTACGCACGAGTCGTGTCGTGCGTAGCTAATCAGCTGGAATCGTCACATTTCATATGATATTGTACAAGCCTGATTAATAACCCGCGCGTTGATCGAGCAGCCTAATAGGTTGCTAATCTATAGGATCTTACTATGAGCCTATCCAGATGGTGCGTTAACGTGCGATTCGAATTGCGCGATTGCCGAAGATACTAGATCTTCATACATTGCGTCCACATGCAGTAGCCTTGAACTTGAACCCATAACCACACTGCTTCTATATTACGCTACCTTATCTACAGCAAACATTGCGGCACTGCCCCTAACGAAAAATAGGGTAAATACTGAAAAACTTCGTAAAGAAAACAGAACAATTAGTTCGACTGCGGCACTGAAAAATTCTGCAAGAATTGCCCGCACGCCATCTGTTGGAATTCAGTGGAACAAACTTGCTTTATATCTCAATCGTAGCTCAGTTCCTATGATTGTAGTGTGTCCAGATTCTCACAGATGGCGCTCTAGCAAAACACCATCAGACACAGTAAGACAGTTTCGCGAATTCGTATAGAGGGCGCTGTTGCCAATATAGCCACAATACATAATTTTACTTTTGATGCATCCACGTAGGATGTTACATACCTACGTCCCAAATGAAAATTATCATTTTAGCTGTTTTTTCTCTTATTCATGAAAGTTCTAATTAATTTGCTAGAAATAGTTGTTAAATCACCCTTTCATTCCAAAACGAATAATAAGTTTAAATCTGACATTTTGTATACAAAATACCAGTTTTAAACCAAGACTATCTTTAGACTTCCGTTTGGAATAAGACAATAATATTTTAGGACACACACATTAAAATGTCATTTTAACATTATTTTCAGATCCACCTTCCGATCCTGCATCCTCAGTCCCGCCCCTCCATCCATCACGGCAGAAGACATTCATACACACAATCAATACAATCATGTTTTGTTATTTTAGTTCTATTAAATTATTTTAACATTATTTTGGTTTATCATATTTTTACACCAATTTCCCAATTGCATGTTTTTATTCCTATTTATTTTCACATTCAACATCACAAAGGTTGGAACAAGTTATCGAACGCGTCAGTAAGCCTCGACTGACGGGCGCGACTGAGGAATGTATGGTTGTTCAGTGGCCTGAGGGCCAAGAAAATACCTAACGTCAAAGTTTGCGTTAACTCACAGATAAAGAAGAGAACTAGATGAAATCTCAAAATTCTCTATGTTCTGAACATCAACTCATACGGCTGATATCTACTTTCTTATGTCCAATATCATCAGTTAGAAAGGGACGCATCCATATATCAATGCGACATCAAATGAGATCAAAAATTTAATCGTACCAGGGTGCTCGAACAATATTCTACGCAGTTTCATAGAAATACTCTGGTACGAAGTCGCAGCAATCGTATTGAGATAAAGTATGCATCTCTTTCTAGCATATAATACATGGACGTAATAAAGAGATCAACCATATGAGTTGATGTTCAGAGCATAGTGAATTCTAAGGCTTCATCTAGTTGTCTTCTATATCTGTACGATAACTATATTTTTGTTTATAGATGTCAAGGTATTACAAATCCCCGCTAGGGGCGCAGCTCCATTTTCATACAATAATATAGTTAACGCAAACTTTGACTTTAGGTATTTTCTTCGCACTCAGCCACACTATATACGACATCCGTATGCTCAAAAACGACCCAAATTAGCCTCCGCGACTTATGACCGATACTTTGCACATTACATTTAAATGTACAAATAAGTCACGATTGACAGCTTTGGCTTACGGACGCGTCAGAAAATTTGGTCCCAGCTTTACCCCATCTCATTTTGCCATAATACCCATACCCAGCTAGGGAGATAGATAAATGGATGTATAGATAGAAAACTCTTCATTGTACTCACACCAACTTAAAAATATAGAACAAAACGGGCATTAACAATAATATAAGCACAATGGGCGGTCTTATCGCTAAGAGAAATATCTTATACACAACCTGTTGAGGTAGCCTCTTCCCAATAATATGTTTCGTTTTTTTTGTTTTTTTAACGTTTTTTTTCTATTTAAACGGGCAATAACAATAATGCTAGTAAGTACAATGTTTATCTTCTATGTTTGTTAGCTCATAACTCTGTCATTTATGAACCGATTTGGAAAATTATTTTTCCGTTGGAGAGGGTATACTTCCCAATTGGTCCCATATAAATTTTAAGAAAAAATACCAACCCTAAGGGTGAGAAAATTGGGAATGAACCTTTTTTGGGTTCGAATTTTATTTAACGTTTTTTTTTCTATTAAAACGGTCAATAATAATAATGCTAGCACAATGATCGGTTTTATCGCTAAGAGCAATCTCTTATACACAACCTGTTGAGGTAGCCTCTTCCCAATAATAAGTTCCGATTTATTTGTGTTTTTAAACGTTTTTTTTTCTGTTAAAACGGGCAATAACAATAATGTTATTACAATGGGCGGTCTTATCGCTTAGAGCAATCTCTTTTACACAACCTATTGAGGTAGCCTCTTCCTAATAATAAAAACAAAAAAAACAAAAACTTATACACAACCTGTTGAGGTAGCCTCTTCTTAATAATAATAACGGTTGTGTATGAGTTTTTTTTTAAACTTTTTTTTCTATTAATTCATTGGCGACCGTTGATAGGTCGTACAATACTAATAATGCCATTTTATCTGTATAAAGACTTAATCATAAATACTGTAGTCTGCTCAAAACAGCGTATAGTTTTATATAGTCCTCCTCATCGATTTCGATGACGGCGACCCTAGTTATTTTGTGTCTCTATTATGGGCCCTAATATGGCTGGCCAGACCAAATTTGGTTTTGAATACCCTGTCGCATGAATTGCAATAGAGTTGACCTGCAGAATTGTAAGTATATGTATAGAAGGGCTTAGGCCTCTCTTTAAATAGAGATGGCAGACGGAAAGCGGAAACACGGTGGTCAGCATCTACGCTACAAGGACATGTTCAAAAGACATCTAAACGCCTGTGATATCGATCCTTCATGTTGGGAGGAGCTTGCCACACAAAGGTCTTCTTGGCGCTCAAAGATCTTTAATAAAGTATAGTTTTACAGTAGGAGACTGTAAAACTATACGCTGCCAATACAACTGAACAGATTGAGATGATTCTTTTTCACAAATATTTCTAGGGAATAAGATTAAGAATGCTACTAATTCCATGCGGGTACCTCGAAAACATGTTAAGCCATGTAGGCCTTCGGGTGGCCTAAAAATTCCGACACCAGAGTTGCCCACTACATACAAAGAAGAAGAAGAAGCACGAAACCGCGAGTGGAAGCTAGAAAAGAAAAATACCTTTATTTTAGAAAATAAATGATTGTTCTACTGACACAAACCAGCAAGTTCAAACCAAAAGCGAACAGAGCTCTATAAATCCCATTTATTATCTCAATACCAAGTCGGTCTGAATCGGGTTATAATACAGACGCTGCCTGTTTACAACACTTCATCCCTCCAAAAGTTTTATTAAACCGCACGCGTATTGAATAAGAAATTGGGAAATTCTTAGAAGCAAAATATTATACGAAGTGCTCTGAAAACAATAACTAGCAAATTCTAGAAGCGTTTTGTTGTATCTGTTCTGAAAATTACCTACGACATATAGATGACTTAGTATTATCGAATTATCAAAAGTTTAAAGATGCATGCTAATCGCGCGACCAAAGATCTAGCGCACAAAATGGAGGTCTACCATTTTTTTGTTTACCTATGCCAAAGCTAACACACGTACAGACGAGCTACATGATGGGGAGTAGCCGTCTATGGAAACCTGCATTGGAAACATCCTTGTGGAAATTAAATACCCGCCTTCATCATTTTCAACAACAACTTCAAAAATTTTCCTTGAAGTTCTGCAGAAAATGTTTTTTTTTTATTTAATATGGGCCAGCTCTTAACCTCGAGGCTTGGATGGATGGATGGATGAGGTCGACGATGGGGCGAGCTTTCCCAGAAGAGAGAGAGAGTTAATAGGCAATTAACTCTCTTTTTGAAGCACTGTTACCGATTTTCACTGTTATCAGATCTCTAAGCTACGTCTTAAACTAATTTGACACACCGATAAAAAAATTGGGTGTACTCGTAAAATATCTCGTTGCTTCAAAATATTTCTGAGTGCTAACTAACACTGACATCAAGAATTTTAATCCATCAAATCTAAGTTAAATAGGACACCATGTGTGACAAGCTGTGCTAATTTCAAAGCTCCTTAAGCTATATTTACGACAGAAAATGGTCTGTATGTACCTCGTTTTCATATTCTGAGGTGTATAATCGCCTTAAGAATTCAATATGGCGGATGTCAATTTTATAATTTGATCAAAAGTTACTTTGGTTATCAATGAACATAGACTTTGCCTTATGAGCGCCATTGCGCCCTGTCTTGAACTCGACGCCTACAGCTTTAAGTAGGTTAACTAATTGGTTAACGCGAATGCGAGTACCTACCTACCTACCTTTGACCTATACAGCTTGATCGTCCCTTTACTGATTTAATTTCTAAGCCACTGTATCATACGAAGAAAGAAAAGAAACGGCACTGACCAAGCTCTCTAAACCGTTTATATATAAAGTACCTACATAAAATATAAATTCCTTTTTTCAAAAGATGAAACTTGCTCATGGCTCACCGAAGGGAAAGTGGTAACTATTACTTATAACAAAGTGTTGCTTGGTAGGTCACGCATGTGTGTACGTGCGCTACGATGCAACGCACTGCGTCATCAACTTGAGGCACGAAGGTGTTAAGCCTCATGTGCCTGTAAGTTCACCGGCACCCACACCCTTCAAACCGAAACACAGCAATGCTGCTTCACTGCAGAAATTGGCATAGTGGTAGTGTTTCCCCGGATGAGCCGTTCACAAAGATCTCTTGATATAATACTACTTCTTGATATAATACTACCGGAGCGAAATGTATTTAAAAAAAACTTGAGAGGTGTCAAGGGACAACCCGGATGGAACGAAGTAGCTTTCTATGAGAGAGAGAGAGAGACAGACAGAGAAACACGCGCACGCCGCATGGCTTCATTGAAATACAGATCATATTACATAAATTCACATTAAAAACATGCAAAAAGACGCATTCACCACTGCGATTTGAACTGAATGTCGCGGCGCGGCAGCCCATGCCTATACGGCGAGGCTAACGAGCACTTAGCATACATGGTTGAAATAAGCGCACAAGTCTTTATACCATGACGTCATCAGCCCAACCATTTGACAATTACAAAGTGTCGTGACAACTTTTTTTTTTTTTTCACACACTCAACTGATGCCCAAACTAGGTGGAGCCTGTACTTACTATGGGTACCAGAGACTGATAAACATACATAAATACATATTGCAGTGCTACGAATCTGACCTACTTACAGTACAATAGTCGTGTCCCTAAACTGTCTGATCCAGAAGCAGACCTATCGCAATTCTGACTTGGCCAAAATCATACCAACTCAGTTTGTGTCTAAACACACTATAGCCGAAATTACGCAACGTAAGTTCGGCATGATTACGCCTGCAATGCTATTTGAATTACAGATGACACATTATGCTGAAATTACGTTGCCTTATGGCATACAGCCGAACTGAAAAATCAGCTGCGGAAATTACGTCGCGTAATTTTTAACGGACTTAAAAAATGAGGAGTTTCTCAATTCGTCGGAACCTTTTTTTCGACCTTTTTTATGTATGTTCACCGATATCTCCTTCAATTGTAAACTGATGACAAAATTGTTTTTTTGTTTATAAGAGTATACTTCACAGGTGGTTCCATATAAATTTTATTCCTGAGGGATTGGTACTTTTCCCGTAAATCAAAAAACCTCATCCTCACTTGTAATTTTCGCCCTATGATCACTAATATCTTCGTCAATTGTGAACTGATTTTCAAAATTCTTTAGGGCACGAAGTTAGAAATTATTTATTTGAAGTCGGTTTAATATTTTATAAAAAGTTTATACTTGTCGGCATAGTGTGTTTAGACGCTAAAGTTCAATTGGTTTAATCCGAATATGACCGCCCCGCCTAAAGGGACTGAAGCTACTTAACTAGTTCGCACTTGAAATGGAGCCTTCAATATTACCTCTCTGCAGGCTGTATTCAAACAACATTCAATATCTATGTCAGACAGTTAACTTGAGCGTAAACATCTGGATTCAGAACGTCTGGTTAGTTATACTATATTTGACTTTATTTTGTTAGTCAAACGGTTTCAAAGATTCTCAAGGTATATTCGGTGTATTATTTCTGAGGTTTTCCCTACACCACCTTCTATACGAGTGAAAATAAACACCTACTAAGCAAGGTATTTAAGTAGTACAATTTCGCTAACCGCTGACGTGTTTAACTTAATGCATAAGTGTATAGGTACCGCCCTCACGCCCGCTGATTCACATGCAAATCAGAGAGAGAACCAGCAATCAATGAATGCAACCGTCTACTTCATAATTTTATTTAAGAGCTTTGCTATTGTCGGCGTAATTGATGCAGCTCCTTCCATCTGCCTCAAAGGAGCATTTAATTCCTCTTGCGGCAAAAAAAAAAAACAAACAGATTTGTGGAATAAGAATTGGCTAGACGACTGAAAAATTCTAATTAGTCCGTTATTTACAAATCCAAAAAATATTGGATACGTATTTTTTCTTTTGTCAATTAAACAAAAAATAACAAAGATATAGTGCGTTAAAGTTCCGCGCGCCGTCACGATATAGTACATTTTTTACCTAGGCGTGACGTCACGAGCCCCCACTCCCGAACTTTCACGTTCTTTATCTCCGTCAATTTCTATTGATTCGATAAATAAAAAAATACGTGTCCTGTATTTTTTGTTGATCAAACTGACGGACTAATTAGAATTATTATTTTTGACCCAGTCGTCATGCCTATTGTTAGGGAAAGAAATAAACACACCGACGACTGCAGTTTCGATACAAAATCTCACGCATTGCCCTTCTATTGGGTAGTGAGTTTACTTTTCTGTGTTTGAACTACTGTACACAATATTACCCAGTTGCTTTTTTCATTGTAATAACGCTTCTGTATCTACGTTTGTTTCGTCGCACAATAAGACAATAGATGGGCGAGTTCCGAACACTCTTTATACTAGGAATAATGATTCCGTTCTCCCACTGTACGTAATATGTAATACTCGCACATTTGTGTACTTCTCTACTAGGGACTGTAATTACCTCGATATATCGTTGACTGCACATTAAAAGATAAATCCTAGGTTAGTTATCGCTCTAATTAATGCTTTGTTTGGATTACCTGTATGTAATCAGGCTACGCTTTGAATGTTGGTCGCAGGTAGAGCAGAAAATTGTGTGACAGTAAATATCGTTTGTATCTAAATTTAGCGTTAATAAGGTAGATCTATCTATATAAAGTGAGTTTAACTTTCTATGTTATCCCGAAAAGCATTAAATCTACAAAAAACGTCAAATTTTGTTTTACAACGTTTTCAAAATTGATTATTTTTCATTGAAAGAAATGACCAGCAAAATTACGCCATTATTTTACTCAAACCTTGGTGATGCAGCCCTAGCATAGCTGATTTTGTTGAAGTTTGTTGTTGACATAATGGTGATGATCATTGTAGTTTGACTTAGTTTGGGTTGCGATGCACATGACAAGAATTAGTTGGAAAGGTATCACTTATTTTTAGGCGAGGTTCTTAGAACTTGTACAAGCATGGTCCAAATCAAGGGATTTACGGGGTTCCAACCCTCATCTTCGGAACCCAAGCCAACCTCACCTGCACATGCCCCGCTAACTTACAAACGGGGCTCTGGCGGATTGCGGCATAGCGCAGCCTAACAGTGTCACAGTTAAATCTTCTGGCCACAGACGGGCAGCAGCGCGGAAGTGCGAGAAGTAACTCGCGATCCCCAACCCGCATGCCAAGCGTGGGGATTAGGGGAACTATATTAGGAGAGGACTTGATAGCAGTCACTGATATAGGTTGGTGTGGTGTGGTGTGGATGGTCCCCTTTCGGGGTAACATACGAATTTAAACTCACGTTGTATATATTATATAAAAACCAATTATTATTGTCGTGCGTGTGTCTCGTATAAGCTCGAAAATTGGGCCTATAGGAAAGCGTTGTTTTGAATCTACGCTTTCCCATTGGCCAAAATTTTATGTCTACGTTACGAATATATTTTTGCTTATATTCGTAATCGAGCCTCAGACCAAAATACCCCAAAACCATAAAAAGACATTACGAAAGCCAGTTATTGATCCACATAAAATAACACTACAAAGGTATTTGGGTAAAATAGAATTTCGTGAAGCATTGCACTCACACAATCCATCATCCCAACTCCACAAACTGTCAACCCTCATTCGTTTGAGGATAATCGCGAGCTCACATACAAACGAAAATTCCTTCTTATTTCTTTGATAAAACCATTCTAACATAAACTAGGTACAAGTAATTTATTGTAATGTAATTCCACTCAAAGACTTTGGTATCAAAAATTCTTATTGAACTAAACTGGATATTAACCATTTGATAACACGTTTCAATGAATACCTAAAATAATAATGTTGAGAGAGAGAGAGAGAGAGAGAGAGAGAGGTATTTGTTCACCACAAAACAGTACACTAAAAACAAAAAAAAATTCTTAAAACTATGGTACTTATTACTAGTGTGTTAAAATACTAAAATTAAATAAGTAATTCACAAATTAAATTGTAGTGGCGAAAAGGACCCCAGCTCAGCTTAATGCTGCTACATGGTTTTCTGCTGGTTGTTGTTTGTACTCTTTGTTTATGTTACCGATGTTGCAATGCGTGCGGGAGCTCTTGCTGCTCGGCTCGACACGCCTGAGGCCGGGGGGGAGGGCGCTTGTGTCCGGTTTGATATCGGCGGCGCGGCGGGTAGCGTTGATCCGCTGTCTTCACCACTACTCTCGTCACCATCTCCTTTTCTCGTCACCAACGCCATCGGTGCCTTCACCGATGTAACGTTACTTGAAAATTCCCGTTTTTCAATATGAATGAGTTAATTCACGCTAGTTTCATGAGTAAAACAGTGGATGCATTTAGGTTATTCTTGTATTGTCCGGTATGCCACTGCTAAAGTGCTAATAGCGGGTGTGCCAAGAGCGAGTATTCTAAGTATATCTAAGTATAAGCGGCATTCGCGCCCCGCTTAGCCCCGCCCCGTCTCAGTATGTCTCGCGCCTCACCTCTTCTATACATTTTGTATGAAATATCACAGAAATGGCCCCGCGCCCGTGCCTCACCTCCGCCCGGCGCCTCTAGTATTTGACTTGCGACTAATACTTTTTTTGAAGAACAGAAGGCACCAATCTACATATCAGAAGTTACTCATGGAAACGCAAAATGATGAAATTCTACACACTTCATACACAAATGGAACAAAACAAAAGATAAATCCATGTTTTTGGGAGTTCAACAGTCGGACAGTAGGAGAGCCCGCGTGAAAATTTATAACGATAATCCCACGACACTGCTATAAAATACAAAAACACAGAAACCTACTTTGCATTCTCAGACGTTAAACTTTGTCACGTCGGAACGGGAATTCGAGCTCGGGTGTTGGAATTCACAGCTGACACGTCACGACATCTCTTTGAATTTTTGCTCCGGGCGTCGGCGTATGGGCTTCTAGTTGCACGGCTCGAAAACGTTCAAAAACTAACGATACGGGCATTTGAATAGTTTGGACTGAAGTGGCTTGAACTTTGAATTCTTTGATTTGAAACTTAGTGAATTATGTTCAATTGAAGTAGGTATATCAAATACCATTCTCGCATAATAATAAATAAATAATGCGGGATATAATCACACAGCATTATGTAGCCCCAAACTAAGCAGAGCTTGTATTATGGGAACCACATGATTGATATATTTTACATATATATTTTTTTGTAAATTCACCACACCAGCCTATGTCAGTCCACTGCTGGACATAGGCCTGCCCCTAAAGGGGTATATGCCCATAATCCCCACGCTGGGCATGCGGATTGGGGATCGCAGGGCACAGCTTCTCGCACCACCGACGCTGCTGCCAGTCGGTGGCCAGGGGATTTGGAACCCCGTACACCCCACATTTGTAAATACATACATATCGTACATAGAATGCACCCAGACCCGAGACAAATATCTACAGAACATGCAAACATTTGAATCGAACCCGCAACCTTCTGCGTCTCAGGCGGACCTTCACCCACTGCGCCACAGAGGCCGTCAACATAATGGCTCGACCGATTTCAATAATTTTTACTTTATTTATTTGCCTTGAATCAAGGGTGGGTTCAGCACTAAGAAAATTAATAAAAACTCAAAGGAACAGCTGAAAATTTAAATAAATCAAATTATGTAATTTTATATGTCATTTTTTATTAACTCTCGAATCTGGATAGAACAAAATCTGTCGGGTCAGCTTGTAACGAATAAAGCTCGCCCAAGGGCACTGGACCACCGAGTGGCCGACTGGACCACCGAGCTCATTGCGCCCGGCAACTCAAGAGGCAGTCAACTAATTTTAGTTTCAAGGTATGTGCTTGGTTAGTGTTCCAATAAAAAAGCGGTGATGGGCTTGCAACCTGTCACTCGGAATGCTGGCTGCTCGCAAAAAGTAGGCATGTATAAATAAAAAAAAAAAAAAAATGCGGGACGTAATCACACGTATCGAACGTAATGTTTGGACTTGCCTCTGATTACCCCCTTTAAGGTATCCTCAATAGACTTGCGTACTGAGCAATATCTGAAGATATCCATAAAAAAAAAGGGAAAAAAGTCGTGAAGATGTATTTAAAATGGTAAAAATAATATATAATATCTATTCTTAAACCACATTGAATTTGACTGATTTGATTTTGATTTGATTTTTACTTTAATCCTTAAGTCTCTATGGCTACATTCAGCTAAAATAAAATGATTGCATGGTAATTATAAAAAAATCCGCTAAACACTTGATCACGTTTTCTTTGCTCAAAACTTATCGAAAAAGCTTAATTAACACGTTCTGAAAGTTCCAAATATGATAAAAATAAGTACTCAAAGTTTCCAACAAGCAGGTTCTAACTGGCATAAATTATTCACTGAAATTAATCTCAACTATTTATTATTCCGCTAGCAGTCGCTAACTCGCCCATAACTCGCCAGAAAACTGAACTTTCTATTGCAAAGTTTAAAAAAAATGCGGCCTTTTTTATGTACTTCAGTGAACCTGGTAATACGGAAGATAGATCGAGCGCAGAGAAGACAACTCTACCTTATCGAGTACCTAGTTTATTCTTATTCTATCCTATCCTAAACATCATTGGTCATTGACCACACTCAAGACCGAGCGCAGAGAAACAACTCTATTTTATCGAGTACCTAGCTAATACTTATCCTATCCTATCCTAAACATCAATAAATAAATAATAATAAAAAATATACTTGTTTCTTTTATCAGCCGTCATCACAATACTCACTTCTTTCGTACTCATATCATCTTTCACACAATCCATCCATCTTATGATAGACCGAGCGTGGAGTAGATAGCTCTGCTTTATCGAATACCTTGCTTATTCTATCCTATCCTTCTTCTAGTCATTAGTTATTGACCACATTCTACGTGGGGTCGGTACAACATATTTTCACTTCCATTTGCTTTTATCAGCCGTCTTCTCAACACGTCTATCTTACTCATAACATCTCACCAATGAATTATGGGATGTTTCGATGTATAATCCCTGATATTCCGAAACGGCTGCTCTAATTTTGTGATATTTCTTCTATGTTACTACATGAGATTTAAAAATAGCGAGATAGGTAGGTAGATGAGATTCATTTGGTTTATTTGACAAGGTACTTAAATCCCGGTAGCTGCCTTTATTCTTGATGAAACAGACTAATGGTTGTAATCAACTTTTAAATTTAATAAAAAAAAATGCATTTAATATAAATCTTGGTACCCACCACCACCCAGCCTATATCTGTCCACTGCTGGACTTAGGCCTCCCCTAATAAAGGGGGATATACCCATAATCTTAATACCCGGTGAGGTAGAACTATTTACAATACCGCTTGGACTACTCAAGGGTTTTTTTTCGCAAAATTAGCGTTTAATCCTCCCTCGCAGTCATTAATCACCCTAATGAGGATGCGGTTGTTTGAGTCAGCTGAACTTGATCGGATGCTGCATTTTAACGTAATTTCAGACATTTTGCATTTATCTTACTTTACGTAACGCGTTTCATAACTGACTTGCTTCATAGCGTAGCGTTCCGTGCTGTAATTCGTGGGTTTGATAGATATATTAAACATACACGGAATAGACGGATGTTTTCTGTGTTCGGTTGTTTTGTATGTATTTTTTTTATTTTGCATGTTTAACTCGGTTACATATCATTTTAACTAAACTTGATAGAACTGTTTTCAAAATAACTACGGTCGAAAGACCTACTGTTTGAAATACCTACAGGTCGTTTTACAGAATTTCACAGAACTACTGAACGATATACCAAACAGAGAATTCACCTATGGTTTATTCACCTATGATTTATTCACCTACGGTTGATTGAACTATTGGACGACTCACCTACTGATCTGTGGTCAATATTTAAAGTGTTTGTTGAAATTGTATAATTAATGGTCGAAATAGCTACAATATTGTATTCTTCAAGTACCTACTATATTTCTGGCGCTTCGGCGGCCGCTACCGCGATACGCTCGCTACGCTCGCTCGCCTCGAGCCGTGTCTAATCACAGTTCAAACCTAACGTAACCAACAGAGTTCTATCTAAGCAGATGTCGCTTATGATGTTGATTAAGTATGCAGCTTGGATGCAGCTTGGATGAATCAAAATCTGTTGGTTAGGTTAGGTTTGAACTGTGATTACACACGGCGCGAGGCAAGCGAGCGTAGTGGGTGTGTCGTGGCAGCGACCGCCGAAGCGCCAGAAATAAATAGTAGGTACTTGAAGAATACAATATTGTAGCTATTTCGACCAATAAACAATATTCAACAAACACTACAGATATTAACCACAGATCAGTAGGTGAATCGTCCATTATGTATTTCAAACTTAGAGCGAACATCCGATATCTTAAACAAACATAGATCAAACATCTAATATGTTAAATAAACATTAGATTATTCGTTGGTTAGTGCAATTAATTTTAGTTTAATTAAACTTAGGTCTTTTTCTTCTTCGTATGAGCTAGTGACCAACTCTGGTGTCGGAGTTTTTAGACCGCCGAAGGCCTCCGACATGGCTTAACGACTGAAAAGCCGGGACCAACATCTTAACGTGCCTTCCGAAACACGGAAGCGCTCAAATCTAAATGCCACTAAACGGTCACCCATCCAAGTAATGACCGGGCGGAGTGTTGCTTATCCAAGGCGATCTGCTAAGAAACCCGAAGTAAAACTCGCCACGAGCGATATTAAACTTAGGTAAGTTAAACAGTAGTTCATTCGTCCAATATGCGATCTGAACATTGGAGAATCGACCGTAGTCATTTTGGAAATAGTTCTATCAACTTTAGTTATTATTATATGTGACCGTTTAAATCAGAGTCTTGGCGCCCATAGTATCTATACAGGCTCTAACCCTCCCCAGATGGGCGATTTGCTCGCGCGAGTTGGTCGCGCGATTGACATGCGTATCCAATCAGGCTTGCTGAATGTCACGTGGAATGTGACGTGCGTTCATATATTAGCAACCCTGATTGATACACATGTCAATCGCGCGAACAACTCGCGCGAGCAAAACGCCTATCTGGGAAGGCTCTCTGTCTAGTTTAGGATCCTATATGGCTATTATTATTATGAGCCTGAATTATCCCACTGCAAGATAAAGGCCTTCCTTCTTTCATTCCACTCTTCTCTATTGAGCGCTATCCCACGCCAACACATCATAAAGGAGTCAAGATCGTCTTTCCATCTTCGGTGCAGTCTGATCCTATGTAGTCTCGTATTTCTTTTATAATTGTATTGTCTCGTATTTTTGACGGCCTCAGTGGCGCAGTGGGCGAAGGTCCGCCTGAGACGCAGAAGGTTGCGGGTTCGATTCCCACCGCAGGACAAATGTTTGCATGTTATGTAGATATTTGTCTCGGGTCTGAGTGTTTCTATTTATGATATGTATGTATTTACAAAAAAAGAATGTGTAGTATATCAATCATGTGGTTCCCATAATACAAGCTCTGCTTAGTTTGGGACTACATGATGGTGTGTGATTACGTCCCGCATTATTTAATCAGTTGCTTTCGGATAGAATACATCGTCCTATGCACAAAATATGTGGCATCTGGCGATTGGAAAAAAGTCCAGAATTTACGGAGTTTGGTAAAAATATTAAAACAATTTAGAAGAATACCTACCTCAGTATTACTGACCAATTTCCGACGAGATAAAAGGAACTGGGATAAGATTGGAAAAGTTTTTATGACAGTCCTATTCGAAGCGATGATTGATTGTTTTCTTTTGGTTTTTTTAAGTACGTAGGTTCATTCATTATGATGATTTTATAATTATTTTAGGTAGGAATATTTTAACGCCATGATCTATAGAAAAGAAAGCTATTGATACGATGTTTTAGTAAATATCTTTAGTTAACACGTTGACGAGTGAGTGCGAGTCTCGCTAATGACGCTCCATGCGATGAGGAGGAGCAGCCAGTGCCCTAGAGCAATTGTGTTTTCAGCACTCAAAAATTTATTTACGAGACATCATACAATGTGCAATGTTCCGCCGCCCAGTCGCTTGTATGGGTGGCCCTTTAGTAGCATTTACATTTTGTCGCTTCCGTGCTTTGGAATGCACGTTAAGATCGGGCTTCGGCCGGCCTAAAAACTCCGACACCAGAGTTAGCCACTAACTCATACGAAGAAGAGGGAACTAGAAAAAACGTTTTACATTAGTTTTCTCGCTCGCGCTCATCTTTTGTCACTGAAGAATAAATATTTCGACCAAGCATCTAAATAAAAACAATTTCTAGAAACTAAAAAAAACCGTCCCCTCGCCATCGCCTAGGCGACGGAAACAAATTTCTTCATATCATCCTGATCATCATCAACAAGCTATAGAAAGCCACTGCTGAACATAGACCTCCCCCAAGGAATTCCACGAAGAACGGTCTTGAGCCCTCTTCATCCACCGATGGATTTTTTAATCATATTCGTAAACCAAAAATCTATACGCACATAAAGCAAATAGATGAATTACTACATTTTCTCTCTATCCAAAGGTTGTCTGAAATATAAGATAGCTTTGAAGCGATAACACCGCCATTTGTACCTTTAAGTTTATGTCTGTTGTTTTAAAATTAAAATAAACAATGAAGAATTTCCATAAATTATTTAATTCATTCATAAGTCCAGTTTTAAAAGTTTATTTTATAAAGTTACTAAAATTGCATATAAATCTGACCTATGCATAAATTTAGCGAAAGCTTAGCGCCAGCAGAAGTTGGCAGCCACTACTTAATAAATGCAACGTCAGGCGCGCAATCAAGGCAATCTTGTGTCCATACATCAAGAGAATCTCTCTTGACAGTCTTCCAAACTTGATGTAAAGCTGAGAGGAATAAGCAAGTACGGGATGTATCAGAGTTCATACGTTCTCTCCATTTCTTCTTTTCGGCTTCCAGCGCTTTTCGACTTTTACAGTCTTACATTTCGGAGACTGCTCTGATAATCTGCACGAACGTATCTCAATATTTCCATTCCACTTTAGCACAAGCAGACGCACAGCTCAGTACCATCCTTACTTCACTAATATACAACCTATTTGCACTAAGCGGTTTTCTTCTTCTTTTATTATGCGAACTGCTAAGGATTGGAACTCTACCGGCCTCTGTCTTTCCTATTAACTATATCCGGCACTAGTCTCTAGTGAATAAGTGTCTTCTGGACCTTCGTGCTCCATCTCAGACCACTACATTATTAACATCAGGTGAGTTCATGATAAAACGAAGGTCCATCCAATGAAAAAATTACCTCCCTTTTTTGCTTCGAAAGTTGAAAAAATTAAACCTAGACTCAAAGTTACACTCTAAAATAATAAGACTGTTGAAAGGACCTACATGAATCACATTGAATGAGGCCAGTTCTATCTAAGATAACACGTTGACTAACAGGAGCACGTCCTGCAGCAGGTATGGCGGTGTGTTATTCAGCACTCAAAGCGTTAAGCACGATTTGGTCATTAGGTGACGGTGCCAAAGCTGCTAATGTAGGTAACTACTTACCTGCTCCTACGCTCATACCATAATTGATCAACTTATTGCTATATAATCGCAAGGGAGCTTTGAAAAGAGAAATTTTGAAGATATTGGAGATGAATTGTGACTGAATGTGGGTACCCCACAGATTGTACATGTTTAATATTTTATACTTACTACAAAACCATTTAAATACTTATTTTTAGTTAGTTATTTATGCAATTATAAGTATTTACTGCGAACCTGAACACAACCTGAACACTTTTCCGTTTGATTTTGTCATTTTCTATTATTTGGGTCTTTTGACTCTCATTTAACATGATGTTTATATAAAAAAAATCCTGTATCGGCTGTAAGTTGGGCTATTTAAGATTTGTTTGTTAAATTTAAGGGCTATGGATTTTGTTTGAATAAATAAGATAAAATAAGTGAAAATTGTCCTAAACATCAGTAGGTTTTTACCGTTTTAGTTCATACCGTGACTAGCACGCGTTTAGTTTACTTATCACTCTGAGAATAGAGACTAATTTGCGACTAGACCTATTAAAAACTTAGTTTACTCTAAATTGCAAGGTGTAGCGAAGATTTTTGCATAAAACTGTCGTTTAACAAGTTGGGCCCAAGTCCCAGATTGTATTTAAAATCCAATTTTCTCTTTATAAGCTTAAGCTGCAAAACCCAACGCGTTTCAAAGGCACGCACGTGCTAAATTAGCTTTTTACAAATTGAAGATGCCGCACACCTGAGACTTGTCTGAATGTCTGTGTCCCTAACGTGCTAGAATGGGTTTATGGGACCCTCAGCGTATAGGTACATTATTAGAAATTTAATTACGGCGTTCTCAATCGCAAGCCTTGTCGAAGTTTTTTCGGTCCGAAAAAACTTGGACTCCAGCGGTGGCTGAAAAAACTCCGATACCAGAATTGAATTCTTAAAATTGTGAGGATGGAAGTTTTTTGTATCGCAAGTGCGCTAATATCATCGCTTCGGCTAAGCTTACACGAAATTCTAAGTTGAATTGGATAATCAATTCTGTTAAAGTTCAACAAAGAAATTCTTATAGCCTACCTATATGAATTTTTTTGTTGTCTTAATATTATTTTGATGTAAATTTCGGCTTTCTCATTCTAGCCATTCGTTTCTCATTAGAAGATCTTTCGGTGGCCGAGAAAACTCCGACACCAGATTTAATCTCTTGAAATCGTGAGGATGGGTTTTACCCATTCGCTTCGGCTAAGTTTATAAAAAATACCAAGTTAAATTGGACCATCAATTTTGTAAAAGTTTACTAATAAAATTCATGTAATATCGGACATATTAACATCCTAATAATATTATTTGGATGTTTATTTCGGATTTTCAATCGCTACCCTCGTCGAAGAACTTTCAGTGGCCGGTGGATTGATCTCTTAAAATCATGAGTGTTTTATTTTTATTTTATACTACTTGAAGATGGAAGAAGCACATGGCCCACCTGATGTTGAGTGGTAAACATTTCCTATCACAAAGCATTGCATCGTAGATCACGTTTTTCCAGAACGTGCTCTACGATGCAATGCCCTACGTCCATCAACTTGAGGCATGAACATGGTAAGCCTCTTGTGCCTGAAATTTCACCAGCACCCATACCCTTCAAACTGAAACACAAATCAGCTGCTTCATGGCAGATATAGGCATAGTGGCAGTACCTCCACAACGGACGAGTCCTCCACAAAGAACTCTACTACCTTCAAATCACAAATCAATTTCTATCACAAGTGAGCCTCTTTTTTCTGTGAGTGTGCCAATATCCTTCAACATGACGTTTCAAAGTGTACGTTACAGTTACAGTTCCTATTGAATAAATAAATTTAGATTTAGATTTTGATTTTGATCTTGCTTCGACTAATTTTACACGAAATGCTGAGTTAAATTGTACTATCAATTCTGTTAAACTTTACCAAACAAATTCAGGTAACAGAATAATTCAGTAATAATGGCGGCATTGTTCACGCGAAGAGACACTAACTAGGTTCCCCATGATAAATGCACCGAGCGACACAGCACCGAGACTGCTAAACGAATCAACGTTTATTAGATGCACCTCGTGGACGTATTCAGGATTTTGGGGATGGGCGTATGCATGAGTTTCAAGCGGCTCCTAGAAGTCGCTTAGCAGACACACAACAGTATTCGGGTAGCTTTAACATCTTCCGACAGGTAATGGGCTTAAAACGCTACTGTAGTGCTTCCGAAATGTACTTTGAAGCCAGAGTTGACTCATTCAATGCAATACAGCGAAGAAGAATAGAGTCTTTTATGCCCAGAGTTGCTTCATGTCACAATGTGGTCATTAGGGGTCTGGTAGAAAGGCATATACAAACACCTATGTTTTAAAGATGGGTGGAGATTGCAATCTGGTTAAACGTGTATTAACTTCAATAAGTATTTATTTTTTTAAGTTTTATATTATTTACTGATAGATATATAATATGGATCTTGTGTCTGAATTAAATTTTCTATTATTATTATATTACAAAATCAACAGCTGGCATTTTGTCGCATTGACGATGTTTGCTGTCAAAAACAGGTAGCTCTGAGGATATATTCAATAACATAGTGGCATAGAAGTATCTATAGTATATATAGTAAGGAGTTCCTTACACCCCGTTAAGGCGTTAAACTAAATAAAACTCGAAAATGACATTGAATTTGCTATTGATCCTACTGAACTAAATAGGGAAGATGTTTAAATCGACCCTGTCCTAAATACAGCCCTTGCCAAACAATGTAAATTGGGTCGCGGGAATCCAATTTTTAAAGCTAACCACCTGTGCTGTGTGGTTGATAGAGTTTGTGCGGCTAAGCGTCCATAACTAAATGTTGCAGTGATTGTTGCGAACTGTTTAATGTTTATATCGTGGCAAAATTGCCGCTCAACTTTTTATTTTCCTGTTTATTAGTAAAATCCGTAAGATTTTGTTTTAAAAAAAAAAATTGCTGAAATAAGTGAATGATTTTGATCACTGGTAGTTGTATGATAGGAATGAGATAAAAGCTAAATATAAAATCTAAACATACTGACATACCTAACATCATTCATTATTTCCCTGCCCTTATCCCACTCTAGGTGGGGTCGAAACAACATTTTTTCTTTCTCCATTCACTCCTATCGGCTGTCAACTCTGTACTCATTTCTTTCACTCTCATATCCTCTTTCACACAATCCATCCATCTCTTCGTAGATCCAGTTACACTCATACTCATACTGAATTACCTAACATCAGAGTAAAAATTAAAATAATTTTACGAGCTTTTATATAACTTGCAATGTTTGTATGTATGTTCTGGTCAAATCTTGCAACTGAATTTTAATTAACTCTCACAGCCCATCAGCTAGAATCAATCGAAACCTACCTACCTGAAGGACCTGCATTAAGGATTAAGATAATTTAAATTAGATAAAAAATATTCCGTATGTTACATTCTGATATGGATTTTGTAATCTCATCATCATCATCATCATTAACCTATAGCAGTCCACTGCTGGATATAGGCCTCCCCTAATGAGCGCCATTGCTTCCTGTCCTAAGCTCGACGCATCCAGCCTCTACCAGCAACCTTTCGCAAATCGTCACTCCACCTGGCCGGAGGGCGTCCTACATTTTGTAATCTCAATTTATGAAAAAAGATATGGAGTAAAGCTTAGGATTTAAAATGAAAAAAGCGTGTTGAACTAATTAAAACAAAAGACTGAAATCGGTTTAATAACGGGACGAAAATATTATATTATACTATATATAGCTCGATTACCACTCACTCACTCACTCACTGACTCATTGACATGATTGTTCTCCCAGATGCCACCTCGTAGGGTTAAAATTTTTAGTGGATTCGTATAGAGGGAGTGGGGGCGACCTCAGGAAAAATCTGACATTTCCACTTTTCACCCCCTTTCACCCCCACCCCCCATGTATCTCGGAAACTATAGATCGTAGAGGGTTCGCGTTCAAACTAATATTGCTCAGGGTGTTTTTTTATATTAGGATCCGAAAAAAAAAATTAGGGTTCCATACAAAAAAAAAATTCTCCCATACAAAATTTTCACCCCCTCATACAAATTTATTTTTTCTTTACGTCTATGACAATGTTTGTTTTCCCGAATTGAATTGTATAGATTTAGTGTAGTTTAGGTGTAGGGTTGGTGTAGGGTAGGTGTAGGGTAGTTGTAGGGTAGTTGTAGGATAGTTTTAGGGTAGTTGTAGGGTAGTTGTAGGGTAGGTGTAGGGTAGTTGTAGGGTAGGTGTAGGGTAGTTGTAGGGTAGATGTAGGGTAGGTGTAGGGTAGGTGTAGGGTAGTTGTTGGGTAGGTGTAGGGTAGTTGTAGGGTAGGTGTAGGGTAGGTGTAGGGTAGGTGTAGGGTAGGTGTAGGGTAGTTGTAGAGTAGTTGTAGGGTAGGTGTAGGGTAGGTGTAGGGTAGTTGTAGGGTAGTTGAAGAATAGTTGTAGGGTAGTTGTAGGGTAGGTGTAGGGTAGGTGTAGGGTAGTTGTAGGGTAGGTGTAGGGTAGTTGAAGCGTAGCTGTAGAGTAGTTGTAGGGTAGTTGTAGGGTAGTTGTTGGTCGATTTCGATTTCGATTGCTTCTTCTTCTTTGATATCATCGTTAATTGCTTCTCCCACATCGATATCTTCTTTGATTGCTTCTTCCTCTTCGAAACCCTCTCTGATAACTTGCTTCTACAACTTCGATATCCTCTTTGATTGCTTCTTCCACTTCTAAATCCTCATCGATTGCTTCTCCTTCTTCGATATCCTTATTAATTGTTTTTTTCACTTCATAATCCTGTCTCATACATTTACAATGAAAGCCAAAACCGCGAGCTGCGTGCAGCTCGCGCACCACCCAACCTCTAGTTATTATACTATATATAGCTCGATTACCACTGACTGACTCACTGACTGATTCACTGATTGACATGATTGTTCTCCCAGATGCCACCTCGTAGGGTTAAATTTTTTGGTGGATTTGTATAGAGGGAGTGGGGGCGACCTCAGGAAAAATCTGACATTTCCCCTTTTCACCCCCTTTCACCCCCACCCCCAATGTATCTCGGAAACTATAGGTCGTAGAGGGTTTGCGCTCAAACTAATATTGCTCAGGGTGCTTTTTAATATAGGGATCCGAAAAAAAAAATTGGGGTCCCATACAAAAAAATTTTTATCCCATACAAAATTTTCACCCCCTCATACAAAACTTTTTTTTTTCTTTACTCTAATAACATGTGTCGATGTTTGGTGAAATCGTATAGATATTTAGTGTAGGTTAAGGTGAAGGTGTAGGTGTAGGGTAGTTGTAGGGTAGTTGTAGGGTAGGTGTACGGTAGGTGTAGGGTAGTTGTAGGGTAGTTGTAGGGTAGTTGTAGGGTAGGTGTAGGGTAGTTGTAGGGTAGTTGTAGGGTAGTTGTAGGGTAGTTGTAGGGTAGTTGTAGGGTAGTTGTAGGGTAGTTGTAGGGTAGGTGAAGGGTTGGTGTAGGGTAGTTGTAGGGTAGTTGTAGGGTAGTTGTAGGGTAGGTGTAGGGTAGTTGTAGGGTAGTTGTAGGGTAGGTGTAGGGTAGGTGTAGGGTAGTTGTAGGGTAGTTGTAGGGTAGTTGTAGGGTAGGTGTAGGGTAGGTGTAGGGTAGGTGTAGGGTAGTTGTAGGGTAGTTGTAGGGTAGTTGTAGGGTAGTTGTAGGGTAGTTGTTGGTCGATTTTGATTTCGATTTCGATTGCTTCTTCTTCTTTGATATCATCGTTAATTGCTTCTCCCACATCGATATCTTCTTTGATTGCTTCTTCCTCTTCGAAACCCTCTCTGATAGCTTGCTTCTACAACTTCGATATCCTCTTTGATTGCTTCTTCCACTTCTAAATCTTCATTGATTGCTCCTTCTACTTCAATATCATTAATAATTGCTTCTTTCACTTCTAAATCCTGTCTTATAGCTTTACAATGCACGCCAAAACCGCGAGCTGCGTGCAGCTCTTATCTCCTCAACGGTTAGAGATAGACATGCAAACCTTTACGGAATGTTTTTTTTTTTGTGAACGTGCTTATTTCACTACAATATCCTCTGTGATTGTTTCTTCTACTCTGATAAAGTCTTCTATTGCTTCGTTTACTTCTATATCCTCATTGATTGCTAAATCAACTTCAATATTATCTTCAATTGCTTTTTTACCTTCGATATTCTCTTTTATTGTTTCTTCCACTTCGACATCCTCCTGTATTGCTTCTTCCACTTCGACATCCTTTTGGATTGCTTCTTCCAGATTAATATCTTCTTTAATTGCTTGTGTTACATAAATATCCTTTTTTGTAGCATCTTTGATTTTGATATCAACATTGATTGCTTCTCCCACAACGATATCTTCTTTGATTGCTTCTTTTACATCGATATCGTTTTTGTTAACATCTTTCACTTCGCTATCCGCTTTGATTGCATCATTCTCTTCGATATCATCGTTGATTGCTTCTTCCTCTTCGAAACCCTCTCTGATTGCTTTACAATTTAAAACATAAACCGCGAGCTGCGTGCAGCTCGCGCACCACCCAACCTCTAGTTATATTATATATAGCTCGATTACCACTGACTGACTCACTGACTGATTCACTGATTGACATGATTGTTCTCCCAGATGCCACCTCGTAGGGTTAAAATTTTTGGTGAATTTGTATAGAGGGAGTGGGGGCGACCTCAGGAAAAATCTGACATTTCCACTTTTCACCCCCTTTCACCCCCACCCCCCATGTATCTCGGAAACTATAGGTCGTAGAGGGTTCGCGCTCAAACTAATGTTGCTCAAGATTTATTTTAATATAAGGATCCGTAAAAAAAAATTAGGGTTCCATACAAAAAAATTATTATCCCATACAAAATTTTCACCACTACATACAAAACTTTTTTTTTCTTTTGTTTTGTGGAATCGCATAGATATTTAGTGTAGGTTAGGTGAAGCTGTAGGTGTAGGGTAGTTGTAGGGTAGTTGTAGGGTAGTTGTAGGGTAGGTGTAGGGTGGTTGTAGGGTAGTTGTAGGGTAGGTGTAGGGTAGTTGTAGGGAAGTTGTAGGGTAGGTGTAGGGTAGTTGTAGGGTAGGTGTAGGGTAGGTGTAGGGTAGTTGTAGGGTAGTTGTAGGGTAGGTGTAGGGTAGGTGTAGGGTAGTTGTAGGGTAGTTGTAGGGTAGGTGTAGGGTAGTTGTAGGGTAGTTGTAGGGTAGGTGTAGGGTAGGTGTAGGGTAGTTGTAGGGTAGTTGTAGGGTAGGTGTAGGGTAGTTGTAGGGTAGGTGTAGGGTAGTTGTAGAGTAGGTGTAGGGTAGTTGTAGGGTAGTTGTAGGGTAGTTGTAGGGTAGTTGCAGGGTAGGTGTATGGTAGGTGTGGGGTAGGTTTAGGGTAGTTGTAGCGTTGCTGTAGAGTAGTTGTAGGGTAGGTGTAGGGTAGGTGTGGGGTTGGGGTTGGTGTAGGGTAGTTGTAGCGTAGCTGTGTGTAGTAGTAGTAGAGTAGTTGGGTAGGTGTTGGTTTTCGTTTTCGTTTTCGTTTTCGTTTTCGTTTTCGATTTCAATTTCGATTTGGATTTCGATTTCGATTTCGATTTCGATTTCGATTTCGATTTCGTTTTTATTGCTTCTTTTACATTGATATCCTCTTTTATAGCATTTACCACTTCGATATCTTCTTTGATTGCTCCTTTTACATCAATATCCTCTTGATTAGCATCTACCACTTCGATATCTTCTTTAATTGCTTCTTTAACATCACTATCATCTTTTATAGCATCATCCTCTTGGTTATCCTTTTTGATTGTTTCTTCCACATCAGTTAACATTTTTGATGGCTTCTTCAAATTCGATATCTTCTTTGATTGCTTCTTTCACTTCAAAATTCTGTCTTATTTCGCTTTATAATGCACGCCAAAACCGCGAGCTGCGTGCAGCTCGCGCACCACCCAACCTCTAGTTATACTATATATAGCTCGATTACCACTGACTGACTCACTGACTGATTCACTGATTGACATGATTGTTCTCCCAGATGCCACCTCGTAGGGTTAAAATTTTTGGTGGATTTGTATAGACGGAGTGGGGGCGACCTCAGGAAAAATCTGACATTTCCACTTTTCACCCCCTTTCACCCCCATCCCCCATGTATCTCGGAAACTATAGGTCGTAGAGGGTTCGCGCTCAAACTAATATTGCTCAGGGTGCTTTTTATTATAAAGAACCGAAAAAAAAAATTAGGGTTCCGTACAAAAAAAAAATTATCCCATACAAAATTTTCACCCCTTCATACAAAACTTTTTTTTCTTTACTTTAATGACATGTGTCGATGTTTGGTGGAATCGTATAGATATTTAGTGTAGGTTAGGTGAAGGTGTAGGTGTAAGGTAGTTATAGGGTAGTTGTAGGGTAGTTGTAGGGTAGTTGTAGGGTAGTTGTAGTGTAGGTGTAGGGAAGGTGTAGGATAGATGTAGGGTAGTTGTAGGGTAGGTGTAGGGTAGGTGTAGTGTAGGTGTAGGGTAGTTGTAGGGTAGTTGTAGGGTAGTTGTAGGGTAGGTGTAGGGTAGGTGTAGGGTAATTGTACGGTAGTTGTAGGGTAGGTGTAGGGTAGTTGTAGGGTAGTTGTAGGGTAGGTGTAGGGTAGGTGTAGGGTAGTTGTAGGGTAATTGTAGGGTAGGTGTATGGTAGGTGTAGGGTAGGTGTAGGGTAGTTGAAGCGTAGCTGTAGAGTAGTTGTAGGGTAGGTGTAGGGTAGTTGTAGGGTAGTTGTAGGGTAGTTGTAGGGTAGTTGTAGGGTAGTTGTAGTGTAGGTGTAGGGTAGGTGTAGGGTAGTTGTAGGGTAGGTATAGGGTAGGTGTATGGTAGGTGTAGGGTAGTTGTAGCGTAGCTGTAGAGTAGTTAGGTAGGTGTAAGTAGAGTAGTTGTTGGATTTCGATATCGATTTCGATTTCGATTTCGATTTCGATTTCGATTTCGATTTCGATTTCGATTTCGATTTCGATTTCGATTTCGATTTCGATTTCGATTTAGATTTCGATTTTGATTTCGATTTCGATTTACCAACGATATCCTGTCTGATTTCTTTTTTTCTTTTCGATATACTTTTGATTTCTTCTTCCTCTGCGATATCCTATTTGATTGCTTCTTTCACATCGAAAATCTCTTCGATTGATTCATCCACATTTCTCATTCATTTTCATTTCATTTTTTTCTCTTCGATATGCTTTTAATTTCTTCTACCTCTTCTATATACTCTTTGATTGCTTCTTCCACTTCGATATCGTCCTTGATTGCTTCTCTTACATCAATATCCTCTGTTATAGCATCATCCTCTTGGTTATCCTTTTCGATTGTTTCTATCACATCAGTTAATTTGTTTTATTGCTTCTACAACTTCGATTATCTCTTTGATTTTTTCTTCCACTTCATAATCCTCATCGATTGCTTCTCCTACTTCGATATCCTTATTAATGGCTTCTTTCACTTCAAAATCCGTTCTTATAGCTTTACAATGCAAGCCAAAACCGCGAGCTGCGTGCAGCTCGCGCACCACCCAACCTCTAGTATATTATATATAGCTCGATTACCACTGACTGACTCACTGACTGACTGATTGACATGATTGTTCTCCCAGATGCAACCTCGTAGGGTTAAAATTTTTGGTAGATTCGTATAGAGGGAGTGGGGGCGACCTCAGGAAAAATCCGACTTTTCCCCTTTTCACCCCCTTTCACCCCCACCCCCCATGTATCTCGGAAACTATAGGTCGTAGAGGGTTGGCGCTCAAACTAATGTTGCTCAAGATTTATTTTAATAAAAGGATCCGTAAAAAAAAATTAGGGTTCCATACAAAAAAATTATTATCCCATACATAACTTTCACCCCTTCATACAAAACTTTTTTTTTTCTTTTGTTTTGTGGAATCGTATAGATATTTAGTGTAGGTTAGGTGAAGCTGTAGGTGTAGGGTAGTTGTAGGGTAGTTGTAGGGTAGTTGTAGGGTAGTTGTAGGGTAGTTGTAGGGTAGTTGTAGGGTAGGTGTAGGGTAGTTGTAGGGTAGGTGTAGGGTAGGTGTAGGGTAGGTGTAGGGTAGTTGTAGGGTAGTTGTAGGGTAGGTGTAGGGTAGGTGTAGGGTAGTTGTAGGGTAGGTGTAGGGTAGTTGTAGAATAGGTGTAGGGTAGTTGTAGGGTAGTTGTAGGTGTTGGGTAGGTGTAGGGTAGTTGTAGGGTAGTTGTAGGGTAGGTGTAGGGTAGTTGTAGGGTAGGTGTAGGGTAGGTGTATGGTAGGTGTAGGGTAGGTGTAGGGTAGGTGTAGGGTAGGTGTAGGGTGGTTGTAGGGTAGATGTAGGGTAGGTGTAGGGTAGTTGTAGCGTAGTTGTAGGGTAGTTGTAGGGTAGTTGTAGGGTAGGTGTAGGGTAGGTGTAGGGTAGTTGTAGGGTAGGTGTAGGGTAGTTGTAGCGTAGTTGTAGGGTAGGTGTAGGGTAGTTGTAGGGTAGATATAGGGTAGTTGTAGGGTAGTTGTAGGGTAGGTGTAGGGTAGTTGTAGGGTAGGTGTAGGATAGGTGTAGGGTAGTTGTAGGGTAGTTGTTGGTCGATTTCGATTTCGATTTCGTTTTTATTGCTTCTTTTACATCGATATCCTCTTTTATAGCATTTACCACTTCGATATCTTCTTTGATTGCTTCTTTAACATCAATATCATCTCTCAAAGCATCATCCTCTTGGTTATTCTTTTTGATTTTTTCTTCCACATCAGTATACATTTTTGATAGCTTCTTCATTTTCGGTATCCTCTTTGATTGCTTCTTCCACTTCGATATCCTTATTAATTGCTTCTTTCACTTCAAAATCCTGTCTTATAGCTTTACAATACAAGCCAAAACCGCGAGCTGCGTGCAGCTCGCGCACCACCCAACCTCTAGTTATTATATTATATATAGCTCGATTACCACTGACTGACTCACTCACTGAC
The DNA here is from genome assembly GCA_951804965.1 of Horisme vitalbata. Lineage (NCBI taxonomy): Eukaryota > Metazoa > Arthropoda > Insecta > Lepidoptera > Geometridae > Horisme > Horisme vitalbata. The sequence goes on from OX638100.1 coordinate 14,465,709, forward strand.
TGATTGACATGATTGTTCTCCCAGATGCCACCTCGTAGGGTTAAAATTTTTGGTGGATTCGTATAGAGGGAGTGGGGGCGACCTCAGGAAAAATCCGACTTTTCCCCTTTTCACCCCCTTTCACCCCTACCCCATATGTATCTCGGAAACTATAGGTCGTAGAGGGTTCGCGCTCAAACTAATATTGCTCAGGGTGCTTTTTAATATAAGGATCCGAAAAAAAATAAGGGTTCCATACAAAAAAAAAATTATCCCATACAAAATTTTCACCCCTTCATACAATTTTTTTTTTCTTTACTTTAATGGCATGTGTCGATGTTTGGTGGAATCGTATAGATATTTAGGGTAGGTTAGGTGAAGGTGTAGGTGTAGGGTAGTTGTAGGGTAGTTGTAGGGTAGGTGTAGGGTAGGTGTAGGGTAGTTGTAGGGTAGTTGTAGGGTAGGTGTAGGGTAGGTGTAGGGTAGTTGTAGGGTAGTTGTAGGGTAGTTGTAGGGTAGTTGTAGGGTAGTTGTAGGATAGTTGTAGGGTAGTTGTAGGGTAGGTGTAGGGTAGGTGTAGGGTAGGTATAGGGTAGTTGTAGGGTAGTTGTAGGGTAGGTGTAGGATAGGTGTAGGGTAGGTGTAGGATAGGTGTAGGGTAGTTGTAGGGTAGGTGTAGGGTAGTTGTAGGGTAGTTGTAGGGTAGTTGTAGGGTAGGTGTAGGGTAGGTGTAGGGTAGTTGTAGGGTAGTTGTAGGGTAGGTGTATGGTAGGTGTAGGGTAGTTGTAGCGTAGCTGTAGAGTAGCTGTAGGGTAGGTGTAGGGTAGTTGTTGGTCGATTTCGATTTCGATTTCGATTTCGATTTTTCTTTGATATCTTCGTTTATTCCTTCTTCCTCTTCGCTATTATCTTTAATTGCTTCTCTCACATCGATAACTTCTTTGATTGCTTCTTTTTCTTCGATATTGTCTTTGATTGCTTCTCCAACATGGATATCTTCTGTGACTGCTTCTTCCTCTTCGATATTCTCTTTGATTGCTTCGCCCACATCAATATCTTCTTTGATTGCTTCTCCCACATCAATATCTTCTTTGATTGCTTCTTCCTCTTCAAAACCCTCTCTGAAAACTTTACGAATTAAAACTTAAACCGCGAGCTGCGTGCAGCTCGCGCACCACCCAACCTCTAGTTATTCTAGTATAGCTCAACGTAATCCGATACGTAAAGGTGTGCGCTCTCCCGTCGATGAATTTAATGTATAACACTTTAGTGCCGAAAACGCTGATGTGATTCTGCAGGGCTACGTCCTCCTCGTGCATGGCGCAACGTCATGTGTGAGGTCCGCAGACAACGTGTTAACTATACTAATTCCGTGCGTAGTCTGTAATACAACATAAAATACCAGCCTACATCAATTCACTGCTAGGCTCAAGGGTTCAAAAGATACCGGATAAAAGTTTCTCGCACCTTCGACGATGCTGTCCGTTGGTGGTCAGGGAATTTAGCCACCATGAAGAGTCCATATATTACGATTTCGACGATCATCGGCCTATAGCAGTCCACTGCTGGACATAAGCCTCCCCTTATGAGCGCCAATGCGCCCTATCCTGAGCTCGACACATGCAGCTACTACCAGCAGTCTTTCGCAAATCGTCACTCAACCTGGCTGGAGGGAGAGATATACTATGTTTGCCAAGCTGCGGTCACCACTCGAGAATTCGTTTACCCCAGCGGTTGTCGGTTCTTCGGCAGATATGGCCAGCCCACTGCCATCCTGCGTGCCAATTCTCTGAATTATGTCGACACGACAACATTAGTTCTATGTTGGATAGTCTAGTTGCGGATCTTATCCTTTAGTATGATCAGTAGGTAGTTCGTATTATTTGTTAATTGTGACTACAATTACCAAGTAGTAGAATTTTAAAATAACCTCCTTACAAATTAACGCTACTCTAAATTGAATTGTTGCTTTAAAGTTAGTTCTATCACGGTTTGTCTTCAATGGTGCGAGATTGCATTGTCTATCTTTTGACAGATTTTTATAAGTAAAGGCTGAATACTGAAAGTTACTCAAATCACTTGAGACGCAGCTATAGAAGTACCTACCTAGTGAGTTCTTTGTGAAGGGCACATCCGGGGAATACCACTATGTATATTTCTGCCGTAAAGTAGAATTGCTGTGTTTCAGTTTGAAGGATGTGTGTGCTGGTAAAAAGGCACATGAGTTCAAATTCATGAATTTGCACTGAAACCACTGAATCTTTGGTTTTATTTTTCCGTTTTTTTATGGTGTTGAAGATGAAACAAGCACATGGTCCACCTGATGTTAAGTGGTAACCATTAGCTATCACAAAGCATTGCATCATAGATCACGTTGCGCGTGCTATGCGATGCAATGCTCTGCGTCTATCAACTGAGGCATGAAGATGATAAGCCTCTTGTGCCTGTAATTTCACCGGCACCCACACCATTCAAACCGAAACACAGCAAAGCTGTGCAGACAGAACGGCAGAAATAGGCATAACTTACTAGCTTCCACCTGCGGCTACGCTTGCTTGCTACCGGGATAAAAAGTAGTCTATGTGTTAATCCAAGTCACATACTATGTATATTCCAAGTTTCATCCAAATCCGTTCAGTAGTTTTTGCGTGAAAGAGTAACAAACATTCATCCATTCATCCATACATACATCCATACTCACAAACTTTCGCATTTATAATATTAGTAGGATATTGTTTGGAGGAGGCCTTTGCCCAGCAGTGGGACGAAATAGGCTAATTAAAAAAATGTTTTAAGTTATTATTTATACAATATATCCTATGTCATTTTACAGTTTTGAGAGTACAGACTCAATCTAAGAAACCATTATTTAATTTTTAGTATTTTTCTGATTTATGTTGTTTTTAAATTTTGCCATTTAAACCGATAGACTTTAGTAATAAGGCACAAGTGAAGTGAAATGGAATAAAAGTAAGTGAAATGGAATTAAAGTGATCTTGAGCTGGAATTGTCTGATGAAAAAAATTTGTTCGTCGATCGTTTTTTGCTAAAAACGATCGGCGAACAAAGTTTGACCGGTTCGGTAACTACCGAACCGGTCAAACGAACCCTTATGGTGTCGCTTTGTCCGTCCGTCACAGCTGATTATTTCAGGAACTACATAAGCTACCAGCTTGAAATTCAGTGTAGATTTAAAATGCACTGACTGAATAAGATTGCCAGTAAATAAAAAAATATATATTTTCATTTTCATCCCCAAAAGGTCCAAAAAAAGTCAAAATGTCAAACTGGTGAAAATAGGTCGAGTGGCATATCATATGAAAGAAGTCATGTAGCCTAATTTAAAGCAATTTATTTTTTAAAACGATGCTTGGTTTTTATTTTATGATCAAAATTGTCCAAAAAAATACCTAATCTCCTAAGTTTGCAAAGCCAGAAATCTGAAACTAATATATGTTAAAGAACAATATCTATTTTTTATATGAAAATTATAGCGAAGACCCAACCTTAAACAGTTTTTGAAAAATCTTCCAAAATGGGGGGTTACAAATAAATGGGGGGGTTGCTAGGTCGAGTGGGGTATCAAATGAAGGGGCTTGAATTGAACAAAATAAATCCGTTTTTATTTTTTTGATATCATGCACAGTTTTTGATTTAGGATGAAAAAAGTTCAAAATTGACCATACCCCCCTCCCCCCCCAAACTCCAAAGTTTGCGCAGAGAAAAACCTGTAATTTATACGTATTATAGAAGTATATCTATATTTTACAGGAAAATTAAAGCTAAGTCTCTAGCTAATATGGTTTTGTAGTAATCTCAATAAATATAATGACAGCTGTGGTCAAGCTTTAAGCAAGTTACACGGTCAAATATGGTGATATCTGAAAGGCCCTAATTTGCCCAAGCCGGTTTTTATTTTTCTATAGGACGTACACATTTTATTTACGAAGAAACTTTACTAATTAGTATCGCACGCAATTGACGTCACCCGTGGTGGGCGAGTCAACTCGCACTTAACCGGTCTTGTTTGTTATAGTCGCCATTGCTAACGCACCAAAAAGGATTAGAAGACTGGACGACTGGACTTATAATCCGTTATACTACGTTGCCTCATATTATTATGAACAATGAACAATACATACTTGATACTGACGAAATTGTGGAAATCTATCCCAGAAGCCATTGACTTAAAAAGTGAAGTGAAGGCACTCAATCAAGTGTGGCCCAACCCTTACCATGCTTGTTAGTGAGTTCACTTGTTACTCATGATATTTTTTAAATTTTTGAGCGGATTTTGAGTGGCCTTATTAACTGTCACAGCGGATTCTACTGCAAGGGTTAGCGCAGACAGAGAGAAGCGCAGCGGAGAGGATTTTATTAAGGCACTCGAAAGTCAACTTTAGAGTTATTGAATAAAGTGCATGTATGCTTGAACCTGTATCTTCGAGGACGCGCGAGCATTTTTTGTCAGGTTCAAGCATATAGGTATGCATTTTGACATTCTTTAACTATTTTATAATTTATTTACTGATTATTTTTAAAATTTTGCCACATTTTTTTTTTATATTATTATAGATTTTGATTTTTATTACTATTTAATTATTAGCAAGTATGTAGTCTTTAAAATTTTGTACGCCTAATGGCAGATCACAGTGAGCACTTTATACCTTTCCATGTAACAAACTTTTTAACCTGTGTATCACAAATAAATAATTTGAATTGAATTGGATTGAATTTTATTGCAATAATTTTAAAGTTGATTTTTGAGTGCCATAATAAAATCCTCTCCGCTGCGCTTCTTTCTGTCTGCGCTGTCCCTAATTATGCTAGTACTTAAAGCTACTGCTTTTTATTACCCGAATACGGCAAAGTCAAAAAGGAAGCATAGCAGCAAGACCAGCGTATTCAGTCCACTGCTGGACATAGGCCTACCAGCCATAATCCGCACGCTGAGCATGTGCTGGGGATCCCAGGGCACAAATTCTTGCACCGCCAACGCTGCTGCTCGTTTTCGGTTAGGAAATTTAGCTGTTAGGCTGCCATATGCTGCAATCAGCCGGACACCAGAGCCACGTTTGTTATACAGCTACAACACACCACGGGAAGGTGAGTTTAGCTTGGGTTCCAAAGATGAAGGTAACACCCTCCCAAAAGGAAGCACACCTTGGAACATGGCTAATTTTATTTTAACTAAATTGTAAGTAAAACCAGATACGTCATTTTATAATTAAAGATACTTTTAATTGGTTTTAAGATTCTATATCTCAAAAGGAAAATTTACCCGTTATAGGATCACTTCGTTGGCCGTCTGTCTGTCAAGATTTTTCCCAGGAACGCGTTAAGGTATCAAGTAACACAAATATAAAATACCCAGGTTTTCAATTGCTTCTCTTGTAAAATACACATATTTTGAGTTACGACAGAGCTTGTATTATTTGAACCACATGATTGATATACTACTTATATACTTTTTTGTAAATCCTACTAATATAATAAATGCGAAAGTTTGTGTATGGATGTAGGAATGTATGTATGAACGAATGAATGTTTTTCACTCTTTCTCGCAAAAACGACTGAACGGCTTTGGATGACACTTGGAATATACATAGTTTGTGATCTGGAACACATAGGCTACTTTTTATACCGAGCGAAGCCGCGGGCGGAAGCTAGTACAGTCAGCATCAAAAGTAGATGATGAGTTTCAGAATGTCAATACAGCTGATAGAAATTTGCGTCAGAATTAGATAGCACTAAAGTGTTCCATAAATAGGTGATTGAAAAATATGCCAACAATAAGCTGATGACACTAACCACCACATGTACCTGATGACTTTAAGGTTCAAAAGTATCTGATGTAAAATAGTTTTATATATATACTAGCTGCACCCCGCGGCTTCGCCCGCGTGGAAATGTATGTGTCAAAATGTGTTTCATTATTTACATAAAGGTTTATTTTTACCACGTTTTGCGAGGAATAAAAAGTACTAACATATTATTAATGCATTACCTAGCATACCCGTACACGTTCCGTTCTAGTTCCCACTCTCACTCCCTTTTTCGTTCCCGTTCACGCTCCTGTTCACGTTGATCACCAATTCAACAGCCGGTTAAGTATGATAAATTTTAATAAACTAAAAAAAGACGTGTGGCACTCGGGGACTGCCGCGGTAAAGCTATTGCATAGCATTTTGTATCAACTTATGCAATTATAATTATTTATTTATTTTATTTATGCAGTATTTCTTTTTCTTTGATATTAATTCAAGTTACACTTTTTGAGCGTGGTGACCGATAAGAAAACAATTGTTTTTCTTTTATTAAATAAAAATACGTCTAGTTGCACGCACACAAACACCGTGTCGAAGACTGCCGAAAAGAAACGACGTTAGACAATGCACGGCCTTCAAGCCACACCTCCGTGCCCGTCGGAGTGGGGAGCGTGAGGTTTTTTTTCGTTACGGAATTTCTGGATTCGGTCCCCGCGCTCAAGGCCCTCGATAGAAGCTATGCAATAGCTTAATAATAATAATAATAGTTTTTGATATTTATTTATGTACATTAAGTATAATTATAGTAAAAAATGTATTTTAAACGAGTTTACAATTAAATAAAGTGTCATAATAATAATAATACGCGACGTAATCACACAGCATCATGTAGCCCCAAACTAAGCAGGGCTTGTATTATGGGAACCACATAATTGATATAATACACATATAATTTTTGTTTCGTAAGTACATACATATCATACATAGAAAACACCCAGACCCGAGACAAATATCTACAGAACATGCAAACATTTGTCCCGCAGCGGGAATCGAACCCGCAACCTTCTGCGTCTCAGGCGGACCTTCGCCCACTGCGCCACAGAGGCCGTCAAACTTACCTAACTTGAGAAATGATTGGTTCCCCATACAAACTTTCATCCCCTTTCATACCCTGTTCAAGTTTTATTTTCTTAATGTACTTTTTAGGAATCCATTTTATTTAATCAAAGTTCATTATTAAAAATTGATTACCTTTAACTGCCTTAGGGGTTGAAGTGCGAAAAATCCTGAAACAGGACATTTATTTCTAGAGGAGAGATTCTGTGCAATATTTCAAGTCGATTGGTAATGATTTTTTTTGTTCCCCATACAAACTTTGCCACCCCGTTTACAACTTTAGAGATACATTTTTCAAAATTAGATAAGCCTTTGTATTATTCATTAAGCTAAACTAACAAACATTTACACAAACTTTTGTTCCCCGTAAAAACTTTGCCCCTCCTGTTAATAGTCTTAAAAATATCTTACTATCTATCATAGCAAATATAACTGATTATCTATTTTAACTGGCCTCTTAGCTCAGTTGATAGTTTTTTTTTTATATAAAATATTATCTAAAAATAAAAATAAAAATAAAAATAAAAATAAAAATAAAAATAAAAATAAAAATAAAAATAAAAATAAAAATAAAAATAAAAATAAAAATAAAAATAAAAATAAAAATAAAAATAAAAATAAAAATAAAAATAAAAATAAAAATAAAAATAAAAATAAAAATAAAAATAAAAATAAAAATAAAAATAAAAATATAATTAAAATAAAAATAAAAATAAAAATAAAAATAAAAATAAAAATAAAAATAAAAATAAAAATAAAAATAAAAATAAAAATATAAATAAAAATAAAAATAAAAATAAAAATAAAAATAAAAATAAAAATAAAAATAAAAATAAAAATAAAAATAAAAATAAAAATAAAAATAAAAATAAAAATAAAAATAAAAATAAAAATAAAAATAAAAATAAAAATAAAAATAAAAATAAAAATAAAAATAAAAATAAAAATAAAAATAAAAATAAAAATAAAAATAAAAATAAAAATAAAAATAAAAATAAAAATAAAAATAAAAATAAAAATAAAAATAAAAATAAAAATAAAAATAAAAATAAAAATAAAAATAAAAATAAAAATAAAAATAAAAATAAAAATAAAAATAAAAATAAAAATAAAAATAAAAATAAAAATAAAAATAAAAATAAATATAAAAATAAAAATAAAAAAGAACTGAGCTAAAAGGCCAGTTAAAATAGATAATCAGTTATTTTTGCTATGATAGATAGTCAGTTACTTTTGAACCTTTAACTTTATTGCCAAAATATTGCAAAGTAACATAATTCATATATTTATAAAACTATTTTACATCAGATACTTTTGAACCTTAAAGTCATCAGGTACATGTGGTGGTTAGTGTCATCAGCTTATTGTTGGCATATTTTTCAATCACCTATTTATGGAACACTTTAGTGCTATCTAATTCTGACGCAAATTTCTATCAGCTGTATTGAATTTCTGAAACTCATCATCTACTTTTGATGCTGACTGTACAAACATATTATACATAGAAAACACGTAGTCGAGAGCCAAATATTTACAGAATACAAACATTTGTCTCGCGGTGGGAACGGAACTCGCAACCTTCTGCGTTTCAGGCTGACTAAATCAAAATAAGTTTATTCATAAGCACATACTACACTTTGAAACGTCATTTTTTTAAATTTGCATTTACACCACTTCGTAATGTGACCAAACAGAGAAGAATTGGCAAGAAACTCTGCTTGGCTTATATTTTTTTAAAGTCTTGTTTTTTACAAAGTTTATTATTAACTATTACATTGTTTTTGAGGGAGTTTGACGACAGTTTCATCCCAAGCTTTTTTGTCATCTAAATAATCAGAAATTTTTCAAAAACATTCGCCTGCCGCGCCGCAGATGTTGTTAAATGATGATGATATAGTTTTATCTTACCGTAATATTGTGACTAGAATTTATTACTCTGATAGAAAACAGACATGAAGGTCCAAGGTCAAATGTATCGCGCCTTCCGTCCATCCCTTGTTTTTTCATCAACCTGAAGAATGTGCTAAGATTCCGATAAAAGCCTACTGTAATAAAATACTATAAGAACCATCGAGATGGTACATATAGTTGAGAATAGTCTATACAGTCACAATCTCCGTGTGAAATCTGTAAAAAATCGTCAGTGCGTCGTTTTACATACCACCACATGTCCACACCACACCAGCCTATATCAGTCCACTGCTGGACATAGGCCTCCACTATTATGGGGGATATGCCTATAACCCCACGCTGGGCTTGCGGGTTGGGGATCGCAGGGTACAACTTCTCGAGCCCTGTTTGTTGACAGGGTGCACCATGTGCTGGTGAGGTTGGCTTGGGTTTTTTTTATTTACATATATGCAAGTTATACCGATAAAATATTGTTCAACGTCGACGCGATAAGCAGCGTGCGCCGAGTTTTGTGCGGACATTTTTTTCCACGCTCTAGAGTATACTATCACGATGATAAGAATCTTATAAACCTAATACGCTCGGGGAACAGAAAAAATCTATTAAAGACTCTAATCTGATATTGCTACAAGATGGTATTCCGATCGCTGGCGGGCAGACCTCAAATATTTATCTAATAAATTAAAGTAACTCAAGACAATATTTATTTATGATAACAAATTGGTATTTCGCGTTATTGGATCAGTATAGCTTTACAGGGATATTCAATCACTATTCACGCAGCTGTCTTGTTTTGTTGTATTCAGCATGCATTCATTATTTCGCTTTTTAACCGACTTCAAATGGAGGAGGTTTCAATTCTACTGTATGTTGCTTTTTAGAGTTCAAACTGCAGTTTATAGGGCGTATCTCAACCTTAGTTACGCAGTTGATTGTATTGAATAATAATTGTTCGATTTATGAACGTGGTACATCACTACCCGTTCCGTTCCGCTTTCGATTATTATTATTCAAGAGGAGTGCTCGCATGTCGCGCTTCTACAAGTTAACTTCAAATAAGACTTCATTTTTAGTTCTTAAGTACTAAGCTAAGGTTTAGGCTTGAAGCAAAGGAGCAAAAAAATAATTAATTTAAGTAGATGCTTCATTTTATAATCTGAAAGATAAGGTGTAGTTCCTAGTAACTACCCAATCAAAAGCTTGAACAATAACTGCATGTAGGTAGTTGCTAATAATGTGCCCAAAACAAAAGTATCTATTAATACCAACTCTTGATTCTTATTTTGATATCTCGATGAGTGAACTTTTAAAAACTTAGATCAGAATGCATCCTTGATTCAGAATGCACATTAATATATTGGCCCTAGTTTTATCAATTGTTGTGCCTTCTTTGTAGGAGCTGTAGCCACCTAACTCTGGTGTCGGAGTTTTTAGACCGACTGAAGGTCATGGCGTCCTTCATGGCTTGACGACTGAAAAGCCGGGACTATCCTAACGTGCCTAGGGGCGCTGCACCATTTTCATATTATTAACGCAAACTTGTAGTAAGGTATGTTTCCGTACTCAAAAAACAGTGTATCCGTTATGACATACGGAGAGTCAAAACGTGGACATTCACATTATGGCTAGTCCACCAGTTTGAAGTCGCTCAGAGAGCTATAGAACAAGCTATGCTCGGGAGTTTCTTTGAAGGCTAGAACCCGCAACGAGACTATCCGACATAGAACTAAAGTTTTCGACATAGCTGAAGCAAGAATTGTGAAATAGCAAGCTGAAGTGGCAGCAGGCTAGCCATATCTGCCGAAGAACCGATAACCGCTGGGGTCTACGACTTCTTGAGTGGAGGCCCTCCGGCCAGGTGGAGTGACGATTTGCGAAAGGCCGCTGATAGAAGCTGGATGCGTTGAGCTCAGAACAGGGCGCAATAACGCTCTTTAGAGGAAGCCTATATCCAGCAGTGGACTGCTATTGGCAGATGATGATGATGATGACTAACAAACTAACATTTCTACAGTTAACTGATGTCTACAATGTCTGAAATACATTTGAGGCGAGTGCACGGGCCATAAATTCTCCACATATTTTTATGACCTATGTCGTAAAACGTAAACAGAGCCCATTCAGCTGTTGAATTGATTGCAGTAATGAGAAATTAGCTAAACACGCTCCTATTGACATCACAATGGAACTAACTGGTGATTTAGGTATTTCGAATAGAATGGGCAACCAAATAACTATTTATAAATATAATAGAATCGGTATTGGCCAAACTTTATTGAGAAGTAGAACCAATATATAACTTGCTATTGTTGTGTGTATTAGTCGACACATCCCACATGGTGAAGGCAGTTCCCTTCCTTTCCTTCCTTCCTATTTTTCTTTGCTCTATCTTCGACGTTTATTAATTACTAGCGGCTCGTCACGGCTTTGCACGGGTTAGAGCACTTTTTTTACACCTTGGGTTACGTTACTTAAGTTTTAGTAAAGATTCCTAATCTTTTCTAGCAATCAATATAGCCTATGTTTGGCATGTTTCCACCTATGAAACGTCATGTGCGGATCATAGGTGGATCAGATATAGCCTGAAAACGGGACAATTTAAACCCCGCACATACCGAAACCCAAAGAGAACAAACACCGTCCTCTTTACAGAACTACTAAACAAGGCGATTGATAAGCAAGTGCAAGTTGAATCGTCCACGATGCTTACGCCCAGTGAAATAGAGAAGACCCTAACGTCTCTCATGTCCTCTTATCTCCGAAAACAATAGAATTGCTCACCTTAAGGACAGGTGGTGGAATAAGGACCTCACCAAACTCAGGAAAACGGTGAGACATCACTTCAACAGGGCGATGAACACCGATAGCCAGGAGGACTGGAAAGACTACCGAGTAAAGAGACAGGAACTCAAACAAGAAATAAGACACAGCCGGAACAACACTTGGAGGAATTACAGTAGCTCCATCGCTACTCAAAGTGAGACGGCTCGTTTAAGCAAAATACTATCCAAAGACAAACAAGTCAAGTTAGGTAGGTACCCTCAAGAAACCAGACGGGTCGTACACGCTAACAGAAAGGGAACAATTCGAACTTCTTCTAAGTACGCATTTCCCTGGCTGTATGCTATGCGATACAAATCACTGGGAGACAAACGAGAGCCATACACCCCAACACAATGACTGGGAGTTGGCTACCACAATAGTCTCCGAGGAATCACTTAAATGGGCAATAAAAACCTTCCAACCATATAAAGCCGCTGGTACTGATGAAATCTTCCCAGGCCTCCTACAGTGGAACCTGAGTAAAATCGAAGCCACGGTTACCGCTATTCTCAGGAGTTGCATCTCTTGGAAATACATACCACACTCATGGAGAGAAGTAAAAGTGATATTTCTACCAAAACCAGGCAAGGCGGACTACACTGACCCCAAATCATTCAGACCAATCAGTCTGAGTTCATTCTTATTGAAAACCCTGGAAAGGCTGTGCGACAGACACATACGAAGTGGACCACTAGTCGACAATCCAGTTAACAAAAATCAACACGCCTACCAGTCAGGCAAATCCACCGAAACGGCTCTCCATCAAGTCGTCCACAAAATCGAATGTGCTTTAGAGAATAAACAATCTTGTCTTGTCACGTTTATAGACATTGAAGGAGCTTTCGATAAAACAACCTTCCCCAGTATTGAACAAGGCCTACGGGAACGGGGAGTTGATGAAAATCTAAACGAGTGGATAACGAAAATGCTCGCTAACAGAGCAGCTAGTATAGAGGGCACGGAAACTTCAAGATGTTTAGTAACTAGAGGCTGCCCGCAGGGAGGAGTGCTATCGCCCCTTCTGTGGGTACTTGTGGCTAATGAACTTCTTGACTCTCTGAACGCAGACGGCATCCTCACAGTAGGATACGCTGATGACCTGGCCATCATGATATCGGGACTATTTGAATCCACCCTCTGCGACAAAATGCAGAAGGCACTCCGTGTCGTGGAAGCCTGGTGTAATAAGCACGATCTCTCTGTTAACCCGAAGAAGACAGAACTGGTGCTTTTCACCCGTAAGCTGAAGCTGCCTTCACTACAACTTCCATCCCTATTCGGAACAAAACTCGTCCTCAGTAAGGATGTAAAGTATCTAGGGATATGGCTGGATAGTAAACTGTTATGGAACAAACAGCTGGACCATGTCACAACAAAGGCAACAAACGTGCTGTGGCAATGCACACGAGCCATCGGCAAGGACTGGGGATTAAAACCCAAACTTTGTCTTTGGATGTACCCAGTTATGGTCCGTCCTGTACTCACTTATGGCGCTATTGTATGGTGGCCAAGAACAAATCTGGTAACAACTATAAACAAACTACAACAAGTACAAAGACTTGCATGCTCGCTGATCAGTGGTTGCACAAAATCCACCCCATCAGCTGCGCTAGATATTAAACTAGGATTAGTGCCACTGCACTTGCATATACAGCAAGAAGCCATGGCGGCTGCACTCAGAATAAAGTCAACAAACCAGTGGAAAGGCAGTGGCAGGACAACAAACCACTGCAAAATACTGAAAAAAGCTATAGATATCATCCCTGAAGCAACGAAGGGTACAGACAGAGTAGCCACGACGTACCTTACATGCAAAGGGTACCAGATTATCAACAAAGAGGACATAAACGGTCCAACATCAACGACCACCTATCAAATATTCACTGATGGCTCCAAAACAAAAACTGGTGTGGGCTGCGGCTTTCACTGCCCCGAAACAGGGCTATCCAGAGCACAGCCTCTAAGTAAAACCACCACAACTTTTCAAGCTGAAACTCTAGGACTTCTTTTGGGAGCCTTAGAGATAGACCAGTCAATAAAGAACACTGATTCCTTTGTATCAAAAAGGCAAAAACCGCAGCTCCTGTTTATAACAGACAGTGCGGCACTGATAAATGCACTCTGCAGTCCAGACACCAGGTCCAAATCAATTATGGACTGTCACAGTGCTCTACAAAAACTAACAACTGACTACACGGTTAAAATAACATGGACGCAGAGTCATAGCTCAAACCCCGGAAATAACAAGGCTGACTCGTTGGCAAGGGAAGGAGCCAGGCTCACTCCAACCGCCACCGACATTTGCCTCACTAACTCACCTTCAGTGGAAGTTAAAAAAAGGCTAAAACAACATTCGGTAAGTGAACACCAGAGATTGTGGGAACGCAGACAGGACTGCAAAAATACAAAAACAATGCTTCCAGGAAGAAACAACAAAATAACTAACACTCTGTTAAAAATGAAGCGTGAAGACCTACGCATACTGGTTGGTGTTATCACAGGCCACTGCGACCTGAACCACCACCACAGAATACAGAAGGGACAGAAGCGTCACTCCGCGCAATCATTTAAATAAATAGCGACTTTAGCTGCTACGCAATAAAGTGCTATTCAGCTCGTACCGAACTCAGTGCCTAACATTTATATTAACCTACACCTTGCATCCCTTTCTATCGTATAGCTCTATCTCTACTGACGTGGCACGTGTAACGTTAGGGTTGTCTTGAGAATTATTCTGTGACGAATAATAAGAACCTGGCCGCCGACGGGCAGCAGCGTCGGCGGTGCGAGAAGCTGTACCCTGCGATCCCCAACCCGCATGCCCAGCGTGGCCAAAATTTTAGTAGGTAGGTACCTACCTAGATATTTGCAAGAGAAAAAAACAACATTTGGTTTGTAGGTAACCTAGTTATCTAGTTTTAGTTGTTAGTACGCCTACCTTTAGGTAACTTACCACATCGATTTGTCTACCTACACCTACCTACCCGACTGTTTTTAAGTAGGTAACCTACACTGCCTACTTAAAGTTAAATCAAATAAAAATGTACCTAGGTTGGGTTTCTAATCTTGCTCTCAGTCTACGTAATCAAAATCATAATACCTATTTACTACAGCACTATGTAGGTAGATACCTACCAATGGCACAAAAATTGTCTATGAAAAAATACCTACATTATAATATTACGTTTATTTATGTAGGTAGGTAACGCATTCAAATAGAACTTGTACCTAAGTACCTATCTACTTAAGTAAATACGGGAGACTTTGATATCTAAACAACGCATTATTTGGTAGAAAAACTTTCAGTTCTGTACCTACTATTGGTATTATTTACATTTTCTTATTATTATTCAGGCAACCAAATGCTATGCAGTATTTTTTTGCCTTCATTTGGCGTAAAATATAGGTACATTAACAAAAACAAAGTAAAATGCCGCGGCTGCTCAAAGACACTTTCGTTCCGGGCAGAACTCGGCAACCGACGTAACGAACCATGCTAGGAGGGCCGGCGATGCGTAGGTATATTTTTATACCTATTCTGCGGAGTGAAAGAGGCCTGCCACCACCTAGTAAAGACAGGAGCTACGGACAGCGGCACCTGTCGTGGTTGCTTTCAAGATGAAGAAACAGTGGAGCACGTCATCTTACACTGCACTGCCACAAACGAAGCCAGAACAAAATCCGGGTTACAAAAGCTGCTTGATCAAAACTCACAGTCTCAGGCAGCATCAAGAGTTCTAGAGCAATGTTGCCATCAACCCAGGGTCCTTCTCCGTTACTTTAAGGAGTTGGGCTGGCTGGGGTCGGGTTAGCAGGGGGGCAATGCACAATACACCCCAATGCGGGACGTCAGTGCAGAACTTTACCCACCTCAAATTAGAATTAGAATTAGAATAGCCTATGTTGCTCAGGGTGAATGTAGCTTTCCAATGGTGAAAGAATGTTCGAAATCGGCACAGTAGTTTTTGAGTTTATCCATTACAAACAAACACAAACAAAAATAAAATTTAGATTTTTATTTATTGGTGGTTAGTTGCTTAGCATTTAATAAAAATATCCGGTAATTGTAGTAGTAAAGATCAATTTAAAGAAAGATTAAAATAGTTTTTACCATCATATTTTCGACCTCTGTGGCGTTGTGGGCAAAGAAAGTTGCAGGTTCGATTCCCGCTACAAGACGAATGTTTATATGTTCTGCAAATATGTGTCTCCGGTCTGGATGTTACCATAAAATGCTCTGTTTAGTTAAGGGCTACTTGATGCTGTGTGATCCAGCATTATTTATTATTATTTTATGGATGCTTAGCGCAATTGACATTTGTCATCAGGCATGCTAATCTAAGAACGCACGTCCATTGAGTTAAATAACAAGAGATGCAAACCTCCTTAACAAGTGTCAAAATATAGTAACCACTTATTGATGGCGAAGACGTAGCTATGAAAATAATTGTTATTTTGAAGGAAACATATATTTATCTCTTATATTTAAACTGGCCTGCTTCGAGAATGGCAGTTGATTTTATAGAAATAGCTACAATGCTTGAAATAAAAAGCTCGATGTTTCCTGATCTAGATTTTTTTCCCGAAAATGAATGTGATTTTTTTACTCATTAATTAATGGAAATAAGTAACCCCGTACCAACAACAACAACGTACAACGTAGCGCAGTTGGTAGTTTCCCAGTATTAATGGGAAGGCCACGGGTTCTAATCCCATCTTCATCATCATCATCATCCACAGCCCGACTTCACCCACTGCTGAGTATAGGCCTCCCTTTGTATGTGCCAATCCCCACGGTTCAAAGCTCGTCTCATCCAGTTTCGTCTCACGATTGATGCTCATGCCACCTGATGATGATAATCTCACTGAGTCGAAATTTATGGGATACTAGCTTCCACCCGCGGCTTTGCTCGCGTGGTACCCGGGTGAAAAGTCGCCTATGTGTTCGATCCAGGCCTTATATATATATTCAAATGTATGTAAAATGTATATTTCAAATTTTTATTTTATTTATTTATTTATTATTAAACTTCTTTATGCGCTCTGTAATTTTTGCGTGAAAGAGTAACAAACATCCATACATCCATACCTACTCACAAATTTTCACATCTATAATATTAGTAGGAAGAAGGATAGGATTATAGATTTTCCCCGAAGTTTAAACTTACATGTGACTGTCAGTCACTAAAACAGTACCTGTCTAGTTTTTTCTTTTAGCCTGCTTTACGTTTTCATAGAGTACAAATTGTTCTCTAGTCACCATTTATTACCACCAAATAGTTGAAAAGTGAAATGTTTAAGAAAATAACTGTTCGTCATAACTTTGTGATATTATCACTAAACATATTAATAGATCGAAATAGTAAACTTTGTCTGGGGAAATAAAATAAGTGTTTTACTTTGTGCCAACATATAATAGCGATCGTAATATCACTCAACCACCGCATGTAACGTCAAATTTCTTCTGTTCTTCCTTTTATTTCTTTGAGTTAATAATTTAATTTCATGGATGATGGATGAAAAAGTAATTCCGCGTTCTTTACGCAATTGAGTTCAAGAAATGCACTTTTTCATCACATTATTTGCCTATTTCGCGGTAGTGTCACTCGGTCGATGTCAAGATGGCAACTGTATGAAGTAAGGGAGAGAGGTGAGCCTACATGCATTTTGGTCGGTACTACGCATCTAGTTACTATAGTAACAATATATATCAATGGGCACGTCACATTCCACGTGACATTTAGCAAGCCTGATTGGATTCGCATGTCAACGCGAGTTGCTCACGCGAGTAAATCGCCCATCTGGAAAGGCTCTAAACGTACGTAGGTTTGAGTTATTCACAAGCAATAAATTACTTACCATCCTGGCGCGTCAACCCCGAAGCGGGTTTTGGCCTCCGATACGATAGAACACTACTGGCCTCTGTCTTGTGCTGCCTCTCCCCAGTCTGGCACTTGAAGAAAGCCTTTTCGACTTGTAGTTCTACAGGTATCTGGGCCAGGCCGCCTGACTAGTCATCAGCCGAACGGTACCCTCAGAAAAGCCTGTTTTACTGCCCGATCCTCCTCCACTAGCCTCCACACGTAGCACGTGACCGAGCCAGCGCAGCCTGTGTGATTTTACTTTGCCAGTGATTTTCGGCTCGGCCACCAGCTCCGCATCACCTCGAATCTTCTTCACGTTCCAGAACCAATCTTATTGTACTGGGCCCATGATTTTCCACAATGCCTTTCTTTCCGTCACCAGACGCTTATGTTCTTCGCTCTGGATAAGTGTCCAAGCTTCACATCCATACATCATCATCATCATCACCAGCCTATAGCAGTCCACTGTTGCACATAGGCCTCCCCTAATGAGCGCCATTGCACCCTGTCCTCAACTCGACGCATCCAGCTTCTACCAGCAGTATTTAGCAGATCGTCACTGTACCTGGCCGGAGGGCGTCCTACAATACGTTTGCCGATACATCAAGATCAGCAGAATTATTATTATTTATTATTTATTTGTAAAAATGCTCACAAACTAACAGCTAGAGGCCAAAACGTTACAATGAGCCAGTTAAAAATAATCAAATTGGTGAGTAGCTATTTAAATAGTTACTATACAAGACTAATATCAACTTAACTTAAAAAACTAATTCATATTCTAATAAAATGATGTATCTTCATTATTGTCTTGTATATCTATACTATACGAATGTATAAGCAATAAATTGCAAAGCCAATTTATTGCTAATATTATTAGTATTAAAGTATGTAAAGTCACCAGCTAGCAACGTAATAAAACCAAGCAGACTGGTCAAAGTACATTTTACAAATTCCATCTCAGTATGCCAGACGAGTTTCTCATGGAAATCTAATTAAAATTTCCACGCAAGAAATTCTCATCCGAAAAGGCGAAGTCAAAGGCTTGCTCCAGTTTCGAAATATTGGATATTATGATAAAACACGCTTCTGTGCAGACACGTAGTTAGGAATAAGATACTATGGACAACATTTAAATATTACGGTGAATTTATTGTTAGATTCTAGGTATTTTATACTCGCATTTTAATTTATTGTAACATTTATGGTGGTCATTCTTGAAATCATTGTAAGTTTACTCTGTTTTTAAATAACTATTTTATTTAATTGGTACATTTGTGTGAGACATACTGGTAACACTGACGATGGTTCGATGAAAAAAAAAGATGGCGCGAGCACAGCGGGACGCACGAGGCGTTCGTTAGCGCGCCGCTCACGCCATCGCGACACTTTGCTCCGAGCCGCCGACAGCGTTTGTCGCATGCCAAGCGCCGCTAGTCTATATGATAAACCACGCGGTTGTTGTACAAAAAATAAAGTGGATTATAACAAGGAGAACGAGAGAGTTTTATTACATTAAAGATTAAAATATGTTAACAACTAAGCAGTTACCTCTGTTAGATTACTTGAAAATGGAACGCGTAATTTCATACATAATTCGTTCAATGGATAAGCTAATTACTTGTTTATTGACTATTAAAAAGTTTGCTCTAAATAACGTAATAGCATAATGTTTTTTTTCTAAGCAAGATATTACTTTTATTTTTAAGTATGTTTTATTTTTATTTTTTTCCAATAATCTACGTGCATTGACCGTCGTAACAGTATGTAACTAATAAAGTCCGCCCAATCTATTAATTTCTATTCTATAGCTGTGAACAAATAATTGATCCCCCTCCACTCGACTTTCGACGACGTCTGTGGCGCAGAGGGTGAACGCCCGCATGCGGCGCAGAAAGTTGCGGGTTCGATTCCATACAAACTCTGCTCAGTTTGGGTCGACATGATACTATGTGATATTGTCTAGCATTATGTATTTAATATAACTTACTCCACTAACGTATACTCCATTGGGGCATATAAACATTCAAAGTGCAATAATTTTCAGTCTGAACGGCCTTTGCTTGTTTTCTCTTTGATTTTTTATTTCATATTTTCTGTACTGAATTGTATACCAATAAAATTAAAAGTGGCTATCTTATTATTTGCCCCAGTACCCGTACCCTGGTTACATCCCTGCACCGCGTGCCAATATAACGTTATTAGGCTTGCGGACCTCCTTTGACATGGGATTATGGGACTGGCCAATATGAGATGGTATTGAATCTTCAGGTTTTATTTCAGGAGAGAAATGGGAAAAACCCATACTGACTTGGGAAATTTAGAGTATTCTTATAGGAGGGTTATTATGCCTGGTTGGACTGTCAAATTATTTGCTATAGAGGTTGATAGGGGTGTAAAGGTGTATAGGTGCTATTTTACGGTTATACTGGATGAAGTTCTGTGGTGAGCATGGCATATGTAAGGAACAACATGAATTTCCTATCATACATAGAATCGTCGTCTGGAATATACCTTAGCAATAAGCCATAAGATCGCCTAATGTACTTTCTTTTTATTTTTCGTTTTGTTCTTTATATGTTTAAGTTGGTGTGAGTACGACGATGAGTTTTCTATGTATCTATAGAAAATACTCAGTCATATGTCCGAATCATCCATCAATTTTAATAGCCTAATCGAGTAATTTGTCCTGGTGCGGAAATCGAATCCGCAACCGCGTCTCAGCTGGACATACCACTGCGCCGCAAAGATTGTCAAAGGCACTAAAAACCCGTAAAAACTCCTTTAGAAGAACGATTGGAACACGAGATAAGGTTAAATAAAGCGAAAAGCTTTTTTTACAGATTTGTCTCAGTTTTGTTCGCGTTCTACGAGATGTCTCTTGATTTTCCGATTCAACAAGAAATTGCTTTTGTACCGTAATTGGAGTGCCGAAAGAATAAGTTGTAGTTATTAAAGGTTTCTTGGTTTTTGAATGCTATATAGAAATCTATTATATAAACTAATCAGAGCTTGTATTATGGGAACCACATTACTAAAATACTGTTTAAATATGATTTTTTTACCCTACTGAAGTCCTCTTCAGTCAAGTTATGTTTTTAGGGTGTATGTATGTTTGTAATATTATTTGTCGGTCGCTGTAGCCCAAACGGCTGGACGGATTTTGACTAATGAGGTGCTGCTGGATTTGTCTAGATCACGAGGTTGGCATAGGCTAAATGACATTTCAAAAAATACAAAATGGCGACTGTTAGAAGCCATTTTCAATTTACAATGAACTAAAACGAACTAAAAATTTCCTGTCCATGCAGTTGGTTTTTTTTAAATAAATATTTCTTGTAAATAGACATAGACATAGACATAGACATAGACATATCATTGATTCAGTAAACGTAGGTTACATAGTTTGGTTAACCGTGCTTTAAAGCCTATGTTAGGTTTAACTAAGCACTAAGTTCTCACCTATTAAACATAAACTGATTAAACTGTAGTTAACACAATTAAACCTGCACTAATATAGATACATATAGATACTATTATATATAAATACATATGTACAAATACATACAAAACATCCAGATCCGGGACAAAAATTGGCAGATTATAAAAACATTTGTCTCGCGGCGGGAATCGAACCCGCAACCTTCTGCGTCTCCGATGGACATATAATCACTTACTTACTAAGTATATGAGTAAGAATAATTTTATTACCAACGTATTATAAGTTAGGTAGGTATGTATAGGTTAGGTTTAAGATAGTGACCCGGCTTCGCACCAGTAGAGGTATAAGGATATGATCTTTTCCACCATCCATTGTTTGAATATAACTCAAAGGGATAAGCAGCGTTTTCAATCAAAACTCTCAGGCAGCTTGAGTTTTTCCAACATTTTTAACAATTATCGTCATCAATTTACACAAAACCATATTTTGTGTAAATTGAACATTGTAAATTAATTAATAAATTGTAATTTGAATTGAACTGGATTTTGTGTAAAAAACTCAAGCTGCCCGAGAGTTTTGATTACAAATTATATACCTAAACCTTTCTAATGAATCCCTCTATCTATTAGTGAAAACTTAATAGAAATCCCTTACGTATTTTTTTAGTATAGCGAACAGACAGACAGACAGACGCAATGGTGGACTTTGTTTTATAAATGTAGAGAAGTGATTTTCCCTTCACTTTGACTTGAGAGCTACTTCAGAGTTCGATATGGGGTCCTTGAAGGACCGTCCTTCAAAAGGCGGGTCGTTCTTTACCTCAATGGTTGGGAGCGCATCGCCTCTTATGATGCAGGTGTCCATGGGCTGCAGGTCTACTTCCCATCAGGTATACCGCCTGTTCGTCTGCCAGATTTGGCATAAAAATAATAATATGCGTTACAGTTACAACGACTCGTTGAGGTAAATTACATTTTGATTATCTTAAATTAGAACGCTTGCAAGTTATATATATTCCAATATTCTTGGTCATTGTGCTCCTTGCAATGTTTCCTCGCAATATTTTTATTGTCAGAAAAGTGACAAGCAATCTTCCTACGCTTAAAATCCAGCAGTTGAATATTACTCTATTCTTTGAGCATCGTTAAACACTTCTCTCAAAGAGCCTTTTAAAAGCTTTGCCGCGATCATTTTAATATTTTATTTCACTGGACCGCCATTCTCTTGCTGTGGTCCTTCGGGAGTTTAATTTAAAACTTACTATGTTAGTTTCAGAAGTTACTGTCGTATTTCGCTTCTTAAAGTTAATCACTTCTTATAGTTAGTCCTGTCACTGTTTGTCATTAGAACGGTAAGACATAGCAATAGTCCAAAGGCACTTATAAACGCTACTCAAAGTTAACCATTGCTTTAAAGTTAGTCCTGTCACTGTTTGTCATTATCTAACGGTGAGAGATGGTAATAGTCAAAGAGCCTCATACACCATCTTCAAATAAAGTATTGATTAATTACTTCCTAAGTAACTTTAGTTGGCAAGTAAATTTTATAAGTATTATGTCAATTTCATAAATGAATTCGATGCTCAGGGACCTAATTCTGAGGAATAGATATATTTATCAGATTAGATATATGTCGCGCGAACTGTCAAAATTCGGTAGAATTTAAATTTAGTATTCTCGGAAAGTCACATTAGATAGTGCTAAAGTGGTAGATACGCATCAAGTGGTAAGGAGCACTCGACCGTCTCAATTATACAATAGTAAGTTAGCAACGTAACACGCGTGCGTCGTCGTATCTGTCACACGAATAAAATATACATTTTGGGGAGCTGAAAAAACTCAAAGGAATAGCTGAAAAATCAAAAATATCAAAAAGGTAATTTAGCAACTTACATAAACTTACAATAAAATAAATATTTATTTAGTTATGGAAGTACTTACTACATACCAAAAGAAAACGGAAATACAAATGTTGAATTGATTCTTGTCATTCAAGTTGTCAGTAACGTTCCCTTTCACAACAAGTATTAACAAGTAAGTTGTCTTTTTACATGAAACTAAGTAGATTATAAAAAATCAAATATCCGACACAAAACGGAACGTAGATTGGCAGAAAAAAAACGTTGTAGTCTGTGCAAATGAATTGAATGAACATATTGTGCCACAGAATACGCATTTCGGCGTGTGTTCGATAATATCGTAGACTTACGAAGCGATATGATATCGACCCGCAATAGATTTAGGAATAGATAATCTATTCCTCAGAATCAGCTCCCAATTGAATGAGTTAGCAAACATTCACTCCACCAGTTAAATAATACGTCACATATTAATTAAGATTTACGTCACCACTTGTTATTTGCGGTGTTGTCATGGCAACAGTAGTGTCATTTTACTCGTCAAGTGAATACGCTAATAGCACGATGGTATTCCAATGGTCAGTTTACCCTATGAGCAGTGTTACTCGAACATCGTGAAATGCAATCGAGTAGTTACGTGTGACTTTAGTTGATTATTAGCCTACTCGGAACTTTACTTGAGAATGGTGAAAAAGATCCCAAGCATTGTTCATCTTTTGATTTTTTTTTATAACTAAATCCACTATTTTAGTGCTTATTAAGTGCCATTTAAGCTGAAAAAGTAAGCAGTGAATTTTGGTTAATATTTCCACGATTTATAATCCAAATATGAATCTGCATCGTTCATTTTTTGACAGATTTTTATAAGTAAGGCCAATATATTTTAGTGCCGTTTAGGATACACCATCACACACCACACAACACCAGCCTATATCAGTCCACTGCTGGACATAAGCCTCCTAATAAAGGGGGATATGCCCATAATCCCCACGCTGGGCATGCGGGTTGGGGATCGCAGGGCACAGCTTCTCGCACCACCGACGCTGCTCCCCGTCGGTGGCCGGGGGATTTAGCTGTGCTGATGTAGGCTGTGCTATGCCGCAATCAGCCGGCCGCCAGAGCCCCGTTCGTTGTTTAGCAGGGTGCACCACGTGCAGGTGGAGTTGGCTTGGGTTCCGAAGATAAGGGTTGGAACCCCTTACACCCCTTGTTTAGGCTACAAAAAGTTGTCAATTGGGCAGTGAAATTTGTTAAACGTTTCCACGATTTGTAAGGCAAATTATGAAGTCGATCCCCAATCATCCCTACCAATGATAACAATATCTTAGAAGAACATTTCCGACGCTAATGGGTATTGTATTTTTTGTTTTAGGTAAGTCAAACTCCGTCTGTCTCCGAGTGAACCCTGAATTCCGGAGTTGTCTGTGGTAAGTTTAGAATAATATCATATGGATAAATTAATTGTGTACGGTATCTTGTTGACCAGTACCACTAGATTGTTAAAAGATAATGCGTTTAGTTTGGCAATAACTTGTTATATTGTCCAACTACTGATGAGTTGTTGTTGTTGTTGACATGTTGCGGACCTCGATAATTATAAGAACTAAATGTACCTACCACATGAAACAATAAAGATTATGATTATGAGTGTGTTGATTTACAATCATTGACAGCATTATAGTATAATAATGACCTATCTTAAAATAATAATATTATTCAACTTATTGAGAATTTGTTACCTAGGTACGCCTAGGTACCTACAAAGCCTCAGTCTGCCTACCATATTGCTATAACCTTAGACAGGGTTCATGTGAGATAACCTATAACCTGTAACATGCAATTTAACGCATGTGAAAGCAATAAATGATTTGTATTGTAACTGTAAATTGATGATGATAATGATAGCAAGAACGCGCGCCGTTGGTGTCTGAATGCGGACTCATTGATTTGCTAATAAATTGAATAAAAAGAAATGTTTAAATTGATTGAACTGGGTCGCACGCGCTGCGCCTTTCTGCTGATCAAAGAAGATGCACGGTTGCTTGTACCGTACAAATTGTATATATAAAAAGTGGAGAACTGCAACTACGGTACACACTGCTACTTCTAGTAGTTGGAAGCGTTTATACATCAAGATCTATATTTTTATCATTCAATGTCACCTTATGTATGCACATGTGAACACCGTTAGTTTATAATCTACCTCGCGAGATTTTAAATCACAACATACGTTCCCCGCCATGTCAGAATGTTCGCGATAAGCTCATAAAGTACTGAACGGATTTTCATGCGGTTTTCAAGGAAGGTGTTTAATATGTTTAGGTTTGTGTAAATTGGTTGAAATATGACGCTAATAGTTGAAAGTGTCGAGTCATAAATTGAAAATTCATTTTTAAGTTAGAACACAAGGAACACTTTAAATCTTTTTTTAAGCTATTGCATAGCTTCTATCGAGGGCCTTGAGCGCGGGGACCGAATGCAGAAATTCCGTAACGAAAAAAAACCTCACGCTCCCCACTCCCACGGGCACGGAGGTGTGGCTTGAAGGCCGTGCATTGTCTAACGTCGTTTTCGGCAGTCTTCGACACGGTGTTTGTGTGCGTGCAACTAGACGTATTTTTATTTAATAAAAGAAAAAAAAATGATTTCTTATCGATCACCACGCTCAAAAAGTGTAACTTGAATTAATATCAAAGAAAAAGAAATACTGCATAAATAAAATAAATAAATAGTTATAATTGCAAAAGTTCATACAAAATGCTATGCAATAGCTTTACCGCGGCAGTCCCCGAGTGCCACACGTCTTTTTTTTATTTACACCAATATATAACGCGATTAAACAGAGAAAGAAAGATTGGCAAGAAACACTGCTTCGCTTATACTTTTTGGACCTTTTTATTACAATTATTCTTAACTATTATTTTTGAGGGAGTTGGAGCCAGTTTCATCCCAATAAATCTAAAAATAAAGAAGCAGTTGAAATATAAACAAAAGTTATTGCTGAATTAGAGTGTAAGTAAACTCTGTAATAGCGCTTTCATCAAATCTAAACCCTTAACTGAGCATTAACAAAGACAAAGACGAAGTTAAATCATGTTTATGACATCACTCGGAATAATGATACGAATGAATATTTATGATTCCACTCAAAATAATGGCTTTCATGGAGTTTAAGGCTTTAAAGTGTTTGGAGCAAATAGGTCGGAAATCTAATTTCATGGTAATCTGGTGGAACACAGGTGAATGCGGCAGCTAGCTCAGTTCACTATAACAATCACGATCAATGTCACTATTTAATTAAACACAAATCAAAGTCTCCCGCCGCGTCTGTATGTCTGTTCGCTATAAATTCAAAAAATACTGAACGTATTTTCAAGCGGTTCAAATGAATAAACATAGTGATTCATAAGGATAAGGTTTACGTGGTAATTTGTTTAGGTTTTGTGTAAATTGGTTGAAATATGACGATAATTGTTGAAAATTTCGGAAAAAGTCAAACCATCTGGGTACTTTCACCGAATACTTTAATCCCTTTTATATATACGAGTAACAAAACAATACTACTATACAAAAACATGTAGGCAAACTGAGCTATTAGTTCATCTAAACTTAATTATTAATTTTTAAAGGGTCAGTAATGGCATGATACCTCTTGGTGTTACAGGCGTTTATAGGCGTTCTTAGGGGGAACCGCTTACCATCTGGAGGACCGTACTTCTGTTTGCTAATTTAGTAGTATAAAAATATTAAGCTGAAGTGAGCTATCTGAATCTTAATTACTTGTAATTAAGTGCAAGGTAACTCTGCAAGTAATGAAAGGAACATTACTTTGTATGGAATATCTAATTACAGGTTAATTTGTTTGCCACCCTTTTCTACCGGGATTAATTATCCTTTTACATAATTATTAGGTTCAGTTCAAATTTGGATTATCTGTAATTGTGAAACAAGCACCCGCCCGTGGCTCTGCTTCCGTTGTACCAGGCTACTCTATATGTTAATCAAGGGTGTAATCTACATTCATAACAAATCCGTTCAGTTAAAATACAACAACAACATTGTTGGGTTGGGGATCGCAGGGCACAGCTTCTCGCACCACCGACGCCGTCGGCCGTCAAGGAATTCAGCTTGTCGGTATTAGGCTGCGCTATGCCGCAATCAGCCGTTTTCCAGAGCCAGTTTGTTTGTTAGCAGGGTGCACCACGTGCAGGTGAGGTTGGCTTGAGTTTCGAAGGTGGAAGTTGGAACTCCTTACACCCTTAACACCACCCTTAATTTCACTCACTCATATAATAATAAACTTTAGATTTAAAATATTTAGTAGCAGGAAACATACTTGTGGTAATGTAACAATGGTTTATAGTTAACTAGCTTCGGCCCGAGACTTTGCTCGCAAGGTACCCAAATACAAAGTAGTTTACACGTTAATCCATGTTACAATCTATTTAAATTCCAAGTTTTATCCAAATCCGTTAAGCCGTTACGGAGTTGAGTTGAAATAAACAAACTCACACAAACATAAACTGTCGCATTCATTATATTAGTGTGATTTATCAATATTTTTAATACATTTTCAAAACCCAGTACTACTTACATTGCTGACGACAGCTAAAACCATCTATCGTGAACAAAAACACTTTTTACGTAGAATTCCTAGCAAGGACCTATTCAAGTCTCCGAAGGCTGTATGGGCATCGATATTCCTGAGGGAAGGATGTCGAAATGAGTCCTTTGTCTTGAGGAACCATTGTTCGGGCTGTTTCGAGTGTGCCGTACCCTGGCAGGCTTACTATACTGTTATTTATAAACATGGCGTGCTTGCAATACTCAGTGTACTTTACAGTTCTTACTGAATAAATACATTTTGATTAAAAAAAATATGATTAATTATTATTAATATTGCAAGTTTTGACTAGCAATGATAATTTTTTTAGAGTACTTCCGAGCATTAGCGTGGAAATTTTTATAATAATTAAAATGATATAACGTTAAAACTAGAATCATGAGTGCTTCGGATTCAAGCTTGCCCAAGGCGAAGACAGCTTTATACCCG
Organism: Horisme vitalbata; assembly: GCA_951804965.1. Classification (NCBI taxonomy): domain Eukaryota; kingdom Metazoa; phylum Arthropoda; class Insecta; order Lepidoptera; family Geometridae; genus Horisme; species Horisme vitalbata. The sequence continues at coordinate 14,493,523 of OX638100.1, forward strand.
ATGTGAATACTCTATTTTTCACAATTCCTACAAGAACAATTTTTTTATTTAGCATGGGCCAGCTCTTGACCTCGAGACTTGCGTGAGCAAGATTGAGGTCGACGATGGGACGAGCTTTCCCAGAAGATTCCTATTAACTCCCTTTTTGAAGCCGTTAGGGTCATTAAGACAAACAAGATAAAACAAAATAAGGCTAGGATTTTTTTTCAAGATACCTGTAAATTTAACTAGCACACGGACTACAATAACCACTAGTTATAATTATAACAAAGTAATGGTAACAACATAAAATTGCACTATCCTCGCGGAAGAAGGCTAATCAGTAGATTTTTTGGTGTGGTTTTGTACCGATGCTGATGGGTCTATAGTCTAAAGTCAATTCTTCATACAAATTTTGAGGTTCTAAATTAAAATCTCCACTGTCTCAATAATTTTCCCTGGGAGATCATGACTTACTACTTTCCGTGAAAATTGTATAACTTTTAATGTGACATTATCGAGAAGGTGATTTTAAAATAATTACAAATAGGACTTTAAAAAAAACCGACTTCAAATAAATCACTTCTTACTTCCTGCCCTAAAGAATTTTGAAAGTCGGTTCACAATTATTGACGGAGATATTGGTGATCATAGTGCGAAAATTACAAGTGAGAAATGAGGTTTTTTGAGTTTTCCGGGAAAAGTACCAATCCCTCAGGAATAAAACTTATATGGAACCACCTGTGAAGTACACCTTTCTTTTCATGTATGTATCGTAAATAAATATTTTTCTATTTTTTTTTTTAAGTATATTCTTTTAGAAAAAAGAGTTTTGAAAATTGGTCGACAATTGACGGAGTGGAGTTATCGGTGAACATACATAAACAAAAGTCGAAAAAAAGGTTCCGACGAATTGAGAACCTCCTTCTTTTTGAAGTCGGTAAAAATGATTCTAAAGATAAACTTTGATTCAGAATGAGAATGTATTCAGCTCTGTTTATTGAAATAAATTATTATTTTACTATCATTGCTATAAAAAAATATTAATGAGACACAATATTATATAATATTTTTTTTTAGCAGTAGTACAGCTATCTGTGAAGGGCTTATCCGGGGAAGTACTACCACCATGCCTATTTCTGCCGTCAAGCAGCATTGCTGTGTTTCGGTTTGAAGGGTATGTGCCGGTGAAATTACAAGTAACATGAGGCTTAACACCTTCATGCCTCAAGTGGACGTAAGGTGTTGCATCGTAGAGCACGTTCCAAACATGCGTTGACCTGCGCACCAATACTTTGTTATAGGTAATGGTTACCACTTAACACCAGGTGGGCTATGTGTAAGTTCCATTAATAGGTATCATAAAAAAAACAATACTGATATGAATCCGTACTACGTTTATAAATAATGGTTGTGGTTATAATAATCGTAAGGTTCTATTTTTATGGTGATACAGGGTGTGAAGGTATTTGCTCATAGCACTGAATACATTAAGAGCAATGGATTGCATGTGATGGTTGTTTGTTTTTCTTTCTATACCCTTAAATTTTCATGGCAGAAACATATCCTGGGATATATCGCTAGATATCATTTCACATAAACATCATGTATGAAGTTTGGGAACAAGCCATATGTCGAAGGAATGCAATTGTGCGCTACAAGCTGTGTTGAATTATACTTTTTTGCCTTTATTTGGAAATAAACTATATATATGAATGCAATTGGTACTTTAAATTTCCTTACGGGGCTCTGCTAGCCATAGCAACATTGAAATTTTAGAACTTTTTCAGAGTAAGATAACATGAAACATGTTAAAAATACCGCAGTATATAAGCAATAGATATATGTCCGTGGACATCAAAATTAAAACTATAAAACAGGAAATAGAGGCCTACAGCGAAAAGTACCAAACAAGACTGACTTACCACAGAAATCAACTCGCCACTCAACTGCAGGGATCTGGCAGCCTACGATTCTCCAGACTAAAGAGATACATTATCCAAAGTCTAGCGGATAGATTCGCAGAGAATTAATGAAAGTAAGTCACTGGTCGAATCTTTCTACGAACGATCAAAACTTCAATAACATACAGCATTAGACTATTGTTGTGAAAAACGTATTGCCAAGTTGCAGCATATAAAAAAATGGTGACTTGCAAAATGTGCAGTAGAGAAGAATTTATGTGGAAAAGACGAATAATAACGTATTATAACCTACTAGCTTCTGCCCGCGGCTTCTCTCGCATGGTACCGGGATAAAAAGTAGCCTGTGTGTTAATCCAGGTCATAAACTATGTATATTCCAAGTTTCATCCAAATCCGTTCTGTAGTTTTTGCGTGAAAGAATAACAAACATTCATCCATTCATACTCAAAAACTTTCGAATTTATAATGTAAGTAGGAAGGAAGTAGGATAGTAGGATTAACTGCTGGTAGAAGCTGAAAGCAACGACGCAATGTGGTGTAGTAGGCGAAGATTCGCCTTTGACGCAGAAGGTTGTGGGTACGATTCCCGCCGTGGGACAAATGTTTGCATTATTTGAAGATATGTCTCTAGGTGTTTTCTATGTATAATCTGTTAGTACTTACTACAAAAAAAAATACAATTAGTATATTAGGCAGTGGTTACCTAATCAAGCTCTGCTTAGTTTGAGGCCACATGATGCTATGTGATAAGCATCTTGGTGTCCTCAACAGAGCAAGCTGGTACTTCATACCGGATCAAAGACTTTTGCTTTATAAAGCACAAGTCTGTCCGCATATCGAGCACTGCTCTCATCTCTGGGCTGGAGCGCCTTAATACCAACTTCTTCCTCTTAACCGGATACAACCCAGGGCAGCTCGTATTGTTGACATTCCAAACTATCAGACGATCTGAATCCGTTATGTCTGCGGAGAGATTTCTGTATGTATTGTTGGTTCTCCTCAACGTTTCACACGAACCTTAAAAATTTCGACAATTTAAAGACGTTTGCATATTTTCCATTGAAAACTGACGCATACAACTATCGATTCTATTCGTATACAGAAATGTCTATTATCGGATAAAGGGTATGACAAAACACCCCTTAATCAAGAGCGTGCGATTTTGTTATTGCAGGGCAGCTCATATTGTTGACATTCCAAATTCACAGATGATATGAATCCTTTAAGTCTGCGGAGAGACGTAGGATTTATGTATGTATTGTTTGTTCTCCTCAACATTTTACACGAATCTTAATATTTAAAAGTTAAAATTTAAAAAGTCTACGATTCAAACAATTTAAAGACGTTTGCATATTTTTCATTGACAACTGACGCATACAACTATCGATTCTATTCGTATACAGAAAGGTCTATTATCGGATTAAGGGTATGACAAAATACCCCTTAATCAAGAGCAGGCGATTTTGTTATAACATAAACGATTGTAGTGGATAGTCTGGCGACTCGCCAAACACTAGTGCGGATTAGGTACTAGTGAAACTAAGGCTCATATCACACCGAGATGGCAGCGGCCGGTAACGAAGCGGCGTGCAGTTTTAGTGTCATATTATTTTAAACTTTATTTGTATTACTATAATACATAGTATCGTTAGAGAAATTTGAAAAGGGCGCGCTTCCGCCCCCGCCCACGCACACTCCGACGACTCCTGCGCAATGGTAGTGCACGACTGTTCTTGTAGTCGCGAGCTTCCGCTGGCAGTATCTCATTTTCACAGTCAAGTGAAAGTAATTTCTTTATTCACTACGAACATTACAGTACACTTTGAATCGTCATTTTTTAATTTACACCAATTCGTAATGCGACCAAACAGAGAAGAATTGGCAAGAAACTCTGCTTGGCTTATATTTTTTTAAATTCCATGTTACAATCTGTATTCTTAACTAATACATTGTTTTTTGTGACAGTTTCATCCCAAGCTTTTTTGTCATCTAAATATAATCAGAAATTTTATAATAAGCTTTATTACAGGGGTTACGTTAGCAATATTATTGAATTTATTTACAGATAAATTAATCACGTAATTTGGGATTTTGTTAAAAAAACGTACGTTATGCCCTTTTAATGATTGACTAACTTTATGGAGCCTAACAGTAGGAACAGCAAGGTTATCCAAGGTTCGTAAAGAGAACGCTGGCGGTAGGTTGTGCAATAAGCGATTTATCGGTATTTACTCGGACAAACCCACGCAAACACACCCCTTCTACTTCTACCAGCGTTCTTTTTTTATGAAGCGATTTTTTTTGTGAAATGTAGAATGTGAACTGCACATAAGAATAGCGTGAGCCGTGACCTCGCGCAGTCTTGAGGACCGCTACCTTCTCTGCCGAGCCAGCCGCTGCCGGTCGCTGTTATTTCGGTGTGCATTGAGCCTAAGTGCGACGGTTCACTTGAGAAATTGGAAAAAGTAGTTTTTATGGGTTGGTCTTTGACCGAATCATAGTCTCACCTCTGCCAATATCCTTTAGCATGATGTAATTTTTAAGATACTTAGCGTAGTTTTGGTATTTGGGTCATTGATATAAGAATCAAAATTCGGGGTTGTGCACCGGCGTATAAGGTCGACGATATCAGAAGATCATAGACGGCTCCTGGCTCTGCCTGGATCAATGCAAATGGCGTTACAAATTAAAATGACCTGAGTGGTGTAATCAAAAAAAAGCCTATAAACCGGGGCATATCCAGCAGTTGGTCGAAAATGCCTCAAAAATGGTCCGAAGACCAACTGATAGCAACTAGCAACCTTTGTAGTAGAAATTGTTGGTTATCTTATATGATAATGCACACTAAAGAGCTCTTGGCGTAGATTCCTTCGGTGTTCTAGGCAAATAATCTGAGTTAAGCAACACTTGCCCGGTCACCACTTGGGTGGGTAACCGTTTAGTCGCATTTAAATCTGAGCGCTTTCGTGCTTCGTCCATCCTTTTGAAGTCGTTAAGTCATGTCGGAGGCTTTCGGCCTTCGGGTCTAGTTTTTAGGCCTTTGCTCATACGAAGAAGGAAAATACCTAAAGGAAAATATAGCAAATTGTCGCTTCTTGACATTATGGACGAAGCGGGGATCTGTGGATAAGGCTTGCAAGGGACAGAAAAGAGTGGCGTGTTCAAGAGGACGCCTATAACCAACAGTGGGTGTTAACGGGCTGAATGATGATGATGATGATGAAAGAATAGATCACCATCATTATCATCCTATAGAAGTCCACTGCTGGACATAAAGTTTTATAATTAGAGTAATTGGCGCAAGCCGTTCTAGTTATTAAGTACTTTTACGCACTTTATTTTCTACAGATAAAGACCTCCAGACCATAAGCTGAAACTATACATACTTCACCTAAAAATACTACAAACTGGCAAATAAAACACATATGATATATAGCAGCTTAACGTACATTGATCATGCTGACGGTCTGCGGTACATAGCCTTCATTCCATCGCTTAGAATGTGGGTGCATTGCTGGCCAGACATTCCATTCTACATAATACACCAGTTAATAAACACCATTGTTCAATGTTCAATTTATCGTATTACAACGTGCTCAAAACGTTGAAGTATTTGAGATTGTAAGACTTCAATAACAACACCAGCCTATATCAGTCCACTGTTGGACATATGCCTCTCCCAAGGGAAGGAGAATATGCCAATAATCTCCACGCTGGGCACAGCTTCTCGCACTACCGACGCTGCTGCCTGTTGGCGGCCAGAAGATTTATCTGAGCCCCGTTTGTTAGTTAGCAGGATGCACCACGGACAGGTGAATTTGGCTTGGGTTCCGAAGATATAGGTTGAAACCCCTTACACCCCTTCGTATTCCGTACTATCGTTTAAATACAAAAAACATGTAGCTTGACAGTATCGGTTTTATGAAAAAGTCAATAATTTAAAAGAAATGTGGAAAAACATTTTTTTTTGTTTAGAAATTCTTTTTTGAGCTTTTATGAAATTGAAATTTTTAATTTGTTATCATTGATTTATTGTTTACATTATTAGCTATCAAATGAGTCCTCTTTTATCTTCTTAGGACTTGTACAAGGTAGCTATGGCTTGATCAGTACAAGCCCCACAAAGGAATACAAAATGGCTGCCATTTTACCATGGGAAGAGGGGGAAAAAATCGATATGGTGATTTTTCGATAAAATTTACCGTGTTTCACCGTCCCAAAGTCTCCGACACCAGTAACCAGACACATTGTTATACTAGGTTAGTGACGCCACATTATAAATTTCTGTCATTTTTAATGGTATTAAAAATTCAAACGTCAAATATTATCCTAGAACCATTATGAACCGTTTGAAATCCATTTTTATATATTATGGAAATCGCCTAGTGCTAAATCGCCTAGTATTAAACGTAACTGGATTGTTCTTCTTTTTAAGCTACAAAAGGTATCTTCACCAGTCAGTGAAAAAAAAACCAAGGAAATTACCATTTTTTTTTTCTCAATTTTATTTCAACATGCACTGTACTATACACATAATGGCAGTGCACGGTTAATTTTATTGTAAAAAGTACGTTACAAAGCTGTTAATCAGACAGAATTGTATTTCATACAAATCTCAGTGTCTCCCGCTACCTCGGCTTGCTTAAAATACATAATATTACGAAAAATATATAAATATAAATAATCAAATTGTAGGTTAAAAAAGAAGAACTATCAAACTACTTTTTAGACACCTAGGTATCGCCTACGATTATGGTTAAAATATGGGTAGAAATGTTGTGTGAAATATAATTTGGGTTGAAATTCTATGTTTACTCTAGTAAAACCACGCGGGTACAACTTAGCAGACATTGCAAATCCACAAATGCCACACGAGCGGCAAATGTAAGCCTAGCTAGGGGCCATATTTCAAGCAGTTCTTTGAAATGTCTCGTGCCCTAGTATGTTTGTTTAGTTCTCGAAACTATTTCTCTTGCAGGCGACATAATATTTAAAACTGAGTTGTGCTGTACCTAGTCGTGTCAAAGCGTTTTGATGAACTTTTTTGTGTGTGCGGGGGAAGTGTTTTTTTTTTACTTTTCTCTGCTATTGTTGCTTTACTTACTGTGCACATAAGTAAAACAAATATTGTTCGAACAATGTAATGTGCTTAATAAACAATGATAGTTGTTTCGTTTTAAATAGTAACAAATGAAAATGAAATATATTATATTCACATCTTTTACACGTGTTAGGTAACCTAAAGGTGGATAATTGGATTTGCTTTTCAAAAATAATAAGGTATCAGTTTTCATATGTTTATATTAATGGTGGGTACATTCAGCGACACATTGTGTTTAAGAATGTCTACAAAATCCTTTCGTTACAACAATATTCAAAGGCATAATACTTTTTTATAACAATGTATCTTTTTAGGGTGACGTTACCGAACCGGTAAAAAAAAACCCTTATGGTGCCGCTTTGTCAGACGTCCAAAATAAGAATCGTCAAAATTTCAAACCAAGAAGTCGAGAGGCATATCATGAAAGGGGTCAATTAGCCCAATTAAAAAGTTTAAAGCAGTTTTTTATTTTTTTATACGATGCATGGTTTTCATTTCATGATCGAGAAGATGAAGAATATCATACTACTATCTATCTATATATTACATGAAAATTATAGCAAAGTCTCCAGGTAGTATGGTTTTGTAGAAACCTCAAAAAATTTAAGGACAGCTGTGGTCATGCTATAAAGCAAGTTATACGGTCAAATATGGTGTTATCTGAAAAGCCCGAATTTCTAAAGGCGGTTTCTATTTTTCTATAGGACGTACAGATTTTAATTACGAAGAAATGTTACCAATTACTATCACCCGTCATTGACGTCACTCGCGGTGGGCGAGTCAACTCGCACTTAACCGGTCTTGTTTTAAGATAATAGCCGTTTCAGAAAATAATTGTTAAAAAATTATATCCTGAAAATAATATTTCATCTTACTCATCATAATATTTCATCTTATCATTAGCCTAAAATATCATAATCGAGAATTTCTGAGAGACTGCTCATGATACTTAACCAAATTAACTACCTTCGATTTCTCAAGTACCTATTACGTTAATAAACGTTATATATTGGTAATAAGGTCGCTAATGGCACAGCAACTTATCGTTCGATTGCTTGCTATAATTTCCTTTTTCAGAGCCCTGTTTGAAATCGGAGTCGTTCGGTAATGGCAACTCAAAGTCGTCCTATTGTTTGCTACTTAGATAGTTGTTTAGGGATTGAACAGTTAGGAAGTAATACAAAATAGTATGCAATCCGCAACAGCCCAGTCAATTATTATTTTGGAATAAATAACAAGTAGGACTTTTAAAAAAACCGATTTCAAATAAATCACTTCTTACTTCTTGCCCTAAAGAATTTTGAAAATAGGTTCACAATTGACAGAGATATTGGAGATCATAGGGCAAAAATTACAAGTCAGGATGAATATTTTTGAGTTTTCCGGGAAAAGTACCAATCCCTCAGGAATAAAATTTATATAGGACCACCTGTGAAGTATAATCTTTGAAACAAAAAAAAAATTTGAAAATCGGTCCACAATTGACGGAGTTATCGGTGAAAATACATAATAAAAAGTCGACAAAAAAAAAGGTTCCGACGAATTGAGAACCTCCTTTTTGAAGTCTGTTAAAAAATGATTTACTCGAAGAAATATTAGGGTTTGTTTAGTTTTAGTATCATCATCACCATCGTCCACAGCCCGATTTCACCCACTGCCAGGTATAGGCCTCCTTTTGCTCCTGACATTTACCATGGTCCTTTTTTATACTACTATGCTGGCAGACAGGCATACGGTCTTCCTGATGGTAAACGGTTCCCGTAGCCTATGAACGGTCCTGCTCTAATCTGGTCACTGACGATCCACGACGCTGATTTTGTCGTCAATGCATTGTGCTACTGGATGGCCGACACTTTTCTTCCCAGTCCTCGACCACCATTGTGTTAGGTTTCTGCGTCAGAAGTTTTAGTATACGTTGATTAAATTTTATCAATGAAAAAAGCTGATGAACAATAAAGCTAACATATAGCCAACAGATAATTGTGAAAAATGTATGAAATTACGTGATTTCTATTAAATTATTCAGAAATAGGGACAAGTAATTTGACAGTAGAAAAGTCTGCTCTTAATGTCGAAATATACATTTCCTATTAAATTTTGAACAAAGGAGTGAACGATGAATTTCACTTTAACAATACTTGAAATTGAATCCCAATTAGAGCCAATTGAGTTTAAAATTGATTGTCAAAGTCAACGCTGGCAGCCCCAGCGGGTTTGGTCCAATGAGCGTGGAACAATATTTGTGGTTGACCTCCGTTGGTCGAAGTGGCTAAAATAATGGGCCCAGTTTAATTTTGACGTTTCTCATTCTGTATGAATATCATCTGGAGCTCTATCTCACAATCTTAGTCTTAAGAGAAAGACAAGAGCCAGATCACATAAATAAAATAAATAAATAAATAATGCGGGACGTAATCACACAGCATCATGTAGCCCCAAACTAAGCAGAGCTTGTATTATGGGAACCACATGATTGTTATACTACACATATAATATATTCATTTCATGTGTTGTTGCTTTCAATGCTTAAATTTGTTGTTTTTATTTGTTAGTTTTCTTTTTTAAATAAAGCATAGTAGCAGTAGCATAGTTTTCACAATGTTGTCCAATTATACACAGAATATTTAGGGAAATAGAATTAGCAGTTCCAGTAGAAAATGACAAATATCTATGTATTATCAATGATTTCGAAAACGCCAATTTCATATGTACCTAATATAATTATTAATTTTATACTGATTTTCCCGATGTTTTCTCACGATAGTCACAAAACGTTTTGGTTTGATTTTGATATTGATTAATGCCGATTCCTATACATTCCTCTCGATTCTGTTACTCACGGTAACATATGACGCTTCATTTTACCTTGAAAAGCTCTCCAAAATTTGACTATTTTTCATGAGAAACGAGAACTCTAAAGAACGTAATAGAGTCAAATCAAAGACAGAAACACATTTACTTTTATTGAATTTGGCGTAAACATCATGCCCATACCGCACACTTTTTGCTTGTTTTGCTCGCTTATTTTTCATCTCGTTCTTTCAATTAGGTTTATGTACCATCTTAAACTATTGCCATCTCTTAGCATTTTAAAATGACAAATAGGGACGGTGCTATCTTTAAATATAAGAGGCGTCATTATGCAAGGAACAGAACTTGTATATATATGGGAAATGGTTCGCATAAGGCTTGGACTACCGTAGGTACTGATTTGCAAAGGCAACTCAAAATAAAGCAAAATCTCAAGTGTAAAACCTTTGTCGCTGAATGTATCTTATTTGTTAAACCGAAGGCTGAATAAAAGCCGAAATGCGAAATGTTAAAAACGAAATCTGACCTACATTTTATCGGAATACATAATGTAAAGAGTACTTACGTTCAAAAGGCTTCACTCATTACTTCGAGCGAGATGGGAAGTAAAGTGAATGCATTAGGAACAGTAAATTCAACAAGTAAGTGCCACAACTTTTTCATTTAAATAATAGTGTAGAACACGAATTTTGCCATTGCGCATTAGTAAGAGAAAATTTGTTTATGGTACCAACCTCAAAATGGAAAAGAAAAATTGCCCACCTGATGTTTAGTGGTAGCCATTACCTATCACAAAGCATTATATACCGTAGGTCACGCTTGTTTAAAAAAATCCCTACGAAGCAACACCCTGCGTCTATAAACTTGAGCATGAAGGTGATAGATAGATAGATACCAACACCCTTCAAACCGAAACACAGCAATTATAAAAATAGGCATGATGGTAGTTTTCACAATACCTCTATTACTTCTTCTTCTTCTTCTTTCGTATGAGCTAGTGACCAACTCTATTACTACTAACCATCTATTCAGAAGTGTTTTGTATTTTACTCTATTTTGCCCTTAAAAGTATTTTAGTGTTCTGCTAGTATTATAGAAACCGGCTTACCTTATTTGTTCTGATTTGTTTCACGAGTACTCGTGCTGTATTACTAAGTAATATTATTTTTGGTTAATTGTATAGTATAGTGTACGATTTGCTTACGCATTATCCAGCAACTATTATTAGTATGATATTTAAGTCACAAAAGTTCACAGTTCAGTGGGAATTAAGTATATTATTGCTGTTTGAAATAAACAGTTTTTTAGATTGTCTCCTATGTGTAATATGTTAAGATATTTGATTTTACCTACAACGGAACGAAGACGGTACATGCGTTTGGTGTGAGAGATTGTTTGTTGCAAATCCATGTTCTATAATCTATGATCTAGGTAGGTACGCAGGGAAATCGCGTCACCAAACCAGTATGAAAGAATTCCATACGAAATCATTACGTTATGGAACTATCAGTTTCTATTTCAAGTTCCAAATCCTAATCATAACTAATGCGAAAATGAAAATATTTTTGTTTGTTTGTTATCTTTCTCGGATCATAATAAAATTGTATACACCTTGTCAGGGGTACAGAAAAGGAAATTGCAATTCATTTATTTTGCGAAATGGGGGTAAAAAAAGGTGACAATACAATATACTTAAAACAGAGGTCAGCCATGAACAGCTTTAATCTTATCTTATTAGCCTGTCTGATCCCACTGCAGGGCAAAGGCCTCCCTTCCCTCTTTCCACACATCCCGATCTTGGGAATCAGCTTATCAGGATACTGAAAACACGTCCAGTTCTTCACACCACCTCCGTCTGGGACGGCCACGCCGCCGCGTTACGCCCTATGGAAGCCACTCAGTGGCGATCTTAGCCCACAACTGGTCCAGCATCCGGCAAACATGTCCGGCCCAGTCCCATTTAAGCTTAGCGGACAGATGAGTTACACCAGTGATATTTGTCTGGGAACGCAGTATTGTATTCCGGATGCGGTCGGTGAGCTTGACGCCCAGAATACTGCGCTTCATCGCCCGCTGGCATATCTCGAGTTTGTACCTTTGAAGAGCAGTCAAAGACCATGTTTGTGCGCCGTATTAGTACAGGGAGAATGCACATGTCCATGATTTTCCTTTTGAGGCAGAGTGACCAGTGACAAAGTAAGAATTAAATCTCTTTTCGCTAATTAATTGACTCAGGCGTGACTTTGCGGAAATCCATTACAAGATATTCTACAAAATATTTAGTACAAATTCCGCTAACTTTCTCTGACAAGTACCACAAAATGCATACGCATGCACCTCTCTTTTCGCTGACGAGAATGCCTTTGTCCCTAGCTTTAAAGCATGCAAAATTTAGATTTTTTAAATCCACCTTACCTCTCATTCATAAAAAAAAGTTCCCAAGGGATAAAAATAATTAAACGCGTGCGAAACCAAGTGGAAGCTAGTCTAATAATATAAATAAACAATAATAATAAAAATAATTTATATTTCAAATATTTCACTATTCAGCAGCAACACAGAACAATCAAATACCTCAGTGTTTCAATGGCTTGGTCTATTTCCTCTGAAAGATTTATCAAATTGATTTCGAACTGGTTCACTCGCATAGATGGTTTTGATAGGGTTGGGTTCAGTTGATGAATACTCTATTTTATTTTAAATCGTGCTCAACTATTTGTTACTGTGCTTTATATTCAAAGGTAGGTTTCAACCATTCAACAATACGCGAAAACACTCATTTTTATTTTAAATTTGTGCATCTAGGTTTTGATTTAATGAGCTTTGTTTTATATTATTTAGTAGGTATCTATAAATTTGAATATAATAACCGAAATAAAATTAAGTTTCGTTTGAGTTTCAATAATTTTATGGAATTATTTTGGCCCATTCCCACACCTATAATGTTTATACAGTTTTGACATTTTATTAATTTAAGTGTCAAGTTGACATTTAATATTAAAGTCGACCCCGTCAGTCCAGTTACCAGTTGTCATAAAATTATACAACTTATACTAACGATTACTTATCTGTTAAGTTTGACTTTTACTGTCAACAGTTTTAAATAGCGGCTTTTTAGGTGCAGTTTTGAAATCGAATTCCTAGACATGGTGACTTTGAGAATTGATTTATTTTTAAATAATGCCGCTGAACATCAACATTATCCAAACTAAGAAGAGCTTGTATTATGAGAATCACATAACTGATATACAACGTACATACTTTTTTTGTAAGAAAACACCCAGACCCAAGACAAATAATTGTAGATCATACAAACATTTGTCTCACGTCGAGAATCGAACCCGCAACATTCTGCGTCTCAGGCAGACCTTGGCCCGGTGCACCCATGGAATTAATATTTATACTTCTTAGGTGCACCACAGAGATGGTCAAACTGTCAACTGTCATTTTGACGTTTCTGTTGAGGCTTAGCAGTCCTAGGTAACATTCCTAGACAATAGCCATTTAAAGTGGTACAGGGCTGATATCCACTGATTTATCGCCAGGTGTAGCCCGAGTTATCCGGGTTTTAGTTGAGTTACAACCGCCGGGGATTAGAAGATTGCACCAGAACCGCTATTTCATTTTAAACCCGGAAGAGAATTATTCTGAGTGTATAGCTACCTTTTTCTTGTATTTATATTACAAATTTTTCTTAAAAATATCCTGAACATAGCGGGATTTATAAGCTATTTAATTGTTAACCCTGATAAGAATTATTCTGATGAGAGTGTATATAAAGCTTCTTTTTCACAGACTTCAAAAAAAGGAGGAGGTTTTCAATTCGGATGTATTTTTTTTATGTGTGTTACCTCAAAACTCCGTCATTTATGAACCGATTTGGAAAAGTCTTTTTCCAATTGGTCCCATATCAATTTGAAGATAGAATACCAACCCAAGGGTAAAAAAAAAAGAATAAACGTTTTTTGTGCTCGAATTTTATTATTTTTTATGTTTATTACCTCATAATTCCGTCATTTATGAACCGATCTAGAAAATTCTTTTTTTGTTGGGTAGGTAATACCTTACAATTGTTCCTATATATATTTGATGAAAAAATACCAACCCTAAAGATGAGAAAACAGTAAATGAAAATTTTATCGGCTCGTATTTTTTCTTTTTTTTTGTTTGTTATCTCATGACTCTGTCATTTATAGCCGATTTGGAAAAATCTTTTTCCGTTAAGGAGGTTATACTTTTAGTTAAGTTCCATAGACATTTGGAACAATAATAACAATCGTAAGGGTGAGAAAATAGGGAATGAAAATCTTATGGGCTCGAATTTTATCTATACTTTAGGTATCGTCTTAAAGTTAGACTCACAAAAAACTAAGAAATAAATAATAATTTAAAATAAAAAAAGACGTGTAGCACTCGGGGACTGCCGCGGTAAAGCTATTGCATAGCATTTTGTATCAACTTATGCAATTATAATTATTTATTTATTTTATTTATGCAGTATTTCTTTTTCTTTGATATTAATTCAAGTTACACTTTTTGAGCGTGGTGACCGATACGAAAACATTTTTTTTTCTTTTATTAAATAAACGAGCTTCGTAGAGTCGTACAATACGTCTAGTTGCACGCACACAAACACCGTGTCGAAGACTGCCGAAAAGAAACGACGTTAGACAATGCACGGCCTTCAAGCCACACCTCCGTGCCCGTCGAAGTGGGGAGCGTGAGGTTTTTTTTCGTTACGGAATTTTTGGATTCGGTCCCCGCGCTCAAGGCCCTCGTTAGAAGCTATGCAATAGCTTAAAAAACGACTTCAAAAACAAAAACTGGAAAACTAATAAGTAAAATGTAAATGCTTATTTTTTGGTTCATACAACTAACTAGCAATCAACCTTTTTTTCTACTCAATTTATCCCGTACGAACTATGCGTTTACCTTATATTTATTATTTATTTGTTTCTCAGCAAGAGTTTGTTACTTACCGGGCCAGTATTTAAAATTAATTCCTAAAGAAAGATTATAAAACTACAAGATTTTGCCCGCGGATTCGCTCGCGTGGTACTCAGAGGACAGTAGCCTATGTGTTAATCCTGGTCCTAATCTATGTATATTCCAAGTTTCATCCAAATTCGTTCTGAGACATCGTACATACACTCAACCACAAATACACTTTCGCTTTTATAATATTAGTGTGAAAATATCATTACGTAGGTAAGTAAAATAATTGTGTGATAGAGATTACGACTATTTTCTCCGTACTTAAATTTTTTTATGAATTTGGTCAATGAAAAAACTACATAAGATTTATTCCCCCAAGAAATGAAAATAAAGAAGATAAATCTCAATCAATTCCTTTTCACTACCTCCAGCGGTCTCAACTTTAAACCTCAACTTTGAACTCTGTGATCCTAAAGAATGTCCTAGATTTTGTGAAGTATCCAACACTGTATTTTCGTGTAGACTCCAGCATCCAGTATCAATTTATGTTAGTTTAAAATTTAAAATAATTTATTGTGTGTAACACGAAACATTATACAATAATGTAAGTAAATGTGCATGATGTGGTCACGCATAATTAAGGGAGCACTAGCCTTTAAGATTAAGTACGTGTGTTTTGTTTAAGTATCTGTGTATCTCTTATCGGCGACCCAATAAATAAATAAATCCTACTATTCTATTAATATTATAAATGCAAAAGTTTGTGAGTATGAGATGAATGGATGAATGTTTGTTACTCTTTCACGCAAATTTTACTGAACGGATTCGGATGAAACTTGGAATATACATAGTTTATGACCTGGGTTACCATAGAAGCTACTTTTTATCTCGGTACCACGCGAGCAAAGCCGCGGGTGGAAGCTAGTAAATAAATATATAATTCGAATCGGTTCCTTCCAGCAAGAGTGCTCCATCTTAGACCACATCTTCATCAGTTTCAGGTATGCTACTGGTCAAACGCTCGACAATTTTATGAAAGAAGTATTTAATAAAAAAAAAACCGAATGCAAAGACAGGAAGTTTTTAGTACTTTTTAGTTCATAGTAAATTGAAAATGGCTTCTTACAGTCGCCATATTGGATTTTTAAAATTTCATATAGCCTATGTCACCTTCGTGATCGAGACAAATCCAACGACACCGCATTAGTTAAAATCCGTTCACCCATTTGGGCTACAGCGACTGACAAATAATATTGCAAACATACATACACCCTAAAAACATAACCTGACTGAAAAGGAATTCAATCGGGTAAAAAAAGGCCATTAGTTTTCAGCTAACATAGATTGACAATCCCTTTGTATTCTCGTGCATATATTAACGTCTAAATTGGGTAAGCAAGATTATATTATACTGAAAGTGAATTGAAATTATATTATGATTCGATTGTAATAACTAGAAAACAGAATAACATTTCAGAATTCTGTCTCAATTTGGATTTCTTAAGTTTTGTTTTTTAAACGAGAATTGGCCTTCAGCTCTGTGTCCAAATGAGTCTTCGTATGAGTTAATGGGCAACTCTGGTGTCGGAGTTTTAAGGCCGCCCGAAGGCCTCCGACATAACTAAATGACTGAAAAAGCCGGTAATAAACCAATATCTTAACGTGCTTTCCTAAGTACGCTTAGATCTAAATGCCACATGGCTGGATGACCGCTTGGGTCACCCATCCAAGTAGTCACCGGGCGGAATGTTGCTTATCCAAGATGTTTAGAACACCAAAGTAAGCACGCAACGAGTGCTTCATAGTTGATTTTGACGGACAAGAAAAAAAGATTATGTAGGTACGTAAATGGTGCATACTGTCAAAAAGAAGTTCTGAACGGATCGACTAGTAATGCAAGCTGAATTTTCGCAGGCGTTGAGCTCCTAAGAGCAATGGGCTTAGCATTCAGCAATCACATCCAATATCTGAAATGGTATTCGATTACTGTGAGTGCTCGTTTAACATCCCGTTCGAAGGTTTCTTAAGAGACTTATTTCACCAATCCTTTTGGGTGTTGGCGAAAAATAAAATCATTTTTATTTGGAAAAATTGCGTTACAAATTGTTTCAATAGTAATTCTAATTATGCATAATATTAATATTAAACAAGCATATATTTAAAAAAAAATATGAAACCTCTTCCTTTTTAGAAGTCTGTTTTAAAAAACAACAGCGACTTCTTTGGGGTAGAAGTTTTGTTTAATTTTTATATCCAATGCACTTCTTCAAATCCTACAAATTAGTTCTTAGCGTCTAAGCACACTATGCCGAAAATTACGCGACGTTAGTTCCGCAACTGATTTTGACAAGTTCGACTGTATGCCATAACGCAACGTAATTTCAGCATAATGTGTCATCTGTAATTCAAATAGCATTGCAGGCGTAATCATGCCGAACTTACGTCGCGTAATTTCGGCTATAGTGTGTTTGGGCACTAAGTGCAACCCAGAAATATGGAAGGAACATACACTTCTTGGAAGTCTCTTCGACAATATTGGTGCCTTAGTTTAGTCAGTGACTGACTGGCAAGTAAGCTAACAAAGTAACTATTTTGTACAAAAAACATAAAACTGACTTCAAATACCTACTTATCTGAATTATTTACTTACCTTTACTAAAAACTAAGGAAGTTCCACTGGCCATCTGTGGTCTTCATCATCACTTTACCAAATAGTCCTTTCAGAGAGCAAATGCGCTAAGACTTAGTATAAAAAATACTCAAATTCCTATTGGTGTGCTCATAATATTTGAAGAGATCTCTAGATTTCACGATCAAGATCAAGATATGCGGATTGATCGGCTAACTCTGATGCAAAACAGAAATGATTGACACCGATCCTGTTTTTACAAACTTTGACATTTCTTCCGTCTAAATTCAATGAACGTCGATTGACAAACTGTCATAGTTTGTTTAAACAGGATCGGTGTCAATCATTTCTGTTTGCAACAGAGTTAGCCGATTGGCTAATTCTGTCTGGGATGATTATCCCGCTGATAACAATGACTGATAAAGATCAGCGGGGTGATCGGCTAACTCTGTTGCAAACAGAAATGATTGATAATGATCCTGGATTTACAATATTTGATGAAATTCAATGAACGTCGATTGAAACTGTCACAGTTTGTAAAAGCAGAATCGGTGTTAATCATTTTTGTTTGCAACAGAGTTAGCCGATCACCCCGCTGGTGACATGGCCATTTTATGCAAAATGAATAAAATGATATAAAATATTTCTAGCATATCGTGTTTTAATTGAAAGGTAAGGTTAATAAAGTTTCATATTTTATAAATTTGTAGTAAGTACTCGGCTTAAACAAATCAAAGAATATCTTTTATAAAATGAAAAAAAAAAAACTTGTTAAAAAGGCCTCAAGTCAATTTCAGTACGAAACCCAATGTGTAGACGTCATACATAACTAAAAAGGCTTTATTTTTTACTTTTGTATACAGTTAAGTGTCAAGTTTATTACGGGTAAAAAGGTAAGGTCCGGTAACTTCCAACTGCTTTTATATTTAACGAGATTGCCTTTTAATCGTATGCAATAGAGCTTGAATTTCTCTGCTCTCAATATTTGACCTTGAAGAATTTTCCTGAATCTATTGATTTTTCTTAACTTTGTAGGTACAGCGTCCGCAACTTTTATGAGTTAGTTAGTTTTCTTAGCTTCTTAGTTCGGTATCGACATTATGATCACCGCAGGTCGCGAATTGAAATAAGTTTTCAAGTTTTCTTCGTACGTTTTCAACAGAAAATATTTCTTTTTTAACTCAATTATTTAGTACTAGCTTCCGCTCGCGGCTTCGTTCGCTCAGTACCCGGATAAAAAAACTTTCATAATTATAATAGCAGTAGAATATTTTGTTAATAAAAATGAATGTTTGTTGACTGGCCTCTCATAGCTCAGTTGGTAGTTACTCTGCCTTCTAAGCTGCAGGTCGTGAGTTCGATTCCCGGCTAGGACAAACATTTGTGGAAAAAAAAGATAACCCGCACTCCTGGTATTTTGTAGCTACCAATAAAATCAATAAAGCTAATAATGCTGACTGACTTACAATCAACGCACGGCTCTAAACGTTAGTTTTAGTGACTGTAAATTCGAAGGGTATGAATGCACTATGAAAAGATTCGATATGATATGAGATTATGATATGAAGTTCTTGAGTGGAGACAACGGCTCGGCAAACGTAGTGCCCTCCGCCCTCCGGCCAGGTGGAGTGACAATCTGCGAAAGACTGCTGGTAGAATCTGGATGCGTCGAGCTCAGGACAGGGCGCAATGGCGCTCATAAGTGAGGCCTATGTTCAGCAGTGGACTGCTATAGGTTGATAATGATGATGATGATGATGACGATGAAAATATTTCCTGAAATTCCATCTCTGAAGGGGTGCAGGGAGAAAAACTCTAAGCCGTCACGAAGTCACGGAGCTCCCTCAACTAAATTAAAAATAGGTTCTTTTATGTACCTACCTAGATTGCAATTGATTGATTGGCCACTTGAGTCTCATAAACCTGAGAACTGGTTAATTACTCGAATGATGCATAGCAGTTCTGCTCTGAACATTAACTCATACGGCTGACCTGTACTTTCTTATGTCCATATATGTTAGCTAGAAAGAGATGCATACTTTATCTCAATGCGATTTCTGCGACTTCGTACCAGGGCATTTGTATGAACCTGCATAGAAACTTGTTCGAGCGCCCTGGTACGATTAAACTTTTTGAAGTCGCATTGATATTATGTATGCATCCCTTTCTAACTGATGATATTGGACATAAGAAAGTAGATATCAGCCGTATTGAATTTTAAAACTTTATCTAGTGGTCTTCCTATATCTGTGATCTTATTAAACTGCAACCGGTCATATTTTGGAAACTTCTCATCATAGATTTACTATAAATGGCTCAATCGGGTAGTTAAAAAAAACAACCCTTCCTTCCAGGAGGTAAACAGTCAAGTATTAAATAATATTAACCGTTGACGTTTAGTACGTTATTTAAGTCTCATCTCTTCTTACGTATCACGTCCATGAGAATACATTCATGTACTCCCATGCAATTGACGTCACCCACGGTGGGCGAGTCTACTCGCACTTTACCGGTCTTGTTTGATTATATTTCGATTTTCACACTCGTAAACATTTGTAGTCCATAAACTAAGCTCACATTTGATTGATGTCCTTCAATCTACAAGCAATTTATCAAAAACGGTCGTGCCGAAAGCACTCGATTGATTAACATTGTATGCAATCGGCGTGCTGCCTATTAGTTTAGGGTATACCGAAGTTTGGGTATGAATAAATTACGTTTGTGTTGGGATACTGCTCTGCAAGTATATTGGCTTATTAATGGTTGCCTCTTTGACCAAGAATCCGGTGAAAGATAAGGCAATCTTCCTTTTTTAGTTTTATTATTGATGATTGTTTGACTTTTTCTATGTGTATTTAATTTCATTTTTTTTAATGTGACATTTATATAAGTTTGACGTATTTTAATCCTTTTTATTTTTTATCTGACATTTATATTAGTTTGACTAATTTATTTAATTTCTTTTGATTTGTAATTTTGTTGTTCTTTCTATTTTTTTTTATAATATGTTTAAAAATTTAATTTTGCATGCATTTATGCCGATCATGGCTGTTCTTAATTTAGTATCGACCACCTATTGTTATATACCCATGTTTCGCAAATAAAGAGAATCTGAATCTGAATCTGAATCTGAATCTTTTTAAGGTTTCGTACCCTAAGGGTAAAAACGGGACCCTATCATTAAGACTCCTCTGTCTTTTCGTCTGTCTGTCTGTCACCAGGCATCTCATGAACCGTGATAGCTGAAACAGTTGAAATTTTCACAGATGCTGTATTTTCTGTTGCCGTTATAAAACTAAAAACACAATAAAATAAATATTTTAAGTTGAGCTCCCATAAAGGAGCAAGTCCGACTCGCACTTGGCCGATTTTATAACCAACTGCAAAACCAACAGCATCAGCTACTGCTGTACCTATATATTTAATACTGGTTGCGAAGGTCCATTTTAGCTTAGAAGTTAGATGTTGGTTTAGGCTTTTTCAATCGTTAAGCCATGTCGGAGGCCTTTGGGCGGCCTAAAAACTCCGCCACCAGAGTTGGTCACTAGTTCATAGAAGAAGACAGGAGGTCAAATACACAATAATAATTAAAGAGACACTAGGTCTTGTCGGTGTAGTGATGCAATTCACACACACAAAATTCGGCGACCTTCTCTTTTATTGGCTTATGTAGCTTATTCTTGGTTTTCCGCTTCAAATCATTTTTCTTCTTCTGTTTCGTATAGTTTCCATCCAGACGCCCTTCTCATCCACTCGTTTTAGAACTTAAATAGTACATTGTTCACCGAGAGGAGAAAGTGACCGATTACCGTCGAGGGTGTCGTCACTTTCTAACAAATTTATTTTTAAAACACCCGAGATCAGGAATCGCACTTTCTCTCGAGTGATACATAGTGCTTTATACTACACCTACGAGGAAAATAAAAAACTAACTTGACTTTGACTTTGACTTTGACTTTGACTTTGACTTTGACTTTGACTTTGACTTTGACTTTGACTTTGACTTTGACTTTGACTTTGGTTTTTCTTTTTTAAATTAAAAAAGAAAAACCACGTAAGAAATGGATTTTCATACACTTTTCTCTCCCGCTCAGATGCGTTTTCTCCCCGCATATTTGTTCGATATGCAATGACGTACTTTCTACCGTAAATTTGATAAAGTATCAAGGTACTTTCCGAGCAGGTGTAGTATAAAAAACATTACCCTGCTTCTGGCTTAGTCGGGTAAAAAAACAAATAGTCAAAAACACTACATACTACAAAATTAAGTCCTTCTGCTATCAATGCTTTAACTCTTTAAACTTACTTTTAAGCATTTACTATAAAAATACTATTGCATTTTCCTATAAAAGTTTTTATAACCTATCTTGTCAGAACCAGTGACCATTGTAATGGCGAGTCCACATCGAGCAATCTATTATGTGACGCCACTTCCGTCGTGTCACGTGACTTGTGATGATGTGGGTACCGGAGACAGGACGTCACGATGTATGGCTTGAAACTAGCTTTTTGTTACGTTCTATATCTATATTGGGGTAATTATTTTCTGCTTCAGATGAAAATCTCTCTATTTTGTAGACATACTGCCCTCGGTCTTTTTGGCGACTTCTGTGGTGCAGTGGGCGAAAGCCCGCCTGAGACGCAGAAGGTTGCGGGTTCCCGCTGCGGGACAAATGTTTGCATGTTCTGCAGATTTTTGTCTCCGGTTTGGGTGTTTTCTATGTGTGATATGTATGTACTTACAAAAAATGATAATAATTGTAGATATATCAATCACGTAGTTCCTTAATACAAGCTCTGCTTAGTTTGGGGCTACATATGTGATAAATAACGCCCATCATAATTTATGATTTAAACAAAAACATAAAAATCATCTACCCTACATACCTAATATCTTGGTCTACAAAGTTCATAACATTTGTATAATTTGTACCATGCTTTTTACATATTTTTAAAATATTTTTTATAAATAGGAAATTATGGTACAAACTTAAAAATAGTAGTTGTCTTAGTGAAGGGCTCGCCCGGGAAAAATACTACCGCCAATACCCGTATCCTTTGATTGTATTGTTTAATGCCTTGAAAAAGCATTACTGGGTTTAAAGGGGTACCAGTAAAATGAAAGGGTACATGAGGCTTTATCACCTTTATGCCTAATGCTGATGAATGGGCGTTGCATAGTAGGGCTCGTTCCAAACAAGCCATACCTACAATGCAATATATTGTGATAGGGAATGGTTACCACTTCATATCAGGTGGGCCTTGTGCTTGTTCTATCATATTTATATTCAATTATTATCGCAGTCATAAAGTGTATCTTCAAGTATTATAAAAACAAACATACAACGTACAATATTCCCTAAAAACAAAACCCATTTATATACATTCAGTACGAATGTATCTGAAATGGAAAGGGATAGAATATCATAAATTGGGTCAGCTGGTTTATTTATATCGAGATGGCATCATAACCACTATTTCCTTTCTTTTCCTGACTTTTACGAACTTATCCAATGACACCACTGCTAAGAAATTCACAGTGGACCCTGCCGTAACCTTAAACTAGAGAAAGGGTTTTGGATTATTGATAAACAAAGAAAAGAAGATCGCAGCACTTTTGTTTTGAAAACATCCCTCCTTTTCTCACAACATCCTAACAAGTGAGTTTGGTTGTTACGATTTCACGCCTTAACTTTTCAACCGATCATAATAAAATTTCGCATACATGTTTTCAGAGGTACAGAAAAGGACATATGGTAATTCATTCAGAAAAAAGTTCCCGTGGGATAGAGAAATAAATTACGAAGCGTCTACATTCACGCAGGAAATAGAGCCCTAAGCGCACATTGAGAATGATAGTGACTCTATTTAACGATATGATTAAATTTGATCTTTGGGTGTCCGTGATTCAACCATCTTTTTTCTTTATAAATTTGTTTGAACCAATAATTTGCCACCTCCACTGCTAGGTCAGTCGAGTCGAGTCTTTTTTGAGGTCTTCCCGCGTGCAGGTGGTCGAGCACAGCGGCCAGGAGAGCAAGTGCCGCATGTCCTGATTAAACTGAATATTGCGTTTTGATCCGCATACTGCAAAAGTTTACAAAGATGCTAAAAACCTTCAAGAAAACATTGCAATTATGTGTAAGCTATTAAAAGTTCAGCCTATAAAAATATAAAGGAACCAGCAGGCTCCAAGTTTGATCGTAAAAATAACTACTGTCTTGTTGCGGTAATATTGTATGGAAAGTTTTGTTGCCGGCGAAAGTGCCGTGTCTATCTGTATGGAAATATCAGAGCTTATCATAGCTTATCTGTTTATCTTAACATACTAATATGAGAAAGTTTGTATGGTTTTGGTTTGATCACGCCTGAACGGCTGAACGAACTAAGATACATTTTGTTATCTATCTATCAAATCAGCCTTTTTGCACCCACTGTTTGATTAAGCCTCTTACGCAACCCTTTTTCATATTCATCAACACCAGCCTTTAGCAGTTCACTACTGGACATAAGATTCCCCCAAAGAGATCCTTGTGCCCTGTCCTTTGTCTGTCTTGCCGGAGGGCATCCTATACTAAGTTTGCCGAGACGTGGTCTTTACTTATCAACTCGTTTACACCAACGGTTATCGGTTCTTTGGCAGATATGGCCAGCCCACTGCCACTTCAGCTTGCTAATTCTATGAGCTATCAACAACTTTAGTTCTCTGTCAGATAGTCTCGTTGCGGATTTAACCCTTCAGAAACAGAAGCATAGCTCGTTCGCTTTTTAAGAAAGTGCGGTATGGTGCGGTTTTTCCTATACAGAAGTTAGTTTCTATTCCTTGGCCGTGAGATAAAGGACAAATCAGCAATAAACTTTGAACACCTACTGTTATAGACCTATACTTCTGTATAGGAAAAACCGCACCATAGGTTTTCCCTATACAGAAGTTAGTTTCTATTCCTTGGCCGTGAGATAAAGGACAAATCAGCAATAAGCTTTGAACACCTACTAGCAGAGCGTGGCAATACGCCCATCTAGCCTTAATTCCAATAAGTGATTTAAACTGGTATGCTCGTTTTAATAGGTAAATAGGGCGAAGTTTATGATTAGAAATCACACTAATCATATTGATACAGAAAGCGAATCGCAGACGAAGTTGCAGGTGGGTCAGCTAGTCTCGTGTCACAGTGCCTGTGGTCGCACTCCTCCGAAACGGCGCGACTGATTTTGTAATTTTTTATGTATTTTTGTTAGGTATGAGAATAGGTCGTATATAATATTTCATACCGTTAAGTGATCGCCTTGGCCGCGCAGGCAAGCCATGGAGCCTGCGGTGTCCGCGCGCAACAAGCTTATTACTTTGTGTTGAAGTATACTTAAGTGTTGCTTTGTGGAAATAAACTATATGAATATATGCTTAAGGTGTCTCTATCCCGATTAATTTTTCATATTGTAGTTCAAGACCTAGAACAATTTTTTTGCCGGGTACCACGCGAGCGAAGCTGTGGGCGTGGCGAATTCTATATGTCAATCCGAGTCACCAAATATGTATATTCCAATTTTCATCAAAATTCGTTTTGTAGTTTTTGCGTGAAAGAGCAACAAGCATCCTCATAAATTTTCACATTTTTAATTTTAGAAGGTTGCATTTTGTTTGTAAATACATACATAAATAATACCACAAGACCTGAGACAAATATTTGCATAGCCTTCAAACATTTGTCTCGTGGCGAAGAACGAACCCGCAACCTTTTGCGTCAGTGAGCCTTCACCCACTGCGCTATAGAGGTCAAAAAAGACCGAAGAAGAGAAATGTGGTTCGGAAGGCGTCAATTTGCTGTAATCATAATTCCAGCATTCTTCAAAATAAAACAAGAACTCGTTTCAGTGCTTCCATCAGTTCTTCAGGCCAATTCATACCGTCACTGGAACGGAAGATAAGAATAATTGTTCGGATTTGCATTATTTGTTTTGTTCTTTTAGTTTTAGATGGAATAGAAATCGTGGAATGTTGCCAAACGCATTTTCGTCCAGGATAAAGTGTTAATAGATAAAAGCTTTCTGCTTCATACTGGAAGCTACGAAAGAGAATTCATCTTGCTTTGTAACAACAACAACCTATTTAGTCCACTGCTGGACATAAACCTCCCCTATAAGAAGGGGGATATACCCATACATAATCCCCACGCTGGGCATGCTGGGGATCGCAGGACATAGCTTCTCGCACCACCGACGCTGCTGCCTGTTGGCGGTAATTTAGATGTGCTGTTGTAGTCTGCGCTATGCTGCAATCAGCCGGCCGTCAGAGCCTCGTTCTTTATTTAGCAGGGTGCACGTGCAGGTGAGGTTGGCTTGGGTACTGAAAATGTATGTTAGAACCCCGTACAACCTTTGCCTACCACCTACTACCGGCGATTTCAAAAACCGTCTTAGGAATGGCTTTTACAGCATGTATCATGACGTCATTTATTTTTTGAAGCGCTCGTGGCGTGTTTAACTTCGGTGTAGCAGATCACCTTGGTTAAGCAACACTCCGCCCGGTCATTACTTGGATGGGTGACCGTGTAGTGGCATTTAGATTTGAGCGTTTCCGTGCTTCGGAAGGCACGTTAAGATGTTGGTCCCGGCTTTTCAGTCGTTAAGCCATGTCGGAGGCCTTCGGGCGGCCTAAAAACTCCGACATCAGAGTTGGTCACTAGCTCATACGAAAGAAGAAGAAGATTTATTTTTTGTCAAAGAACACTAACTAGGTTATGTAATATGTATATTTATACGAAGGCCTCTGTGGCGTAGTGAAAGAATGTCCGCCTGAGACGCAGGTTGCCGCGGGACAAATGTTTGCATTATTTTCAAGTATTTGTCTCAATTCTAGGTGTTTTCTATGTATAATAAGTAGTAGGAATGTGTTTACAAAAAAAAAAATGTAAATTAGTAATATATTAAAAAAAAAAACAATATTCAATATTTATGTAGTAGGTAGTAGGAACTGTAAACTACACTTTGAAAGAAGATATATATATATATATATATATATATATGCTGAACAATCACACAGCATCTTATGACTGATAAAAAAAAAATGACTACCATATTTGTTAGTAAATAACCTGTAACCATGGAGTTAATAAAAAAAACTGTATCTGTATTCTTCAAAACTACACTACATACGCATTTGTAAAGAATCTACCTATCTTGAAACAATGTTACAACTAATTACCAAGTTTAATTTAGCCACTTAAGTTAAAGTTGGAAGAGAGGCAACGTATAACTAACTCTCGAACTTGAGGTTTTGGTTTATGTATTTCTTAGCTTAAACTAAGAGCGGATATTAGTACGGTTTAGCTCGATAAATAGTAAATGAGAGCTTCGGTTACCTACGTCTCGAGTGCAGTATATTTGGCAACTGTATCGCAACCTAGAATTAAGTCCATGGATCCTCATTAATGGGGGAAACATGGAAGTTTTGTCCACGCATCCCTAATACCTACCCATTGAGTACGTAATAGGGATTCCCATCCCCATTGCCTGCCTATTGAGTAGGTAATGAGGATCCTTGGAGGTTTTTGAACATGGATTCCCATTGCCTGCCCATTGAGTACGTAATGGGCAAAAATCCACGTATTCCCTACTAGTGAATAAAACTGTTCTAAAATACTGAGCAAATTGCAAACTTTGAGTTATTTTTTTTTAATTTAGTTTTTTGTGCTGCAAACTTTTTTGTACTTATAACAGTAGCTTAAATTTTAAAGTTATGTTGAGCGATTCTACTTGACATGAGTTGTATGTAACTTATTATATTTATTTAGTTATCGCCAAAAACGAATTACAATCAAAATCTAAAATTACCTTGGATAAAACTAGTATTTATTTCATCATCATCAACAATCCATAAAAGTCAACTGCTGTACATAGATCTCCACGAAAACCAACGGATTTCCACGAAGAACAATATTTAGCTAAGCTTAATGATTAGCAAGGTATATAATACCTCAATAAAAGTCGTTCAGGATGGACACCTTCAGCAATGAAGAATATGAGTAAAACGAAGAATTTTATACCTTTGGTGTCATGAAATCCAAATCGTTACGACGTAACATCTATATTATATCTATTTTTTTATCTTTTTTATCTTTAAAACATTCAATTGTGTCTGGAATCCCAGAATTCTATACGCTATGCATCATCAACTACTATCCATCATACTGTTCATAGACTCCAGACTACAGCCTGTCATAAGCCTTAGAAAATATAAAGCTCAAACTTAAATGTCCCATAAAATATTCATATTGAGAGCGGATGCTATTTATCTGCAAGTAACATGTTGTGTTCAAAATATGGCACATTAGCGGGCTTTATCGTTTAAGTAAGGTTGGCTGTTTGTGAGAGATATTTTAAAATGTCCTTTAGATAGGCTAATAACAGGTTTTGCAACGTTTTACCTACTTAGTTTTTAAATGCTATTATAATGAGCTTTTACAGAGCTTATTTCAGTCCTTTATTTTCATGTCAAGTGACTTGTGGGTAAAAAGAACCTCAGAGTGGATCCCACTTGATACTAGGCGATGACGTGGAAGGCCTAGAATGAGATCGTGGGAGAAGCTTGACTCATATTATAAACTTGGCCTGTCACAGCGTTAAATCGCGAAGACTGGAAGAATAGAAGGAAGGTCTTTGCCCTGCAGTGGGACAAAGATGGCCGTCATGGCGTATAAGGAAGTGAAAGAGACCGCAATGGAAAGAGCAAAATGGATAGAATTGCATCACTAAATCGACAAAAAGGCTCTTAAAGTACTATAATAATAAGTACCTACCTATTTATTTACAGGTTTTCACATTGTCGTAAAACCGTACAAATTACAGGCCACTGGCCAAAGTAGCAACGACCCTAACCAGTTACGGGACCAATGTACATTCAGAATCACGTTACGACCACATCAAGACTGTCAAATACTGACAGGAAAACTGGCAGGAAACTGCAGCCGGCATCTAACCGCAATAACCAAACGGAAACGAATATTCATTTGGTATTCCATTTTTATGGGGTCAAGGTGCGGTGGTATCGGTACAAGAAGATATGATAGTCGGTATAGATTACGGTGGATTTTCTCAGATTTGGTTTGATTTTCGATACGGAGTTATGGAAAGAAAACTTATACAGGGATAAAATAATAGAGCTGTCAATATAAATACAGTTTTATGTAGTTTTATGCTATAAATATATCGATGATCTAAACCATCATTGCTTGTACGCATAGTTTGAATTTGTGTGTTATTCCGAAAAGAGGTAAATATACAACCGAATGTCAAAAAATTTTGTTCAAAGATTTTTGAATTTTGTTGTTTTTTATTGAAGAACTGGCTTGTAAATTGACACCATAAAAACAGCTGATTTTGTTTAATTTTGTGCTTCACTTAATGATGATTATTATTGCCACATTGAAGACAAAGATAACCTCTGTGGCGCAGTGGGCGAAGGCCCGCCTGAGACGCAGAAGGTTGCGGGTTCGATTCCCACTGCGGGACAAATGTTTGCATGTTCTGCAGATATTTGTCTCTGGGTGTTTTCTATGTATGATATGTATGTAATTACAAAAAAAAATGTATACAAATATTAATCATGTGGTTCCTATAATACAAGCTCTGCTTAGTTTGGGACTACATGATGCTGTGTGATAGCGTCCAGCATTATTATTATTATTGAAGTTTCAAAGTTTTTGGGGAATAGTTTTGAATCAAGTATTTTTAACTGAGGTTCTTGCAACTTGTGAACAATCATGATCCAAATCACCTCCTTTCGCATACGATTCCAAACTCACCTTGTATAAATAAGTACTTGGCATAAATGCACACCAATCGTGGGCACCGGATAAGTGAATCTAATGCCACAATACTGAAACGATACTCAACTATTCGAGATCGTCTCAATTATTTTAAGCCCCTGATGTTCTTCAGAAATGTCCTCTCTAACTATTGTAGTTAAAAACTTACATTTATTCCCTACCACCTGTATGCCTACTACTGGGAACAATAAACATTACCATTATTCAGTAGAAAATCTGTACTGAAACATTAATTTGTAAAAATGTTATTCAGTGATTACAAAAGAAAATATGTTCTTTCCTTTTATATACTAGTGCTGTACCTCTACAGGCAAAATCGAATTCAAAGAAACAAAACACTGTGCTTTACTCTAAGAGTTTATATTTTTTTCGTGTACGGTTCACACATACCGGCGCGCGTCGGAGAGCATCTGAGCGCATTTTAAAACATGATAGAGGAAATTGAAACATCCACAAAGCAGTTAAGTTCCTTATTAACATGCAATTTACGCAGCTTTGAGCTTTGTCAAACACTGACATAAAAAGATCCGCTGCGTTAATTGCATGCAAATAAGGAACTTAACTGCTTTGCGGATGTTTCAATTTCATTAAGCATGTTATAAAATGTGCTCCGACGCGCTCCGATGCGCGCTGGTAAGTGAGAATCGTATATTAAATAGAGAAACAAACAAGGATGGCTATACATGAATCATTCATGATTGGAAAAGAGAAAGACTATGATAAACTTGGGCATCTTCAAGGAACGAGTGAGCAGGTTTCTTCTAGGCAAGCGTGTTCCATTGTAGACTGCATCTTCGCTTAACATCAGGCCAGTTGTAGTCAAACGCAAGCCTATCCAATATAAAAAAATATATGTCAGTTTTGGAAATTTTACAAGGACTTGTCAAACTATCTGTGGCCGCTGATTAGGCTGCTGATTATCAACTAAACTTCACTAGTTCATCACGGATACGGATGTGCGAACAATAAATTGTCAATCCAAACGTTATATAACTTTTGAAACTATCATGGTTGAGAACATAATTATTAATATCAACGGGATATTTACCATGATTTGTGAGTTCTGTTATTTCCCGATATTTCGACGCAGTTGCATGCGCCATGATCACGGGAGAACTCACAAACCATGGTAAATATCCCGTTGATATTAATAATTAAATCCAAACGTTGTTTTATTTTTGAGATCCCTCAGGTCACTTGCTAGTAATATACTAAATTAACGGCTTTACCAACTAAATATTCCCTTTCGAATGTCAACCCTTTGTTCTGTCCTGAGCTAGTTAGGTCAGCTGTGCGGTCAGTTATGGGAAATAGGTCAAGGTGGAGTTACACGCTCAAAGTACGATGAATGGTTTTAGCTTAGCGATCATATTGTACTGAGTTAGGATTGAGATTGTGTATTGGGTTGGATGGTTAATGGAAGGGATATGATTTCTTTAGTTGTGCTGGATTGGTAAAATTTTAGTTTGGTAATAGTAGGTTTTAGCCTAAAGCCGGCTTTTGACTCTGGGATATTTATTACATCTCGAGTTATAATATGTTATCGCTCATCAATTTTGAACGAGATACTTCCTCAGACATCGCTCCTTCTCCAGTCTCGTCCTGGGTTTGAATGGTGACGTTAGTATGCAGCAGATCAAATGATCACGTGTAAAGATGCAATATACATATTTATTTCTATTTGGAAACTTGAGGAACACTTGAAAATTATTTTTTAATATACACCAATTCGTAACGCGACTAATAACAAAAACTCTGCTTGTCTTATATTTTTTAAAACATTTTTTATTTTTTGCAATAATTATTTTCCCTAACTATTTTTTGGGGGAGTTGGTGACAGTTTTTTGTCATCGAAATAATCAGAAATTTTATAATAAGATTTTATACAAATTTTACAATCAACTACACATATGCGTGCAAAATTTCAGTTCAATCGGAAACCGGGAAGTGTTTCTTTAACTTGCAATGTACGATTATATACAACGGGACTGACTAAATAAAACCTTGTAAAATGGAAGAGATAAATATGTTGTGCCGACCCCATTTAGAGTGGGATAAGGTAGATAAAGGGAGATGATGATGATATTCATTAAATTACTACCTGTATATTAACCCCACGCGATGGTCAGACCTAATCAAATTAATCACACAAACCTCTATGACTGAATGCTCCCTTCAAGCTACTGATAGATCTCAATGGAGGCATGTTGCAAGAGCCGTCATCCAAACTCGACATCTATAACCACGACCACTCTGACGAAATGGTCCATAGCCCAGCGAAGTCAGCCAAACTGAGCCATGTTATGGGTCCAGCTGTGTACAACAGATTGCTGGAGGCCATTACTTCAGCCATGCTTCAAAACAAAGCTTAAGCGGTGGCTAATCGACCAGACTTTATAAAGTTGTGAAGAGTTTTTTAATTAGTAGGTACGATTACGCACGTACGTACGAGCACTATTTGTTTTTTTACAATCTTAAATTATTATATTTAATTAATTTTAATTAATTACCTTATTGAAACTACTGATATTAATTTAATTACATTATTATTTTATTATCAATGCGAAAAGCACCTACACATTGCAAGTGCCTCTGACATGTAATTTTTTCTATTACCTATAAATTTATTTTGTCTTTTGTCAAAAGTGTCCGACTAAGAAGAAGAGTATATTAACCTGTTTAAATAACTATTAATATGTTTATTCATAAATGTTTCCAAGTTTAAACAGAATATCTGTAGCTACACTATAATGCTTGATAACGCTTCGAGATTCCTCGGTATAGTCGGTATCAAACCACTATAACTTAGTTAATTTAAGTGTAGAGTTTCACAGTCTCTTAAAGCGATATTAATAAAGTTTTTGTTTATCTGTTATTTCCTGATGACATATGTATGTTATGTACAATTAATTCATCTGTAGATCATACTCTGCTATTGCATATAGTTGTAAGTTTCGAATACACTTATAAGTTTCGACTTGCTTCTGACTTCCTCCTACTATAAAATATTAGGTCCTTACCTATGAAATTGGCGTTTTGTTGTTAGTTGAGAATTTCGAGAAAATTGATTTTTCAATACATACATTTTTTGTATTTTTTGTCTAGAATTATGAATCCTATTCCCCTAAAAATGTGGGTGTATAATTTACCAACATTATGAATAGTATGCGTAGCCTTGTTTAAAAAAAAATCTATAACATAAAAAAATACAATGACTCAAAACATTGAATGCGACAACACGTGAAATGAACTGTTTTTAAGTTTAATTTTTTGGGGATGAACTTCCCCAAAAATAGCATTTATTGAATTTTCAATCTATGCGATAATGTTACATTCAGAATATAAATTAATTTTGTATACGAATGTTGAATTCAAAACGATATCTATTAAATAAAGTAGAGTGCAAAAAACTAATCTCCTTAATATCTTCAATGAAAATAGATCTTTACCTGTGAAATTGCCGTTCCGGCCATTTGAAATATAATATACTATATCACACTAATCTTATAAATGCGAAAGTTTGTGTGTATATGTGAGTATGTTTGTGGTCACTTCACTCCGTACCGGCTGAACGGATTTAGATGAAACTTGGAATATACATAGTTTAAGACCTGGATAGGCTAATTTTTATCCCGGTATCACGCGAGCGAAGCCGCGGGCGTAAGCTAGAACTATATAAAACACAGTGTTTCTACCACATACCTATGTCGGTTATAGACTTTGAAACCATTCAACCGATTTGCCCCAAACTGGATTCATTCGAAAGGCAATAATGCGAAGATGGTTTTAGACGACCAAAACAATGCATACATGTTTAAATAAAAATCAATATTTATATGTTTTTCTATGCGTCCCGAAACCATTGATCTGAGTGTGATATACAAGTATACACGCAAAAGTTGCGGGCGGGTCAACTAGTTTTTCTAAGATTAATGAGAATTCTAATGTCATATGAATTTTTATTTCAAAAACATGACACAGAATTCTGTTTTCAAATTTACCGTCCAATTCATAACATACGTAAACCTATTTGAGGTATATTCTCTTTTATTTACATTTAAATGACAGGGAAAAGCTTACGCACGGCCCGTTATTCGTTTATACTAGAAATTTTGATCTAAGAAGTGAACCGTGGTCTTTCGAAAAGTATGGTCGACAACGACGAATTAAAGCAATAATTATTGTTGGAGCTGATGATACTCCATATATAAATAAAATAATACACTAAATAATGCTGGACACTATCAAACATCATCATGTAATCCCAAACTAAGCAGAGCTTGTATTATGGGAACCACGTGACTGATAAACTACTTATATACATAGCAAACAACTCAGACCCGAGACAAATATCTACAGAACATACAAACATTTGTCTCGCGGCAGGAATCGAACCAGCAACCTTCCGCGTCACAGACGGGCCTTTGCCCACTGCGCCACAGGGGTCGTCAATATATGGCTAAATAGCAGTAGGTCTTGACGTTTGACGTCAGCATTAAAACAATATTGGTCCAGCTACGGAATATTACCTATTAAAACAACAGTTTTGTTCTAAGCAAAATGCTATGTCCCGGCTTTCGACTCCGCTTAAAAATTAACTATAGACAGACAAATAGAATTGAGACTTCCAAACCCTATCAACCTAGCAATAAAGTGTAAACTCGAAGTGGTAGGTTTTTGTAGGTTGGCTTAGAATTCCACCGAAAAGTTAAAGTGGGATGCAGCGAGGAATAATGCATCAGATCTGTACTGCTGGAACAGCATGTGTCAGTTGCTTGAATCTACAATAGCCTGGGTTGGATTACGGAATTGTTCTACATCCTATTGTTTCCTTTATGTACGATTCACAATTACCGGCGCGCGTCGGAGAGCATCAGAGAGCATTTTATAACATGCAAAAGGAAATTGAAACATCCACAAAGCAGTTAAGTTCCTTATTTGCATGCAATTTACACAGCTTTGAGCTTTGTCAAACACTGACATAAAAAGATCCGCTGCGTAAATTGCATGCAAATAAGGAACTTAACTGCTTTGTTGATGTTTCAATTTCCTCTAGCGTGTTTTAAAATGCGCTTTGATGCTGTCTGCCACGCGTCGATAGGTGTGAATTGTACATTAATTTAGAATGATAGATAGATATATCTATGAAATGAACTCTTTATTGCACACATCACCATTAAAAAAAGGTATTGTAAAACAGAGAAATAAAATAGAAATGTAGGCACATTCGGCCACCTTATCGCTTAAAGCGATTTTTTCCAGACGACCTAAGAATGGAAAGAATAGAATTAAAATAATTGAGCGGTGGTACTTATAATACAAAAACTAAACCATGATCCTTATCCAAACTATATAGGGAAAGTAACGCTGTCCGCCTGTCTGTTTGTTACTTTTCACGCGTAAACCAGTGAACCAATTTTTTATAGTTACAAAAGTTAACTTAGTATAAAAAATATTAGTATTTAACAATAATCAACAATGTAAATAATAATAACTTAGAGTGACCTAAGGGCGAGCGAATGAAGATAAATCAAAAATAAATAATATAATGATGGAGATTTTCAAACACCATGATTATTATTTAACCGGCTTCATAGTTTAGTTGGCAGTAGGTCTCCGGGCACACAATAACTAATAGCAGCTTCGGATCTAACAATAAATAAATAAATATAAGGCACTCAATATTGCAGCTCTAATCGAGTGACAATAAGTCAACAATCTGTTATTTGTTATAACTGTTATCTGTTATATCTGTTATCTGTTATATCTGTTATCTTTTATATCTGTTATCTGTTATATCTGTTATCTGTTATATCTGTTATCTTTTATGTGTTATACTTATTTATCTGTTATCTGTTGTATCTGTTATATCTGTTATCTGTTACACCTGTTATTTGTTATATCTGTTATCTGTTGTATCTGTTATCTGCTATATCTGTTTTCTGTTATATCTGTTATCTTTTATATCCTAATCCTACTAATCCTTCCTTCTATTCTACTTCCTATCCTATTAATATTATAAATGCGAAAGTTTGTGAGTATGGATGTATAGATGGATGAATGGATGAATGTTTGTTACTCTTTCATTCAAAAACAACTGAAAGGATTTGGATTAAACTTGAAATATACATAGTTTGTGACCTGAATTAACACATAGGCTACTTTTTATTCCGGTACCACGCGAGCGAAGCCGCGGGCGGAAGCTAGTCTGTTATAAACAAATGATAATCTTAAGCAGTACTGCTGTGTGGTGCTGGCTCAAGACAAAGAAGTTGATTTGAGTCCTGTCTGTTTAAAATTTGGAAATAACTTTTAAAAATTTTTTTTTCT
The DNA here is from genome assembly GCA_951804965.1 of Horisme vitalbata. NCBI lineage: Eukaryota > Metazoa > Arthropoda > Insecta > Lepidoptera > Geometridae > Horisme > Horisme vitalbata. Next base: position 14,529,058 of record OX638100.1, read on the forward strand.
TGCCAATCCCATCACACTGCTGGGCGAAGGTCTCACCCAAAGCCTTAATATGAATATCTTCATGAAAAATTAAGGTAAAAATACTTGAATCCCAGTATCGCAAGCTTTCGACGAAGAGTACGCTATTATTTATGAACGGGTGAGGGAGGCCGTGTGATCGCCCCCAAAATTGAATTATTTCCAACTGGCCCCGAACTTTAGTATTATACCCGACTCTCTGCGGTTTCGATTTGCATAGTTATCTAACTAGAATAGAGTTCATTTTGGCGTACCAACGTATTCAAGCAATTGTTTAAGTTATCAAAGAAATTAATTGTCCAGAGGTTTTGTCGTAATGGTTTGTAAGTTCGAGTGAGTTTTTTAACTGATGGTTGCGTGGTGACAAACCACTTGCAAAAATAAATGAATCATTCTAGATTATCACACAACATGTTGTAGCCTCAAACTAACCAGAGCTTGTATTATGGGAACCACATGGCTGATGTACTACTTATATACATATTTTTTTGTGAATACCATAATTATTATACAAAGAAAACACCCAGACCTGCGACAAATATCTGCAAATATTTTGAAGGGAATCGAACCTACAACCTTCTGCGTCTCAGGAGGACCTTCTCCTACTGTCATTCTCAAAATGAAGCATCGACGTAAACTTCATCTTGCGTGCCTTCTATTTGGTGTGTTGAAGTATGAGTTGCCTTCATATCTCCACGAGAAGCTTACATGGGTGACAAGCTCAAGATCTTGTACCTCCCGCCAGTGCTCGATGCAGCTTTCGATACAGCGGCACAGCTCGGCTTCTTTCAGGGGTAGTTTCCGCTATGCTGCATCTAAGTGTTGGAATAATATTCCCCCACCGATACGGAACCTGCAAAATTTACATAGTTTTAGAAGTAAACTCAAGAAATTTCTTTTAGATAGTCTGAAGAAGCAGGAAAGTCATAAACACGACACAAGCGTCATATAAGCCACGCGCCTATGTTACCGGCCAATCTATGTAGGGACTTACTTATCAATATAAAAAAACGTTTTCATTATCAATACAAAAAAAATTACATACCTATTTCTATCCGGAGTGCACAAAAAGAAAAAAAAACTGTTTGTTATTTTTCTCGCTGTTCATTATTCCCATTATTACTGTAGGTAGGATAAATAATTCGTTTGATATCATGATTTGTAGCTTGATTTGTACATAGGTTCCCAAATGATTCGTAGATGTTGTTGTCCGTACACTTCCATTCGTCAAACACATTTCTAGTTTTAGTTGCTAAAAACGCCACTTCCAACAAAAACTTATGGCACTGTACTGTACTTCCTTTGTTTTCTTCGGATTGTGGTTAAGATAACCGTGACATCACCGAACGGCTCTGACGGAAGACCAGCGTTGGTTGCCAGTCAACCAACCTATGCTGAATCCGTTTTTCGGACTGAGCAGGTTATTTGTCGTTGTACGGAGTTCCAACCCCTATCTTTGGAACCCAAGCCAACCCCATCTGCACGTGGTGCACCCAGCTAAACAACGAACGGGGCTCTGGCAGCCGGCTGATAGCGGCATTGCACAGCCTACATCGGCACAGCTAAATCCCCTGGCCACTGACGGGCAGCAGCGTCGGTGGTGCGAGAAGCCGTGCCGTGCGATCCCCAACCTGCATGCCCAGCGTGGGGATTATGGGCATATCCCCCTTTATTAGGGGAGGCCTATGTCAAGCAGTGGACTGATATAGGCTGATTTGGTGTGGTGTGGTAGGTTGTTCAGAAGTAGTTTTGTCTGAATTAACAGTCAAAAGTAGTTTTTCCAAATGGAGCTGGTAAAAAGTGGTTTTGACTGGTTAATCGGTCAAAACTCTTTAAAAGTTATCATTATCCAATAAATAACGCCTGTCTTTTGAATTTCAATTAAAGTTCATGATTTTTTATTTTTAATAACCGATTATCGTAATTGTCTAAATAATCTTTGTTTGTTCTTACATTTGTTTTTCCTGATTTATATACTATCAAAATTAAAAAAAATTAATGTGTACTTCTTACTTCTTTGTATTGATTGAAAAACCGAACGTTCGTAATAAACTAATTCGCAACATATTAATACTTTTATTTTTATACTAACCAGTTAAAAGTAATTTTGACTGTTGTTTTACGGCCGGTTTCTATATTATACCGTTACCGATAACGCCTCGTTTTCCCTTGAAAAACTGTCAAAAATTAACGAGGCGTCGAAAATTTGACAGTTTTTCAGGGGAAAACTAGGCGTAATCGGTAACGGTATAATATAGAAACCGGCCATTAGTGGTTAAAAGTAGTTTTGACTAAGAGCGTCAGTTAAAACAACTTTAACCGCTAATTTGCCGTCAATAGCACTATTTAACCAATGATCGAAACCACTTTTGACCAACCTGTTTAATCATTTGCAGGCATGGTCCCCATTCCTTTCAAGTACAACTCATAAACCACTCAAATCAGCTTTTACCGATACAGCAAACCATTTGTCCTAAAGTCCGTCCCCTTTTGATTTATTTAGACGTATACAAAACTGACTCGTCGCACTTTTTGTTTGCCATTATTTTTCCCTTGTTTTTGGGTTATAGTCCGTTCAGCTGTCCGGCGGTTGTGTTTCTCTTTGTTTTAGCTCTAGCAGCTGTTGTCTGTCATGTTTTTGTTTGTTTATTTTTTGCGGTCTCAGGGCTGGTACCAGTCTACTGGTAGATGTGCGTAAAATGAACCGAATCTTATTTCGAGCAGACTGAAGTGGGTAATGTTTTTTTCGTAAGAGTTTGGCTACGACTCAGAGAGTCTACTACAATTCACCGAAGTACGAAATTTCGTGTTTCGTTTCGTACGATTAGTCGTATTTCATACTGTCAATTCCGATATTGCGGTCGTATGTTTTGTGAAATAGAGTAGGATACCGAAATGTCGGTTTTCGTTTGATTATGGGTACCAATTGCAAGAAACGAAACACGTAATTTCGTACTTCGGTGAATTGTAGTTGACTCCCAGTTTTTCGATAGTGTCTCATCAGTTAGTTCGTTAGAAATCTCTCTTTCTTCACGGCGAGCGAGATCAAATATAAATGCCCTTTTACAGTAGTTTCATTTATGACTACTAAGTAGCTATGGAACTAAGGATAGTTATGGAAAAAAATCACAAAATAAAGAAATACTCTACGCGGTCGAAAGCTGGTTAAATATTACGTTTACTTTATAACCTCTAAATATAGTCATAAACTTATTGTCTTATACTATTGCATTAATTAAAATATAAAAAAATTGTATCAATACTTTAGATTGGTACTGTTTACGTAGATACTCGTAGTACAACAAAATATAATATTTTGTCAGATCATAACGCAGTTTATATTGTGTACATAGGGTTGAATATCGGTTGGATGTACGTTCAATGGGGTGCACTGAATATTCCATTTAACTTTCTTTTCACGTCAACAAAGCTTAACGTATGTTTTAGACTAAATTATCTAATGAACCAGAGCGTATTAAAATATGTAAGGTGCAAAACCAAAAGGTTCTAGATATTTTTGTTTCTAAGTTGGTAATAGTTTTCATGATACATAACCTTGTGGACTTAATAGAAATTCTTCTTCTTGCATCCACTAGTTGACTCTTGTTGCGAAGGTTTTAGGCCACCCAAAGTCCTTTTACATGATGGTGGACAAAATGATAGATCCACCCGTCAAGAAGTCTTGCCTCTGCTGACATTACAAGTCATCATGATGATCATCATAATGAATCTATAATGTTCAGGAGTAGCTGAGGTTTTATTTGTATTATAATCTAATATTATAAAATCGAATGAAAAACAAATATTGTCTCAACAAACAAAAAATTTTAACTTAGGATGATCCAGAAAAAAAGGTCTGTTCCTGGGGGAAAGTTGACAGGCAGATAAAGACAGATTGACGCGAGCGAAGCCACGATCAAAAGCTAGTTTATAATAAATTAATAGGAAATCAAGCCCACGCAAACGAACTTACAGGCGGGTAGTTAAATTTCAACTAGCTATTGGGATTAATCAACTGCAAAGTAAACAGTAGGTATATTAGTCATAGTTTATCGCGTCGGTAAACAGTAAACATAATTAAAGATGATATTTGCACCCATTAGTTTCCTAACACAAATATGTACGGACAGGACTCAAGTGAGTGTTAAGATAAACACTTCTGATAATTAGATAACTATCAAGAGGGCTGATGATACCTTTGATATAAAATATTTTGATTTGAGCATATTCGTGAACTATCTACACTGATTGTAGACGTATCAACATATTCGTAGACCATCTACGCTGTTCGTAGGCTTGTCTGCTTAAATACGTAGACAATTTACGCTGTTTGTAGACGCATCTACTTTCGTCGACCATCTACACTGTTCTTAGGCTTATCTACATAAATACGTAGACAATTTACGCTGGATTTAGACGTATCTACATATTCGTAGACCATCTACACTGTTCGTAGGCTTATCTACATAAATACGTAGACAATTTACGCTGTTCGTAGTCGTATCTACATTTCGTAGACCATCTACACTGTTTGTAGACTAATTTTTATATTCGTAGACCATCTACAATGTTTGTAGACATATCTACTTATTTTTACACCATTTACACTTTGTAGACGAAATAAATATATTTATCTGCATAATTTGAAGACCATCCATCTTTGTATTCGTAGACCATCTTTATTTTTTGGAGACCATTTACGCTGTTGCTAGACCATCTATATTTTTATAGAAAATAATCGTGAAAAAAACTACCAAAACAGAAACCTCATTATATAGCAGTATCTGAAATGTTTGAAGCAGTCGTTTCGGCGGTCAATGTTGGTGACAACAAAATTCATTTACGTGCCTCAGTGCTTCTTCCAAGTCAGGAAATTAGATTGGGCCGAGTTTACTACTGTGGAATACCTCTCAATATTACCTGGGGTATTTAGTTTTCCCTACCTTTACCTAGTAACATATTGTACTGTATGCCTAAGTAGCAGTAAGTACTTACCTTAAGATCTAATCTATGTTACCTAGGAATGACTAGTAATAAACCTACCATAGCAAGATTCGGTCGTTTCTATTAAGACTCCCAACTCCGAACCCTACATGGCGACCTTGCCATATGCGGTATCGAGCGGAGGAGAGATCGCGTTACGCGCATTGCGATTGGATTTTTTTTTTTAAATTATAATTCGTGCAATAAATTACAATAAAAAATAGAAAATGTGTCGTTCCAAGATCGAGAAAGATGAAGTGTTCATAACACAGAACGCCGCAGGTGGAACCAACTACACAGATTACCATCTTTCGAACATAAGTATGGTTATGTACATCTTTAATGTATATTTTATAAAATGGGTTCAAATAGCCGCTTTAAAAAAATACGTATCCTGAGTGAAAACCGGTATTATTTTTTATTAGCCTATTTTTCACTAAATAAAAACAAAATATACATATTATCTGTAGAAACATATGTTAACGAATAGAGCTATGAAGTTAAATAAATTCGATATAATTTTTTATTTAACATTTTCCTTCCCACTGCTGGGAAAGATCCGCCCCATAGACTTTGAAACATCTTCGTCATGAGTTTACATAAAGTAAAAAAATACATCTAAGCTAAAGCAAGCCTAGTTAGTAAGAGTTATTTGACCGTCGTGGAAATATTCCTAGTATATAATTATTTATGTATCAAACACCGTACAAAAATATTCTTATAATTTCTTACCTATTCATGCATTTTTTAACAAATCATTAAGATTACCCAACAGCAACCAACAACGCTGTTGTCAATTCGAAATAGTATAACCATTTCACGAATCGATTTGTGCATTCATCTGTGTAGATAAAACCTTACCTCCAAACAAAAGGATCCAGCAAATCCTTTCCGCCATTAAGGCATTGCGATTCAAATCCTTTCTTACTTGAATTGCTAATGCTGACATGAGCCGGACCCTGTTTCGTGTGAAAAGGCACCGCGTAAAGGCATTAGTACACCTCCGCAGTTCCGCCGCGAATTCATAGAAGCTTACTATTTCCATGTTGAAATAGACATAGAAGATATTTATCAACAACAGTTTACAGTTAACGATGTCTCGAGAAGGTTCGATTTATGCAGCGGGACAAATTTTTGCATGTTCTGCAGATATTTGTCTCGGGTCTGGGTGCTTTCTATTTATGAATCTAATTATTTACAAAAAAATGTAATTATGTAGTATACAAATGTGGTTCCTATAGTACAAGCTCTGCTTAGTTTGGGGCTACATGATGCTGTGTGATTACGTCCAGTATTATATATTTAAAGAAAGAAAGAAAGAAAGAAAAGTTATTTATTTTACCCAATACATAAAAGTAGGTCTAAAACAATGATACTTATACATATATTATACGTGCTATATATACTATATATAGCACTTAAATCACACACATATTTATACAATTATCTTAAAATTAGATACCTAGTTATAAAAATTAAAAAATAATAATAATAATAATAATATTAGAACAGAGGGTAAAATAGGACCCTTACTCAGCATTAGCAGCATCAGAGATCAAGCTCAGATGCTGCGCTGGTTTTCAGTTAGGGCCCTTACAAGTGAAGTCACAAATTTATAATAAAAGTACAAATCAAAAACATAACATATCTTCTAAAAGTAGGAAGGTAATAATAATTGGTGACATAAATTAATAAAAATAAAAAGAACAAAACTCAAAACAACTAAACTCTAAAAAAAAAAAAAAACAAAATTGTCTATGGTTGACATTGACATACAAGCTCGCAGCTCATTCGCTATTGGATGAGCGAGCGAGCAGTGGATAATGGCGGAAAATATGACACATGATGGCAGCGATTTTTGTTTGAAGAAGTGGGTGCAAAAGAATTTCGTTCGAGTTTGAATTTTTAAAATGTCTGCACGCTAATGTACTCTTCAGGAACGGTTAGCCTAGATACATTGAATACTAGTTTGTGCGTGCTGTATACAGGTGAAGTAAGCAAACGAATCGTTGTGGGAGAAGAGAGCTTTAAAACTGAAAAGACAGCATAGATAGATAACAAGACACTGGCACTACATTTGGAAGATTTGCTCCTGCAGAGCAAGTCGTGCGTTCCCAGCAGGTAAGTTTGTAAGCATGAGGGGAATAAGGGAATATTAAGTTTGCGTACTATATTTTGTCGGTAAGCATTTTTGTTCAATAAGGAGATGCTTTTTGAGGTGAATTTAAGTGCACAAAAGATCATTATGTAGGTATGTTAAGATGCCTATGCATGTAATATCGTTGTTGCAAAAAGGCCCTCAGCCCTAACTCAGCATGTTGTCAACAAAAAGGACAATGCCTATCCTAATCAAGAAGTTTTTATTATGAGAGTGCGTGCTTTAAACAAAATTTCGTGACTCTTTGTTTCTTGAGAGCCTTGCGGGATGTACGATTTCTGACGCGTATGAGTCAAGTCGTCAGTCGTCAGTCAAGCTATTTTCTGTTACAGAAAACGATTGGTTAAGAGAACACATAATTTTAGAATTTAATCATGGAATTCATTGAATGTTGTTGCATGGAATGGACATCATCACCATTATTTTTAGTAGTCAATTATTTAAATATCTAAAAGCTACTATAGCTTACGAGCCATGATAACTAAAGCCTAATGATATCCAATTGCAGTGATAGTTTTTGCACATTTTTGTAAATTTCTTTCAATTGGTATTCAAAAATAAATCACCTGGACATAGTTTCAAAAAAATCGGGTTTGGAAAAGCCTATAATTGTTTTGAATTTTGTAGTGTCGTTATAACATCTGGTTACTCTAGTCTAAAGTACTCCAGCCTCCTTCCCAAACGATATTTAAATTCTTGATCACATTTAGTATCTTAAGATCAGAGAGTTAAAGCTAATTTTCAATTGAAAGTCGATCGCGAGTGGCACAGGCGTCGCGAAGCGGAGTGAATGAAGGGGGATGCTTTGCGCAGACTCCGTGATTCTAGCCTGCCAGTCTTCAGCGCGCGAACCGGGAACACCGACGTATCCCTGGACGAAAAAAAAACCAAGTGAATACCAAACCTTAAATAAAAAAAACATATTTGTAAGTGAGTTGTAACGTGTATCGACCTGCCCGAAACCTTCAATATCTGGTTTAGGATTACTTTAAGAAAATTCTGTTCCACTTTAGTCTAGTCACCTGGATGTCTGGAGGTCGTAACTGTGCCGATTCGGTTCAAATGAGTGCGTCTGTTTGCACTTGATATGGTTGACCTTAGATTCTTGTTCTTCTACACGTGCGTACGTGCCCGACGTTTTTGTGTTTATGTGAGCTAGACGAACCTATAACTAATAAATCTTAAAACTATTAGGAAGAACTCATGAAAAAACTCATGTACTAATCGCTATTCGAACATGATACTGAACATACGTGGCAAAGCTACACGCTCGACGTTTTTGTGTTTATTTGTACTATTATAGCTTAAAACTATCTGGCCGAACTCGTGAACAAACCCAGCAATTTTCAATGATACTAACATTTTGTTCATAATTCATAATCGCTAATCGAACATATTGCACGTTTGTGTCAAAGCATTGCATTAACGCCTTTTATACCAAAGCCAGTACCCCTTCTTAATATGACTAACAGCCAGCGCAACTTGTAGCTTCTTATAGTGCGAAACGATTCCAAATAGCTTTTCATTGCATTTACACAATTCAATTTAGACTTGCCTTTGAGAACCCATTATATACCCAACAGATTTGTGGACGGAGCTATGATACAGTTGAACGCAATGATATTTGTTTAAAGCTATAAAAATTGCTTACCTTTTAGGCAAGCGTGCTCCATCTTAGACCACATCTTCACCTGTTTCAGATGTGTTAGTGATCAAACGCTTGACTATTTTTTGTAAAAAAAAAAGAACTTATCTGTATGTAACATTACTAAATTGATTTCTATATGATTTGACGCATGTAGAAGAGCGGTCGTGGCATAGAGGGATGTATTCCAGCTTCCGATTTGGAGGTTATGGGTTTGAAAGTTGTTGGCAGTGCGCCTAATCAATTTTCTTTAAAAAAAAACATGACTTATAACCGGCATGCCCCGGAATTGAAATTCAAAGAACTATGCTAGACATTCTAATGAAAGCGACGTGTGAATTACCACGTGCTCAAAACGGCGAAGAAATACATAGTTAAATAACTGGCATACTCTAGAATTAAAATTGGAAGTCATGTGCAATGTGTTCCAATAAAAACAACTCGGTGTTCCAATAAAACCAGCGATGGACTTGTTAAGACTTGTGACCTGTCACTCACGTGAAATGCTAACTGCTTATTAAAAGTGGGGATGTACCGAACGCAATGTTCACACTTTTCTCTAACTATCCCCTACTAGCTTCCGCCCACGGCTTCGCTCGCGTTGTACCTGGATAAAAAGTAACCTTAATGTTAATCCAGGTCACAAACTATGTATATTCCAAGTTTCATTTAAATCCGTTCAGTAGTTTTTGCGTGAAAGAGTAAAAACATTCATCCATTCTTCCATCCATACCTACATCCATACTCACTAACTTTCGCATTTATAATATCAGTAGGTTATAGGATATGGTATCAACAGTTCCTCAATAAATACATAGTACCAGGATAAAAAGTATCTTCAAAGGTTACATTAACCATATTATTATATCAAAATTGATTCTGCTGTTTGGTCGTGAGAACGTAACAGACAAATTCGAATTAGAATTTCTAATATTAGTAAGATTTCCGTTATGGAGATGAGGTATGGGGACGTATATCAAACATTGGCAGGTTAACGAGTAGGCACGAGTGCTAAATGTAATCCTTGTTTTCAGTTCAACAGTCAATCACGCGTGTATCTACAGAGGGTGTATCACGAATATATTAACGTTTCGTATCGTAAGCGTATAGTAAAATTCAGACCAATAAGAAAGCGTAGCTTAGAAATAACTCTTTATTATTGACCAAAACTTATTGATACGCTTACGCGTATAGTCAAATTCTGTCCAATAAGATATAGTAGTTACAAAATAAGCATAGTTATGGTCGAGAAATTTATGATACGCAGATAGTACGGATGGTTAAAAAAAAACGTGAATGCTTATAGAAAACATTGTAGTACTTACTTTACGTATAACTTAACTATCATTTAACTCAATCTACAGTCTATTGATCCTCATTTTTGACGTTCCAAATACATAAGTCAAAGAAAATTGAGTAGCAGCCCTTTATATTCCAGTTGGCAACTTTTGTTTGGCAGTTGGCAAACCATCGAGGTTGGCTTTCCATTGTACCTAACTACACGTAATCGCGTTAGTCTGAGTTAGCTGTAATAATCCTAGAGTAGGCTTTCAGGCTTGAGAGTTGATACTAAGATATACTGAGGTAAATGTATATAATGTACAGACGTTAGTTATTGCTAAATATACTGATATAGATACCTAAAATAGCCTGTCTACATTATTGCCCTCGGAATCAAGATTATTATTAATAAATCTACGTTAACTTAGTTGCCTAAATTAGTCGTATAAATGCCAAATTGAAGAGGCTGGATCAGAAAAAAAATCTTATCGCAATCTTAGTAAAACAACAACATTCATCTATTTAGTCCACTGCTGGACATATGCTCAAAATCTCCACATTGGGTATGCGGATGGGAGGCAAGGCTTCTCACACCACCGACACTGCGGGCAGGGGATTTAGCTGAACCAGTATTAGGTTGCGCTATGCCGCAATCAGTCTTCTGTCATAGCTCCGTTTGTTATATGCCATGGGCAGGTAAGTTTGGCTTGGGTTCCAAGGATAGAAGTTAGAGCCCCTTATATTATACACATACAAATAAAAATCTTGCCAATATATTTACATCGAGATAAATGGCATGGTTCGTAATTGTAACTATGATTTAAAATGACAGACATTAGATAAAACTCCGGTCATAAAAAACTAGTTAAGCCAAAGATCCGCCACATTATCAAATTTACTGAATGAATAACCAGTAGCTAAAATTAAAATATATTCTATGTATGTAATGAGTATATTCTGCTGTGATTAAGCGTTTAAGATTTAAGCGTTACGTGTCTCTAGAGAGTTACATGACTCCAAAATTTACCAAATTCAAACGAAATCGTTCCATTTAATCCCGTCCTAAATAACTTTGATTAAAATGAACATCTTAAATTAAAATTCCGCGAGCTTAATTCAGCTCTTGAACGTATAACCTCGTTTACTGTACCCTCTTCACGGAGGCTTTCCTTACGTTTTGAGGTTATGTCTGACTGGCCCCTCATTTTCTGCATTTCTATGCTAGGTGTGTCCGGACAGCGTGGCCTTAGCTTAATCCTTTTTGGCTAATAAAATTATTCAAACGTCACAGTTTGGGGTTTGAGGCGGGTCTAAGCTTGGATATTCGTACCCTGTATTTGTGACATTGTTTAAGACTGAGGAAGGGGTAGAAAACTTTTTACTTATCAGTTGGCAGGTGCCACTGTTTTCCTTAGGTATTTTGAAATGGGTAATTTAAAAACAAAAATTTCAACACCTATTTTTCTTAGTAGATTTAAATTGTTTCCCATTATGGCATATCTAGATCGAATACTCTTTATTGTACTAAATATAATATAAATAGAAAACTTTTATTGTACTCATAACAGGCGGTACTCATAAACGGGCAATAACAAACCATGAAGTAAAATGTGCGGTCTTATAGCTTATAGCGATCTCTATTAATATTAAAGAAAGAGAAGTCGTTTAAAAATACATTTATTGACCCAAATAATACAAAATAAGCCTACACAAAAACACAATATGTGTTTTGCATAAAAAAAAGAAATTACCTCAACGATTTTTCATATTATTATCCTATAAGAAAATAAACATAATAGATACGAAATACGAAAAATCTAGCCATGAGAAAAGAGCGCATTTAATGATCCAACGAAGTTTCTAAACTCCTGATTGCCGTATTGTCCCCCACAATACAGCGCATCTCGTGTAAGTCAGTGGAAGACGTGACCACATCATTGGCAGAGACTTACTGCAAATCCGGACCCTGATTCTTGGCAATGAAGTGATATTTTCGACTGCTCTTTTACGTCACGGCCATGTTTAGCGAATAAGTGTTTGAGATTTTATACGAAATCAAAACTGTTATATGGCTTGGTTAGATCCACTGAAATTATGAAATATTTCACACGAGTAGGTAAGTTGATCGACATTCATCATTCATTAAAAATAATTAATCAAAATCTATTCGGCTGGATTGAATTAGTTTTAATTTATCGTCGAAATTATTACCGTTTAACAATATTGAGTAGAAGTTGAATTTGCGCACCGAGGGTTCTGTACAAATTTGTTAGTACTAAAGCTTTGGTTTTGTGATGTAACTACAAATTAATAGTTTTCGTATTTCTTCCTTTATTTGTGCTATAAGACATTGGTTCTTACCAAATTTCATGATTCTAGGTCAACGGGAAATACCTCATAGGATTTGATTCCTTTGCGAGTGTCAAAATATGCCGTATAAACGGCCGTATATTTTGATTGCCTAGTCTTAGAAGTTATATTTTTCTTGAACTGGATTCTTGAAGAACTTGAATTTCAATTTGGAATCCCCACATGTTCCCGAGATAAGGATCCAGGCAGACAGACGAACAACGAAGTCTTAGGGTTATTTTTTCCGTTTAAGGTACGGAACCCTAGAAGCACCAGCAAAACAAATCATTTATGTAACTGGAGATCATATAAAAAGGTATCGTAACATGATCCTCATTTTCAATTAAACGATTCAACTCACGTCAAATTCATAATATACTGATTTTCCGCTCTGTTAATCAACAAATTCGTTGCTTTAATTTCGTTGTACGTTTTAAAATTTTACGATTGGGTCCGCCATATGCCCTCCACTTAATAGCTATTGATCTCGTTTTATTGCTTTTGTAAATAAAATTCATTTTTTGCTAGTGAATTCTACGCTAGGGTTGCCAAGCGCTGAAAAGACACCTGCTCAAGGTGACACTTGCTGCTGTCCGCAACGTTAAAGATTTCTTAATAGATTTATCGGTTAGCTCACAAGACTTTATGAACTCAACACCTAATCTCAAAGCTAGCAGTCTTCCCTAGAAAAGAAGGTGGAAGGGAGGTTTTTTGGTTGTCACCTATTAATAAAAAAAGCCACAAATAATTAAAACTCTTATTCGAAAAACATTTAAATGGAAAAGAAAACACACGCAAAGCAGATCAGCTAGTTTAATCTTTAAATCGTTTAGCTTGAATTCATTTATCTGAGGATCTAAGCATATCACTATATCTTCAGACACAATAGAAAATCTATCGTGTCGTGGAGATTTACCTTCTGAATTAGAAGAATAATTAGAATAAGAAACTATTTTCGTATCATTATTCAATCTCATGAGTGGAGACAGCGGCTCGGCAAACGTAGTGTAACCCCTCCAGCCAGGTGGAGTAACGATCAGCGAAAGGCTGCTGGTAGAATCTGGATGAGTCGAGCTGAGGACAGGGCGCAATGGCGCTCATTAGGGAAGGCCCATGTCCAGCTGTGGACTGATATAGGCTACTGCTGATGATGATGATGATTGAACCTCAAACCAGTCACAACGCAATAACCACCAAGAAAGAACCCTAACGAATAATAATGAATTTCTTTGATTGAACGGCAACCTCTCCAGGCGAGAATTTAGTCGAAAAATCCACAAATCCGACTTTTCAGTTTTTTATCAACTCTGTATCAGAAGCCTGCAGATTATTACGCAGTTACTACGGCGAAAGGTTTGCGATAAGCATTCGAGAAATTGAAAAGGCTTTCGTTTGCGTGAGTGAGCCCGTTTGTAGGATTAAATTGGCTTAGTTTGCGATTAAGAACTGCCTGCTGAGCATAAGTATAAATGATTTAAATCTTGGATTAAAACAGACGCACCAATTAGGTTTAATTAGGACGGAATTTTGTTTATATTTTGAGATTCCTGTTTTGATTATTTAAAACAACATATTGCGGAAATTACATTAAGTATTTCCACAATTTGTTTTAGCTGTTGCATAAGAATTATGATTCTGTACTCTTAGTGTCTAAACACACTATAGCCGAAATTACGCGATGTAAGTTCGGCATTATAACGCCTTCAATGCTATTTGATTAACAGATGACACATTATGCTGAAATTACGTTGCGTTATGGCATACAGCCGAACTTGTCAAAATCAGCTGCGGAACTTACGTGGCGTAATTTTCGGCATAGTGTGTTTTGGCGCTTACAGTGATTGGTTTAGCTAAAAACACCAACTTCCACTTTTTTTTACAAACTATGACCGAAACAAAGCAATAAATTTTACACCGTGTTTGGATCGATGGTGGCAAAGTGATAGGGAATGCCTATCGATTAAAGTATAATGTATGATCCCCAATATTCAATCGTATAAGGTGTATGAATTGAATAAAATGGATAAAATCCTTTCTGTCTGTTAGATGTCGCAAGTGTAGCCAAAGCATTTGTAAGCTCTTATGATTTTCTTTTCAAAGTAGCTCAATAGTAACCCTTTCGTACTACAACACCGCTTTGAGCCTTACTAATTTCTTTTCATTGCTCTTAGAACCATATAAAAGTCGCACAATATCTTCGCACAAACATTCGCCTCTAAGCTAACCGCTGACTTCCACTAGGCCCTCGCACAAACCGAAAATACCTGTGATAACCGCGGGACCATGACCTATTTCTGTTAAGCCGTGTATCGCCCTGCTCCCGATCCTACTAATATTATAAATGTTTGTGAAGATGTATGTATGTGTGTCCTTCACGCCTAAATACTGAATGGAAATGAAATTTTACAATAAGTTATTCTTGATCAGGAATAGGATAATAGGCTTTTGTATACTTGTACCATGCGATTCAAGATATAATAGAAAGCTTCTACATTGCTTAGACCTTGAAATTGGGTTTATAATACTTGAAGCTTGTATAATTAATCTTGAAATTATCATTTAGATCAAATATATATACACTTTGCATGCCTTGCTACGTTATTTTTCACGTTATATGTAACACTTTACTTCGGGTTTAAATTGTAACTTACTGTTTAAAAATTATAAGATACTAATTTTCATTATGATAACTTTAAATATTACATTCAGAATATTATATTCAATGGTGTTAGCATCCACACAAAAATACCTATTCAAAACGTGTATTTTTTAACCAAAATTTGTTTCCATCATTATACAAGCACTCGTATGACATAACCATACCATTTCCATTCTGGCATTGAAAATAGCGTACAAATGAAATGCTGAACCCGCTATTCAAGGCTAAAACAAATAAAGGATAAACAATACCTCCCGCATCAATTCTGTTTCGTGACCCAGAAAAGAGGTTTTCTCGTATTATGTTTCCATTATACCTTGTTGACTTAACCCTTGAAAGGAGAGCTGTGGTTTGACTGCTGCAGTCTTCTCGTTGAAATCGTGGACCTGTCTATTTCATGGTTACCATACTTCGACCTCGGTCTGCTCTAACGCAAGGTTGGAAGATGACATTACTAACAATAGATATTTTTCAATAGACTTATTTTTTTTACGAAGAATGCTGTAATTTTCGTTTTGAATGTACTTTATGCTTCAATCACTTTCTTGAGATGTCTGTACACTGTTGTCTTTACATAAATGAAGATTCATATTCGGTCAAAAAATGCTTGATAATATCAAAAAATGATTTCATTGATTCGATAATTATTTTATTCAAATTTTATTTGTATTAAAAGGAATATATACCCTCGCAAACGAGAAAATATTTTTTCAACTCGTTTCATAAATGACGGAACTATAAGGTAAGAAACATAAAAAAACATACATTATTGACCGACCGAACCGAATCACGAACCTCCTCTTTTATTAAATCGACTGAAAAATATTTATTAATTAACCTGCATCGTCCCACTGCTGGGCAAAGGTCTCCTTCAAATTCCGCCAACCATCCGCTATCCCTTGAGGTAAAAATTAAAATTTTGAAATTTGAAAGAAAATATTGACGTCGCAAAATTGCATCCAACTAAAGAAGCGGTGTATGACTCAGTAAATGCCCTGTCATTCTACAATACAAATGGGTTTCGCTAAGTTCAGAACACATTTGGATGGGTTTAACTGAGCTTCGGCAAGCTGATGGTTTTGAGCAGTTGTTAAGTCCTGTTAGGCTTTTAGGTGATCTAACTTCAACGGGAAAGCTTGCCGCTGAAACGTACTTATTTATTACTAGCTAAAGCCTGCTGTTTCTGGATAAAAGGTACCCTATGTCCTTTTCTGTACCCCTGACAACGTGTATGTGAAATTTCATGATGATCGGTTGAGTAGTTAAGGTGTAAAAGTGTAACAGATACATAAATTCGGTTTTGCGTTTATAATATTAGTTAGGAAGTTATTATGTTGTACCTTTTGATTTTTCAATGCACAGTTGCGAAAAAAATAGAATCCCTTTTCAGTTTCTGTTCTCTTGTAAATGTCACTTGTAAAGGGCCCTTACTGAAAATCAGCGCAGCATCTGAGCTTTGTCTCACATGCTGCATATGCTGAGTGAGGGTCCTATTTCACCCACTGTTCAAGTGCATTACCTACTTATATATCTAGTTATTTGTATTTGTATTTGTTGTTTTGTTATTGTTAAGCAGGTACATTGTATAAAATTTCGGGTGAAATAAATATATTTTCTTTCTTTCTTTCTTTCTAGTTAACAATATCCCTGACTATAAATTTAGACCAACCGTCACTTTAAAATACTGCCTCAAATAAAATTGCGGAAAATATCTTTTATACTTTCCCGGTAAAACGTCCCTTTTCCGATTAATCGTCCGTCAAAAGTTCAGTCTTCGGAATGCGGATGCAAAATCAAGTTCCGCAGAGATAGCTCACAGTATGACAGTCTGCGAACTGACGACCCACTGACCCACTTCTGGACTGCAGCAGCCGACGGTCTATGGCCTGCTATTTGTTGCGAGTTCTGGCAGTGATTCCTGGCCAGGTCATCCATATTCATACGTGGTTCTTACTGATACCGATGCGGTACCTTATGTAAGTTGTTATGATTGTTTTGTAAGCCCCAGCCCAGTTGATGTATGTTACGTCCACAGGGAAATCAATATTATCCGAGGGTATTTTATTCGTTGTAATACAAGGCCCTATTCATTCGCGTAGGTGTTGCTTCGTGAATGTACTATTTATTGAAGATCAAGTGGGTATTACGTATCAAGATATGCGGGTGAGAAATACAGATCTTATACAGCCTTGGAAGCATTTTGGGGTAATATAAACCTTGCTAACAAAATATTTCTGGTTTTACCTAAGAATTTCTTTACCATGTACTTGTACAATCTTATTCTTCGTATGAGCTAGTGCCAACTCTGGTATCGGAGTTTTGAGTCCGCCTGAAGGCCTCCGACATGGCTTAACGACTGTAATAGCAGGGACCAACATCTTAACGTGCCTTCCGAAGCACGTTGCCACTAAACGGTCACCCATCCAAGTAGTGACCAGGCGGATCGTTGCTTAACCAAGGTGATCTGCTAAAAACACCAAAGTAAGCCACACCACGAACGCTTGTCCAATTATTTTGGTTTATAGGAAATTCTTGCTATAACCATAACAAAATTATTTGCGTCGACACGGTTGATGTTCTTGCTGACAGAGAAATTTGTATTTGAAGACCTCGTAAAAAGGAGTATGGGGATACTAAAAAACTGTTTTCCCTCCCATTCCGTCCAAGGATCCATTTAATTGACGTTCAAGCAATTGGCATAAGCGAGTCAGCAGAATTTAATGAGCCACATTTAGGTCAAGGCTGTCGGAGACAGCGACACTTCGGATGAATATGCAACAATTTGAGCAAAACAATCCTAATAATTCCCAGTCGCACTTGGCAAAGCTTTTTGCAGTTTTCCCTCTACGAGTTTTTGTTCTGTTCTATGTGGGTCAAGTGGTTGTTTAATTAATAGTTTGATCGGCTCCCCCAATACCAAAACTGCCGACAGTTCTCGGAATCGTTCATTTCCTTCGCTCATAGACTTCACAAATCGATAAGCCAGCCTACGGCCTACACCCTTGTAGGTTCGGGTTCGCGCTTTAAATTTGGCTTTTTCAATTAAAAAACCTGCACCGCTAGTAAATTCTTTCGTTAGTTCGCGACTTGAATATTTTATGCTTGCAGTCTCGTGGGAAATTAGTGCTGGGTGCACTATACCATTGTGTTTAAGATTTTTCTTCACAGCCAGCGGTTCGTTAATATTTCAAAGATACGATTTTTCGCTTAGCGCCATATTAGTTAGAGTTTCTTATGCAGCTTTATTTGAAAAAGAAACAAACCTAACCGCTACTGAAAAGAACTGCTTGTACAAAGCCTACACAAGTAAAAAGGGTTTTCTTTAATCATTAGAGAACTCCTTTGATTTGTTTCAGTTAGAGTTATATCTTAATCGAATGAATCGGACAATTGATAGAGAAATAGATTACGTTCGTATTTGCTAAGGTAAAGCACCTTAGAGACTACAATCGGAGCGGGAATTGGATTCGTGAGGCAGCATCGCTTAGGTCTAAACTGCGGCTTACCGCAACCGAGCCGAGCGCCCCGGGGACTGCTGTTACCCTACCCTCCCTATTATACCACTATCTTGCTTCCCCACACGTGAGAACCTTATTTATTGACAGAACCTGATGTAACAACACTCTTCGTGCGTGAACAACGTGCTGAACCATCTTTTCTCACGACGATGAATTTTTAAGGGCGACGTGGGCTCATTGCATATTTAAAGGCGTAAAGGTGTGTCGTAAAATACACGTTTTGTAGTTGAGATTTCGGAGGTAACTTTATCGTTCAGGCATAAGCTTTATACGTGTAATAAGAAATTATTCCCTAGGCTCTTTGTACGTTCCCCTATCTGTGTTACATTGTTACAATGTGAACTTAAAATTCTTTCCATACTAGAGTTGTAAGCTTGAAACAGTTGGCACCTGAGGTTGGCACTCAAATATTTCAGCAAAAATGTTTCCTATTTCAACTTAAATGTCACAGAAATTCACAAAAGAGTTTGTTAGCAAATCCATGGCCCAGTTTCACGGAGTCGTGACTTGTGCGCATCATACTGGTATCTATCTGCCAGCTGCTATAATTCGTACGTGTTTCACATGCCTAAACCATTTGTATTGTCATCTCAGAGATACATCTTACTTTCTACGTCTACCTTTACATGTTAGATGCTTCATTGTGAAAAGCAGCAATATGTTGCTACAAAGCTCGGATTTACTGGAGAAATCATAGATTTCAAATTTCTATTATTATAACTACACATGGCTGTGTAGGTAGGAATGTTACTACGTACATGTGTATGTAAGGACTAATCGTTGAATGTAGGAGCTAAATTCTGGTAGCTCTCAACCTAAATTCTCATTTGTACCTGTTCGGAATAATCGCTTTATATCGCGCACACCTGTACCTATGTTCGTATAAATAATTGTAAATCGCGCATAGCGAGCATTTATGACAAAGTATTTTTTCTTTATTCCCTTCGCACAAAAGGTTAATACGCATACCTATTCTAACAGAGCGGTATCCAATTTCAACGTAACTAAGTTTCAGTCGGGTATTCGGTTAGTGGTCTTTGTCTCTTTGTCCGGATACAAGTTTCTTGTTGAACTTGCATTCTAATATCGAATGCGGTTGCGGGCGCCGGTTCAGTGTTCTATAGAACTTGGTTTCAGCCGCTAGCACTGTTTGCTACTGAATCGGAACAGCTCCTTACGTCCTCGGTGAAAGACAAACTTAGACCATTGTGAGCATTCGGATTGCGGTTATTAATTTCAGCACAGTTCGCAGCGCGCATGCACCGTCGGTGAGCGTCTGAACTGCCTTTGTTAAAGTTTTCGGGAAGGCCGACCCGGTGCTTCAGAGCGAGTGATGGAGTCTTGTGCGCGCGACCTTAAAAGCGATCGTGAGAGCACTATCAAAGTGAATCGTGACGTCTAATGCGCGAAGTGTGTTGACAAACGAAGTGATCGGATGCGAGGATGCGTGAGAGCCGGCGCGGCTAGCGCTCTGCGCGTCTCAAAGTGTCGGGGCGCGAGCGCGACTCGTGGTGCGGGCATTCGGCGCATGTGCACGCGCACGCGCTGACGTGCGCGCGGCGCTGCGCGTGCTGCGGCGCGGCGCGATGCCCCCACGCAGGCGCGGGCGGTGAGATGGAGGCGGGGGAGGGCGGGTACTGGCGGCCGTCGTGCTCCACGCTCTCGCTGCACCACGCGGAGCACCACGGCTCGGCGCCGCACCTGTGCGCGCGCCACCGCCCGCCGCCGCCCACGCTGCGCCACGCGCCGCACCACGCGCACGCGCACGCGCACTCGCATGCGCACCACGTGCCGCAGCACCAGCACGCCACCTCGTGTCCCGTGCACAGCCCCTTTCGGCAGCCCACGCCAGAGTATTGCGCAGCCCATTCACAGGTTTGTACTAAGTGATTTGTCAAATTCACTGTTCGTTTTCGATTCCTCACAGTAAACATATTTTCAAGCATTGAACCACACAATATATAATAGTCGAGTGAGATCTTTGTTGTGAGATAAAATTTATGAAAACTTGAAAAAATAAAGCAATTTCCATTTCAAATGACTGTCATAATACTTTTGGCTCCACTTTATGCTTTAGTTTCAAACCAGCATTTAAAATAATGGTTGTAAAATTTTCTCTCTCAGCTATAACATAACACCTTGGAGAAAAGTAGAATTTATGAAAATGGTAAGAACCGTGGACGTGACACGAACATCCTAGAGAAGATTTATGTAACAGTTCATGTTAATGTACAGCCGTTTGGCACGCCGTTCCTATTCAATGTACACCTGCAAAATATGTTTTAGTTTAGTTTCAGGAACGTTTCTTGCCTACTAATGCGAGGGTTTGATGTTTTTTGTTGTGGTTAAACCGAGTTCTTGAGTGGAGACCGCGTCTTGGCAAATGTTAGGAAGCACTCCGGCCAGATGGAGTGATGCTCTGCGAAAGGCTGTTGGAAGAAGCTCAACAGACTGGGTGCAATGACGCTTATTAGGAGAAACATATACATCAGTGGACTGCTGATAATGATTATAGTAATGTTTTGTAATCATGATCCCCTAGTAGTTAGCCCACTGCACAACATTTCTCTGCTGAGTCTGTCTCTCCAAAAGATTTCCACGAACAACAGTCTTGAGCTCTTTTCTTGGCGATGACATTGGTCAACACTCAAAAAACTAGTTTCACGAACGTCTTTTGCCAACTAATGCAAGAGTTTGATGTTTTGTGTTTAGGGTAAACCGAGTTCTTGAGTGGAGACCGCGTCTTGGCAAACGTTAGGAAGCACTCCGGGCAGATAGAGTGATGATCTGCGAAAGGCTGTTGGTAGAATAGAAGTTCAACAGACTGGGTGCAATGGCGCTCACTAGGGGAAACATATGTCCAGCAGTGGACTACTATAGACTGATGATGATGACAATTATGTTTTATAATCATGATCCACTAGTTATAAGCCAACTGCTGAACAAAGGTCTTTCCCAAACATTTTCGCGAAGAACGGTCTTGAGCCCTTTCCATCCACTGACTTCCCGCAATCTTGACGGTCTCATTTCATTAGATACCGTCACACAAACTCAGGGTTAAAAAACGATTACTTAAATATAGAATAGAGTTTAGTTAGTAAATCGCTCCATAGTACAGAATAAATATAGCGAATCTATACTAAAAAGCGAGTAGTACATTTTTAAATCGCTGACCATTTCCCATGTGATTATGTCTTTTCTATAGATAAAGCCGACTAGGCTAATTGATGGCATAGGTGCTGCACAAGCATACACCACCCAACCATGTCCTGGCCAGTAAGTAACAGTTACCACTTGCCGCAAATTTATCAGCAAACGCCTTTTTTATTTGCCTGAGTGCGGCAGTAAGTAATCAAATAACACAATAAACTAACCATAGTTTTTATGGAACATGACAGCGGCTTTAATTCCACCATTCGCACACCAGATGCTCCTGATTGATGAGGTCCCACTCCATAATACGTAATCGCAAGATTGATGCGAAGCCATTGGCGATGCAGCCTTGACGTATTGGATCACACTAATATTAAACACGCGGATGTTTGTGTGTATGTATGTTTACTCCTAATCAACTCCGTAACGTCTAAACGTCTTTCATGCAAAAACTACTGACCGGTTTGGATGAAACCTGGAATAGCATATAGCCTACCTTTTAACGCAAACGAAGCCGCGGGAGGAGGCGAGCATTAATAAGTTCGTATAAAAAAGCAATGTTTGAAATTATTCTATTCCATACCTACAAAGATTTGCGAATGTATGAATGTAGAGTGGTACTGGAAGAGTCAAGCTGAGAAGTGAGGGTGTAATGGCACTCATTAGTAGAGAACTATATCCAACGGTGGACTGCAATAAGCTGTTCATCATCATCATATAAACTGTTGATGATGAAGAAATAATCAAATTATGTACTGTTTGTTAAAAGGTGTAAAGAAATAAAAATTAAACGCGAGGAAGACCCCTTAAAAATAATAAAATAAGCCACCGTGCAGCCTATAAAGACACCATACAACAACAATTTATAATGAAAAACGAAGATTTTCACGTACCGTTACATCGGTGAAGGCACCGACGGCGTTTCGAATCGATAAGAGAGTAAAATTTCAGTTTTTCAAAATGAATCACTTAATTCACTTTAGTTACATGAGTAAAATAACGAACAATTACAGCATTTATCGGTCTACTGTTCTTCTATCCTCTAATAAGAAGGGGTAACGCCGTAAAGCTGGGCATAGGGATCGGGGATCGCAGGGCATAGCTCGTACCGCACCGAGACTGCAGCCAGTCGGCGGCCAGGAGATTTAGCTGTACTGTTGTTAGGCTGCGCTATGCCGCAATCGGGGTGTATGGGGGTTCCAACTCCTATCTTCGGAACCCAAGCCAACCCCACCTGCACGTGGTGCACCCTGCTAAACAACGAACGGGGCTCTGGCGGCCGGCTGATTGTGGCATAGCACAGCCTACATCGGCACAGCTAAATCCCCTGGCCACCGACGGGCAGCAGCGTCGGTGGTGCGAGAATCTGTGCCCTGCGATCCCCAACCCGCATGCCCAGCGTGGGGATTATGGGCATATCCCCCTTTATGAGGCCTATGTCCAGCAGTGGACTGATATAGGCTGGTGTGGTGGTGTGGATGCCGCAATCGGGCGGCCGCGAGGGCCCCGTTCGCTAGTTGGGTGCACCTGCTCGGTGAGGTTGCCTTAGATTCCGAAGATGGAGGTTTGAACCCGTTACACTCCAACCACTGAATGGTAATTCTGCATTGCAATTCAAATCACGAAATCAAGTCAACGCCACAAAGGCAGATTTCAATTAGGTATGCACAGGTTCTTTCTCCCGATAAAAAGTTATTCCCTTATCAAGCCAAAAATACCCTTTCATTTTGGTGAATTTTTGCGTGCTCCTGACGACGTGAACCGTGAAACCGAAATTGCTTTTTAGAATGCGATTGAGGACGCGAAGGGAGCTGAATCACATACGATGTAATTGAAACAATGAATGAGTGAAAGGTGCGATAAATCTTTAAGTATTTTCCTCGTGGGTGCTGTGTGCATCTTAGGAAATTTGCATTAGTTATAAGGACTGTTGACTTTTAACCCCCACGCAAAGAGGGGTGTTATAAATCAAACGTGTGTATACCACTTACAACGTATCTAAGTGACTCTGAAGTTGGCTGGAGGTAGCGATGTAGTTTCTATTTTTGGGGATTGTACTAGGATTGCTCGAATCGTTTGCTGAGTTTAACTGTTGTGACAATCGAATCTATGTCTATCTATGTATCTGTCTATGGCATTGTAGCGTAGCTCCCAAACGGATGATTTTTTTTTAAACGTAACTTGATAAATGTTTTCTTAGCTATCATTTAAATAAAAATAAATAAATAAAAATCGTTTATTTCAGACCATAGTCCATATAAATGGTTAAACTTAATACATAAATAAATTAAAATTACTAAATAATTGAAATTCAAATTACAAAATAAATAACATTAAAATTAAAAAATAAATGAAATTAAAATGACAAAGTAAAATTACAAAATAAATAAAAACGAATTAAAATTACAATATAAATTACAAAATTAAATTAAATTGACAATTGAACACTGGACTGTAACACAAAATTACTTGGCACAACGCATGGAGTTGCAGGCCAACACAAGCGTTTTGGTCCAGTGTCTTAGGACCGGACCATCCACCCGCTCCGCCACTGTGGCCAGAAGGCTGTTTGAAAACAGTTGAATTTAAGAAAATCTGTTTAGACTTGAAGATCACAAATCTTTTCTTGTTGATGAAAGATCTGATCAACTTCCACATCCTAATTTATTCATCTTAGTTTAGGTATACTTTAAGGAAGATTTTTCTTTTATATGAGCTAGGAGCCAACTCTGGTTTGGTAGTTATAGGTCGCCTGAAGGCCTCAAACATGATAAAATAAATAGTAGAAGCCAAGGACAATCGCGGCAGTATTGCTTGGTACTGTGTCTGCAACATATATGTACCATAAAGAAACAGAATATTTACGATGGAAAGAAATAAAGAAAATGAAATTAGTTTAGTAGATCCATATAAAAACTACATTATCATCATCATCATTTAAGCCATCTGGCCTACATTTATTTATGCGACTCACTTCCATCCTGCACTAAGCCAGGTAGGTACAAAAGAAGAAAAAAATAGTAGCGTTCGTATTATTTAATAAAATATAATAAATACTAATTTTAAAAAATGTTAGGGTTATGACCAAACTTTCAACCCGTAACACGTGAAAGTGAATTAAGCTGTATTCGTAAATGTGCGAACATTTTGCTGGAAAACGCCTCCAAAAACAGATATTCATCAAACATACGTAGCGTAGTTGATTTATTACCCACTAGTAATAAAATTCCTTACACACAGGGTGTCCCAGTACAGGAGTGGAGGTGAAATAATGTTGCCATCTGCAATCCCGGGGGAAATTAAATCTGGCCGCTGTCGCCGCTGCGGTGTACTTCCCACTTTATTTTAATATGTTTAATCGTCTTTATCATCTTATCCTTTTAACTTTTCTACATGATTTATGTAAGATGGTCTCCACATATTATCAACCATACCATGGATACGGAGTTCTGTTGGGGTTTTCCGTCTGTAGAAATTTTCATATTTTTTGTTACAAATAAATATATAAATAAGGAAGGTCTCACACAACCGGTTTGATTACATCATGTCAATATTGCAAGAAGTCGTAGGATGAAAAGGGTTCAAGTCCATTTCTCGTGGAAATCTTTGGGGGGGACCAATGATTAGCTAGGATTTCTACAGGTCCATATTATATTATAAAGTATCTAAATATGTTACACTGTAATTAAGCGAACTGACTGAATGACTGCGCATCGACGCACAACCTAAACCATCCTCCTCCTCCTTCTGGCATCGCACTCATTATGACTGAGGGTCATGATTCCCCCGTAGAACCTTCTTATTGACAAAGTCTCAATAGGTATTATCAAACCGTCGCAGAGAATGGACAGGGTTGGAAATGGTTTCTTGATATTCAGCTTCCAAGGTTGTGCAGCGGGGAAAACCTTAGTAGAAGTCGCGGGCCGCTTACTAGTTATAAACGAATGGAATTGAATTGACAGACAATGAAATCACCCGTGATTGCATAGATCAAGAGATCATTTGATGTTAATGATACTCGTATCATTCTTTTTATTTATATAATACAATTGGTGACCCTTATAGCAATATAACCGGACCTTAAACCTAATTGTACGATCAAAAACGACCCGGACTTTAATATCAAGATGCCTCATAATCCTTTGAATCCTAAATTTGGGAAGTGACAAGGGATTCGTCATTAACTTTTATGTGGCTTGTTTATTTTTGGTTCGCGAAAATTTGCAACACGACTCTGATTAATTTTGCTCCAGTTTCATGAGCTCACTGAGTGATGCCACACAGGCACTGCCGCTGCGGTTCGTCGTCGCAACGCAATGATTTCAACGCACTGAGATACGGCGACGGCATTGCGATAGCGTAACGCAACTACGACTACGGTACGACTACGGTACTACGGTATGTTACGCCAGTCTTTGAATGAAAATGAAGTTGATTCCTGATTTATTTAACCTACAAGAGGAGACCCCTCTCCGTTTCGTCTCTCTGGTCCCCTTGTGCGTTGTGCGTGTGCTGCGTCGACTCACGACGTCGCATCGTATTGGGCATCGTTGTAATTTTTATGTAAAACGCACCGTGTGGCCTCACTCTAATCTGTTGTATTTTATCTTCCGTCATCTTTCAGGTACTCAAATTTCAAAAGGCTATTTGTAGTATAATTTGGATATGTTTGAGTTGTCGGATAGTTATGTGAATGATTTAAAAGTACAAGCTATTGTCAAAGTCTAAGTAAACATGCAGTCATTCTTATAAACGCTACTCAAAGTTAACTATTGCTTAAAGTTAGCCCTGTCACTGTTTGTCATTATTAGTTTCAGCATCGTTTATTTTTGAGATTTCATAGATAGATCCCATAGTAATATGGTTTCAAATTGAATTCCGGAAGGGCATGGCAATTTTTGCCTGCATGCAACTTTTCTTTCCAAGTCTTAAGTTTTTTTAACTATATAGTCGTTTTGGCAGAGCGATATCTACATCACGAACTTTAAACTGAAGTTACTAAAGAAATCCAAACTAAAATAAAATAAAAATTTCTAGAAATGTGAGCCAAGTGCCAAAAAGATCTAGTTGAAATATTACGTCATAAAGGCAAAATGGTTACGAAGGTTTTAAAATGTCACTTATTTCGCTCCCGTGGCTCCTGATAGTGAACCTTTGAAATCCTTAATTCCACACCACACCAGTCTATATAAGTCCACTGCTGGACATGGGCCACACCTAATGAAGGGGGATATGCCAAAATGATTCCAAAATGATGGCAATATTGACCGGGATGTAAATAATAGAATGAATGCAGGATGGATGAAATGGCGACAGGTTTCAGGAACAACTTGCAACCCTCGAATACCCCTTAAACTTAAGGGGAAAATCTACAAGACAGTCATCAGAGCTGTGGCATTGTATAGATCGGAGTGTTAGGCAATGAAAAAGATGGACGAAAGAAGTTTGCATGCAACTGAGATGCGAATGTTGAGATATGTGCGGTGTGACGAGAATGCATAAGATAAGGAACGAGTATATCGGGGGGGATTAACCGTTGGGGTAAACGAGTTCTTGAGTGGAGACCGCGGCTAGGCAAACGTAGTGTAGGACGCCCTCCGGCCAGGTGGAGTGACGATTTGCGAAAGGCTGCTGGTAGAAGCTGGATGCGTGGAGCTCAGAACAGGGCGCAATGGCGCTCATTAGGGGAGGCCTATGTCCAGCAGTGGACTGCTATAGGCTGAAGATGATGATGATGATATCAGGGTAAGTTTGAAAGTAGCACCTGTGGCAGATAAGGTGAGGAGTGGTAGACTGGCATGGTATGGGCATGTCATGAGGAGGGATGAAAGTCATGTGACTAAGAGAGTGATTAATTTGAAGGTGCATGGATGCACGAATAGAGGGAGACAGAAGTGTGTGATGACAGGATGGAGTGTGTGAAAGAAGATATGAAAATGAAAGGAGTGGATACAGATTTGACGACTGATAGAAGTGAGTGGAAGAAAAAAACATGTTGTGCCGACCCCACCTAGCATGGGACAAGGGCAGGAAAATTAATGATGATGCCTATAATGCCCTCACTAGGCCTGCAAGTTAGAGATCGCAGGGCAGAGCTTCTTGGACTGCCAACGTCACTGTCCGTCAGTATTCAGGGAATTTAACTGTGCCGGTGTAAGGCAGTGCTATGCCACATTCAACCGGCCGCCAAAGCCCCGTTTTTTACACGTTGTTTGACGGCCTCTGTGGCGCAGTGGGCGAAGGTCCGCCTGAGACGCAGAAGGTTGCGGGTTCAATTCCCGCTGCGGGACAAATGTTTGCATGTTCTGCAGATATTTGTCTCGGGTCTGGATTTTTTCTATGTATAATATGTATTTATTTACAAAAAATATATATGTGTAGTATATCAATCATGTGGTACCCATAACAAGCTCTGCTGAGTTTGGGGCTACATGATGCTGTGTGAGAGTAAAAAAATACAGGGTTCGTTATAAGGGTGTACCACGAGTAGGTAGGGCTGGCTTGGGTTTCGAAGATGGTGAGGGTGTAAGGGGTCCTACATCTTCAGAATCAGGTCTATGATATACGATGATATTCATAATTAAAAGTATTTTATATTAATTGTTAAAAAAAACTTTATATAAATTATTATAAGCGACGACAGTTTCAGTTAGAATTACCAAAGAGTTTGGTTTATTTTTTTTAATCTTTGGAAATTACATTTTATAAAAACCTTTTCGACTTCGCTTTTTAAAAATATGTTCCCTTATTTAATATTAAAAACTAAACGAAGTTATTACACGTTATTAAATTATGTAGCATATAAATTTCACTGCGAAATTAGTATTCAAAGTGTTCATTTCGTTTTTAATTTGTAAAAATGATAAAAGAACTTCTTTATCACAAAAGTTCATTGTATAATTAAATACTGGGTTCAGTAGTTTAATATTCTCTTGGATACCAACTATTATCATGACCGCTTATTCACAATGTTAAAAGGAAATTATATTATACTCTAAAAGCATACAAAATACTTGCGATTCGGTTAGTCTTAACCAAATCATAGGTTTATAAAATTGAATCTCAGACTGAAATAAGATTTTTTGTTTTGTCTGAGTACTTAGCCGGTCTTTTAAAAAGAAACTGAGGTGTGGTTTCCATTACGTGACCCATGTGCAGGTTAAAGTTAAGTACAGGTTTGACAGAAGTTTTCATCTGTTTTCTGTCATTTTAGTTGATGGTTAAGGAGTTTTTATTTTTATTAGGGAATGTGCGCATTGAATCTACCAATGGTTTTTTTCAACAATGGGGGCTATTTCTTCGTGTTTCCTTTTATATGTAACTCTAAAGAGGAACCGAGACAAAAACACAAATCTGTGCCTAAAGTATTCCCCTTGGGAGAAAATATTCTGATGATTCTGTTAATATAGGCGTAAATTTCTATAATATCAGCAGTATATTTAGTAGATAAGCCGACCAATTCTAACTCCTATCCTTATAACGATAGAATTTAAATTAATGTGCTGTGAACTGATGGTCGACAGCGGACTATCCTTAATCTCAAGGGTCCTAGAGGATTAGAAGAGCCCATATGTATATTCCAACTTTATGAGTCATTATTCAAATGTCAAATTAAAGTCAGTGGTTAATAAAAAAATAAAATTGAAGGGTGGTAACAATTTTTTTTTTCAAATCGAAACGGAACCAAACGCAAAATATATTCTCCAAAATGAAAAAATAATGTTAAAAATTCTGCTTCCGAATCCTCCTTTTTTGATGACGGATAAAAAATAGCCACTATCCTGTTGCCTTAGTTGATAGATTGGTTTTATTGAGATATGTCACAAATCTGAAATGAGACCAAAAGGGAAACATATCCAAAATAAAAAAAAATATTGAAAATTCTCGTTCTGAATTCTCTATTTTGAAGACAGATAAAAAATAGCCACTATCCTGATGCCATAGTTGCCATCTGGTTTTATTGAGATTTGTCACATTGACACTGTCATTCAAATGTCAAATGATATCCGCTGTCGTATGCGGTATTGGCACATTCCGTTTCATCCACATAAGCGGCCCATGATATACTTTCATCCACGTCATCACATTTTGCCGACGACACTTGCGATTATTGCTCGTTTAAGGAGCATTTTAAATGTAATTATATTTGTGAATAAGTATTATGAATAATATTTATGTATAAAATTATTTATTAACAATAAAAATAAATAAAATGGATATCACACTATAATCACTCTAAATCATCTCGATGCTCTAAATGCAAAAGCTTGTGTGTGTGAGTACACTCAACTCCGTAATGGCTAAACGGATTTGGATGAATTGAAATAAATAGTTTTTGACCTGGATTAACACATAGGCTACTGGATTAACACTTGTCCGGGTACCACGCAAGCAAATCCGCGGGCGAAAGTTAGTAACCAATAAATTATAGTCACGAAATGTAAGAAACTTAAACTAACTTACCAAAGTAATTGTATAGGTTCGTAGCCACAAATTAATTTGTACGTTTATTTTTAGACGTTGTCATGGCAACGAGGCACGTTCCTGTCCTATTGATTAATTGGTTTGTAACCTTAATAAATTACTCTTTGGTTTTCTCCCGCTGGCGGATTACTCTTACCCCTTATACGACCTCTAAACGACCCCCATACCACCCGTACAAGACGTGCAGTTAATCTTTAGTGGCAGATTCCAAATATATTTTGTGTAGGCGGCACATATAAGAAATCAGCTATAAATAAATTATTCCCGTGTTACACCCTAATTCGGGACGTCACAGTGCAGAACTTCCCTCCCCCCCCACTTCTCGTGTTCAAAGAATGCATTTAAAGGTTACCTTGATTCCATAACGGATTTTTTGTCAAAAAACAAACGTCTTCATGATATTTTCCCAAGGATAAATGTTTGTTTCCATTCAACTCCGTAACGGCTTAACTGATTTGTATGAAACTTGGAAGACAAAAGCTACTTTTTATCCAGTTCGGCGCATAGACTCGGTGGAACGCAGGGCTCAGAGGCTCGTTGGCGAAGTATCTTGCAAGGCTCTATAGCTTGAGACACCGTCGCGACGATGCGTGTTTATCACTCACTAGCGGCCCGTCCCGGCTTCACACGGGTCGACATAAGATATTTTTTTATATTTTGACATCATATAGTCTATGTTACTCAGGGTGAATGTAGCTTTCTAATGGTTAAAGAATTTTTGAAATCGGCAAGGTAGTTTTTGAGTTTATTCATCATAAACATACACACACACAAAAATACAAAATTTTCCTCTATATAATATTAGTGTAGAATATTATATAAGTGAAAGCAAATAGATTATACTTCCGAGAAAGTCCGCACTAGCCAGATGACCTTGTTTCGCTCTCACCATTCTTCAGGAACACTATCAACCTATCATTCAAATCTTCACTTATTCCACTTATCAAGACTAAGCGCTCAAAAACATCATCTATAATGCACACTGCTAACATTTCTAATCATCTGCCAGCGTCTGTTTTTTCAGTGACTTGCGATCAGTTGTTTCAAAAAGAAAGTTAATAGGGATCTCCTGGGAAAGGTCGCCCCATCGTCGACCTCATCATTGCCCAAGCAAGACTCTAGGTCAGGAGCTTACCTATATAAAATAAAAATAAAAAAAACTAACTTCAAAAACATTTATTGAAGAAACTGTAAAACTAAAAACAATAATTTAAAATAAAATAAAAACCGACTTCAAAAACATTTATTGAAAAAACTGTTAAACTAAAAAGTTAAAAATAATTGCTTATTTTTTGGTTCATCCACCTTTTTTTCTATAAATTTATCCCTTACGATCTATGCGTTTACCACATAGGTAGATCTAGATACCTACCTGTTATTTTTCGAGTCGGAGTCAGCTTTGGAGTACGACATTATAGCAACTACACTTCTCCCACCTCGGACATGCCCTCCTGCGCCGCCCACGCAATAGTTACCTACCTTGGCGTGCCTTGGCTGACACCGACTCCAAAAATAACAGGTAGGTATCTAGATCTACCTATGTGGTAAACGCATAGATCACCACACACCACACCAGCCTATATCAGTCCACTGCTGGACATAGGCCTCCCCTAATAAAAGGGGGATATACCCATAATCCCCACGCTGGGCATGCGGGTTGGGGATCGCAGGGCACAGCTTCTCGCACCACCGACGCTGCTGCCCGTCGGTGGCCAGGGGATTTAGATGTGCCGATGTAGGCTGCGCTATGCCGCGATCAGCCGGCCGCCAGAGCCCCGTTCGTTGTTTAGCAGGATGCACCACGTGCAGGTGAGGTTGGCTTGGGTTCCAAAGATGGGGGTTGGAACCCCGGACACCCCATAGCAACGCATAGATCGTAAGGGATAAATTTATAGAAAAAAAGGTGGATGAACCAAAAAATAAGCAATTATTTTTAACTTTTTAGTTTAACAGTTTTTTCAATAAATGTTTTTGAAGTCGGTTTTTATTTTATTTTAAATTATTGTTTATTTCCGAAGTTTTAGTGAATCTGACTTTAAGACGATTACTAAAACTATAAATAAAATTCAAGCCCATAGAAATTTTATTCCCTATTGTCTTATCCCCGAAAAATACAACGAAAAAGAATTTTCCAAATTGGTTTTTATATGACGGAGTTATATGATAACAAACATAAAACATGAATAAAATTCGAGCCCATAAAATCTTAGTCCCTGTTTTTTAACCTTTAGAGTTGGTATTTTTTCTTCAAATTTTTATGGAACCAATCAAAAAGTATATCCTATACAAAAAACTAAGAGTTTTTTAAATCGGTTCATAAATGACGGAGTTATGAGGCAACAAACATAAAAAACGAAAAAAATATGAGCCCATAAAATTTTCATTCCCAGTTTTCTCACCCTTAAGGTTGGTATTCTTACTTCAAATTTATATTGGACCATTTGCAAAGTATACCCTACACTACGATAAAAGAATTTTCTAAATCGGTTCATAAATGACGGAGATATGAGGTAAGAAACATAAAAAAAATTATAAAATTCGAGCCCAAAAAAGATTCATTCCCAATTTTCTCACCCTTAGGGTTAATATTTTTTCTTGAAATTTAAATGGGACCAATTGGAAAGTATACCCTTTCCAACGAAAAAAGAATTTTCCAAATCGGTTCATAAATGACAGAGTTATGAGCTAACAAACATAAAAAAAAAAAAAAAAAAAAAGTACAACCGAATTGAGAACCTCCTTTTTTTTGAAGTCGGTTAAAAAGTAAAAAATAATTGCTTATTTTTGGTTCATCCACCTTTTTTCTATAAATTTATCCCTTACGATCTATGCGTATACATAGGTAGATCTAGATACCTACATGTTAGTTTTGGAGTCAGAGTCAAAAAAAAAAAATACAACCGAATTGAGAACCTCCTCCTTTTTTTAAGTCGGTTAAAAAGCGCACTGCGACCAGCAGTTAGTTGCTAATAAAAGGTGGTAGTTACCCCCTGCGCCGTAGTATAGAAGCGCTTGGTAATGTCAATTTGCCGTCACCGTCCAAATGGTGACTGGGTGGAGCTTAGATTATCTGCTATGCCATACACAGCGATGCCGCTATAGTTATAACCATTGGGGTGTGAGGGGTTCCAACCTCCATCTTCGGAACCTATGCCAACCTCAGTGGCCCGTGGCGCACCTTAATAACTTACAAACGGGGCTCTGGCAGCCTCCTGATTGCGGCATAGCACAGCCTTACACCGGCACAGCAAAATCTTGTCGTCGGTGAGGGGCTTCGATGGTGCGAAAAACTCTGCGGTCCTCAACCTGCATACTCAGCATAAGAATTATGGGCATGTTCTTCATCTTACAAAGAAGGTCTTTGCCCAGCAGTAGACTGTAAAAGCTGATGTTGTTGAATAAAAAAAGCCTTTTTATCTCCATTGTAATAACACTGATTCAAAAATGACTTCCAATTATTAAACAGCAATTATCTGCGGCGGCACTCAAATTTTGATGCGGTTGAAATTTAACGAAATTAAATTTGTAATATTTACTCTCAACTCCGATAATAAATGGGATGCTTTGTATAAACTGGTTTATTTAAACAATGCGATTTCCGGAATCATTTCTGTTCATTAACAATTATTCTGGAAAAGGCCAGGTTAAGTGTACCAAGAGTAAGGCTCGTCCAGGGAAGTGCTTATTTCTACCTTGCTTATTTCTGCCGTTAAGCTATTGTGTATCTTAGTATCTTATCAGCATAGGTGTATTCTGGTGAAATGACAGGCATATGTCTGCAACTTCATGCCTCAAATTAATGAACGCAGGGCGTTGTATATCATATGTTTGTAGCGTACCCTACGATGGTAATTTTTTGTCCACGTGGACATTTTGCAGCAGCGTTGGCGATGCATGCCCAGCGTGGGGATTATGGAAATATCTCCCATTATTAGGGAAGCCCTATGTCCAGCAGTGGACTGATATAGGATGGTGTGTGTGGACATTGGGAAAAAAATGTTGCATGAAAACTCCGCGCACGCTGTCTATTGCATCGACAATGAACACTATTCAGGCTACATAATGTCTGAATTAGAGTAAATCTATTTATTTATGGGCTTACTTATGAACATCTTTCAAAAGATAAACAATGCTTAAACTATTGTCATCTCTATCGGTTGGATAATGACAAACAGTGACGGGGCTAACTTTGAGCATTGATTAACTTTAAGTAGAGTTCATAAGTAAGGGGGTTGATGTTTATATAAATGTCACTTCACTTCACTTCTTTATTCAATGGCTTTTGGGATAGTTTTCTACAATATCACCAATAACAAGTATAATTATTCATAATTGTTCAAAACGCTACTGCTAACGCCACCTATTGGTCGGGGAAGCAACAATCCACCGTCGTGAACGTCGCGCACGCACATAGGATTGTATAACAAACTTCACTAGATTCGTGTACTCGTAATGATATTAATTTTCATATTTTTGTAATTCGTTTTTAAATCAAATTATACGTTCTATACCGACAAAATACATTATATCATTGAAGATTCCCTGACTGCCTCCTCAAACAAGTAGGAAGAATTACGTAGCTCAATAGCTCAAACAATAATAATATGAGGGAACGTAGTACAGTTTATAAGTCCAGTCTTCAGTCAGGTCCTGTTTTCTGTTATAGCAAAGGCAATAACAAAAAACAAACGGCGCACAATTTTCTTCATCAGAGAATTTCCGCTCAATCTTCTTTGTCAACGACGCTCGGACGATTTTTGTCTGTTTTTTCTTGGAGAATTTGACTTTTTAGAGTACTATCTCGATGATACAATACGATACAATACAGTGCCACAATAATTATATCTTGGAGAATCTAAAGTTTCTGTCAGCGCAGATGCGAATTTAGTTTCCAAATATTCTATTGCGCTAACATCAGGCGCGCCTAGTTATACTTAAGGCACTATACTTTATTATACAATAGGTATGTATAATATAATAATCAGGTGGGCCATGTGCTAGTAATGGGAGTGAATGAAGCGAAAGAAGACTGACGAATCGTAGCTAATGGAGATCCGTGGTTCCTGGCTACCCCTGAGGGAAAACAGTTATGGTTTTATGTTTGTTGTACAAGTAAATAATTATGAACCTTCTCTGTTACGAGTGTATTAATCTCAGGTGTGACTTTGCAACTTAAAATGAAAATGAGAATGAGAAAATAAGAGGGAGAGAGCGATAAATTGTTTATGGTTACCATTAGACTTTCGTGCCCCAATAACTCTAACGAGCTGTCAAACAGAATAATCTGCCACGAGGACAAATAATCTTGTACCAACCATATAATAGCAGTGAAAGAATAATCTTCAGCAAACTAAAATTCATTCGGAAAGCAATAAAAGGCACGTCAATATAACGCTTTGTTGTTTCTGATTGGCAGTAGAGAAGTGAATCAATTTGTCGATATTATTGTGTTGATATTATTGGATCGATAAACAACAAAATATTTAAATGACTGTAAGACATATATAAAACCTTTATGTCACACCGCGATGTGTCGACGAAAGTGTGAAAATCGCTAGGCATACCTTGAATTGGATAAATACAGGCACTGGACAGAGAAGACTGGCAAAAACTGAGGAAGGCATGTATGCTGGGTTTACCCAGCAGTGGGTGATTCCGCGCTGAGATAATGATGATGATAACAGTCGAAATATTACAAACTAGCGTCCGCCCGCGGCTTCGCTCGCGTGGTAGCGGGATAAAAAGTAGTCTATGTGTTAATTCAGACAACAACCTATGTATATTCCATGTTTCATCCAAATCCGTTCAGTTGTTTTTGCATGAGAGAGTAACAAACATTCATCCATTCTCATACATCCATAATCACAAACTTTCGTATTTATAATATTAGTAGGATTATTGATGTTCAAATGTCATCATGAAATACAATCCCGAAATTCACAGAACTAATATTATTCAAGTTTAATTACAATCGGTTCATTTAATAAACCTCAAAATAAAACAATAAAAATTTAGCTGTTTTAAAAGTTATAATAAGAGAAGATACATGTTTACATTTATTTTTTTATGTATTTTCATCGCACCATTTTCGTTATTGAACAAACATTTTCTAGATAATGTATCTGTTATGTTCTGTCGCGTTCAATGTGAATTGAACAAACACTATCGATAGCACATTATCGACAAAATGTCGCATCCCTATGAATGAGTCTGATTGCATCAAAATCCGACAATGTGTATCGAGTAGAAATTAAATCATATTCGATGATGCGGCCTGTGCTTTGTTCTCTGTACTGCTTGACTATTTGCGTGCTGGTCCAATCAGTGTACGTACCATACAGCCACTTGCATGACTACGTGAAGGATGGACGTATGTATTTAAATTTATAAATAGTACTTTACTTATAAACTCTACTTAAATTTAACCATTGTTTCAAGTTAGCCCAATAATTCCGGCTATTGACTATAGGACGTAATGTATTTTACATCTTGGGTGCATCCCACGTATTTGGCGTCGGGTGCGAGCATGGCACGGGCGGTTTCCTATCCCATTCAAATTTTATATAAAATGCATGGAAATAAAGCTCAGTTTAGGAGACGGTATGTCATTGCTCGGGCGTGGTTACGACGCGTCCACGTCCGAGAAACCGTCCGGGCTAAAACACCGAAGTAAGCGACGCCACTGATTCATTTTTAACATTATAGGTGCTGTGAACGGCCCGTTCCCCTCAAGCTTAAAGAATATCCCCTACTACTGTTACCAGGTGCCGTCGAAAGGGCCATGTGACAGGAAGTACTTTGTCTACTTCTTCGATGTAGTGAGACGTCAATGTATGCCGATGTTCTACTCGGGGTGCGGTGGCAACGAGAACAGATTTAGCAGCATGACGTCTTGTAAATTACATTGTGAGAGTAAAAGGAGAATTTAGCTTGGGCAAAGTTGTTTATTTTTGGTGTAGTAAATTGTAAGAAAGTGAGACTTTTTAATTTTTTTGCGAGATAATAGATACAGGCAGGTGCAACTCATTTTTAACGGACTTCCAAAAGGAGGAGGTTCTCAATTTGTCGGAACCTTTTTTTGGTCGACTTTTTTTTATGTATGTTCATCAATATCTCCTTCAATTGTAAAGTGATTTTCAAAATTATTTTTTTGTTTGAACGAGTATACTTCACAGGTCCCATATAAATTTTATTCCTAAGGGATTGGTACTTTTACCGGAAAACTCAAAAACCTCATCCTCACTTGTAATTTTCGCCCTATGATCACCAACATCTCCGTCAATTGTGAACCTATTATCAAAATTCTTTAGGGCAAGAAGTAAGAAGTTATTTATTAGAAGTTGGTTTATTTTTTATAAAAAGTTTATACTTGTTACAATTCATGAGCTCATGTGTGATTTATAATATAATTTATAAAGCCCTTGTTATGAAATACAAAGAAAAAGTACTTTGTTCTGCGCACTATCTCAACTATTGCTCGCCATATTCTCTATGTCAATATATTCTAGCGCCTTTAGAAAATAAAGATCCACGCCTAGGTCTCTATTTTCAACATGTAGGTAGGTAAGTATATACCCACAGATTTATAGTATGAAAAACATAATTATATAGGTACTGTTACTGTCGTTTGTAATAAGAAAATTTGAAAATATAGTGTCTTCATTTCCAAGAAATGCTCGCAGATAATCATAGATTTGCAGATAACAGTGAGTACATAGTTTTAGCATTGCAAATATGTTTTTCATTCAAACAGACTGCTAAAACAGCATGTTGAAAAACAATTTTCATGAATAAATTATTCGGTTGCAATCATGATGACGTTAACATCAATCATTTTTACGATAGTGTGCTAGCCAATTGCACTTTCAGCAAAACTGTTGTATATCGAACTGTTTAATGGATTTTATTTTATATTAAAAGTACAACATATATCAGAAATGGCGCTCATTAGGGGAGGCCTATTTCAGCAGTGGACTGCTATAGGTTGATGGTGATGAAATCAGAAAAGAGTAAAGTCTTTTAAGAGAGCATCATGTTAAATAATATAGAAAAGAGAAGAGGAAAGATGTTTGGACTTGACAGCTTTATACGCAATATCGTGGAGGCAAAAGTAAAAGAGAGAGAGGTAGGCAAAGACCAAGGATAAACTCAAACTCAAACTCAAAATTAATTTATTCAGTTTGAACTATATAGTACACTTTGAAACGTCATTTTTTTTTATTTACCACCAATTCGTAACGCGACCAAACAGAGAAGAATTGGCAAGAAACTCTGCTTGGCTTATATTTTTTTAACGTCATTGTTCTTAATAAATATTAAATTGTTTTTGATGGATTTGGAGGCAGTTTCTTCCCAAGCTTTTCTGTCGTCTACATAATCAGATACACAATCAGCCGGCAGCCAGAGCGGCCGGTGAGAATAACTTTCGTTCCGTAAATAAAGGTTGCTTCGTTATGACGGCCTCTGTGGCGCAGTGGGCGAAGGTCCGCCTGAGACGCAGAAGGTTGCGGGTTCGATTCCCGCTGCGGGACAAATGTTTGCATGTTCTGTAGATATTTGTCTCGGGTCTGGGTGTTCTATGTATGATATGTATGTATTTACAAAAAAATAAATAAAAAAAATATGTGTAATATATCAATCATGTGGTTCCCATGATACAAGCTCTGCTTAGTTTGGGGCTACATGATGCTGTGTGATTTCGTCCTGCATTATTTATTTATTTATTTATTTATTATTAAAGAGATTCGTTTATCAACATTTTTGAATTTATTTACAGGTAGATTAATCACGTCATTTGGGATTTTGTTAAAAAATCGTACACACATCCCTTTAAAAGATTGACTAACTTTATCGAGCCTTATAGTAGGAACAGCTAGTTTATCTTTATTTCTAGTGTTAACATTATGATTTTCGCTATTTTTTTTGAACAAGTTAATGTGTTTTCGGACATACATTAATTTTTCATACATATATTGGCACGGCACTGTCATAACATTTATTTCTTTAAACTTAGTTTTAACTGATTCTCTGGGGCCCATATTATAAATTGCA
The DNA here is from genome assembly GCA_951804965.1 of Horisme vitalbata. Lineage (NCBI taxonomy): Eukaryota > Metazoa > Arthropoda > Insecta > Lepidoptera > Geometridae > Horisme > Horisme vitalbata. Next base: position 14,568,357 of record OX638100.1, read on the forward strand.
CGAACAGCCCTCTTCTGCAACACAAATATGGTTGATATCTGAACTGAGTCTGTTCGACAACCCATCTATGTGAGCGCCCCATTGAAGCTTATTATCTAAAGTTATGCCTAAAAATACAGTAGTGTCCACAAGATTTATGATCTTCATCTAAATATGAGATATAGTTCTGTATATGAGAAAGTAGAAAGTGTTATGTCGTATAGGGAAGTAAAGGAGGCTGCCGTGGAGAGAGGCATATAGGTGCTGCATGAGTTGCGCCGACAAGATCACAGCTCCTCTTAAATAAATGATGGCGTAATCAGAAAAACACTAGAAAATTAAATAAAACAATAATGAAAACTGCCGTTCAAGGTATAAAAATTGTCCCCCTAAAAACTTATAAGTTTTCCTATAGCTTCTGTGTCTGTGTTCTGTACACATGCCAATGTCTCATTGATGGCAAATAATGCGCGAATAAAAAACTTTCTCATCGCTCTATTCATTAAGCTTATCCAATAATATTATATAGGGAAAATTACAAGATTATCCCTATAATGGCCAGCGCTTTGAAGCTATCATGATATTAAAATAGACATTTTAGTCATGTATATTTTTTACGTAAAAATGTTTTTTTACGGGTTTCAATATTCTGTTGCGAATCGTTTGAATTGTGATGTTACGGAGACTTTTCTTTATATTAAAATAGAGGATACCCGGCGAGAAAAGAAAAATGCCTAATGCATTGTTTTAGTGGCCCAAAACCATCTTCGAATTATTGCTTTTTTAATGAAACTGGTCTGGGCTCATCATTTGAATGGTTTCAAAATCTAAAATGGACATATGTATTTTTTGTGTTTTATATATTACTAACTTCCGCCCGCGGCTTCGCTCGCGTGGTATCGGGATATTAAGTAGCTTATGTGTTAATCTGCCTGGATTGGACTGGACTAGATAAACCATGTATATTCCAAGTTTCATCCAAATCCGTTCAGTAGTTTTTGCGTGAAAGATTAACAAAGATTCATCCATTCATCCATACATCTATACTCACAAACTTTCGCATTTACAATATTATGTAGGAAAGTAGGATTACAGCGTGGGGATGATATATATGTCCAGCAGTGGACTGATATAGGCTGGTGGGGTGTGTGTGTGGTGATATATTATAGAATAGCTTCCGCCCGCGGCTTCGGTCGCGTGGAACCGGGATAAAAAGTAGTCTATGTGTGAATCCAGGTCACAAACAATGTATATTCCAAGTTTCATCTAAATCCGTTCAGTAGTTTTTGCATGAAAGAGAAACAAACATTCATCCATTCATCCATACTCACATACATGTTTTACCCATAGATATAGTATACAAAAAATCCAACCTCTTTGGTTTTACCACATCTCGCCTTATGAAAATAGACGAAGATGAAGTGTACGGCCTAAAAACGAGCTCATACGAAGAAGGAAATACTCTATTATGTAAGTAAAGAAACGTCGGATTGAATGGTTTATTAACTATCGGGTATATTTCCGCCACATACGACTTCCATTACAGATACCCTTTGAGCAAAGTTGTGGGTGTATTTGACTTCAGTTAATCAGTCAGAAATCGTAGGCAAATATTGTCTAACTCTGATTGAAACTCGAAATAACTTCATACAAATAAGTTGGAGACAGTTCTGATTATATTGACTTACTGAAGTCGATACTAATAGCAAATTAAACAACTACAGAAAATTTAAGATCATACAAATTTTTTTCATCATCATCAAGCAGTCCACTCCTGGACATAGGCCTCCTCCAATGAGCTCAATTGTGCGCTGTCCTCAGCGCGATGTATTCAGTTTCTTCCAGCAGCCTTATGCAGATCGTCACACCAACTAACCGGTCCTACACTACGATTGCTGAGACTCGGTCTTCACTCAAGAACTTGTATGAATCGGTAGTTCTTCGGCAGACCAGCCCAAGGCCACTTTAGCTTGCTTATTCTCTGCTTCACAACTTTAGTTATCAGTCGCAGATCTATAGCTCAATATCTGTCAGATAATCTCGTCGCAAATTCTACCATCCAGAGAAACTCCTTCATCTTCATCTTTTTACTTGATTTTTGCTTTGGATTAATTGCAAACAATTTTAATTAATACTATTTATATGTAAAACAAAATTCTTATGAGCCTATTTGATCCCATTGTAGGGCAAAAGCATCCTTTTCATCTTTCAAAACTTCTCGAGAATTCGCTTGCCAGGCTACAAGCACATTCATAGTTCAGTGTAAAACCCTCTGGTTTCGTAGTTTAAAAATATATCAGTCTGTACCTTTTTTCGAATAATCAAAAATAGCTTCAAAATTCACATTTTTGGTATAACTACAAAATAAACTTGCTCATTTCGTAATATTCAAGCAACAACCACGCCTAATAATACGTATAAAAACGCATAATGCCTTATAATTTCTTTTCATAAGCTCTCTTGAAATAGCAAACGTGTGGCCCTCACCGCCACAACCCTAAGTAAATGAATCTCGCTACAATAGAATACGCATTTGAATTATATTTTCCATGTAACAGTCAAAGTTAGGTAATCGTCAATCTTATTCAACCGAGATAAGCCTCTTTTACGTAAGACAGGCATTACTTAATATGAACGACATTGTGGCAAGCTTCTAAGGATACTGTATATACTTAGCTTTGTCTACAGAACAGAGAATACTTTGTCGGACGTCGGGCGAACAGCCGCCTGATACGCAGTGAGACAAATAAATAATGCTGGACACTGTCACACAGAATCATTTAACCCCAAACTAAGCAGACTTTGCTTGGGATATCCAATCCTTATCCTACACTAATAATATTATAAAAGTGAAAGCTTATTGGGATGTATGGATGTTACGAAATCTTTCTTTTTTTTATATTACTAAGTTAGCAAACAGGCATACGGTCCTCCTCATGGTTAGCGGTACCCATAGCCTATGGACGCCTATAGCATCATGAGGTATTACATGCGCGTTGCTGACCCTTTAAAAAAAAAACGCCCTTTTTGAATCGCTGCACTTTGTAGTCTCTGGGGAAAACCTCGGCAGGGAGACCATTCTACAGCTTGATTGTTCGCGGGAGGAAATTCCTCTGCAACCGCACTGCGAGAAGACATAGATGGCAGTGTATGTGGATGATACCTCTGCCGATATCGAGCGGTACGAAGATAGAAAGAAGCAACAGGCACCGTCTCAATAAATTCACGCCAGAAGGGCTGAACGGATATGGATAAAACTTGTAGTATACATAGATTGTTGCCTGAATTAACACATAATCTACTTTTAAGCTATTGCATAGCTTCTATCAAGGACCTTGAGCGCGGGGACCGAATCCAGAAATTCCGTAACGAAAAAAAACCTCACGCTCCCCACTCCGACGGGCACGGAGGTGTGGCTTGAAGGCCGTGCATTGTCTAACGTCGTTTCTTTTCGGCAGTCTTCGACACGGTGTTTGTGTGCGTGCAACTAGACGTATTTTTATTTAATAAAAGAAAAAAAATTGTTTTCTTATCGGTCACCACGCTCAAAAAGTGTAACTTGAATTAATATCAAAGAAAAAGAAATACTGCATAAATAAAATAAATAAATAATTATAATTGCATAAGTTGATACAAAATGCTATGCAATAGCTTTACCGCGGCAGTCCCCGAGTGCCACACGTCTTTTTTATGTGGGTACCACGCGAGCGATGCCGCGGTCGGAAGTACTACATAAATACGTACATATATAAACATACATATACAAAGTCGCTTTCCACTGTCTGTCTGTCCCTTTGCTTGCTTAGATCTTTAACACTACGCAACCGATTATGATGCGGTTTTTTTAAATAGATAGGTTCAAGATGAAGGTTTATATCAGCATTGCACCCGTGCGAAGCACCCAGACCTGAGTCAAAATTTGCATATCATAGAATATTGGTCACGCGGCGGTAATCAAACCCGCAACCTTCTGCGTCTTAGGCAATTTTTCGCCGACTACGTCACAGAGGTAGTTTTTTTCTGGATCTGCAGATAATTGTTCCGATTCTGGGTATTGAGATACCCTGATTTACTTAAAGTAGCTCACAACCATGCATCCAGGGATTTAGCTGTGCCGGAGGCTGCGCTATGCAGAAATCAGCCTGTCGCCAGTGCCCCATTTGTTTTTTAAGGTGCGTCAAGGGCTGCTGAGGTTAACTTACGTTTTGAAGATGAAAGTTGGAACCCTTTATACCCTCTTCAAAACAATTATAATTTCACATGTAAAAGGATTAGAATCCCTTAAACCTGCTGTTTTTTTAACGTATTAAAAATATCTGTAAATCATTTCAGTAACAGCGGTTTTAAATTACAGTGGACTTATCAAACATTTGCTTTACCTTTCAGCTTTGAGCATGATAAAATAAAAAGAGCTTACGTGATAGAATTTTTAGCTCGAAAGGTAAATGCTAGTTCAACATGTTGCTGTAATTGTGTTTGCGGAGTAGATGCTTCGGTGTCTATTTTTAAACGGATTTGGAAGTTTGGGATACGTGTTTTGGGCCTTGAAATTTTATTTCACAGTATCACTGGATAAGACATTTTAAATATCTTGTGGCAAAGCAAATGAGTGAAATAAGACCTACCTACAATTCAGTCATTCGTCAACTTCCGTTTACTACATAATCCTCGAAATAAAAACAAGTGAAATTCAGTATGATGAGCCTGTAGATCCTTTAAGTGATAATACTCGAAGATAGAACTAATATATGGCCCACCCAATACGTAAAACAAAGTCCATATCCAGCGATGCAACGTCCTGCGTCCATCAATTAAAGGCATAAAGGTTTAAAGCCTCATGTGACTTTAATTTCACCGGAACCCGGAAGAAAATAGGTATGGTGATCAGATAATAATTCCCCGGACGAGCCTTTCCCAAATAACTCTATTATAATTATAATAAAATCCATAACTCTACAACTACCATTAATTTTTACCAAAAATACGATTTTCACCCTTTTTCTATCCCCATTCGACGTGATCTCCTTATTCCATAATTCTTTCCCCATTCCAGTAGCAATTAACCACAAATACATTCTATATTCATATATACACAAAACTGTATCTACTCTCGTACATTGTATCTAACGTCATCTATCTACAAGTTATTTACGAAACAGACCAGTAATAAATGGCTCCATAGCTCAGTTAGTAGCAGCTTTTACTTGCTGGAGGTCGTAGGGTCGATTTCAGGGCAAAAATTTGTTTAAATATACAGGATATAGCGTAATGTGTATTCAACCCATTGCCTGTGGGTTTCATGACCGATTAGATGAAATCAGTTGTGTTTTCTATGTATAATATGTATGTATTTACAAAAAAGTATCTATGTTTAAGTCATGTGGTTCCCATAACACAAGCTCGTAGTTGGTTACATGCTGCTGTGTATAATGTCTAATATTATTTATTATTTACCGGCCGTCATCTCAATCCATCAATCAATCAATCAATTATTCACTAAAATGGTAACAAAGAGAAAAGTCTCAACACACTTCCTATTTACTCATATCATTTTATATTCACTCTATAATATTATAGAAACAGACCATTATGGTCTGACCATAAAACTCACATTTCCCTATCAACATTTCATAGTCACAGTCTCCGCTTAGGACTCCGGTGACCCACTTCGTCGTCATTAACGTGCTGCTACACTGCACCGGACACCACAATGCGATGCCTTACTTATTCACCTCTTCGCAACCATGGGACAGTGACTTTTGGTGCACTGTAGTTAAATAACTTGCCTACGAAGAGTTTTAGAGGTTTTGGTCATCATCATCATAGCAGTCCACTGCTGGACATAGGCCTCCCCCTAATGAGCGCCATTGCGCCCGTTTCTGAACTCGAATCCAGCTTCAAATATGGATACGAAACTACACGAAGCGCTCCACGCAGCCAAAGACCGACAGTATCACTATATTTGACTTGATAGTCGTGCAATGGTTCAGGAGTAGGTACACAATTAAACATTCTCGTAAAGTGGTTAATGATTTAAAATTTACTTTAACATTATTAAGAATAATTATATAGAATACATGCTTATAATTATAAATGTCATAAATCATTTAGATCAGCGAAATTAAATTATATTACACGTCAACAATTTATATTTGGTAAATTTAAATTTCAAATAATCACTTATAGTATAAAAATAATTAATTTAAGTACGTATTTACGTGCTTAAAACTGAAGGAAATCATCTTGAGGAAACCCGCGGCGGAACCCCCACACATATTGACCATGTAATGACTTTATTTAAGAACACCTTGTACTCATGAAACAATAAAGAATATGAATATGATTATGTCTTTCGTATGTGAACGGCCGACCAGGCTGAGAGGATGGTATAGGTGCTAAGCATCTAACCATATACCAGGCACTTTTAGCATCCCAGTCAGTGTGTTTAAGTACCCTCCGAAGCCACCAATACCAAATCGGGTATCAAATTCAGAAGCTAAAAGGCGATATAATAGTATTTTATTTTCCTTTGTATTGAAATTTTCGTGCGTAGATATTTATTTTACGAACCCCATATTCAGAATTTCGCAACGGCAAAGTTTCAGCTTATACAAATTTTTGCTTTACTTATGAAGCTTTTGTGTGTGGGAAGTGCTGGGATTTTTTAAATGAATACGTTAGAAATATACCTACTTGAAGGTTGCTTGAAATTTTTTAAGTAGGTATAAATATTCGCTATCAATGAAATGTGAATAAGTTAATCTTCAATGCTATGAAACTGACTGACTGAGTCACTAACTGACTGATTCACTGACTGACTGACTGACTCTACTGACTAACTGACAATCAACAAGATAGGGGTATTGGGTAGGTTTGACCTGATCAGGCACTTTAAGGATAAAAATCGAATATGCTTAAAAATTCTTAAAATATTAAAAATGTGAAAGTAAATATATTTGTTTCTTTCTTTGGTTGTTTGTTATGCTTTCACGCCACGAAATTTAGCATACACGTTGTCAGAAATACCTACATCAAAGGTCATAGGAGACTTTTAGTCCATAAAGAATAACAAGCGAAAAAAAAACTTAAAAAAAAACAAAAATTGGTAAATAAAAATTAAACATAGGTATAATAAAACAAGAGCCTGAACTAGGTAATCCTGTGTTTCAGGCGATGAGAGCTAAGAAATAGAACATAGGAATAAAATATGTGAATAAAATTACCTACTGCATTTTATTACTAAGGTACTTTGATTTTAACTCAAGCGAACCCGCCGGCGGGAGCTAGTTATGTATAGAAGCAGTAATACTAAGCTTCTATCTATTTTACTATGAATATAATTTATAGGACACCAGCCTGCATTTGCCAACTTGTTATTCACTCCAGATTAAGTAATCATACCCACTAACAGCCTCACAGCTTTTACCTGTAGCTTCTGATACTCTTATGCTTGAACAGAGAATAAAAAATGTTACTTGCCTGGGTTACAGACTTCATTCGACCTAGATACAAATTTACAGCTGAACTGAAATTCATATTTCAGGTTTAAGATATATTTATTTCTCAAAAAGAATTAAATTCACTTACATGAGAAAAAACTTATTCTAGGTAATAACTAATAATATTTTGTTGGGCTAATCATACAAGTAGGTTAAGTAGGTAGTTAAAATATAAAATCTCGTCTACATTCTGCAGTAATGTAAGTAATAATGTTTTAACAATAAAGCAGTGCCGATGAAGGTAGTTATGCATTACTAAATCATTACTCATACTAGAAGCACCCACAAATGCTATCTTTAAACTAAAGCCAAGCTGAGGCAGTTAGACCGGTCAACTAACAAGGATTACATGAGACTAGAAGTGGCATGCAATGGTCAAGTTTGTGGTACGGTATAATATTTAAATAATTATGTTTGTTTATACTTTTATGGTTAGGTATTTGTTTTAAACTTAATTTTTTTGTTTTTTAATACGCTTATTTTCTTAAATAATAATATGTACTTAGGTATAGGTACTTATTTATGTTGACATTGAATTTTACATATATATTATATTTTATAGGTCTCTTAGCTTTGTTTATTCAGAATATGATATTTAAGTAGTTTTTTAAACGTTTCCTTCGATTTTGCTTCTTTGATATCTTTTGGTAACTTATTGTATAATTGAGCACCTTCATACATAATGTTTTTTTTTACCATAATTAGTGCGTGGTACGTGTAATTTAATGTCATTTGCATTTCTCAGTCTGATTTTTTGAATTTGTTGTTTTTTAGTGAATGTTATTTGAATGTGTATATCCTTAATCAATATTTTTCTTATTAGCATGCAGTTCTTGTATATATAAGTTTGAAATACATTCATTAATTTAGTTTTCTTATACAAAAATTTTGATGGTGTGAGAAAGTCGTAGTTAAATAATCGTTTAATTAATTTATTTTGTGCCGTTTGCAGTAAGTCTATGTTAGTTTTAGCAGCTGTGCCCCACACTTCTATCAGATAGTCAATGTGGGGTTTTACAAGCGAGTTATAGACTGTATATCGCACTTGTTGCGGAAGACATTTAACTATTCCACGCAGTGCACCCGTGAGTGAAGTTATTTTAGATTTAATTTTTTGCAAGTGCGGTTTCCAAGTTAACTTGCTATCGAGTATTAGTCCGAGATACTTTTCCTGATGAACTCTATTTATAACTACTTTATTTATTGTCAATGGTGTAAAGTCCGAAATAATTTTGTTTTTTGCAGTAAATAGGATAAAGTTAGTTTTTTGAATGTTTATAGTCAGAAGATTTGTCTGGAACCACCCATTGACAAGGTCTAGATCATGTTGTGCCTCGGATATTATAGAATCTATGGAGCTTCCAAAATAAAATAAACTAGTATCATCCGCATACAATGTGACGTCGCCTTTAAGTCCAATTTCATGGATACTGTTGATATAAATGAGGAACAGCAGGGGTCCCAGAATAGAACCCTGAGGCACACCATGCGTCACAAAAGCAGGTCTGCTAAATGATTGATCGATTTTGACTACTTGCTGTCTATTTGAAAGATAAGATCTGAACATATCATTTGCAGTACCGGTGACACCAATATCATTTAGTTTACTAAGCAGCAGATCATGGCTGACCGTGTCAAAAGCTTTTTTCAGATCTATAAACACTCCAAGTGCTATTTGTTTTTTATCAATTTTAAGTTTTATATTTGTTACTAAATCCATAGTTGCCGAGAGTGTATTTGACTTGGGCCTAAAACCGTACTGCTTTTTATACAAAAAATTTATGGAATTCAAATACTTCTCTAGTCTGTTATACAAAACCTTTTCAAAAACTTTTGATAATATCGGTAACACAGAAATCGGACGATAATTTCCAGGGTCCGATCTATCACCCGATTTAAATATAGGGGTTACTTTAGCCACTTTCAGACTATCAGGAAATATTCCGTTTTCTAGACATTTATTAATACATTTAGTGAGTTCATGTAATATATATTTTTTTATACATTTAATAGATTTAGTGTTTACACCATCAAGTCCAGTGCTAGTGTTGCAATTTAAATTATTAATTATTTTTGATATTTCATCTATGTTTGCTTTTTCTAGTATGAGTAAATTTGAATTAGAGTATTTAAGAATAGTGACATCTTTACTTACAATATTTATTAGGTTACTGTGATTAGTTTTAGATATACTCTCAGCTAGGATCGAACCAATTTTAGAGAAGTAGCTGTTGAATGTTTCGCAGATTTCTTGTCTATCAGTTATGCAGCCGGCGTTTGTTTGTAGTTTCCGTGGACCAGAGGTTTCTTTTACTTTATTATTCGAAAGATTGTTAATAAGCGTCCACATCTTGGTTGGTTTTTTCTTGCAATCTTCGAACGCCTTTAGATAGTATTTGCTTTTGGTTTTTTGTATATTTTCTGAGACTTCATTTCTTTTCTTAGCAAACATTTCCTCTTTTGTTTTGTCTTTTGGGTTACGTTTATATTCAGTCCATAATTGATTTCTTGCATTTATATCTTCTATTATTGTTCTATTAATCCATTCTTGTCTTGGTGGGTTCAGAATTTTAGTTTTTGTAGTTTTTGTTTTTTCAATACATTTTAATATTTTTTCTTCTAATAAATTATACAAAGCATCTTTATTTTCTGCATCGAATTCTTCTACTGCTTTATATAACTTGTCATAATCTATTGCTGTGTATTTTTTTCTCATAAGGGGTTTAACTTGATATTTCTTTACTTCAACATATATTTGCTTGTGGTCAGAAATTGGAGTATCAATGATAGCAAAATGGAAATCATGTTCTTTTAAGTTGGTGCAAACGTGGTCTAATGTTGTTTTAGTTGTAGTAGTATCCCGCGTACTGTATTTTTCTTCAATCTTATTCAAAATCTCGTATCCACTCTCTTCTAAAGCTTCTTTGTACAGTACAGTCTTATTTTCTGGGTTGAGTATATTAAAATTGAAGTCTCCAAACACTAAGCCTCTTTTTCTATAATTTAGCTGTTCTGTCATAGTATCGAGAAACTGTTTGACGTTTGTAGATTCTGGTTTTCTATAAATTGCACCAATATCTAGCGAAATTGTTTCTATGTGGACCCAGAGATAGTGATTGCCATTTTGGTGTTGTTCGTGGATTAAACCATGTTTTATATTATTGTGTGCAAAAATTGAGACGCCACCTCCCTTCGAGTTGGGTCGAAAATTGAAGTAGTGAGTGTATCCAGGTAATTGATATCTTTTTCCTTCCTCTTCAGACTTGATCCACGTTTCGGTTAAGATTATAATATGTATAAGGACTTTAAGAGAATCTATGACGCATTTTAGTTCGTCAAATTTTCCTGGTTTCACTATGCTGCGTACATTTGCATAAAGGAATTTGATAGTTTTTTTACTAGTTATTATTTTATCATAGCTGTCCACTGCTTGGTATGTTACATTAGTATTCTTAATTGTGTCATCATTGTCCGTATTCACTATTGGTTGTAGTTTTTTGACTGGGATGCTACAATTCGAGGCACTCCTCTGATAAACTTTATAGTGAGATTGCCTTCACCACTCTCAGTACGGCGCTTAACTTCTTCCTTCATATTTTTCATATATTCCTTTTGCTTAGGTGTTTGATCAGAAAATATTTTAATACTGTCATTTTTGAGGTTGTCTCTGTGGCGTAATATGGTTTTCGCGGTCTCTTGTGTCTTGAAACAGACCTTCATATGGCGAGCCTTACTGGGACTATATTTTCCGAGGCGATAGATTTTGGCTGGCTCAGGGCAATCAGCTTCAATTAATTGAGTTATTCTTATTACCTCGGCCTTGTCATGAATTATTCTATCCTCAGGTTTTTTCAATGCTGGCTCAGGAATTCCGGTAATAATTATATTTTTGTTGCGCATTTCCCTGTCGCTTATTTCCATCATAATATCTTCAGCTGATGTGGACGCATGAGAGGTTTTCAGATGTTGTACCTTAGATTCCAGAGCAGTAACTTTATTTTCCGTACTTTTACTCATATTGGACAGATTTGCTATGTCTGATTTCATTGATAGTTGTTCATTAGCAAGGTTGTTAGTCACAGATTTAATATTTTTCAAATCTTCTTTGATTGACGTTATATCTTTTGATATGTTATCCATAGACTCTTTTTGGTTTGTAGTTAGAGCTGTTAACATTGACATCATTTTTGTCATTTGCTTGCGCATCTCGGATACTTCTGATAAAACTATTTCAGTATCGTCGGTTTGTTTTCGCTTGTTACGTTTAGTAACTTTGTTAAAATCAGATAATTCTGATAGTAGGCTATTGTTACTCAAAAGATTGGGCTGCGAGTCACTGCGCCCGACGCCGAGGCCACTTCCAGTAGGCGAACATGTTTCACTCATATCTGTGTATGCCCGCAGTGAGTGAACAAGAAAATAAGAGCTTGTCTCTTATTCGCGGTAGGGGGTGAAGAATTGTTACCTCGTCGATGGCTTGAGACACTGGAGTAAACGTCGCAACAACCACACAGTTGTTAATTACAATTATGGCACTTATCTCGAATAGTTGAAGGCGTGAATTGGAATGTAACTGGATTTTAATAATTAAAAATAATGAGCAACACGTCTGTTCTGTATGACACCCATACGGTAACTGTTATGCTATGCTATTTCGATTTTTATATCAACGAAATATGGGTAATAAATTGGTACTAAATTGCAAGTAACGGTACAGCCAATATCGCCATAAAAATATGCAAAATTAAATAATAAATACTTAACATAGTGATGTATATTATATTATATGTAATTAGATATAAATCAAAAGAATATACGTGAGAACCTTTTCTTTTTATTTCGAAACCAGTTATAAACTAGATTATTTTCTTTGAGGTGTTCAAACAAATCCACTAATGACATTAAAGCCTCCGACATTATTTAACATTACAAATTAATTGGAATTATAATTGGTTTGAAGGTGTTTACTACTTCCATCTACGTAATCCAAGCCAACCTCAGTGGGGCTCTGATGGCTAGCTGATTACGGCATATCGCAGCCTAATACTGGTGAAGGGCAGCAGCACCGGTGAAATGAGAAACTATGCCCTGCGATCCCCAACCCGCATGCCTAGCGTGGGGATTATAACATATCGCCCATCTTATTAGGGGATCCCCTGTCCAGCTGTGGACTGTACGCTGGCGTTGTTGTTGTTGTTACAGGGTGTGCCGGGAAAATTACAGGTTTAAGGTTTAACATCTGTAAGCGCTGGGTTAGGTGTTGCTATTGCTCATTGGAGCGCTGACCACATTTTTTTCTTAATCGAATCTAATCCGCCAGTTTTAGATTCTATTTGTATTCCGAGGTTATTTAAGGGATCTCTAAAACTTCTGATATAGAATCTGAGGATCGCAACGACGCAATGGCACGTCGCAACACGACACACCCTAACACAATTATAATTCCAGCTCAAACAACACTGTAGGATTCCACTCGGGAACTTTTCAAACATTTGAATATATCCCTGCACGTCAGTCAATTCCTATAACCATAAAAATATATACATATTTATGCAGTACGACCGTTAAATGCAGTTCTCCGCATATGAAAACAAGTCTTCAAATTGCTGAATATCTAAGCAGCCGCGCTGGAGCTCTGAGTATTATTATGATTCTAGAATACATTTTTGTGTCTGCTATTTCTTTAGTATTTTCAGTCTATTGCTAGTCTAACTCGTTTTAAAACCGTGGGTAGAATTTTTATGATTCATACTTTTACACAGATATTATATAATAGACGCTGCTAGATAAGTTCTAGTCTAATATTGAATTCTACTGCTAATACTCTACATTTATGAGATTTCTAATTTTGTTAAGAGTCATAGTAAATTATTCAAAAAAGCATTTGATGAAACCCTAGGCTATGCAGAGACCCATGTAGACTTGTCATAAACGGAAATCCAAAATCAGACAAGTATGGGAAAAGCTGCCTGGCTATGTGTATTAAGATTTATAATAAAATACCAGGAGAAATCAGAAGTTTGCCCACTTATTGTTTATATGTTTAAAAACAAATCATATAAATGGTTAAATGACATGTTTTTTTATGATACAAAAGATTTTTTTGACTTTAAGAACAAGAAGTGCATATAAATTAATTTAAATTATGTAGGGTAGGTCTCATATTCTATAAGCTTTTTGTATATAATTTGTATGCCATGAAACTGGCAAAACATGCGCACGCTTTAAAAACAGTAACATCTTTATACCATGTTTTATGCAAATAAACAATTATGATTATTATATGATTATTATGATTAATAAAACTGACTGCAATCAAGGTGGTACTAATGGTAATGTGGTTTCAAACAAGTGTGACTTAGGATATAATACTTTGTAATAGACCATGACCTTTAACATGGTTACGACTTAACATCAGGTGGGCCATGTGCTTGTTCCATCTTCAAGTATTATAATTTAAAAAAATGTATGTGTATGTGATTTTGGTACCCTTATTGTAGAACAATGAACCTTGAACCTTAGTCTATTTGTTATGGTTTTACTAAAAAAATTATTGTACAAATCTGGTGGTGTCAGGTTGTTGGTAGCAAACATGAATTTAATTTTTCAGAACATTATTGTGTCAAAAATGCATTACTGAACATGAAAAAAAAACGTAAAGCAAACATGAATTTAATTCTTCATAACATTATTGTGTCAAAAATGCATTACTGAACATGAAAAAAAACGTAAAGCAAACATGAATTTAATTCTTCTTAAATTCTTGTCTCAAAAATCCATTACTGAACATGAAAAAAACGTAAAAGCTATCTTATCACCAGGCTAGGCGTTACATAAATTGGTAAACCTACCTAGTTATTTATTTGGTGCCTAAACTAGATACATTATACTTACCTGTTCACTCAACCTTTAATTCTAACTACTTACCTTTTTTTTCCTCTCATACTAATTACTACCAAAGTTGTTGTCTGTTTTTATATTTTTTTTCTTTGTATTCCTATTTAGATTGTACCTACATAGGTATAATGCATAATAAGTACATATTTATTTTGGTGGCATCATGGTTCGAATATTTTTTTTTCTCTTTTCTTTCTTTCTATCTGAATCCGATTCTAAAATTGACACCTTTTCCGTTGACTCTACAATTAGGCTGGCAAAACGACGACGAAGCAGCTTTGCGAGTGAAATTTTGTGTAGTACTACCCAATTTACCCAAACCCATCCATTTTTATGAATGGAAGCTACAAGAATAGATACAGCCAACTTAACCCTATTTGACCGATCTATAGATTTTTACGGTAGTTTTACCACATTCATTTTACGAGGCGAAAGTCTGTGAATAGAACTCTTGTTTTACTGTTTTGCTCTAAAGCTAGATATTTGGAGGCATAACTTATTTTATGACTTGTGGTTCTTAAGGTGCATACTATGTTCCAAACATGTTATAAAACAAAGTTATAAAGCAATGATGTTTATTCATTTTCTTTCGTTTGGAGGTGTTTCGTTTTGACTCTGCCAACTAAACTAATGGCAACTGTGGAAATGAGTTCTTGAAACGCTACTTTATTCTGAGTACCACGTGAGCCAAGCCGTGGCCAAAAGGCTTGTTTGTCGATCAACCTATTCACTCTACTACTGGGCATGGCTTCCCCAATTAAGATGGGAGATATGTTCATAACCGCCGACCGTTAGAGCCTTGTTTTTTATAAAGTGGGTGCAGCACGGGCTGGTGAGGTTGGCTTGTATTCCAAAGATACAGCTTGGAACCCCTTACCCCGACTTACGACTGTACTGAAATTAGCTCACAAAATATCAATTCAGCTGTTAGTAACCATTCGACCAGCGTCGGTAACATTTTAAGATACCAGTTTATTATAACGACTGTTTTACTGCTTTCCTAATCTGGATCATAAAAACTTTATTAAATATCACAGTTATTGTCTTAATGAATTGTTAATCGATATTGCTACTAGGCAGTTTACGCTGTGGGTGTTATGAAACAACTTCTATCATCATTATGACAACATTATACACTTTTTATAATATTATGTTCATAATGATGGGTGATCTTTTATTATTATAATTAAATAAAAAAATATACGGGACAACTCACACACGGTGAACTGATCCCAAACTAGGCAGAGCCCGTACTATGGGCACCAGAGACTGATAAACGTACATAGACACTTATAAAACACCCAGACACAGAACAAACATCCATGTTCACTACACAAATGTTTGTCCTGGGTGGGGATCGAGCCCTTGGACTGTAGCTCAGAAAGCTGAATTACTACCAAGTGAGCTAAGAAGCCAGTCAGTAGTCAGTCAGTATTATGAACATATACACTTTTCAATGTTCATATTGATGATAGATCTGGTTTCATAACCCCCACAACGTAAACTTCCAAGTAGTAATATCACAAAACCTTGTATATGAACAACATATAAAATATTGTAATGATGAAAGATCTATTATGACATGTTTTTATTAAAGTTTATAATGATAATGATGAAAGAATTATAGTTATAAACATATACACTTGTGTTTTTTCAGATGATAGAAATTATAAAAAAAATATAACAAGATCTATCATCAATATTAACATTTGTTTTATAACATTCACAACGTAAACTGAAACAATATCATGTACACTTGTATATGAACATACACAATGTTTTACTATTGAAAGATCTATCATCATTATGAATCATTATGTTCATAATGATGATAGATTCATTTCTAAATGATAGAGAAAATTTCATACATTTTGATAAATTGATTTCAAAGAGAAAATATGAATAACTCTTTGTTTGTTGCAGGTAATGGAGCATGTAGGCTGTGCTGGCTGATTTATGTGCGTATTGGTTTAATTTCCTGCAGGAACGCGTAAATAACGGTTGTGTACTTCCCTTTATATTGTGGGCATATTTTGTTGATATCGGTTTTAGATTTTTCCGATATCAGATTCATATATTATATTCGTATCATCAAACAGAGCTCTTTACACCCGATTGATAATCGTGTGCTGGAAAAAATCCTTGCAGATGTCTTGCATTTAATACGCTTGACGGCGAACATTCAGATACTGGGCATTTCTCAAATGAGGAACTGTCGAAATATAAAAAGGCTTGATTCAAAAAGGGACCTAGAAATTATTCTAACGAAAAAAGAATAAATACTCATGCTGGACATTTTCACACAGCATCATCTAGCAGAGCTGTATTATGGTATCCACATGACTACATAAATACATTTTTTTTGTAAATACTTACAATAGAAAACACCCAGCCTCGAGACAACATATTTACAGATCATACAAGTAATAGCGATGACGACTCGGTAAAAAAAAATCTAATTAGTCCATCAGATAGATCAACAAAAAAATACTGGACACGTATTTTTATGTATCGAATAAATAGAAATTGATGTAGTTAAAGAACATGAAAGTTCAGGAGTAGGGGCTCGTGACGTCACGGCTAGGTAAAAAATCTTTGTTATTTTTGTGTAATTGACAAAATAAAAAATACGTGTTCAATATTTTTTGGATATCAAAATGACGGACTAATTAGAATTTTTCAGTCGTCTTGCCTATTGTTTGTCTCGCGGTAAGAATGTTACTCCGCCATAGAGGTCGTCAAACCACATGAACATGTTCTGAGAATCCCGGTGAAAAACCTTTAATCTTTACGATTCGCTTGCTGATTGATGGAGCGACTTTGTAACCGCGACTTGGCCAATCAGCGCTTTTGTCATAGACCACATTTTCCATTGAAGGTCAAAAGACGAGGTAACGAAAAAACAGCCATATAAATGTTTTTTTTTTACCGTATAATAAGTATTAAAGCAAATATTGTTTTTAAATTACATTAACCTCTCAAACTTTCCTCGCTTCTTTATCAGCTAAATTTAATTTAATTACGAAATGTAAATTAACAAATTTTGCTATAAACCCAATTAATTTACCGTTATGTATCTAAAACTCTGTTTCCAGTTAAAATAAATAAACTCGTTGATTGTAGAATCATTAATCAAGATGGACAAACGGGTACAGTCGCCGAGATAAAATAAAAATAAATACAAAAAATACCTAAATAATAAAGATTGCTGGAAATTTTTACACATCATCATTTAGCCGCAAAATAAGTAAACCTTTTGTGAACCACGTTACTTTTGTCCCGCAGCGGAATTCGAACCAGTGATCCTGCGTCTTATGCGGGACGTAGCCTACTTACATATACCAAGACAAATTTAATTTCACCTCGTTTAAAGGCCATGACGAATGGTGAGAAAACAAGCAGTCTCTTTTCAGGGTGACTTGTTATCTTCTTATCTTATCTTATGAGCCTGTCTGCCCACTACAGGGCAAAGGCCTCCCTTACCTTTTTCAACCCCGGTCTTGCAAATCTGCTGGTGAGGATACTGAAAAAACGCCCAGTTCGTCACGCCACCTCCGTCTACATGGTCGCGTTAGGCCCTCTGGAACCCACTCAGTGGCGATATTAGCCCACAAACGGTATGCCGCAAACATGTCCGGCCCAGTGCCATTTAAGGTTAGGCGGATTTGTGTTACATCGGCGATTTTTATCTGGGAGCGCAGACTAATACGGTCGATGTGTTTGACGCCCAAATCCATCGCCAGCTGGCAAACTTCAAACAAAATAACCTATTTCAGAAATAAATAAGGTTTAAAGAACATCAATAGGAATATAATAGGAGAATAACGGTTTTAAATTGGGCTATCAGTATTTAACACATTTACTGCCGACTCAGAAACTTGCTTTACGACCCGACTGTTATGGTCTAGACCGATGAATACGTAACAGTTAATTTAAACGTACTACGTCGTATCGAAATTAAAATTTGCAAGCATATGTAGTTCGGATGATAAAACAAATTTTTGGTATCTTAGAGCTGATCTGTTGATGGAACCAGGAGATGGATAATAGAACTATTCCGTGGCTACTAGTAAATCCCTCGAGGTTTTATCTTTTTCAGTTGAGAAACCTGGTCAATTCATGACCTGACTTCAACGACAACACCAGTGCACTGCTTGACATAGGCCTCCCCTCTTATTGGGGATATGTCCATAATCCCCACGCTGGCAATGCGGGTTGGCAACCTATGTCAGGACAAAATATCAGTGTTCAATTCGGCTATCAGTAGTTATCACATTCACTGCAGACTCTGGAACCTGTTTTACAATCTGACTATAATAGTCGAGACCGATGAAATCATAACTGGTTTATGACTTACTATCTGCGCCCCGCGGCTTCGCTCACGTGGAAATTTATGTGTCAAAATGGGTTTCATTATTTACATAAAAGTTTATTTTTACTGCATTACCCGTACCCGTTCCCGTTCCCGTTCCCACTCTCACTCCCTTTTTCGTTCCCGTTCCCGCACCTGTTCGCGTTGCAGGTCATTTATTTCTAGAGGAGAGATTCTGTGCAATATTTCAAGTCAAAGATTTTTTTGTTCCTTCTACAAACTTTGCCACCCCTGTTTACCACTTTAAAGGTTAATTTTTTTAAAAATTATTTAGCCTATGTGTTATTTTGAAATTTCATCTTAATTGGTTTAGTGGTTACGGAGATACTTGGTACCAAACATTCACACAGACTTTCGCATTTATAATATTACTAGGATTAGGATAAACTACTGGTCGTAGGCACTTACTTAGGTATTTACTATTGTATGCTAAGCGACTGCATACTGTTATATCAATAAACAAATTTATGCCGGTATAAACGGACAATGCGGTGCAAATTTTACTGTGAATAATAAAAACTATTATAACTGGCACGCCAGAATAATGATATTTGCGGTATAAAAGTGTGACCATTAGTAAAACCAACAATTATCTTTGTACATGAAACTATTGTTTAATTAACTCATTCAGATTGGAAAACGGTCTTGTTCTTCAATGATTTTTTTGTATTTAAGTGTTAGCTCACAGTTCAGGGAAAATCTAAGAATTTTGTAATATCCCAAAAATTTGCCCTGAGTCATTTAGTTTAGTTTAGTTCTTAAGATTTTGCCTGTGGCATTAAGGTATTTATGGGAAATCCCTCCAGAGTTGAATTTAAAAATCTCGGCCTTATTCTTCTGCGTATGAGTTAGTGGCCAACTCTGATCTCGGAGTTTATATGTCGCCCGATGACCTGTGACATGGCAAAAAAAGCCGGAGCCAACTTCTTAACGTGTCATCGAAAGCGTGGAAGCGCTCAGATCTAAATGTCACTAAACGGTCACCCATCCAATTAGTGTCCGGGCGGAGTATTGCTTAAACCAAGATGATTTGCATAAATAAACAAAGGTATAATAAAACATGAGCCTGAACTAGGTTACCTGTTTCAGGCGAAGAGAGTTTACAAATATGTATTTAGAACATAAAAATAAAATAAAATACTAAATATTTAATTAGTCGACATATTGTGAATATTGGTGTACCGTTTCAATATTACAAGGGTATATACATACCGATTTCGTTTTTTAGGTGGTAAATTACTTACATAGATACAACTACATATATTAAGCTTATAAATGGAAATAACCTTATTCAGTTTTGATGATGACTGTACAGTATAGGTACATGGAATTGGGACTCAGCTTTATTCACTGAACTCAAATAAAGAGAACCCAATCTGATATTCAAGCTATTGACTGAAAATATTTAATAAATTCGGCTCTTTGAAAGATGAATTTAGTGAACCTCACGCTTAAAATGCACTATATTGATAGCGTAAATGATAAAATTATTTATAACTAAGTCTGGGTAGGGTAGCGTTTGCCCTGCAGTGGGATCAGACAGGCTCATAAGATAAGAAGTATGGAGGACGTGGTCATAACTTGAAATGTTGACGTGGTAAAATGAGGATGAGTATATCTGGCGAAGTCTGAAAATGGCACCTGTGGCAGATAAGGTGAGAAGTGATAGACTGGCATGGTATAAGCATGTCGTGAGGAGGGATGAAATTCATCTGAATATAAGAGTGATGAATATGAATGTGACTGTATGTTCGAATAGAGGGGAACCGAAGAAGTGATGGATGGATTGTATGAAAGAGGATATGAGAATGAAAGAGTGGATACGGTTTTGACGGTTGATAGAAGCAAGTATAAGAAGACTTTGAACCGACCTCACCTATTGTGGGGACAGGAAAATGATGAAAATTTTCAACAAAAATGTTTATAACCTCAATATAGCGGTCACTGTACTCTTTTTATGACGGTCTCTAAACTACTTCCTACTAAGTAATGTTATAAGCAAGTACTAAAATAACAATATTTTACCACATCATGCGAAAACAATAAAATCGAAAAGCGAGATAAATCAACGTCTGACTTTTTCACATTTAATTGTTTCGTGTTTTATTTTTACTAGTGAAAGCAACAAATGGATAACAAATTTGAAATTTCTGTCAATTTTATTTTAACTAGACGGGACTTGAACCCTCCCCTATCTACTTGTGCTTGAACAAAGCAGTTATCCAATTGTGCTATAGGTCCAAGTCAAAATTTTAGAAGTATGTAGTACAACTCTTTGCTTAGGGCTCATCCGGGAAGTACTTTCACCATATCTTTTTCTGCCGTGTAGCAACATTGTTGTGTTTTAATTTGAAAGGTGTGGTTGCCTGGGACATTACAGGTACGTGAGGCTTAACATCTTCATGCCTCAAGTTTATGGATGCAAGGTGTTGGATAGAGCTCGTTCCAAACATGCGTAATCTACGAAGGAATGCTTTGTTATAAGTCCTGAGTCCTGAGCACACGTATTAACAAAACATGCCAATTCCTTTGAGGTAAGGTGTGGATTTTTCTCTATATTCAATTTTTTCATACTCTCAATGAAACATGTTGTCAACAACCTAAACATTTCTCTGTCAAATCTGTTTTTCGTTGCGTTAACCAATGCCAATCTTTTGATGTTAGACGTGTTAATTTTAATCTATATTTTTTGTTTGCTGTCATCAATGTTAAAGATCCTATCAAATCCGGTTTTCGTATCATTGTCGGCTTTACCATCATTTAGGTCCGCCATATAAACGAAATCCGTGAGTGTGAAAAGGGCTTAACCATATCATATCCTGTAATCCGGACATCTATACTACTACTATATCTATATATATATATATCGTCCTCCTTGTCGTGTCCGACAATGGCGAACCTGACTTGTCATTTTTTCCGATCATGTGCCCGAATGTGGCTAGCAAATCCAAATTTGGTTTTAAAGATCCTGTTGCATGGCGCACAGTGCAACTGACCACTTGCATTGTAGGTATAGGTATAGGAAGGCTTTGGGCGGGTCTTTCTTATAAGGCGCTTGGCATCGAGGTCTTCCAAGCGATGCCCTTCGAAGTCAGTTACAGCCTTATGAACAGAGCTACGCCACTCACGTCTCTGTTGTGCGAGCCCAACCCTCGCATGAGATGTTACATGCGGTAAGGTGGCGCTTTAGGACATCCTTGTAACGAAGGAACTGCCCTCCAGGAGTACGCTATATCGCTACGTACTATATCTACAAAGTGATAAGTTCTACATCAAGGGTAATGACGTAGGATTATGGGCTTAGTTCGGCAAGGTTCTGTGACAGAGTTACATCATTAATATTCAATTACCTGTGTGATATGTATGAGGGTCGCATACTGGTTATTATTATTACGTGATCCAAGAAAACAAAGTGTACTTTGTAAAAGTTATACATGGGAAACGGAACTTGGTATCAACATAAATTGTTGGATATAATGGCTCTCATCATCATCATCAGTCACTATCCGCTCACTGCTGGGCATATTTTGATAGTGCAAATTGACATCGATCTGAATAGTTGAAAAAAAAAAGTGCGAACCCCATCTGTTTTTTAAATGGCTTGATTTTTTAATTGGCTTATTTAAGAGTTTCTTGTCAGTGTAGTGATGCAATTCGCTCCATTTTGCTTTTTTCCATTTCTGTCTCTTTCACTTCCGTAGACAACATGGCGGCAATTGTGTTATGGTATTGTTAGCCACTAGGTAATTCCAACTCGATTTGTAAATGTTCTAATTGAATAACCGGTCAAGTGCGAGTCGACCTCGCACACGAACCGTTCTGGACCACCCACAGATATAGGAAGGCAACTAGATAAAGTCTTAAAATTCAATCCGGTTGATATCTACTTCCTTATGTCCAATATCATATTAGAAGGGGATGCATACATATATCAATGCGACTTCAAAAAGTTAATCGTACCAGGACGCTCGAACAAATTTCTATGCAAGTTCATACAAATGTCCTGGTACGAAGTTGCAGAAATCGCATTGAGATAAAGTATGAATCTCTTTCTGGCTAACATATATCAGCCGAATGAGTTAATATGTTCAGAGCATCAATGAATTTTAATACTTCTTCTATGCTTTAGTCCTATTTCTTTGGTACCACCGTAAGATATAATATTGATACGGGAACATAAATATACTCTGTGAAAAATATACACACTCTATGTAAAATTCAACTATTGCGGTGATTACGGTTCATAAGATACAGCCTGCTGACAGTCAGACGAACAGACAGCGGTGACTAAGTAATGGGATCCGATTGGACTCTCAGGTACGGAACCCTAAAAATAAATATACAATCATTGGCACCTTATTCCATATGAATAATATGTTAATAGAAGTTATTAATTTTGAAATAACAATTCAATAATCTATAACGTAAACCAATAAACTATATTGGAGGACTAGGTAAATACGACAATACTAAGTTTCAGCTTTCACAATAATTTCAATATTATACTGAATCTACATAATTAGATCAAACTTCCATTATTAGACTAAGAGAGAAGACTAAGATCACAGAACTTGGTACAAAAACAAATTAACATAAGGTCGAAAACTTCTAAAATACAATAACAGTATATCAAATCCAATGGGCGTGATAAGTGGCTGGTAGAAAAAGTCAATTCCAACTTGAATACTAAAAAAGGTTAACCTTTCTTAGTAGAAGTATGCCCGAATAATTTGTAGTTCTTGCGTGGTTCAGTCGAATTCCCTAGTTTAACAAAAGGCTATTATTTTCTCTGCTAGGAAAAGGCTAAGGCGCTCGAGGCAAAGCCTACTTCGGCATTCTTAGTGAATCATCAAATCAGATGCAGATCATCGTTCAGTCTTTGGCTGAAAAAGCAAAAAATCACTGAACCAAGGCCTTTTTGTCCTGCTCCAGCACACACAAAGTTAACCTTTAACTTTACCATAATTTCTAAGTACTTATTTACCTTTTTGAATATGTTTGTGTCTATTTTAACCCATTTTGTTATTTTTTTGATTGTCTATTATAGTAAATTTTGAGTGAGTCTGTAGAAACAAATCATTGTTTATAATATCTATAAATCATCTTCGTTAAGCAGTATTCTGTTTGGAAGGTAACAAATTCACAAACTTATTTCTCATTCATTTAAAGTTAACATTTTATCTCATGACGTTACTGTACTTTGAAATTAAGGTCACCACTGCACTATGTTTGGTTCGTCCTTCCCTTTCAACTTGTCCTTTTTCCCTTTCTTTAGTCCCCAGTGCCCTGTATTCTCTATACAGCCCTACTTGAGCGGTCCTGCAAAACGGGGGCGAGTCCGAATAAATAATGAGGTTCTGCACATCCGGTGGCTAAATGCAGTTTAAAATACGGCTGTAGTTAGTCTTCAATCATTCTTTGTTTAGTGGTAAGATAGGTTCCTATCCAATAAGATTAATTTGTTTTTTTGCATACATATCTCTAGCAGATTTTGCATTTAGGTAGAAACAACTTTGAGAAGGAGGCCAAGAGGAGGATTCAGCTGGGATGGGTAGTATTTGGAAAACTACGTCAAGTTTCTCGTCACACATACCGCAATGTTTGAAAACGAAATTTTTCAATCAGTGTGTCCTACCCGTCATGACATACGGAGCCGAAACGTGGACACTCACAGTACGGCTAGTCCACCAGTTTAAAGTCGCTCAGCGAGCCAGGGAACCAGCCATGTTCGGAAAGGATAGAATCCGTAACGAGACTATCCGACATACAACTAAAGTTGTCGGCATAGCTCAGAGAATTAGCAAGCTGAAGTGGTAGTGGGCTGGCCATATCTGCCGAAGAACCGACAACCGTTAGGGTAAACGAGTTCTGGAGTGGAGACCGCGGCTCGGAAAACGTAGTGTAGGACGCCCTCCGGCCAGGTGGAGTACTACGAAAGTGGAGGATCTACGAAAGGTTGCTGGTAGAAGCTGGCTAGGTGATCGTCCGCAAGGTCTTTCTCCTTCTATTTTTCGTGACATCGCTGTCTGCAATTGATGTGACTAAAAAGTTTGAATAACCTGTCTCAAAATTACGCTCACGTTCACTTTAACCTGATTATAGCTTGTATTCTAAAAATTATTCATCCTTCAACCTTTTCAAGCTAAAACTTAGGATTTCTAATATTTATTGACATTACTGCCCTCAGCTTTGCTTTTCTCTATCCGTCTTATAGTTGTTTTTTTTTCTATCCCAGGGAAACAGTTTTCCTGGATAAAAGTACCATATGTCCTTCTTTATACCCCTGACTATATGTATGCGAAATTAATGAGGGTAATGTAGTTAGGGGTGAAAGCGTAACAAAGAAACAAAGTAACATTTAAATAATTACAATATTAATAAGGATTAACAGTCTCTTTTGTTTTATTTAAAAAAAATTGTGATTGAATATAAAATAAATTTGATTAAAAATAATTTCAAAGATAAAACAAAATTTTGTCCCATAATTATTTAGTTAATCGTGTTTTTGAGCTTTTTACCTGGCCCCAAACTAATGGAGTGCTCTTACCAAAGTTGTAAATTAGGTACTCACCACAATGCCCAAAACAAACTGGGAGCGTAAGCTATTTAAATTTAGCTTTTGCCTTTCGCATTAATTTGTGGAGTACTAAGTTAACCAAATTATGTAAAGTCATAAAAGTAAAATTTTGTATAGCGAGCAAAGCTTGATAGCGACAACTGTTGTTTGTTTTTAAGTTTTCATAAGGTTTGAGCTTAAAAGTATTAGTTGAGGATTAAAAGTATTAAGCGAAAAATGCTTGTGACTTAATTTTTTAAATTTTTAGTTTATCATAATACGTGCTCTTTATTATTTAAACAGTTGATGTTTTCTTTATTTCGCGTATTTTAATTTATTTTTATAGAATGAGGATTTTTCTTGCAGAACTATAAGATGTATGATATTTATCTTAAAATGAAAATGATGGCATAAAATTATTATTTTTACCTCAATGGAAATCTTATTAATGTATTCTTATTGTGCATTCACGTGCATACATTATGATACATTTTAGGGCCGTTTCGCTGTAAAGTTGAATCAGTCATCCCATAATACCACCACACCACACTAGCCTTCATCAGTCCACTGTGCTGTTCGCCTGAGCCCCGTTTGTTAGTTAGCAGGGGACAACAAGGGCAGGAGGGCAAGGGCTTGAATTCCGGAGGTTGGAACTCTCTAAGCCCCCATACATTATGTCACTACATTGAACTACAATGCAATCGATTTTAAATCCTACAATGTAAAAACAAAATGAATGTAAGACATCAGTCTCACCCTAAGGGCACGTTGCACGTTTTAGTAACGGAAAAAAGGTATTTAATTAGACCAGGAATATTCTCAACTCAAAGCACTTCGACTGCCGACGTCCGAATTTCAAAGCCTTTTCGAAGCGACGGAAAAGCGAGCACTTTTGTAGAAATAAACCGGAAACTGGCACAGATGTGACGAACTTCGACTTTTTATGCAGGATAAGCTCTCTAACCTTTTATGTTCTCTGACGAATCGGCCTTTGGGAAACATACGGAATGAGGCCCAGTATCTATAGAACATTAGCGGAGGGGGTCGACCAACACGATAGCGTATTTATGACGTGATAGCCCAAAATTAAGGTTCGTGATACCCTTGTATGTTTCCAAATAAACATATATCGAAAAGTACGAGCGAGTCAACCAATAGGATTGTGTATTTATGACGTAATTCTAATTGCCACACTGGTAACCTTTGTACCGAAACAATTTGAAGATTGTGCTAGCAGTCCCCATATCTTGTGCACCCTCAAAAAGCTTTAGAGTTATTAAACCTAATGATACTGTTCAAAATATCTATGTGTGGTCCATTAGGATGACTGCACTCTTTTTCATTTTATTGTGGACACTTTATCGCGTACTAAAGTGCAATTAAAAATGAGAAACTTTTCGTCTTGTTTCTCGTGAAATCAAACAATTTATTTTCAAACAATCGTTCTTCGGCTGAGTGCTCGAAACTGTTTCTGTAGATTTTAAATCTCAGTAAAAGTTTGAACAAGCTTTCGCATCTCGCTCGGCTGCGTCGGTTCAGTACCAAGGAAAGTGTTAAGCATCGCTTAAATTTAGTGTTCAGTGGAAAGAATATTTTATTCAAGGCTCACATTGTTTCGAATATGAATCGCGATGAGATATTGTTTTTCAAAAAGAGTAGATACTTTTATTAAGTACAAAAACTTTTAATAAGATTATTGAGTAAAGTTGAAGGAAGC
Source organism: Horisme vitalbata (assembly GCA_951804965.1). NCBI lineage: Eukaryota > Metazoa > Arthropoda > Insecta > Lepidoptera > Geometridae > Horisme > Horisme vitalbata. The sequence goes on from OX638100.1 coordinate 14,595,377, forward strand.
CCTGGTTCCTTTCACAGTTCTTAAGACGACTAGTAGGGTCAAACCTCCCTCTCGCTCGCGCTATTCAACATTTTTGAAGATATAAAATCACTGAATGTAGTTATGCCAAATAGCAAACCTTCACGGCCTAGAAAATAACAATACAAAGGTTCAGCAATAATCTCATTTTGATTCTTTCACGTTTTCTTAACCAAAAACTGGTACCAATGTGATCAATTTTGGTGCCAATTTTTTTGTAGGAAAACGTGTTGGGTTCAACATGATATTCTTGCAGAACCTTTGTATTGTTATTTTCTAGGCCGTGAAGGTTTGCTATTTTGCATAACTACATTCAGTGATTTTATATCTTCAAAAATGTTGAATAGTGCGAGCGAGAGGGAGGTTTGACCCTACTAGTCGCCTTAAGCAGACGGGTTTGGGATCCCCAATAACCCCCATATATTATATTGTAATTAATAATTTATGTCAAAGATATCATCATCATCATTATCAGCCGTTAACGACCCACTGCTGCGTATACGCCTTCTTTTGATTATGCCGCCTCGATCATGTGCTAGTCTGAACCAGATGCTGCCCACGGTCTTTCTTATCAATAAATAAATAAATAATGCTGGACTATCACACAGCATCATGTAGCCCCAAACTTTAGCAAAGCTTGTGTAATATCATCATCAACGTCAACCAATCTCGCTAGAAGACTTCCCCTATTTCTGTTAAGAACCAACTTATGTCAAATATTTTTATTATTTTATTTCTATTTCGAGCACATTTTCTTCTCGTTTCTTCACAATATTTCTTTCACTGCACTACAAGCATCCCTTCCTACATATATGAAGATTTTAGAGTGACATGAACGCAAGAAGTGATACTTAAGTATTCCATGGCTAGTGTATAGTGCGATGATAGATCAATTTGGACAATAACAGAAGAATAATCTTCATCACGACTACGCTATTGGTTTTCGGCGGAGTGTCTGTGTTGTATTGTTAATCAAACCTGAATAGTTCCACCTATATCCTCTTCGCGGATAAATGTGCAATTTGTATTTGCATTTGTAGTTATATCAAAACTCAATCCATAACAGCCCACTACTGGATATAGTTATCTCCCAAGGTACGCCACTGACTATCCTAGGCTCTTCTCGTCCACTATCTGCCAGCTACATTACGTAGATCGTCTCTAGCCACCGGACGTTCTACACTACGCTTGCCTCAACGGAGTCTTTACTCATATACCCGTTTAGTTATTGGTTTTGCGGTACGTATGGCCGGCCCACTGCCACTTCCGATCTGATCCTCTGAACTATGTTGGTGATTTTCGTTCTCTCTCGCATTACATCATTTCTTAATCTATCTTTAAAATAATCTTCAAGCATAGCTCTCTCCACAGCTCGCTGAGCGAATTTAAACTTCTGGACGCCCCACCGTGAGTGTTCACGTTTCAGCAGCATATTTAAACATTGAATACCATCCCCTAAAATAGTCTTCAAATGATTACCACATTTCGTTGAACGAAATGTTGAATATTTCTAAACTCCAAAACATTTAGTAAAACAATTGCAATTAACTAAAACAATGGAATCCAAAACTCGGCACTATTAATTTAATTTCGAACGGAACCGCTGCATGAAACCAGCTGTAATTACAGATGGCTACATCTGCTTTTCAATTTTGCTTCAGAAAATTAATTAAAAAGGCTACTTACCCCCACCTAAAGGGTTACTTTGATGAAAATATACAAATAGTAGAAGATATACATAAAAAAAAGTATTTTATCAGCGTCATGGTTGGATAAATAAATAAGCTTCAAATTGTATTTTAAAGCAAGGTTTTATTGAAACTAATGTAAACTTTAAAAACTATTTCGATCAGTAATGGCGGCGGTCATAGTATGCCGAACACGGTTACATATTAAGTATATCAACTTTTTTATAATTATTTGAAATAATGAATTGAATCAGACGTGACTTTGCAGAAATTCATTACAAGATATTTAAAAGATAAAATATTTAGCACAAATTCCTCTCTGATGACTTTCATAAAAAAGTCAACAGAAATTCGACAGTGTTTCGCCTTCCCCATAAGGCATAATCAGGAAACGATAGACTCCCTGTCCGCCTTCGGCATTCCGCAGACGCGTTGCTTGTCCGAGCTTTAATTTCTGACTGGCCCTCGGCGAAGAAATAATATTTTATGTTCTGTACTTACTTAACAATCTATATATATAAAAGAGAGCTATCCTCCTTCACTCACTCACTGACACACTCATCACGAAATCTCAGAAACTACAGGGTCTACAGATTTGAAATTAGGCACAAGTATTCTTTGTAGGGTGTAGGCGCTCACTAAGAAACGATTTTCATTTCTAAGAGGGTGAAAAGGGGTAAAAATGTTTGTATGAAAAATCTTATTCCTTGAACTTAGAAACTTGAAACCTGGGACATGTATTATTCCTTACAATCAATGAAGATTGGTGTCATTGAAAATTAAATGAAATAGTCCTCAAGGGGGTTGCAATGGGGTGGTAAAGTTTGTATGGGAAAATCTTAACGCGTGGCCTGATTTTCTTGAAACTTCGTCAGAACACTTTGAATGTTAAATAATAAAAAACTGTATACCAAGTTTTTGAAAAATACCTTAATGGAACGTTTTCTATACTTATAAAATCCTTTGTCCTGAATGACTAACGGATCAACGCAGCCTAAACCGCTGATCATAGAGACCTGAAACTTGGGAGGGCGTGTTCTTTGTATGACGTAAGCATCCGATAAGAAAGGATTTTCCGAGATTCTACCCCTAAAGGGGTGAAAAACGTGGGCAAAGTTTGTATGGAACAACGTGATTCCTTGGTCCAATCTACTTCAAATTTTGCATAAATATTCTTTAACAAAATTGATGAAAGACGTGTTTCATATATTATTGAAATTTATCGCCTAACGGGGTTAAAATGGGGTAGAAAGTTATATTAGGGGTGATTTGCATCGAAGTTGATATCAATACTCCTTAGTGACACATGCTATGCCATTTTATTTTGACACTGTCGTGTTTGAAAACTCATTCCAAATTTATTCAAAAAACGTTGTTCTCACATAAAGGCTCCTACGCACAGGTGCGTGGGCATAGTACGTTATTATCGGCGATAATATCAGACAATATAACAGAATATATCGTATGTGCAAATATTGAAAATGTTTAAGTTTTTCTGATCGAGTATAGTGCCCCGAATCATGAAATTTTGACATTTGCCTGTAGTTTTGCAGATATGAGAGGGGTTGTTGTACATTTGCCTTAAAGTAAATTCGTCACATTTTTGAAACTCCATACATGTAAAGTAAATTCGTCACATGCATTAAAAAAAAGATGTGTAGGTGAATAAAGTGATCGGTCATAATTATGTCAATATTTGCGTCTGCCAAAGGGCTTCAAAATGCAAATTGAATTTCCAAAATCGGGTGGTAACTTGAGATTTTCCAAAATTTGACAAAATTCAACAATTTTCTGGATCGAGATTTCCCAATTAATTTTTTGAGCTTGCTGTTCAAGAAACGGAAATAATGATATCTCGAGATTGAATAAAGCTACAGCTTGAGCCATCTTAGGAGACAGACGGACAAAAACTGTAGGCAGTAGAAGGGCCTTTACGCGCAAAGGCGCTCCGTTCACTTTTTCGTCAGTACATTATAGTCAAATTTTATTGTGTGCTTTATTTTAGAAATTTACATTTTCAATGCCTTTGATAGTGGCGCGTAGTGTGAGATCTGTAGAATTTTAGTACATTATGTATTAGGACGGCTAAAAAGTTACATACTGCTGCGATTACGCAATTATGTGCAAGGAATTGGGACGCATTATTGCAATAACGCATGCGATATTATCGCCGATGATAACACACCTGTGTGAGCCTTAAAAGCTTGGTGCAATGCGATACTCTTTAAAATTGGAATTTCAAATAAAAAATAATGTTTATACTACACCTCGGAAAGTACCTTGATACTTTATCAAATTTACGGTAGAAAGTACGTCATTGCATATCGAACAAATATGCAGGGAGAAAACGCATCTGAGCGGGAGAGAAAAGTGTATGAAAATCCATTTCTTACGTGGTTTTTCTTTTTTAATTTTGGGTAAGACTATGCGCTGGTAACCTAAATATCAAAAGCCAAAAAGTTTTTACAGTGAGTTTTTATCTCCAAGTTCGCAAAATGACACTGGCCACTAGCTAAAAAAAAAGCACTGGCTATTCAAAGTCAAAGTCAAAGTCAAGTTAGTTTTTTATTTTCCTCGTAGGTGTAGTATAAAGCACTATGTATCACTCGAGAGAAAGTGCGATTCCCGATCTCGGGTGTTTTAAAGCCCTCGCCTACGGCTCGGGCTTCAAACGACACCCTCGACGGTAATCGGTCACTTTCTCCTCTCGGTGAACAATGTACTATTAAATCGTATGAGAATTCGAAAATTCAATTTCATTCATTTGTTCTTCGATATTTGAATACCACAGGGATAGAAAGTTTTTTTTTTACATAAAGACTTGAGATTTTTCATAGAGACTATAACGAAAATAAATAAACGCCTAAAGCGCTGAACCATGGGTGGGACCTTGGAGAAGGACTTCCTGCTTTTTATAGCGAAAATGAAACTTAAAGAGGATGATTTATGTTTGCATTTTTAGGTAGTTTGTTTGGGTAACTAATCATAATCAAGAGTTAGGCATATAAAAATTCATCATACCTATACCGGCTGTTATCTTGGCGACGGGTTGCCAACGGAAACAGGAACGAAAAAAGGAGTGAGAGCGGGAACCGGAACAGGTACCTACATACTACTACATTACGGGGTAGATAATTTAGTAATATGTAGGTACTTTTTATTCCATTCATATTTAGGGTTCCGTGTCAAATTACCGGGCTTGGGAAACATTTCTCATGAAAGGACATACGTAAAAAAAGATTATAAACGCAAACGAAGTTGCGAGCGGGTCAGCTAGTTATATATGCAACCTATGTGTGTTCAATCTTCACGGCTTAAAGCTTATCTTATCTAGTTTCGGCCCACGATGGGTACAATATCGTCCGCCCATCTTGCTGCTGGACGACTGACGTTTATTTGCCCGGATCTTGGACGCCATTCAGTTATCGCCCTACCTTGCCTTGTCCTGCCCAACTCCAAAGAATTTCTATGAAGTATTTAGTACAAATTAAATCTGGTAATAGATTTCTGCAGAGTCACGCCTACAATAACAAGAACAACAACACCATGTCCAGTGCTGGACATAACCCTCCCCTAGTAAAAAGGGTGATATGTCCATAATCCCCATGCTGGGCGGGTTGGGGATCGCATGGTACAGTTTTTTACGCCCGATGCTGCCCGTCAGTGGTCAGGGGATGTAGTTTTAAGGTACTTTATGCCGCAATCAAGCTGCCAGAGCCTTGCTTGGTAGTTAGCAATTTTTACTACGGGCCGGTCAGGTTGGTTCTGAAGATAGAGGTTGAAACCCCTTATACCCCAAGTCATGCTTGAGTTACTGTTACATTTTGGAACTTAGCTGTCCAAAAAATAACTTTAACGTAACCTCATAAGTAGAAAGTACCTACACTTAAGTTTAGAGACGAAAATGAACCTCATAGTAAATAAATTAAATCTCAAACTCATTGGTCAACATTGTAGTTGAGAACTCTGAAAACAAAGCCTGTGCTTTATTGCAAAGTCACATGGCGCACGCTTTGAACCCACTGCAAATAATGGTGGAACGTAACGAAGTGGTCGCTTTGAGCCCTATTTACTTGGCATAAAGCTGAAAATTACTCAGGCATACAAACGACTGCATTTATTGTATGCTTTGGTAGTATGTAGATAATGTCAATAAAAGCTTTATTACTTCAGTATGTATATAAAACGTCGAGTAAAAGACAGGGCGCAATGGCGCTCATTTAGGGAGGTCGATGTCCATTAGTGGACAAATATAAGATATTGATGTTGATGATAATGATGAACTATTGATAATTAATTGATATAAACACGATATAAATGTCATACAACGTAACAGGGTCAGTGAAAGAAGGAATAGAGGTATGCCAGGATCGTAGCAAGTGGAGATCCGTTGTCTTTGCCTACCCCTCTGGGAAATAGGCGTGACTGTATGTAGGTATGTGTGTATGTATAGAGTAACAGTAGTTATGCCGAAGATAGGCGTTCTGAACAAAGGTCTGATTTTAAATTGTCTAATGTACGATTCACATCTGACTCGCCGCATCGGAGCGCAGCGCAGCGCGTTGCAGCGGACGCGCGGGCACGCGCCAACAGCCAACCGGAGCCGCCTGACGGCTAAAATCTGGCTGGAGACTGACGGACGCGTCGAGCCGAAACAGTAGCCGCGAGCATCCGCGAGCAGCCGCGAGCAACCGAGAGCAGCCGGCTGCGTACGCGAGTGGGTCGCGGAGTTCGAGCGCAGCCGGTCGGCACGTCAAAGCTGCGTAAAAAGCATTCAAATAAGGAACGTAACTGCTTTGTGGATGTGTCAATTTCTAGCAATGTTTCAAAATGCTCTCAGACGTGCGCCGCTAAGTGTGAATCGTACATAAGAAAATAAAGTAGGGGCACCAACTTTTGAACATTCTTCCTCTATCTATAAAACTTTTATTCCTTGTCACCACCACCAATGTCACTATTGGGGACATATGGGATTATCTTTGTATCTGTCGCTAGTGGAGAAGACAGTGGTGATACATAAAAAAATAGGCTCTTATTTTTCTCACTAAAAGTGGTACATACACTAACATACATAATCGAAAAGAAATATAGTATTGTATTATGATTCTTATGCGCGTACTTGAAAAAATTAGATATTTGATGTGAGAACCCTTCTTTGGGTGAATGCCTGCTCCAGAGCATACCACGCTTCTCTGTCCTGAGCTAGTTCGGCCCAGTTCCTGCTGGCGAAACTAGTTCATCCTTCCATCTCTCATGGGGTCTGCCTTGGGCACGTTTACTTCTGGGCCCCTTCCACAGTGTCATTGCCTGCCACACACCTTCCCCCATTTCCATTTTAGCTTTTTTCTGTGCGTGGTAGAGAACGTCTATATTATAACGGTCTGGTATTTTATTGCGTATTTCAGAGCTCTTAATTTTGTTAATACCTTTCCTTCCATAGCCCTTTGACATTTTTCTAATTTAGATTTCTTTAACTTCAAATTTTTCCCCAACTCTGTGTTATCCGTCTTTTATGTGTCGTCTATTTTATGGTGGTGAAAACTGGAACGAATAAACAGTTGTCCTCAATAGCGACGATTTGGAATTGTTTCTATTTTAGTCGATTGGAAGTGTCTGCTATATTTAATAATTAGTTACCCCGATCATAGACATAGGCCTAAAAACTCCGACACCAGAGTTGGTCACTAGCTCATACGAAGAAGAAGAAGATCATAGACTAAAGCCAGAAAACTAAGTCTATCTAAGTCTCTTACAAATTAAAAACGAAAGGAATAGAAGATCCTTAATAAGCCCTTGAAAAAGGGCACATAAACCCAAGAACCTTTACTATGACGATGTCTAGTAGACCCAGAATTACAAGGCTAGATCCTAATGCTTCTGCAACAAAGTTTATTTTCCATTGAAAGCTTCTTTAGTTACAAGTTACCATTGATATTACTGTTTCCAAGTTACTGTATTGTGGTACTACCCCCGCATTTGCACTCTAATAACCTTGAATCAACAAAGCACGTACGCAGTCAACATTGAACCATAAAATCAGTTGGTAACAGCTCACATTTCCTTGATAAAGTAAAAAGAAATACATTTTAGGATTAACAAGATTACCCACTATTCAGATCGATTTTAACGCCACTGCAATAAAGCTTATTTTTCGTTGAAAGCTTTTCAAAGTCAAACATTTAACAGACCTACTGCGAACAATATAGCACAATACCCTATTGTGCCATCTCCTTCAATTTGGATTACGGTACACGGTTTTTATTTGAGACGAATTTTCTTAAGTGATACCGTTTGCAAGGTATCTTCTCGTTTTGAATTATCAAAAGGCTCTTCGCATATTATTTGGAGGTGTCACGAGTTTTATTGGAAAAGCTGCTTGTTAATAATGATATCGAGCACACGGATTTTTTTGATCACTGCAATTATTTTTATTGAGTTCGCCCTATGTATTGATATAGGATGTATTTTTTTTTTCAGTTTGCATTATAGATTATATTCTACGCTTTAGCGGTGTCTACGACGTAGCAATGCAGGTATTATAAAAAACTTGAGAGGTGTCAAGGGACACCCGGATGGAACGAAGTAGCTTTCTATGAGAAAGAGAGAGAGAGACAGACAGAGAAACACGCGCACGCAGCACGGCTTCACTGAAATACAGAAAATATTACATAAATTCAAATTAAAAACATGCAAAAAGACGTAATCACCACAGCGATTTGAACTGGGTGTCGAGGCATGGCAGCCCAAGCCTATACGGCGGGGCTAACGAGCACGAGGACTAAGTGCACAAGTCTTTATATCATGACCTCATCAGCCCAACCATTTGACAATTATTATTACAAAGTGTCGTTACAACTTTTGGTCCCCCTTTCGCAACGCGCGATATGGAACTTCGTTCCAAAAAAGATTTACCAAAAAAGAATAATATAAATAACGTTAAAAAGAGATTCATTTGATTGCTTCGACTAGAGGGTTGCTTAACTAATAAGATAACTAAGAACAGCCAAATATACTTCGCTCATGAGCGCTGCACGAAATCTGAAAACTATAACAATACTTGCTCTAATTTGTGAGCCTATATCCTCAGAGTTGATAATTAACTTACAACTTTACTGCGTTCAGTTTAAAACTTAATTTTAATTAGCACAATCGCATTGCATTAAGTTTAGTAAATATGGGTGAAACTAATTCAACCCAATTTCGATTCTCGGCTGACAACAAGCTATATCAGTAAGCTGTTTCACGCCTGCACGTGCTAGCTTAATTAAAATACCTGGTTTACTTAAGTCAATAAAATTAACTAGCTACTCTACAATAGATGCATTCCCATCGGCTCCAGTAGATGTTTTTTAGTTCTCTGGATTTTTGCCACGGTTTATGGAACGGCGGAACAAAGAGTGTCATTGAATAAGACTGAAAAAATCTGAATGCAGTAAACTGCATTACAATTTGCAGTTGTTTGAGGGCATCTTTACCACCAGTGTAAATATTTACACAAAGGTGCATAAACAACATTGCTACTTCTTGGTGACAGCAAATCTTTTGGATTGAGAGAGGTACATGACGCTTTTCTAGATTTCTTTTAGTATTTTTTTATTTAACCATATCGTTATATAACATGAAATTAACAAGTCAATTTTTACAATATAAATTCTTACTATAATCTAATTAAATAAATAAATAAATAAATAAATAATGCTGGACGTAATCACACAGCATCATGTAGCCCCAAACTAAGCAGAGCTTGTATTATGGGAACCACATGATTGATACACTACACAATATTTTTTTGTCATATACATACATATCATACATAGAAACACCCAGACCCGAGACAAATATCTACAGAACATGCAATCATCTGTACCGCAGCGGGAATCGAACCCGCAACCTTCTGCGTCTCAGGCGGACCTTCGCCCACTGCGCCACAGAGGCTGTCTTATTTCTACATATGCAAATGTATTCTGAAAAACGTATAAACCACACATTACCGTGAGTTTCCACTGGTCAATGAGCAATGTCAGTTAAACAGAGTCTTCATGTCCATTATTTTATGAGAAATTACAATCTAGACAATATTGATTACATATTATGCCAATCTGTAAACAATTTAATAAAACTAGTTATTCAAGCTGTTGCAATACTGTTATTTCCGTCTACTTCCTTCATACAATCACAGTGAGAACACGAATCTTCACAAAACGTATATCAACTAGTCGGGTTAACAATCATATTAATTGAGTAGATATGGAGTATGTCCATTTATCATGACACAGACTTAGTTCTAAAATGTGGTCTAGATTTATTGTTGAGCTAGTGGAAACGGAGGGAATTAACTTTTCCCAACTAATCCGCATCCTTACACTAATCTTGCATATTTCACCATAATAATAATTACACATACATTTTGAAAAACGCGAATTTTAACATACCGTTACATCAGTGACCGGACACAAGCAACCCCCCGGCTTCAGGCGTGTCGAGCCGAGCCTCTGCTCGGCTTCACTCACCCTGATGAAGACTCTCTTAACGAGTCGAAACGCTGTCGGTGCCTATAACAACGGTGTAAATAACAGTACGTAAAAATCCCATTTTCAATATGAATGAGTTAATACACGTTCGTTACTTGAGTAGAATAACAATACACATGTTATTAAACTAAGAACTAAGGATCTTACCTACTCTGGATATATTCGGATCTGGATATTTTGTATTTCGACTCGCACAGTATCAATAACCTAGCTGTGTTCATTTAACTATGTCAGTGCCTAGTTGGGCAACTATAAAATTAACCTATTTTACTTCTATTAATAGTTTTCCGATGCGATGAATATTTACCATTGATTTTAGTTAATTAGCTCTGTTATTGAAATTTATTTGACTGTGACGTTTAATTTGTTCGTTGAATCTATATGGTTATCAAATTCATTCTGTCATGGTTTACCAAAACCATAGCTTTTTTATTACTTTAGACTAGACTTAATTGTCATTTATGTAAGTTTCGCTACAAGAAAAGAGAGTAGCAATAATAACCGGTTTCCGTACAAAAATATCTTAATAAAATTTTGTAATTCAATAAAAACTGTAAAGTGCACATTGAATCGTATTTTTTTTAATTCACACCAATTCGTAACGCGACCAATCAGGGAAGAATTGGCAAGAAACTCTGTTAGGCTTATATTTTTTTAAGCCCATGATATTACAATTTCTATTCTTAACTATTACCACTATTACATTGTTTTTGAGGGAGTTGCGGAGACAGTTTTATCCCAAGTTTTTATGTCAATCTAAATAATCAGATATTTTTATCAAGTTTTATTACAGATATATATTTATTTACGTTTAACAACATTTTTGAATCTGTAAATAACATATAATTTAATCACGTAATTTGACATTTTGTTAAATAAACGTACGTTTTGCCCTTTAAATGTTTAACTTACTTTATGGAGCCTTCACAGTAGAAACATCAAGTTTATCTACTTTGTACCTACTTTGTTCCTATTTATTGCTACTAACATTTCCTTTGTTTTCAGAATTTTAAAGTGTTAAAGAAGTTTTTCAGGTGCAAATCGTAAAAATCTTTATTACCTTTGTTTGACCAGTTGTTTTGTTTGTAAATCAATTTCGCTGTAACGATCCCGGTAGCTTCTTGAAGTGATTGGGGTGGCTTATTGTGATGAACCCAAATTTTCGGATTTCCTAGCATAATAAGGTTGATAAAAAAAATGTGTTTAACATAGGCAGAGATAGGCATAGACCACGGATCTCCACCTGCTAGGTTTCACGTTTCTACTTTTAAGACATTTAAAAATGCCAGACATTCAGGATATCTTCTTTAAGAAAGAAACCCTAAGACCATCGCATGGCCACAACCTACTACTAAAAAGAGCCTCCTCCAACATCATGGTTGCCCATCACTTCCTTAGTAACCGAGGAGTCTAATTGGAAATTGCTGTCTGAAAATGTTGTAACTGCTTCAATTATGGTTTTAAGTCAGAAGATAGTTCCAGAATTATAGCAGTATAAAAATCTAAAGTGCTACTTTTGTGGTTGTCTGTACCTACGATTTTTTTTTACATGTTTATGAGCGCCTATCAATATGTTTTCAGAACGGTAAAGGAAAATATAGTGCCTTTATTATGTGGATCGCAGGTTCGTATCCTTGCCCTGTGCTTAAAATTTTTTTCGATTTTTTTTTGCGCTCATTACTATGTTCTCAAAACGGTGAAAGAAATCATCATCGTTAAAATCATCTGCCTATAGCAGTCCACTGCTGGATATAGGCCTTCTCTAATAAGCGCAATTACGCCCCAAAGGAAATCATTATGAAGAAATAAAAGAAGAAATGTCGAACCCAATTTCCTGTCCTGAAGTCTAGACATGTAAAGGCTAGTTCCAATACGAAATAACTATTCCAAGAACAGAACCGCTGCGCAGCATTCGTGCGCAGAATTCTAATAGACTCAATACCACAGTCTTCAAATTACAGCTACACTACTGACAACGTATTTATACGTTGTATGTTACGTATCTTCTAAAGTTGGTTGCAAGTAGCGACGTAGTTCCTATTGGCGTGGGACTGTAATGGTCGAATCGTTTGTTCAGCCTAACTTCTGGAAGCAAAGGTTATACATTGATAAAATATTTTAAAAAATAATCACGACTTTTTACCCATGTATGGGGTATTTAGGGGTAAGACCAAACTTTTACATTGAATAAATGCCCTGCTGACAAATGCTCTATAGTTGTTCTATCTCATGAAGATGGCCCGGCCTTGGTTGTAGTAGTGAAGTGTATCGATAAGTTTATTTGTGTGCGTTATGTCAATCAACGTTGTTACGCATACAAATACATCTCACTACTACAAGCAAGGTCTAGCCGTCTTCGTGAGATAGAACAACTATACTGAGTACTTTTCTAACCCAATCAAATTCTGTGGATCACGCCTTCCTTTACGTAGATTCCAAAAAAGTTCATTATCATCAACATCATCATCGGTCTATAGCAGTCCACTGCTGGATATGGGCCTCCCCTAATGAGTGCCATTGCGCCCTGTCCTGAGCTCGACTCATCCAGCTTCTACCAGCAGCCTTTCGTAAATCGTCACTCCACCTGACCGAAGGGCGCATTACACTACGTTTGCCAAGCAGCGGTCTCCTCTCAAGAACTCGTATACCTCAATGGTTATTGGTTCTTTGGCAGATATGGCCAGCCTACTGCCACTTCAGCTTGCTAATCCTCTGACATAGCCCAAAAGATTACAAATATTGTACCTAGCTGACTTTTGAAACCAGCTACGTAGGAGGAATTTTTATTAGGTTTGGTATGTTTCTAACTGGTTAAGTTACGAACATACAAAGTAATAAAAGTACTTGAAAATATCCCGAACGCGAAAAGAAAAGAAAAAACTTTAAATTGCCATGACAGCTTGTATATAGACTTTGGTTATTGCATTTCAAAATTCAAGTTTAAAGTACACAAATTTCAAAAAGATTACGTGGAAAACGACCCTAAGCGGTAACAAACCGGTTCTTACTAGTCAAGAGTAAGAAATAATCGGGGATTAGGGGTATATCTCCTTTCATATAGAGAAGGCCTATGTCCAGCAGTCTGCTAAGCTGGTGTTTTTGTTGTTATTCTAAAAATTACTTAATACAAATAAATTTTGCCATGCAATAATTTCATCAAAAAATTAAATCCTACTACCCTCGAGAGCAATGAATCCGGGTCACTCAAAGAATCCAAAAAATCTCGGAAAGTAAGAATGCTAGGTTAATGCAATAAATTGTATTTAATAGACAATTTAATACTCCTTAAATGAAAGTTAAAAAAATATGAGTCACCATACATTTTATTTACACAAAATTACATAAAGAAAAAAAACTGCTGATCTCTCCTTAAAACAAAAATAGGAAACATGAAATTTTTGAACTTTATGACGATTTTCTTGAATTTCAATACTTCGTATTACCTCCTCGTGCTTCCATTACTGCGTTTACGCGGTTTGGCATGCTGTACACCAAGTTCCTTATACGATTTTGGGGAATATTCTCCCATTCCTCTGTGAGAGCAATTTTGAGCTCAGGAAGCGTGATTGGGGGAGGGTTTCGTTGTTTTACGCATCTCCCTAGCTCGTCCCAAGCATGCTCGATCGGGTTGATATCCGGGCTGCGCGCTGGCCACTCCATACAAGTAATGTTCATCTCTTGAAGGTAGTCATTCACAATCCTACCTGTATGAGGTCGGGCATTGTCATGCATAAATATAGCATCCTCACCCAAATTGACCATAAATGGACCAACGTGTTCGTTGAGGATTTCTTCCACATATCTTACGCTAGTTAAAGAGCCGTTTTCTATGATCACCAGCTCTGTGCAACTTTCAGAGGAAATTCCGGCCCACACAAGTACAGACCCACCACCGTAGGCTACTTTTTCTTCGATGCATGCTTGCTTGAATCTTTCCCCTGGTCTTCTATACACTCTGTGTCTTCCATCGTGCTTGTAGAGCATAAATTTTGATTCGTCGGAGAACATAACTTTCGACCAATCTTCAATACTCCAATTTACGTGGTTCTGGGCATATCTTAGTCTTGAAATACGATGGCCACGCTCCAGTTTAGGGCCGTTTGCAGGTCTAAGGGGTTTTAAGTTAGATTCAGCAAGCCGACGTCTTACTGTCCATGCACTTGGGTTACTTCCTCCGAGGCGTCGAAACTGATTTGTGAGTTCAGTTCCTGTGAGAAAGCGATTTCGAAGCATGGTGTTCACCAAGTATCGGTCTTCTCGTGCTGTGGTACACCTAGTTCTGCCCGTTCCTGGTCTGCGTAGGTTAGAACCAGTTTCTTCGTAACGTCGGAGAACTCTTTGTACTGTTGACAGCGACACACCGACAGTCCTGGCTGTATCGCGCTGACTCCGGCCGGTTTCCACCAATGTAAGTATTCTGGTGCATTCTTCAAGTGTAAGCGACATGATTTCAGCTTCAATAATGAATATTGAGCACTATCAACCTGGTTTATGTACCAACATAAATGACAGATTACAATGGTTTAGTCCCTTGTAAAACAATCTACTATTGTGCTAGAATCCTGTACCATTATCACATTTATGTGGATGTAAGGAGTTCCAATCTCCACCTTTGGAACCCAAACCGCACTCGCCCGTAGTTCACCCTGCTAAATAACAAACGGGGCGATGGCGTTCGGCTGATTGCGGCTTATAGCCCACATCGGTACAGCAAAAAATCCTGACCTCCAACGAGCAGCCGTTCCGGCATTGCGAGAAGCTGTGTCCTGGGATCCTCAACCCACATGCTCAGCGTAGGGATCAATGATGATCTTTATGATGGTTTTGAATGACATGTGAGCCATTTTATGCCAATGCCACTATGAGATTGTCCAGATAGAGCAATTTGCACGTTAAGTCGCGTGTAACCAATCATAATAGACGCACGTCATATTTCACGTGACATTTCGTAAGCCTGATTGGCTTCTCGACTCGCGTGTACAATCGCTCTATCTGACGCCGCATTGAGTAACTCAGTAGCTCACTGAAATGATAAGCACCGGTTCTGTGTTTACCAGAGGTTGGATTTTTTTCTTATCTTTTTACAAACTTCGGTTTGTCAATGGATGTTCTTTGAATTTCGAAAGATGAAATGACAATGTTTGCACATAAAGTGCCACTGGACTAGCTCTGTACTGAGCTTATTTAGCTATTAACCATGTTACAATGTGAAAAGAAGCCGTATAATCAGGCCTCAGGGCCGTCTACCCATATCTACCCTTAATATATAAAATACCGTCTTATTCCATCGTCTAATGACCCTCTGGGTACCCTCATTGGTTGTAACAGTGAGTAACGTAGAGCACTGCGCCACTGCAGAGTGCAGTCCCAAGTTTCCTATCGCTGGCAATCTGCCCGTTTGTCACCGCGACACAAGTATTTAAAGAATAAAATTATATTGCAATTTTATTGAGCAGATATGCCCAGAACTATCAAAAAGACTCAAAGCCGCGATGGTAAAACGTATGTAAAACAAATGTATGTGTGTGAGAATATTATTAGTGTACCCATTGTGTTGATATTTTTCCCTATTTTGCTTAGATTTGACTTCGTAGCTTGTATTCATTTTATTCACCGTAATTTTTGAGAGAAAACCGGTATATATTAGAGTTTTCAGTAGCGTCAGTGTAATTTTTTTATCAGTTTTCTTTAAAGAATGCTAAGACTATTGGGACTACCACTACGCCTATCACTTTACTTACCGCCCTCGTTTATTATCGGCTCTACGTTTCGCAAGGTGGCCGAAATATAACGAAATAAAAATATGCCTAAAGTCAGCAGCACACTTATACAATTCTAAAAATCATTAAAAAGACTACTTCCTTAAAAAATTCTAATCCCAACTGGTTTTCTTATCCCACAGCCAAAAACACTTGGAAGCAACAAAACACAGCAAATGAAATATGAAAATTTATTCCCCCTCCCCAAAATTAACACAGATGCTTAGCTGAAGCCTACCGAGCGTGATTTTCAGAACGAGCCCGCATTTGCATTTTATTTTTTCCTTATTGCCTTACCGATTTAGAAATTACGGTAATTTGACGCACTGCTTAAATTTTCCATGAATTAAAGGGTTCCTGAATAACGAGGCTTTTGATCTGGCTACAGGAATAAAGTTGAATTTTGGATTACTTTTTATGTTAACTTTGTATAGTGTAAATTTTGGCTAGTCTTTCTTGGTGAAAGCGAATCCAAATTCTCAATTCTACTGAAAATGCCTCCACAATATAGAAAAATCGAGTTCGAAAATGTTAAAGAGTTGTGATGGATTTCACCAGGCTAAAAGTAAATGCCCAGAATCAACAAGTATGTCTGTAATCTTGAACTCAACATTAACCCTCTAAAAATAAAAATACAAAAGTTTGTAGGCACGTTCGCGTTTTTGAGTGTATGTTTGTTCCCTCTCAACTCCATAACTACCAAACTTTTACATTGAATAAATGCCCAGCTGACAAATGCTCTATAGTTGTTCTATTTCATGAAAACGGCTCGGCCTTAGTTGTAATAGTGAATTGTATTGATAAGTGTATTTGTGTGCTTAATGTCAATCAACATTGTTACGCATACAAATACACTTCACTACTACAAGCAAGGTCTAGCCGTCTTCGTGAGATAGAACAACTATACTGAGTACTTTTCTAACCCAATCAAATTCTGTGGATCACGCCTTCCTTTACGTACATTCCCAAAAGGTTCATTATCATCAACATCATCATCGGTCTATAGCAGTCCATTGCTGGACATGGGCCCCCCCCTAATGAGTGCCATTGTGCCCTGTCCTAAGCTCGACGCATCCAGCTTCTACCAGCAGCCTTTCGTAAATCGTCACTCTACCTGGCCGAAGGGCGTCCTACACTACGTTTCCCGAGCTGCGGTCTCAAGAATTTTTACAGCCCAACGGTTATCGGTTCTTCGGCAGAAATGGTCAGCCCACTGCCACTTCAACTTACTAATTCTCTGATATAGCCCAAAGGATTACAAATATTGAAATTATGTATCTACTTATCCTATAGTCACTAAAGCTTAGTGCGTCTATGTACCTAGCTGACTTTTGAAACCAGCTAAATAGGAGGAATTTTTATTAGGTTTGGTATGTTTCTAACTGGTTAAGTTACGAACATACAAAGTAATAAAAGTACTTGAAGTTATCCCGAACGCGAAAAGAGAAAACTTTAAATTGCCATGACAGCTTGTATTTAAACTTCGGTTATTGCATTTCGAAATTCAAGTTTAAAGTACACAAATTTCAAAAAGATGAAACTGACCTGGAAAACGACCCTAAGCGGTAACAAACCGGTTCTTACTAGTCAAGAGTAAGAAATAAGCAGGGATTAGGGGTATATCTCCTTTCTTATAAAGAAGGCCTATGTCCAGCAGTCTACTAAGCTGGTGTTGTTGTTGTTATTGTAAAAATTACCAAATACAAATAAATTTTGCCATGCAATAAATTCATCAAAAAATGAAATCCCACTATAATAAAACTATAAAGATAAAAGTTTGTGAATGGTCGAAAGTTTATCCTTACTTTACCTACGTCAAAAATACTGAATAGATAATTTGTTTTTTTTTTTAGTTCTAGACTAGGAAAAACATAAAGGCTACTTTGTATCCGGGTAGACCCGGGCTGATAAAAAATAAATAATTAAGAATGTACTGGCTCTTTAAACTGTACCCACCGGTATTGCAAGGAACCAATAAAAACAAGTCATGGAGGAGAGCCAACCGATTTTGTCAATACTGCTTACCATAACGTTCTCAAATGTATCTGCGGTGAAATATAAAACCTTGGATGATCCCACTAGATTCTTGTTGAATAATAAACAGAAGAAAACTAAACAAAACCTCAAAGCTAATGCTTGGAGGTTTTACTCAAAGATGGGTTTGTTTTCTTATGGCTGAGGGTCAGATTTCAATATCTCCCTATTTTTTTACTGAAAACGACAGCCAAAAGGAAGGGTTATATTTTTAAATAGAAATCATAAAATCGCAAAAATTAATACTTTTCTGGAGAGGTTGGTAAAGACCACGGATCTCCACTGGCTATGATCCTAGATTAAAAATGACATAAAAATATAAAGTTATCAAGCTTCGGAAATAAAGCAGCAAAGTAGACGCAAAATAAAATTTTTGCACAAACACACAATGCAAAGTTTTCTGATCAAGGCTCGGAAGCGCAATGCAATATCCTTCTTGAAGTCTTTAAACAAATTTACTAACGATAAAAAAGCTTTTATGCTAGAATCCTGTAGCATTGTCACATTTATGTGGATGTAAGGAGTTCCAATCTCCACCTTTGGAACCCAAACCGCACTTGCTCGTAGTTCACCCTGTTAAATTACAAACGGGGTTATGGCGATCGGCTAATTGCGGCCTATAGGTACAGCAAAAAATCCTGACCTCCAACGAGCAGCCGTTCTGGCGTTGCGAGAAACTGTTTTGTGCGATCCTCAACCACATGCTCAGCGTGGGGATCAATGATGATCTTTATGATGGTTATGAATGACATGTGAGCCATATTATGCCAATGCCACTATGAGATTGTCCAGATAGAGCTATTTGCACGCAAATTAAGTCGCGTGTAACCAATCATAATGGACGCACGTCACATTTCACGTGACATTTCGTAAGCCTGATTGGCTTCTCAACTCGCGTGTACAATCGCTCTATCTAAGGCCGCATTGAGTAACTCAGTAGCTCACTGAAATGATAAGCACCGGTTCTGTTTTTACCAGAGGTTGGATTTTTTCTTTTCTTTTTACAAACTTAGGTTTGTCAATGGACGTTCTTTGAATTTCGAAAGATAAAATGACAATGTTTGCATATAAAGTGCCACTGGACTAGCTCTGTACTGAGCTTATTTAGTTTGCTATTAACCATGTTACAATGTGAACAGAAGCCGGATAATCAGGCCTCAGGGCCGTCTACCCATATCTACCCTTATAATATAAAATACCGTCTTATTTCATCGTCTAATGACCCTCTGGGTACCCTCATTGGTTGTAACAGTGAGTAACGCAGAGCACTGCGCCACTGCAGAGTGCAGTCCCAAGTTTCCTATCGCTGGCAATCTGCCAGTTTGTCACCGCGACACAAGTATTTAAAGAATAAAATTATATTGCAATTTTATTGAGCAGATATGTCCAGAACTATCAAAAAGACTCAAAGCCGCGATGGTAAAACGTATGTAAAACAAATGTATGTGTGTGAGAATATTATTAGTGTACCCATTGTGTTGATATTTTTCCGTATTTTGCTTAGATTTGACTTCGTAGGTTGTATTCATGTTATTCACCGTAATTTTGGAGGGAAAACCAGTATAAATTAGAGTTTTCAGTAGCTTCAGTGTAATTTTTTGTCAGTTTTCTTTAAAGAATGCTAGACTATTGGGACTATCACTACGCCAATCACTTTACTTACCGCCATCGTTTATTATCGGCTCTACGTTTCGTAAGGTGGCCAAAGTATGACCAATTAAAAATATGCCTAAAGTCAGCAGCGCACTTATACAATTCTAAGAATCATTAAAAAGACTACTTCCTTAAAAAATTCTAATCCCAACTTGTTTTCTTATCCCACAGCCAAAAACACTTGGAAGCAACAAAACACAGCAAATGAAATATGAAAATTTATTCCCCCTCCCCAAAATTAACACAGATGCTTAGCTGAAGCCTACCGAGCGTGATTTTCAGAACGAGCTCGCATTTGCATTTTATTTTTTCCTTATTGCCTTACCGATTTAGAAATTACGGTAATTTGACGCGCTGCTTAAATTTTCCATGAATTAAAGGGTTCCTGAATAACGAGGCTTTTGATCTGGCTACAGGAATAAAGTTGAATTTCTGATTACTTTTTATATTAATTTTGTATAGTGTAAAATTCGGCTAGTCTTTCTTAGTGAAAGCGAATTCAAATTCTCAATTCTACTGAAAATGCCTCCACAATATAAAAAAATCGAGTTCGAAAATGTTAAAGAGTTGTGATGGATTTCACCAGGCTAAAAGTAAATGCCCAGAATCAACAAGTATGTCTGTAATCTTGAACTCAACATTAACCCTCTAAAAATAAAAATACAAAAGTTTGTAGGCACGTTCGCGTTTTTGAGTGTATGTTTGTTCCCTCTCAACTCCATAACGGCCGAGCGGATTTGGATAAAGCTTAGAATATAACCTAGTTTGTGATTTTGACGTATACCTTAGAGTACTTCTTATCTGTGTACCTCGCGAGCTAATACGCGGGCGGAAGGCTAATGTGTAAACGTGGTATCTGCCTCAGGGTAACAGGAGTAACTTTGTTTTACGTAGGTCTTTACAAATAACACGTAGGTGTGTACTTACCTACTCGTCCCATTTTCTGCTAAAAGCATCACAAAGCAAAAATAATACGTCGTAGGTGTTATAATAACCTACATGTTGTTTTCGTTTGAAGACTACCAATTACTATACTTAAAGGTGTACAAGCTTCTACCTATCTTGTATGTACCAAAGGTATTTTGTGTAATAAAAAAATTATAAACCTATTTAGAAAGTAAATTATTATCTTACCAATTTCTCTGTCGAGTGCTCCCAACTATCTTTTTACAACATTCTTGGAAGGACTTTCCTTTATGTGTAGTGAGCTTTTGGGGGGTAAGGGGGTGGGAGGGGTGGGGGAGTGGGGGAGGACCCTCCCCCTAAAAGGGTTAAGTGCGGAAACTCATAGTTTCCGAGAAAAATAATAATTTAGTTTTGAGGTTAAGTATGGAAAAAACGTAAACAATATACACCAAAACACACTATCGGGAGAGGGGGGGGATGCGGTAGTGTTAGGGAAGGGGAACCTATGACCTATGACCACTCTAAAACCCCGTTTCAAATCATAAAAATGGATATTTGACTCCAGTATGGGCTCTCGTCAGAACTCTCACTCACGCATTTTTTATACACTCTAAGGGTAGGGACCACAAGACTAGGTGGCGTTGGGGTGCTCTGTGTCGGTTCTGTGTTAGATTTCGAACCTAATCTACTCAAGTCGGGGTGTCCTAGAACCTACTTTGGTGAGAAAGATTTCCGGGTGGTTAAAAAAAAAAAACCTAATAACCTACTGTTTATCTGTGTCAATTTTTACACGACTAAATTCAATCAATCAAACAATCACCAAAAACCGGCGGGAAAACAACAAAAGATGTCATTGTCATTGTCAGATTACCAAAAAATACCATAAAATTGCCGCAAAAACCACGAGAAATGTCATTGTCAGTGTCAGATTACCAAATAATTTGCAATCAATAGCAAACATTATCAACAAGTTTGACGAAAATACGTGAAAAATTGGAATTTTCAAAAATTCATATCTCAAAAACTATTCGTTTCCGCACTACGCCATTTCAGATTTAGGCTTCCTAGGTGTAGCCCTACCTGTGACAAAAGTTTCAGCCGCCTAGCTCACTACACATAAAGGAAAGCTGAGCCACATTCTTTTTGTGATTAGGTTATTGTTAACATAACTTACTCAGCTTACTCTTCGTCTGTGAACTGTTTACAAAATATGAATTAAAATTGGTTTATGTATATACAAAATATAAAACTGTGAACTCTAGTTTAAACAACTAAATAAGTAATAGTTAGTTGGCCAACACAATAAGACATTTTAAACCCACCAAACTCTTCAGTGATTCTGTCCAACATAAATCTACTGCAGGGAAATTGAGTCAAAATGAATTGTTTCCTTTGAAGGTTTCCCCTTCTTGATAACGCTAATTAGAGGCGCCAGGCAAACTAACAAAGCACCCCCTCCTGCCATTCCTTCTGTAACTTAATAGGCACGGCAAAATGGTCCTCTAACGAGCACGGTGTCTAGCAAAAGTGCATCTTAATGCCGCTGTTTAGAGTCCAATTATTTAGGTTTTTTAGGACACGAATGGAAATAACTCGAAGATTGTACAGCACTGTCAATGAATTAACCACGATCCCAATTAGGTATAGTCATGTTACAGCCTAGAGGCAAAAAATTACTTTTACATGGACGTCGAGCGTTTTCTTTGAAAATTAAATGGCCGATGTTAAATTTTATGTAACAACAAAACTCGATTTGTGATTAAAATATTGTGAGTGTAAATGCACTTAAGCGAATCCCCCTTTTTCGGTATTTATTTGCATGTTTGCCTTGCCTTATGCTTTTCATTTTAGGGATATCTACTAGTACCTACGGGCTGTTGTATGGGCAGGCCAGTCTCGCTACGCACTTTAGGTAGGAAGCTATAAGTACATCGGCGGGCCCTGACTGCGGGGCTCGCTCCGTACGTTAGTACGCGTCAGAAGAGGTAAGAGCTACGTATAGAAAGGGATGCAAGGTGTAGGTGAATATAAAATGTTAGGTACGAGCTGAATAACACTTTATTGCGTCGCAGCTAAAGTAGCTATATGTTTAATCGTTTTTGCGGAGTGAAAGTTCTGTTTCTTTTTCTATTCCGTGGTATGGGTTACCTAGTTCCTAGTTAGTACTGGGACAAACAGGTGAGGATTGTAAGTCTAAAAGCATGGTATCATTATGACATTGCTTGAGCTAGTAACCAACCCATTTGTATCCAAGTCTTTTAACAACCAATAGCCTACATCCTAAAAAACTCCGACTGAAAAGTGAACTTCATTGTAATTTTATATATCAGTAGGTATGATCAGTATTCAAGTAGATAATTCAAATGTGATAGTGACTCTAGCATAGATTTTAGGAGCTTTTACTCATCCTTTGTTGAAAAAGCTTTTCTTCCACCTCCTAATCTTTATTTACGCACTTCGGATCCAGAATGTTCGATTTGTACTTAACATCGAATTTCCCTGAGGGTCGATTCTAACTACCAACTAACTTGAAGATTGATTTCCAACTTTATTACTTTCCTAAACGTAGATTTTCGTTTCCTTGAGAGCTTAAAATGAACTCGGTCAATGTCTAAGACTTGAATTTTACCAAGCGAATGTAACAAGTCAAGATACTCGTATTTCTAACAATTGGTAGTTTTGAATTTTCCAACATCAAATTTTTTACAAGTATTTTGCTTTAATTTATAGCTAATCATGTGTCACAAAATTCATCATCATCATCATTTTCAGCCTGTAGCAGTCCACTGCTGGACAACTAACTTGAAGTTTTTTTAACTTATTGCACATTATTATAAGAAATGTACACTAAAAATATAATCTAGCCTTATGATAGACTAATAAGTAACTTATCATTGACCTAGTTTTATATTATACAAGTATTCCTAAGAATATGCCCATCAACACGTTACTGTATCACTTTGTTTTTGTGTTTTATAAAGCAGTCGCAGTAGAAAGAAGTCGCAGAGTCGTGGTGGCCTAGTGGGATGTGCCCCGACTAAAGATCTGGAGGTCGTGGGTTCGAATCCCAGCCGTGCACCAATGAATTTTTCGTTTCAAAAAATTTATGTGCGTATTACCACGAGCTCGAAACGGTGAAGGAAAACATCGTGAGGAAACCGGCATGCCCTCGAACTAAAAAAATCGAAAGGTATGTGCTAGGTTAGAGTTCCAATAAAAAGCGGCGATGGGCTTGCAACCTGTCACGTGAAATGCTAGCTGCTAGCAAAAAGTTGGCATGTATCGAACGTAATGTTTGGACTTGCCTCTGACTACCCCGTTAAGGTATCCTCAATAGATTTGCGTACTGAGCAATATCTGAAGATATGCGTAATGGGGAAAAAGTCGTGAAGATGTTTGTTTTTTTTTAATAAAGTATTATCTAATTTATATTGCACTAATATTTACACTACACTAGCTCAAAGGTTTAGTTCTTTTGAGTTTTCTTACTATGTCTGTGTTGTCGAGGAGCTGGATGGCCTCAACGTTCATGCGATGATGAAGTCTATGTTCGCGAGCTTCTGCATATTTTGAATCACTTTGTTGACGAATTTTATGTTATGTGAACTAGAAGATTGATTTCCAACTTTATGAATTCCCTAAACGTTAAGATTTTCATATATATGTATGTAACTTAATACCGAAAAACCTCATGCACAAGCGCAAAGTCGCACAATGGCTTATGGAGAGAGCTATGCTCGTAGTCTCTCTGGGTGATAGATTCGAAATGAAGAAATCCGTAAGAGAACCAGGTTAACCGACATAGTTCTCAGAATCAGCAAGTTGAAGCGGCAGTGGGCAGGCCATATAGCCCGTAGAACCGATAACCGTTGGGGAAAAGTTCTCGAATGGCGACCGCGATCTAGAAGACAAAGTGTAGGGAGACCCTCCACGAGATGGACCGACGACATCATCAAGATTGCAGGTAATCGTTGGATGGAGAGATGGAGATTCCTTGGGGAAGACTTATGTTCAGCAGTATACTTTATAGGTTGTTGATGATGAGAGGAGGTCTTATTGTACGTACATACCTTTTTCAAAACCTGATTATTGTATTCAAGCCTGTTTTCATGCCTTTTGGGAATAAAAATTTCGAATCTGTAAAAATCACCGGCAATCCGTGAATTTGTAAGCTATTACCGTCTTTTTTCGTTCCCAGCTATTAGAAAATTATAGTCCCAACTTTTGCGCTTCAAACGCAGGTGAGGCCTAAAAAAGCCTCAGTTATAAGTACCAGCCGCAAAAGTTTGGTAACCATGTAACGGGTTGTTTTTGGTTTCCCCGTTTTTATAATTTTGTGGAAGGGATCGGATGTCTCGTTTACATGGTCCTGGCCCTTTCGAACAGTGTCACTGTCAAAATGGCATTGTGAAGTTGACGTTGACATCTAAAGTGCGCGTCACTCGGAAAGTTGCCAACAAGCTTACCCTACCATTTTGGGTGGTTATTTTGGAAGATTTTCTGTAACTTTGTAATATTTTATAGACATAAATTAGCAGTTTTACACCTGGAGTGTCGAAATGATTCAGATAAATATTGTCCATCGTTTTTAAGGTTATGGGAACTTCTACATTTGCAATTTCAGAAATTTAAATAAAACATATTAGGAACTTTTGTACGAATTTTATTCCAACAGTTGGAAACTGGAGTTAAGTGAAAAATCATGGCTCGACCGCCATTCGCTTTCTTTTGATTGAAGTCGTTCGATTCTCAAAGTCAAGTTTTTGTAAAATCTTGTGTTCCGGCTGGTACGTATGAGAAGCTGAAGGCATTCAACCTTGGGCGCAGCCACCGGCGTTCTCTAGTTAAAGAATCTGGTATTTCCAGGGCTCCGATTCGATTTGGTGGAGGCAGTTGAACGCGTGGCGTGTACTTAATTTATTTTGGAATTGGCCCCCTCATCTGCCCAGTGAAGCACCCACGTCGACCGGCATCAGCCTTTACTTTTTCGGAGCTTTGCTTTGAGTCGTCCAGGTCAGTATTGGTGTTTTACCTCTAAGATGAATAACCTTCACTTCCATGTGCTCATGCCTCATTTTCCTTTCAGCCTCCATCCAGCGGAGTCCAGCCGGAGTTCCCACAGAAGTGGCGATATTAGAATGCTCTGTTGAGCAATAAAATCTAAAATTTAATAAACCCCCTCGGGGGTTTTTTTTATGATTTCCCTTGGAATATTAGTTAGCTTTTATGCTAACCACCACTTCAAAAGCGGGGAGCTAGCGGTACGGTCTGTCTACCGGCTGAGGATCCTGTTGCCTCCGGCCTCTCCGGATTGTTTCATCGTTAGCGGACCTTCGGGCCAGATCGTCGGAGCTACCCCTGCCGGTATTGCGGTCTGATACGGGTCACCCCTGTCAGCCGCCCTTTTTTGTAGTTCTGTGAAGTTCTCTACTAACCCAACCTTTAAACTTCTTTAAACTTTAAACTTTAAAATTACCACAAGATATGGTTGCTAAGAGTGGGATATTCTTACTATAGGCCTGTTCCCACGCCCTAGATAAATAGTCTTTTGCTGAACGGTATAGTTAACCGTCAAACCTTTTTAATCGGTCCCTTAGGACCTGGCGCCCTCCTGAGCTTTTAAAATTAAATTATAAATATACATAAGTTGAAAAGTAAATATTATGAATATAGGTGAAAAGAAGTAAATAAAATATTGTACCTCAATTCAAGTATTTTATTTAGAACCAGTTGCCAAGATTTTTCAAGGGTTACAACCAAAAGCAACCTAAAGAGTCCATAATATTTCCCAATTGTCCTCCTAAAAGCAGTTAAAGTGTTCTGAAGTATATAGTTGTTCCTTGGGGCTCACTTCCAAACCTATTGCTTTGTAATTGCTGTCTTTGAACAAACTTGGAATCGTTCGCTTGATGTGAAATTAACATTCCCGTTGCGGAGGAGATATGGATAATCGTTTGAGGACTACGCCCATTCATTACTCTAACGTTTTTTGCTATAGGCCTTATTGAATAAAATTTCATTTTAAAAAGCTTTATAAGATTTTTTTGAGTAAAGCTATTGGTATCTTCAATAAAGTAAAAGAAAAGTTTCCTTGTCATTTAAATGACGATCTCTGTGGTGGCATTTTGGGATGTAAGGGGTACTAACCTCCATCTTTGAAACCCGAGCCAACTTCACCTGCCCGTAGTACAACCCTGCTGAATAACAAACGGAGCTCTGGCGGCCGGCTGATTGCGGCATAGCGCAGCCTAACACCGACACAGCTCCATCCCCTGGCCGCGGATAGGTAGTGTGAGAAGCTATACCCTGCGATCCCCTTCTGGCATGCTCAGCATGGGGATTATGGGGATATTCCCCCTTTTTATAAAGGGAGGTCTATGTCCAGCAGTGGATTATATAAGGCTGGTGTTGTTTGTTGCTATGCCGTCCGTCGATTTGAGCTGGTCGGATTTCATATTGAGGATTTTATGATGGCTATGAATTCTGTATATAAAACCGCTCTCATATTTCTATCGACCTTTCCCACCACCAATACAGTCAATATAAACGCCCACTACAGAATATAAAGTGACCTATGTTATATTGCGAAGGTTTGTAATCGCCACGCTTCTCAGGCGGGTTGGTGATGGTGATTACAGATTACTACAGGGAAGAACTATTATTCTAACTGATATGTGACTCGGATACATTAGCTCCCCATCATGTTTCGTGAAATTGAGACTAAGGAATTATTGTTGATACACCGTGCTGAGGACGGGCCCTGCAACGTTTCGCGGAACTGAGTCACGTCACACCGTTCACCGATCCTCAGACTACACTTGCTTTTGTGCCCGCAAGCTGCACTGAGTGCTGTAACGGCTACCTTGAGTTATTGAATTGTATCATCGACATACAAGTTTAAGAAGATATCCATACAAAAGTAGCACGGCTCTGAGATATTGAATTGTATCATCGACATAAAGTTTAAGAAGACATCCATACAAAGCACGGCTCGGCTCCAGCACAGTGTAACATGAATCTTGCCATAAATTTTATGCTGAAACTGCCGTGATCGAGAATGTTTTTGCTTAGCTCAAAATAGCTTTACAAGCCAAACTAACCACACTTAATCTATCGTTGGTAGCACGAAGCTCGTAGCTCAGCTGTTCAGTTTGAAACATACCCTCCAGGATTGATTCGAAAACTTAGCTGCTAGCTTCTTTGCCCAAGTTTACATTGTTGCGCTCACATTGCAATTGTGCATTTTCGCAACTGCTTGAGTTTGGATGTTTGCGCACAAATTGTTAGGTACCAAGTTGTAGAAAGTTTACTTACTTGTTTAAAATTGTTGGCGAAAATATACATTTTCTGCGACTTTAAGTTTTAAGTTGCGACGTTTTATATTGATGTCGATTCTGTTGTGCATTTTCCTAAACAAAACTTACCTAATTTAAACATTCCTAAAAGTGATACCATCCCTTTCTTATAGGTGTAAATGATAAGGATAACTATAACTTTAAAGCTGTCAAATTTAGTTAAGTTTAGAAAAGAAAAAGTGAACAACAGAATCGACACTAATGTCAAGTGATTTTACACTACTTTCAAAATAAAAGCGTTTGGACTACCAAAATTAGTCTAATGGAAAGGACATTAATTCCAAAATATTAAAAATATACATAAAGTGCGTTAACATATATTTAAAAAGACACAAAACTAAACTTGAATAATGTAAGTCCATATCGATTATTATTTTTAGACCTTGTGATGTTGTTAACAAAATTGAAATGTTAGACGACATAATTGCAAGTTGGAAAATTTCCTGGAAAATATCCAAATATCATTGATAACGAGATAAAAAAAGTAAACGTCTGAAAACATCTCAACTGAAAACTAACGGAATTATGATCGTCTCAAAGCAGCCTGGACTAAGTTCGACACACTCTTCTCATTAATTTTTCACTGTCAACAGACCTCACTCACATAAATAAACAAAAAGTTTGTCAAAACGATACCCTTATTTATTTTATAGTAGCAATAAAACTTCTACTGACCGGACCCACATAACATGTTCCATTCATCGTCTCAGGAGATACTAAACCGCGCTAATAAAATACCCATAAAACCTTTCTAGGTAAAAGAATCCTTCCGAGTTCAATTCTTCGATTCATCCAAACAGGTCTACTAAATTATTTCCGCGGAGAAGTAGGTCAAGGTACAAATTATTCCAACTCAACTCTGCAAATAGGTGAATCTTTTTTCCAAACATCACACTTCTTCGTGGGTTTACAAGATGTTCCAGACTATTAAATATCTCGAAAGGGGGTTATATAAAACCATAATATAACATATATGCATCACACTTTACATTAATAAAACTTCACACTTTACTCATTTGATGTAGGTAAAGTTTATGTTTTTATTTGTAGGAGGTAATATAAAAAACTACTAAAAAGATTTTGATCATTCTTTCTTATAATCACACTCGTACTCACGCACTATAGTTAACTTATTCAAAGTCTAAATCTACATATATGTGAAAAATTTCAGCACAATCCGTTCAGTAGTTTTGGCGTAAAGGACAAACATTTCACTTGTTCACCACACAAACTTTTATGGCCTTTTTAATATTAAACGAATTGAATTGAGTGCCGGGAGATCACTGTAACGAAGTTGCGACCACTTATTTATAGATTTTTAATCAATCTATAGTTTAAGCTTAGCAGTGAAGCATTCGTTGCATGTTAAATACATTCTAAATTGGAAGGAGAAAATTGTTGTTCAATTATTTTCGTTCATTTCAATTGAATCATTACATTGATTGATCACGTCGAAAATATATTTTTTATGCATTTATTGTTACTTTAAGCTTTTCCATCGCACAGTAAAAATACCAAAAATGTAAGTATATAGTCTATGAAACAGATGACTTAACACGTTGACTCACCGACCTGCAAGTACTCCTGCACAGTTGTGTTTTGAGCACATTAGCGTTATAGCCGTTTGAAATAAATTTTGATCTTGTTTATCTTAATTTTCTCCAAACGTTATTATACTAGTTTCATGTGTAGATAGACGTCGTAGTTAAAAATAAACGCTTCTTTGAAGTAGTATTTATTTTTGGTATTACCTTTTGTAGGAAAGCCTTTCGTCCCAGGTAGATTGAAATAGCTGGGGCAGCAAAAATATAATGTAATGTAATGTAATGGCGTAATGGCGGACAAAGTTGAATCAACACATTTTAAGGGCGTCTTAATACTTCGTGGGCGGATACTGGCTCTGTGGATAATGTGTGCAATCTTTTATAACGTGGGGTAAGGCAGTGTTTTGCTCGTCAATATTTTACGGGTAGCTTTTTATTATAATAATTCCTTTAACGACCTAACCGAGTAAAGCGTATTTGACTTTCCAAAACCGCCATATGGTAGCTTAATGTGAATGAACGATGGCGCGTATCACATCACACTTATATTAAAAGCGAAAGATTTTGTATGTGATTGTGTTTGTGTGTACGGATTTGAATGATACTGGAAATATACAAAGACTATGACCGAAATTCATATACTACTTTACATTTTCACATCTAGGTGTACCACGCGAGCGAAACCGTGGGTGGAAGAAAATTTTCTATACGTGGCTTATTATTCCCAAGATGCGTTGCGGTGCCGAACGTCAAAGATTTTACCGCGTTGAGGCCACACGGTGCAGTACCGCAACGTGTTGACTAGATCTTTCTTTATCGTACATACACATAAATTACCGCTTTCAAAAAACTTACTTAGTGCTTGGTTAAAGTAACGATCAATTTGTTCTTCACTACTTTTACTTTCACTTATAATTAACACTAAACACGAAAATATGAATTATGAAAACACAAATGTTCTATGGCAATGGCGCTCATTAGGGGAGGCCCATGTCCAGCTGTGGACTTCTATATGATGATTATAATGATGATGAATGTTCTATTATTCTAGGAAGTGAAAAGACTATAATGGAAAACGCTAAATGAAGATTTATTGAGATATTAATTAATTTTATCACCACACCGGCAAGAGCTAGGTTCTTAAATTATAATTATAATATATGATCTAAAGTTGCTTGCAACCTTAGCAAACAATATCTACAACAGAACGCCTAGTCCCCGTTGAGTATCATATCTAATAATCTACTCAGTGCTGCGTATTAAGAAACCAAGTTTGCGGTACTCAAATTACCAAAACTTGGCTTTCTGCAAAAGTACGTCTTCAAAACATGTCCCCCTGAAATGATAATGAAAATGCCTTTGCAGATGGCATTAAACTAACGATTGTGCCGCCGCTGCATATTTTACTCCGATTTGAGTTAAACGACCCAGAACGGTACTGTTAATGCGACGACTGTAAGAGCCTCAGAGTTTATGGTTACTGTATTTACCCTTATTCTTGTATCTTGTTACGTTTGTTACTTCACGGCTGTTTTAGAGGGCCGGAATATCTGTTTTATATGCCGAAATTTTAAACAAAGAAATAATTAAATTAATACACAATACTATTTCTCTAAGCTCCAAGTTACGTATGGTGTACTCCACGGCTGTTTTAAAAGGGCCGGAATATATGTTTTAAATGCCACAATATTTAAACAAAGAAATGATAAAATCAACACAATATTTTTTCTGTAAGCTATGATTTAAATTCATTCACTTAATACACTCATAGCTCAGAGAATTAGCAAGCCGATATGCCAGTGGGCTGACCATATCTGTTATTGAACCGACACACGCTGGGATAAACGTGTTCTTG
Organism: Horisme vitalbata; assembly: GCA_951804965.1. Lineage (NCBI taxonomy): Eukaryota > Metazoa > Arthropoda > Insecta > Lepidoptera > Geometridae > Horisme > Horisme vitalbata. Next base: position 14,626,720 of record OX638100.1, read on the forward strand.
AGTGAAGACCGCGGCTCAGAAAACGTAGTGCAGGATGCCTTCCGGCCAGTTGGAGTGACGATCTGCAAAAGGCTGCTGGTAGAAGCTGGTCACGTCAAGCTGAAGATAGGGAACCATGTTACTTGCCAAGCCTATGTTCAGCAGTGGACTGCTTCAGGTTTATGATTATGATGATCACCCACACATTCGAGAAAACAACTTCTTAGTTCAATTAATAATATCCAAGTCACGTAGTGAAAAACACCAAAAAAAAATATATAGTTATTATTATTTTACTAACCCCGCACTTCTTGTAATTTTTTAAATCCTTATAAATGTTGACAAAAGATTAATTCATGCTAATAAGATGCGAATGTTAAGTTGGATGTGTGGTGTGACAAGGATGGATAAAATAAGGAACGAGTATATCAGGGGAAGCTTGAAATTAGCACCAGTGGCAGATAAGGTGAGGAGTGGAAGACTAGCATGATGGGCATGTGATGAGGAGGGATGGAAACCAGTGACTAAAAGAGTGATGAGTATGAATGTAACTGGGTGTACGAGTAGAGGGAGGCCGAAGAAGAGATGGATGGATTGTGTGAAAGAGGATATGAGAGTGAAAAACGTGAATACAGAGTTGACAGCCCATAGGAGTGAATGGAGAAAGAAAACATGTCGTGCCGACCCCACCTAGAGTGGGATAAGGGCAGGGAAATGATGATGAAATGTTGACAAAAGTGCCAAACCTAATAAATGCGCCTTGAGACTTAAATTACGAGGAACGTTAGGGTTGACACCCGACAGGTGTCAGCCTATCGTTTTCGATCACTTTTTATTAGCAAGAATGCCAGTCTGAACGTCACGCCTGCGTAGCCTACCGATAAGAATGATAAATGCCGAACTTTTGTAATTGCCTGCCTCAATTTTTCAATCGACACTTATCTGTTTGTTAATTTGGCTAAAGAACACATGATTTCTTTTCTTTTCCAAAATACTGTAAGCATTTAGATTAAAATTTACCATTTAACATTGTGAATTTACAAAAAATAAATTGTTTTTGCCAGAAAAGCTGCCTAAATTGAAAATTATATTTTCAATCCATTGTTAGGTGATGATGAAGTTTCAAATAACTTACACCCTTGTCTCACTCGAAGGTCCATTTGTGACCTGCTATTCAATTAATTATGAAAAATGGAATCGTTCGGACATAATAAACTTTATTTAATTTTATTGATTTATTTACTTGACATGGAAAATTATCGTGATTTATATCAAGTTATTATCGGGCTATCTATTGCTATTATTTTTTTAAGTCCAAAACACTAACGTCTACGTTTTCTAATCTATTATGTAACAGATTGTCAAGTACCCTATTAAATTTCTTTCTCTTTACACATACCATTGTATTGCAAATCTCCTGCTCCAAGCTCGTTCACTGGGCAATAACTATTAACGTAAATTCTACCCTTATAAAGTGCCCTTACGATACACCCTTAACCTTTCCCCGGTCTTGTCATTTCATCACTTTATCGTGCTATCTCTTAGCCTATTGATTTCTACAAACATGAGTTTTTTATGAAACTGCCTGCCTTTGCAGTCTGATTTATTCAGTATCAAGTGGTAACTTTTGCTCACTGAACAGGACGCTGTAGTGCCTGGGACTTGGTTTGATGGAGTAGGCATTATCCATACTTCTGTTATAAATAACTAAATAGCTTAGTGCAAAGTTTTCACGGTATAGTTCTGGTAATGCACCATTGAATTTTTGAAAGAAAAAACCATTGATACGCAGCCGCGACCACTACATTGGAAGACAGAGTACATCCCAGGCCAGTAAGGTGTTCTAAACTTCATCTTCGGAACCTAAGACAACCTCACCTGGCCGTGGTGCACCCTGCTAACTAACAAACTTGGCCGACGGGCAGAAGCTCCGGCGGTAAGATTAGCTGTGCCCGGCGATCCCCATTCCCCGTTTCAGTAGGAGATGCCTATGACCAACTGTAGACAGATATAGGCTGGTGTTGTTGTACATCCCAGTCCACTACAGCTCTCTATCAAGATATTCTGTAGAACCACACGAAAATAACTCTCAGTAACTTTTTATAAGTATATGCAAGTATTCCATCATTGTATTGTATTTGAGACTGTATTCAGCTACGAGAATTCGTTCGCGTGCTTACGGATGTTTGTGTTTTCGATTTACATATTGCATTCCGTACGTGAACTTCGTCGTATGTGGAATGATGTTTGTGAATCCGCGGATTGCATTGTTTGCTGGGAAATATTTTTCGGTTGATACAAAATGGACTGGGAAAATTTATAGAATGTAGGTGTATAATATTATTTTACTAGATATCATTAATATTTTCAGCCTCCATCGTCCCGCTGCAGGGCAAAGGCCTCCCTGTCCCCCTTCCATTTTTCACGATCCAGGTATTTATTAGGTGTATAATATAAACGAGTAGGAGGTATAATATATACGAGTAAATTGATAAAAAATATTTATTGCTCAAGATAAAACAAGTACACAGCATTTTCTTCCAAATAACCTTTGTGTAGCGTGGAGAGAGATTGGTACTGCTACAAATTTGATAGTAGAATATCTTTAAACTAAAAAATAAATAAATGGGTTAAAAAAATCATATTATAAAAAATAAATAAATGGGTTATAAACAATAGTCAAGTATACTATAGATAAAAATTAATTTAAATACAATGGTTCTGTTTCATAAACATACTTAAAGCATATATTTTTGCACTGACTATTTTTTTAATTAGTTAAACAGAGATGAAGTGAAAATATTTCAGGAAAAAATATGACACACAAAAGTTGGACTTATTCAAGTTATGTTACTTAACGATTTAATAGGTACTGCGATCAAATCAATAAATACAAATTAATGAAAGGAAACCTTTTCTGCCACGTACGTGCAAGTTGTGGAACGTGCATGGAGTATTGCAGCCACCTTTGGGATGGTTCATCCAACTATCAACTTGCCGCACTAGACTCAGTTGAACGCAGGGCTAAGAGGCTCATTGGTCAAGAGTATCTTGCTAAAGCAAGGCTCGAGAGCTTGAGCCATCGTCGCGAGGTTGCGTGTTTGTCGGTCTTTTATAGATTGTACTTCGGAGAGTGTGCTCAGGAGTTACATGACCTTATTCCGCTTTTCACCTTTCTTCCATAGGAACTTCAGACGCACTGCTAACTACCATCCACATCAAGTTGATATTTTATCTCAGAGCTACAGCATGGGGTCTTTCAAAAGGCGGGTATATCCTTAGGGGTCAGCGCATCAGTATCGCCTCTGGTGATACAAGTGCCCATGATCGGAGGTGACTACTGCCTATCAGGTGGCCCGTCTGTTTGTCTGCCAGCTATGGCATTAAAATAATGTAATTAAAATATTCCACGAAAGCATGGCAAAAAGATAGATACTGAAATACCTAAAAAACCTGGATTCCATAATTTGTTTACAATTCACCAAAGGTTTATCCAAAATATCAAAGTAAGAAAACCATTAAAAGGCAAAGAATCACAAATATAATTTAAGAAAATATTTTACCTATTTGTTTTCCGTTCCTGAAAAAATATCATGTTATTCTCCAGTGCCTTATTTGGTACAGGTCCGAGAAGATCTCAATACCTAGATGAATGGTGGCTGATTGCTGGGAGCGAGCCAAACATTGATAAATTATGTGCATTCGGTTTGAAAGCACCTATTGAGTAAGAAATCTATATTAATTACATAGGAACTAGATACGCTATTAAATCTCTATATAATGATCTACAGTCAGATTAAAAGACACCAAAAGCCTATAAGTAAAGCCACACACAAGTAAAGCCTACCATTGACACGCGCGACCATACGCTGGATTTGTCGACGAAAAGTCTGCGGGAAAATTGGCGTGTGAATGGTAGGCCCTTGGTAGTCTTGCGTAGTCTTTCTGTCCCGACCGGCGAATACCATTGACATTAAGAATCAGTATATCTATCTAATGTGTATGTCTAAATGTGTAGGTATGCATAAAAATAAGTATACATACTTACATAATTATACTAGCTTCCGCTTGCCTGGTGACGGGATAAAAAAAACCTATAAATAATCCAGGTCAATACAATATTCCAGATTTTATCAAAATCTGTTCAGTCCTTACTGAGTTGAGTGAGAGCATACATACAAACTTTCGTATTTATAATATCACTGTGATATTTTCAGAGAACTCATCTCCGAAATACCTACCCGAAACTATACATGTATTTTAGATTGTTGTAGTACGCTGCTTATCTACTTATGTCATCTATTATAGATGTTAAAGGTCTATGATGATGATGATAGTAATCCACTGCAGGACATAAGTTCCGCGCTCCATGATCCTGCCTCATGGATCCCATTTTGGTTCGCTCGTATAGACTTGGCTATTTAACAATTCATAAGGTTTAAATTGCTCTTTGCTTTGCTGTACCTTAGGCAACACATAGAAATAGGGTACTGTTTTGTTTGTATTTTTATTAGCGAAATATTATGCAAGTTTTGTTTTGTCCTTGCGTAGAAACCAGAAAGACATGATATTGGCAATATGTCAGCAAATTCTCGAGCACAACATTCCCTGAGGACAATGTGTCTTCTGTAACGAGCCTCCGCTTTTGTGTCGAGTCCGTCTGGGATACCTATTTTTTAGGGTAAGCCCAGCATTGTAGTTTGAATTGTATGCCATTGTGAGTCTGAGTAGGCAAGGAATAGAGTTCAATTTGTATTGATAAATCTTTAGCAATCTTAATGAAGATATGGTATGAAACAATAATTATGAATTTGTAGGGTACATTTCTAGCATCATGAGCATCTTTTGCAAACAATGCAAAGAAAAAGAGCATTCATTTTCCGAGGCACGCAGCTCGTAGCATGTAACGGCGTAGCAGTGTCGTATAGCGTCTACGATATCTTTGTAGCATTTGCAGTCTACGACTCCAATTATAAACATTCACCTAAAAGTGTATCCGACTTATGAGTTAGAAAAAAAAATACCATATACATACTAAATCAAACTTATGATTATGACAATCTTTTGAATTAACAATTAATTATTAGATGAATAATATTAGAAACTGATGATGTAATAAAAAAAATTATAAATGGACTTTTTAAAGGAACTAATTTTCTTTAGTGTACTTCTATCATGTTAAAAAACATTGTAAAAATTTTGGAGGAAACTAATGTCCGTTGGAAGTTTAAGTGCTGTAGGTAATAAACGTGATCTAAATGAAATGAATAAAACGTATATTAAAAATCAAAAACATTATATTTAAAACTTTGGTGTTTTACGCACTAACTGTGTTCTCTAGCCTCAACCGTACGCAATAGAGTTAGTGACCAAATAACAAAGTTTCGCCGTTTTTAGGAAGCTATAAAAAGAATTGGCGCTGTAAATTAAAAACTCTAGTAATTCGAACCTACCAAACTCACGCTGGGGTTTAAAACACTCCACGCGAGTAACTAAGGATACATTATTACAAAGGTCTTGAAAATTAATAGATCAACCATGTTTCGCCGTATAGGCATACAAATGTCACCATTTACCTAAAAAACTAAATAATAATAAATAACAGATAACGATGTATGGTAATAAAGGCAAGTACGTGTCAAAATAGAAAATCTATTATAATTTTATCTATTCTCAAAAGGTTAACGATGACAACAATTTGAAACGAATGGCGTGAGGACGAAAATAAACAGCTTAATCACTTAGTGCCTTGCAATAGAGTTTAATATCATCAATAGTGAAACTTTCTTGAGACTTTTTGCAAGCGCATTTTGCTTCTTTATAACTGAACTGAATTCATTCTACTACAACACCCACAGTGACCTTAATTTGATTTTAAGTTTCATTCCAGGTTTAAAAAACAAAGTTGTTTCGCAAACTTCAAACAATCTAGTGTCCCTCTTCTTAATTAGCGAAACAGTTTAAGTTTTTGTTGAATGTATTTGCACAGTCATTAAGAAAATTGAGTTTATTTTACTGACTGTTAGTAGGTAGAAGACGCTTTGTTGATATGGCGGCCTTATCGCGGAAAGCAAGGTCTTCCAGGCAACCGTAGTACGGATTTTATGAGCCAAACCTTGGGAATAACTCCCCGCCCCATAGGGTACCGGTGCTGCTATGTCTGATAGAAATGCTTATAATTTTTCACATAGCGGGGATGTAGGGAAATCATTCCATTTTTCCCTATTTAATTCGCTCTATTTCTGGAGATTTCATGATTTTTTCCACTCTGCGATCCATTGAATAAATTAGAAAAATGTATTAAAGGAATTTCCTCTTCAATTGATATAGGTGATAGTGGTAGACGATTAAAAATAACAGGACTAAAAAGCTTGGTCAAACAAAAAGCGTTATAGCGCCGCACACTGGCACGATGCCTCGACGAAACGCCGCGTTGTGCTTTACTGTGAGGAGGTTACACTGTCAAACTGAGTGCGTGTTGTGCGTTGTGTCTTCAGCTTCAAGCTTTCAATTTGACAGCCTAATTTCCTCATACAATTCCTCAACACAGTACAACACAACTCGGTGTTTTGTCGTGGCGTCAGTACTCGGCGCTATAACGCCTTGACGCCGCGTCATGTACCCTTTCTATCTAATGAAGCTTTGTCTTTTCTAAGACAAACTTAAGAGTTTTTTTCACATACTTCAGAAATATAAAGATCATTATCATAATGTATTTTCATCGCTTCAATATTATAAAATCCTTTAAGATAATAACAAAACCACAGCTTAAAACATAAGGCTTCTTTTATTGTGAACTTTTACTTCATAGCATACTGCCTTCCAACGCCACCGCAACGAAACAAATAAATAACCTGATATTTTATTAAGTAAATAATAATAAAAGCCGTAGTGGCCCAGTTAGACGTGTCCCAATTTCCAATACAAAGGTCATTTCATATCCCGGCCGTGCACTTATGATTTTTTCGATTATAAAAACATATATGTGCGCATTACCTCGAGTCCGAAACGGCAAACATCGGGAGAAAATTGGCATGCTCTACAACTAAAAATCAAAAAACAATCTGTAACGTGGAATGCGAATTTCAATGGACATATACCGAATGGTATATTTGGACTTGCTTCTGCCTACCACCAATATAATATTTCTGAAGATATACTTATTGGTAAAATAATTGTGAAGACGGTTGTTTTTATTGATAGGTATATCGATGAAATAATTATAAACATTTTTGATTGAAATAAAAGAAGGTTACTTGATAGAATAAACTTTATCTTTCAAAATGTAAGTTTCTCATTTTAAACAGAAACACGGAATCTCAAGTGGCTCTTGTTAGATTTTCACAATTTTCAACCGTCTCTTAGTCATCTCCAAAATCTTTGAGATTTGAATTGCGAATTCTCTTAGTCTCAGTATAAAGTCTTCATTGTGACCTAAGCACCTTCTGTCACTTAGCAAGGAACAATAAGTTCAAACTATTTGAGATATCGCTGCGTGAAATTAAATTTACCATCGACCCTGAATACCTTAGAGGTTCATTGTGTGAGGGCGTAATGGAAACCTGCAATTTAATTATGTAGGTCTCGTCCTCTGCTCCATATTTCAAAACTTAACTGAAGCTGAATTTATAATTAAAGTAGAGGTATCTTTGAAGTTTCCAAAACTGCTTGACACAGTCCATGGGATACTAGAGGCTGGCATGGTGGTATGATAGGCACCAAGACTTTTTGCCTATGATCGATATTCGGGTGGTGAAGGTTTTTTGTTATGCCAAAATCTAATTATTTGCATCTTTGAAGTTTACAAAACTAAAAATTGACACAAAATTACATAGATAAGCTGCTGGGACTATAGCCACCAAGATCTTTTCCAATGGTGGACATTCTGGTGGTAAAAATTCTTTGTTCAGCCAAAAACTAAAGACTTTGAAGTATTCAAAACTATAAATAGACACAAAATCCCATGAATAATATCTTCAGCCACCAAGACTTTTTGCCTATTTGGACATTCTGGTGGTGAAGATTCTTTGTCCTACCAAAACCTAAAGCTACTTTCACTATCTTTGAATTTTACAAAACTAAAAATTTACACAAAATTACATAGATAAGCTTCAGGCACAATAACAAAGACTTTTTACCTATGAAGGGTATTCTAGTGTGGAAGATTCTTTCTAGAAAAACAAAAGCTACTTTTACTAGAAAAAAAATTACTCGTTGAACAATATATTTCCGACCGATGACATCCTGTGACATTTAGATAATTGGCATATTAGTAGATCAGTATGTACTTAATGATAATAATTTTGGGCATAAAATTAATGTTCATCATCATCATCATCATCAGCCTATAGCAGTCCACTGCTGGACATAGGCCTCCCCTAATGAGCGCCATTGCGCCCTGTCCTGAGCTCGACGCATCCAGCTTCTACCAGCAGCCTTTCGCAGATCGTCACCCCACCTGGCCGGAGGGCGTCCTACACTACGTTTGCCGAGCCGCGGTCTCCACTCAAGAACTCGTTTACCCCATCGGTTATCGGCCAGCCCACTGCCACTTCAGCTTGCTAATTCTCTGAGCTATGTCGACAACTTTAGTTCTATGTCGGATAAACTCGTTACGGATTTTATCCTTCAGAGAAACCCCGAGCTTAGCTCGTTCCATAGCTCGCTGAGCGACTTTAAACTGGTGGACCAGCCGTACTGTGAGTGTCCACGTTTCGGCTCCAAATTAATCGAAAAAATTAAATTAATCAAATTAATCATTTATCAAATTAATTAATTATTCGGGTCTAAATTAATGTTATTTATATTTTTGCCGATGATATTATTTTATTTAGACATCTTTTTGTCATTATTTCTGTTACTTAATTAATGGGTGTCTCTTAGGTAGCATCTGAGCGCTTCCATGCTTTGGAAGGCACATGATAATGTTTTGTCCCGGTTTCAGTCGTACAGCCATGTCGGAGGTCTTTGGGTGGCCTTCAAACTCCGCCACCAGAATTGGCTCTAACTCACCAAACAAAACAAAAAACTAAGAATACGAAGAAGAAGATGAGAGTATTTATAACACATTTCAGTTCTCCGGTAAAAAAATCTTATTACCAAAGAAAAAGGTTTGGTTACAAAAGGATTACTCCAAACCAGGGTATATGTGAGCTCGAGATTTCGGAAACCCATTTTGGCATCGTTCTAATTAAGTTCCTTACACACTATGACGCGCGTAATCCTTCAATGATGAGATACCTATTCAGGGATCAAGCCGTAGAATCAAGTAATTGTACTTACGTTCTGTTGTTTCACTCCAACGAAAACGGCTGAAGCTGAAATGGTAGTAGGCTGCCCATATTTGCCGAAGAATCGTTAACCGTTGGGGTAAACGAGTTTTTGGCTCGGTAAGTGTAGTGTAGGACGCCCTTCAGCCAGGATGCGCCAAGCTGAGGACAGGGCGCAATAGCACCCATTAGGGGAGGCCTATGTCCAGCAGTGGACTGCTATAGGCTGATGATGATGATGATGTAAACGGAAGCCAGAAATCAGCTCTAAATTGTAATTGATTGAGACTTGAGCTTTGATAAGATCCAAGCTTATTTTTTTGTATGAATTATGTGATAGTTGTAGATTTCGTTTTTGAATAGGTCCTTAATCCATTTTATTTTCAGATCTGATATGAAGTTGTAATCTTTAAAGGCATGGGTGTAACGACTCGTATATATTTAGTTAGGCTTTTAGATCAATCCAGGTAAAAGCTCAAGTCCTGTTTACATTGTGCGAATATGCAGTGACACAAGCCGGATCAGGCTCCTAATAGAGGTGTGAACCAGGCATTATCTAGCATTACACGAGACGTGTTTCAAATACCGCGCGTACGTGGTGTAGTGAGAATTATGTGCGGTCTTCTCCAGACTAGGGATGTGTACTTATGTCGGTGTTTTATCGATGGTATGAAGTTTTCTCGTCATAAATTGGGTCTATAAATGTTTTGTTAGGAATAGTACATTTTTATAAAAGATGCTACTGCGGGTACTATGTTCAAAGCTATGGTTGTATGGTGTTGTTCCTGCAGATTTTATCACTGCGAATGAAAATTAAAAAATAGTTACATAATTTTAAATAATTACAAATGAAAATCCTGCCCAAAATGGGGGTTAGCCCTGCAATGGAATTTTCAGACTAGAAAAACAATACTTATTTTAGTTACTGTAAAATTATGTAGAATATATGTGTAGTTTATCAAATACTCTAGCATACAAGGCCGCATACTGCGAATAATGTGTGGCCGTTGTTGCGTATTATTCAAGATTAGGGATGTCCCATGTCGACAGCAAATATATCGATATCTGATAAGCGTGAAAAATTGTCTCAACATAAGTTCGGGGTTACTGTTTATAGACAAGAATTCAGTGAATGATTTGAGTAATTTATAGAAATCTAATCAACTGTCATGTGATTTGAATTTATAAGTAACGTCTCCATTTTATGTTAAACTAATGAATTAATAAATAATTCTGATAAACTTATGTACAGACAAGCTTACCAAAGTACTTTGAAGTTGTCCGTGCAACTATTGAGAGGCCTATGTCCAGCAGTGGGCTTCTATAGGATGATGATGGATGAAAACTTATCCTAGGTGTAACAGTAAACTAAATAAGGATCAGAAATTACATACGCCAGTAGTAGTACTCTGACTGACCGCATTCATACACAAAACAGGTTGACATTACTAGCAAACAATGATGGTTTTGATTGATAACTATGAATTTGTACCTCAATAGACTATTTGTGCTATTACCTGTTGTTTACCAATTCCTAGAAGAATAGTTGTCTATTTGATTACGAGTGCCGTTAATTAAACCACGATCCTGCTAAGTTCGAAACAAAAGCAAAGTGGGAGCGTAAATCGTGGTATACAATCCTTGTGTGTATTTAAGTTGTGTTTGCAATTATTTCGCTGGTTTGGTTGGCTCACTGACCTTATGCGAGCCAAATTAACACAATGACATTTCCTTAGACATAAACTTATTTCCAGTATATTTTGAATTAATATTTAATTTTTAATTAATATTTTTTTTTACTCTGCCATATCAACTTTAGGTGAGCTAAGTACCCGTAAGTCAAATGGCTTCGATAATATCGATAATTCATTATGTATTCAGCGCATCACTATAAATGAAATTCCACGGACATGTCATTATACCTTAGTCAATGAGAGCCAATTTGTATAGTTCACCACGATCTTATTAATAATGTACAGTGAATAAATTAACACGTCGGTATTCGTAAAATTATTTATATGAATAAAATTTTCACACTCATAAAATGTTATTGCTTCTCAAATATTTAAAGTTATTGTTCTCCATAACACTTTAAAATTTACGAATTGTACGAATTTCAAAGTCACGTAACAGAAAACAGATTTTGATTCTCGAAATTCATGTCACGTACGTTGTACGCAATTCCCTGTACGCAAAACGTACATGGTCTGCCAAGTGTAAACCAAGGGTGGGATAATCAATACAACTAGGTGTAAGGGTGCGCACAGATTGTTTTTTTGTCAAAGTCAAGAATACAGCGAGAATGGGCGGTTGCAATCAGACCATAATTATCAACATATTTGGTGTTTTTTTTATGTATCTACGTAATTTTAATTATTTTTCTAGTTACATACGCATAGTACAACATAAAAACATTATATCTACTCTATTATAAACACGCAAAAAAACATAAAATAAAAAACCAGCAATGTATGCATGCATGCAAGAAGCAGTCCGCCCGTACAGTTTTGAAATCTTGAAACAATTGTTTTTTCAGGTTATAATTTTTTTTTTTCACACAAAAGGTTTTTATTTTGCTGGGTTTTGGTGTGCTGTACAATATTTCGTCTTCAGTAGACGTAACCTGTTCACTCGTGACTTGAAGCCACCACAGAGATCATGAAATCATCAAGAAAATCATACTACTTATTTGCGGATGATATGGCTACAGATTATTAATGTTAGCAAATTACTATTTCTAGCATGCAAATAAGCTTTAGATACATTGTTTTGATAAAAAAATGATATCATAAAACACTATTAATGATTAATTTATGACATAATTAAAAAAAAATTAAAATGACAGTAAACAGAATTATCAATATAACTTAAAATAACTACAATATACATCTACTTAATATTGTTTAAAAAGTACAGTTAGAATGTATAAAAAATTGTTTAGAAAATCAAAATAAAATAGAATGTCAATAATTCATGTCTTCTTAATTTTATGTACAATTATTAAATAATAACGTACAATTTACGTACATGCCTAAAATATGCAATTCCTGCAACATCCAAACAAAGTGAAACGATTGGATTGAACCGTGAAATCACTACGTAAGCCAACCGTCTATACACTCCTTTATGTGTACTATCGACTCTCTGTCTATACATATACCACTTCCTTACAGACTGTTTAGCATAAGTTTGTTTCGAGCTAGATAAACTTACAAACGAAGCTTCAGCTGTTCAAAGTTTCCTTTACAAGTATCATTATCAAATGAACGAGGGCTGTTATTTGATAATAGTTTAGCCAAACTAGTCTGACTTTGAATTGCTGCCGAGACAGATGCCCTTTCATAAGTTAGAGGACTAAGCGCGTGTTTATTTTAAATTAATTTTCATAAAAAAAATGTAATGATTAACAATATTATCAGCCAGTTAGGATAAACGAGTTCTTGAGTGGAGACCGCGGCTCGGCAAAAGTAGTGTAGGACGCCCTCCGGCCTGGTGGCGTAACGACCTGCTAAGGCTGGTAGAAGCTGCTAGAAGCTGCTGGTAGAAGCTGAATTTGTCGAGCTCATTGAGAGAACAGGGCGCTCATTAGAGAAAGTCTATGTCCTACAGTGAGCTGCTTTATGCCGATGATGATAGCTCCTGACAACTTTACTGTTAGTTTAATAGCTTCCGCCCGCGGCTTCAGTCGGGTCAAAGTTATTTTTCTTCCTCTTGGACACGTTTTGTTCTGGATGAAAGTTACGATCTGTCAGGTTGAAATAATCCTAATCGCGCTACTGAAGTATACAGCGTTTACTACACATACCACACACACACACCAGCCTTTATCAGTCCATAGGCCTGTCCTAATAAAGGGGGATAATCCCAATAATCCAATATAAGCCAATAATCCCCAAGCTGGGCATGTCGGTTGTGGATCACAGGGCACAATTTTTCGCACCACCGACGCTGCTGCCCATAGGTGGTCAAGGAATTTAGCTGTGCTAGTGTTAGGCTGTGCTATTCCGCAATCAGCCGGTTCCCAGAGCTCCGTTTGTTAGTTCGCAGGGTGCACCACGTGCAGGTAAGGTTGGGTTGGGTTCCGAAGATGGGAGTTGGAACCCCTTACACCCCTACGCAACAAAACGCCTACTACACTTCAATGAAACTGTAACTGGATTAAAATCTATACAAATACGAATCAAGAATATTTTTATTTCCAGAAAAATAAACAATAAAGAGATTACCAGTGGACCCCGCACTAGAGCTAGCCTGTGTCGCAGATAACCGAAATACAAATCAGATTACCAAACTTTAGAGAAAATTTAGAACTCTAGGTACGGGATAAAATCAGTTCATATAAGAAATATAAAACAATATAACTAAATAACTATATAAGCATTAGTTTACTTGAGTTTCGGGTCACATAGACACTTTAGCATTAGCGGCGATAGACAGTTAATTGTTGATCCAAACACATTACAATAAAAGGGTCTGAACCTCTGGGAATCTAAATTGTTACGGTTAGGACTGGTCAGCAAGTTAACGACTTTAATTGGAATTAATTTTGGGCATTTTTAGTGGAATTCTAATTCTATGATGGCAAATTGTCGCAGTGAGAACTATTTCAATTAAAATTTCATACTCTTTACGATTGCACTACTATTTACTATCCCACTTATATTAAATCAATGCCGTATCGAACGTAATGTTTGGACTTGCCTCTGACTACCCCCATTGAGGTATCCTTAATAGATTGACGTACTGAGCAATGTCTGAAGATATCCATATTAGGGAAAAGGTCGTGAAGATGTTTGTTTGTTTTGTTTTTTGTTTCAATTGCAGTGAGTTAGTCTCGCAAATACTTGAAAATAACATGACCGATTTGTTTTTTTTTGTTTTGTTTGCCCCAATACTGTTGGTTAAGGAACACAGAGAATAGAAAAAACCCAAGGAAACAGCAGAAAAATCTAAATTGGTAATTATGGATGGGAATTGCAACTTCGGATTACAAATAAATTTCAGGTGTAACAAAGTTTATTTTTATTTATGTTTTATTTGGGAAACAGACGGTTTAAAGAAATAATAAAAATTGCATATTAATATTTCTCACACTTGTGAAGTTTGCGCTATAAAAGTTATTTAAAGAAACTATTAAACAGACTTAGTTAACTTGATGAATATGGATAACAATAAATTACATGTTGAAAGTTCAACTTAGTCCACGTTCACCGGCTCTTCTTTTGTGTGTATATAATAAAAAACACGCTATTTTTTATATAGTGAAAATTTATACACAGCAAGGTTTTTAGATGAAAAAGCGCCATCAGATCTGATGACAATACACTCCAAACAAAAAACCCAAAAGATTTACATATTCGGATAGTCCATCCGTGCTCGCAACGAATATTTGGTTTACAAAGGTACAATCACCGAGAATAGACAATATTTTGGTATTGTGTGCCTCACATTATGGTGATTATTCTGGACTTTTCAAAGATGTTCATTTTTTCAACGCAAAACAACGTTGATGACGCAATCGCGCCACTAGGAGGGCGGGGAGTTCGACCCGATACTATATAAGTGGGGTTGTCGCGCGGTTGACTCACTTTCTGTTTAGCGCTCGGCGGAGCAACACGTCTGCGGAGTTCTGCGTCGTTGTTGTTTTTTAGCGACGTCGACGTTGGTGGACAGCGAGTCGATCATTCCTGAGGATGCCTTATGGGGAAGGCGAAACATTGTCGAATTTCTGTTGAGTTTCTTGTGTATTTATGTGTGTGTCGTTTCTCCAAGCTAATTACAGGTTAACGTGTTGTTTATTTGGTGGAATAGTAAGTAGACGGTTGCATTTATTAATGATTGCATGTTTGCTTGTTCTTTCTCTGATTTGCATGTGAATCTGCGGGCGGGAGGGCGGTGCATGCGTATGCATTTTGTGAAACTTGTCAGAGAAAGTTAGCGGAATTTGTACTAAATATTTTGTCTTGTAGAATATCTTGTAATGGATTTCCGCAAAGTCACGCCTGAGTCAATTAATTAAGTGGTATATACTTAACTGTCGTGTGGTTCTTATAAGAGCAGTTCAGCTAACTTTGGGCTGCTTATGTTGTGTATGTGTATGAAAAACGTCAAAAAAAAGACAAATTCATAACATAATTAGTATATTAATTTACATGTCTTCCCTACACATTATTTAATGATAAAAATAAAGGACAAAATACCAAATGTCGGAAGACTAGTGGGTCAACGACATAGTACGTGGACGGCACAAACTCCGGGAGGCCTATGGATATTGGATAAATTCAGGCTGTGGATGATGATGATGATGAACTTTATATCATTTCACAGAATTGCCGAAAAAATTGTCCAATAAGGCAATTTAAGCTGGAAGTTTTAATATCGATTTAGTTTTATGTTTCAAAAACTAAATTATTTGAATGTTGCCACTGGCAGTACTAAAACAAAAAACTCACGCGTAGTGTGAAACTTTTAGAGGCAGTTTTTTACAATTTAAGCACCCATTCATATTTCATTCGACAGTGGTTGAGTAGTTTAGAAAATAAGAGTGTTTTATGTACCAACTTTGCATCAAAGTTTGTCAAAGAATTTAGTGAAAGTTGAACAAACATGGAAAATATAAATAAAAATTGTACAAACTCGCAGTTCGAATTAATATGTACAAATACGAAAATTGTATGAATGTGTCCGTAGGCAAAATCCGACCGTGCATGTGTATTTTCAAAATTATCTTCAAAGAATATTATGAATCGATGACTAGAAAAAATATGGAATTAATAAATAATCAGTTACTTCGGTTTCTTGGAAAACGTCAGTTACTTTACAAATATTCTCATGAAATTTATTTTATCACCAACTAGCTGACCCGATAGTCATTGTCCTGTCCAAATTCTATAGACACAAATCGCATACAAAAGTACCTTAGTGGTTAATTTAGCTGTTGCTTTGGGTTTTTCGTAGGATGTTTATTTTATAAATCACCCGTGATTCGGTCAAGCCGCTAATGTATTTCGAAACACGCGCACCGCATGCCAATTTTTGTTTCTATATGTCTTCAAAGTTTTCCTCAACGACATAATAACATTTTTTTTTCTGCTGCAACCTTTGTTATTAACATTCCATATTCTGTTGTAAGTATACCGATAATATCTAAACCAACATCAATAGAGTTCAATTCCGACCATTGAATTGCACTAGAAGAGTTCAATAGAAAAATAATCTACCCTTTTCAATTCTCAGAAGATTGCGAAGAGCTGAGTCTATTTTGCTTGGAATCATTACTGTGTACTCATTTGAAAAGAGTTAGTAATGTGGAAATATTATAAAACCATCCAAGGAGTTATTAATGTCTATTAGTACCTTCATTATTCTTTACTGGTAGTTTTACTGGATATTGGTTGTATATGTTATTCAATACTGTTCGTATGTTTGATACTTTAACCCATTAGAACTATCTGCAAAACATAATGACCTGTTAAAAAGGGTTCCAAAATCATGGCGGTACCTATCATCCTCATGAAAATTTAGATTCATAATTAGATTTGGAAGAGAGACATCTTAATTATTGTAATTTTATCATATTTTTATTTTGACTGGCTATTTTAATTTGAATTGATTATTGGTTATATGTCTGAAAAGGCAGATTTTTCAGAACTAAATTAGCATTTAAGACCATCTATTACCAAAAATCTTTGAATAAAATTAAAATGTAATGCATGTTTACTTTTTTAATAAATATCAATTCGTAACCCGACCAAACAGAGAAGAATTAAAAAGAGATTCGGCTTGGCTTTTAATATAACTTATTTTTAACATCCTTGTTATTATAAATAAATAATCACACAGCACTGGACTATCACACAGCATCATGTAGCCCCAAACTAAGCAGAGCTTGTGTTATGGGAACCACATATTAACATATTTTTGTAAATACTTATAAATCATACATAAAAAACACCCAGACCCGAGACAAATATCTGCAGAACATGCAAACATTTGTCCCTAGCTTTTCTTCTGATTATGCAAAATCTTAATAATCAGATTTTTTTAGATTATGCTTTATTACATACCAGAGATTACTTAATAGATTGTGGACCTTGTATGATTAAGAAATATATTGTGAACCGTTCTCGACATGACTTTCAAACCGTCTCACAAAACAATTAAGAAATAGATCACCGTTGGAACCTCACATTGTATTTGAGCATAGTTTATTTTTTTTCATCATCATCATCATCAGTCCACTGCTGGACATAGGCCTCCCCTAATGACCTTTCCGCCCTGTCCTGAGCTCGACGCATCCAGCTTCTACCAGCAGCCTTTCGCAGATCGTCACTCCACCTGGCCGGAGGGCATCCTACACTACGTTTGCCGAACCGTGGTCTCCAATCAAGAACTCGTTTACCCCAACGGTTATCGGTTCTTCAGATATATCCAGACCACTGCCACTTCAGCTTGCTAATTTTTGCTTGCTTTTTTCTTTGCTATACTTCTTTTCTATGTGTCGTTGTTTTGTCACCCTGAATTTTTTGGCCATGGTTAAACCTTTTTTCTTCGGCTATTTTTCATTGTCTGTACCTCCATTTTGTTGCCTTGCAATATAGCTATGAGCTTTAGTGTATGCACGTTGTATATACCTGTTCGTGACACACTAGCATTTCATATTTGAATTCTTGTACATATTGCATTTCTCAGAGCTACTCTTGAAGCAAATTGTGAGATGATATTAAGCATTCGTAGTAGTCGCATGCTGAGTTTCATACAACTTAGTAGTGTTATCTGTCTGGGGTGTAAGGGGTTCCAACCTCACCTGCACGTTGTGCATCCTGCTGTATAACAACCGGGGCTCTGGCGGCTGGCTGATTTCGGTATAGCATGCCTTGATGCTGTATAAATAACCCAAGGTATTCCTGATAGGTTTTTAGAAGTTCAAGTGTACATCTCAAAACTTGCTATCCAAACACGTATCACCCCTCACAGCCTAGTCGGCCTTCGTTTTTGTGACAGTAACAAAAAAATTAAACCATTTTAAATTGAGGACGTTGGACTCTCAGAGCATTTTATATTTACAGTCAATGTGCACCCAAGAACATTTTACTTCCAAAACCTCCTGATCCGAAATAGATATAGGTGGGGCTCTGGCGGCTGGCTGATTTCGGTATAGCATGCCTTGATGCTGTATAAATAACCCAAGGTATTCCTGATAGGTTTTTAGAAGTTCAAGTGTACATTTCAAAACTTGCTATCCAAACACGTATCACCCCTCACAGCCTAGTCGGCCTTCGGTTTTGTGACAGTAACAAAAAAATTAAACCATTTTAAATTGAGGACGTTGGACTCTCAGAGCATTTTATATTTACAGTCAATGTGCACCCAAGAACATTTTACTTCCAAAACCTCCTGATCCGAAATAGATATAGGTGGGGCTCTGGCGGCTGGCTGATTTCGGTATAGCATGCCTTGATGCTGTATAAATAACCCAAGGTATTCCTGATAGGTTTTTAGAAGTTCAAGTGTACATTTCAAAACTTGCTATCCAAACACGTATCACCCCTCACAGCCTAGTCGGCCTTCGTTTTTGTGACAGTAACAAAAAAATTAAACCATTTTAAATTGAGGACGTTGGACTCTCAGAGCATTTTATATTTACAGTCAATGTGCACCCAAGAACATTTTACTTCCAAAACCTCCTGATCCGAAATAGATATAGGTGGGGCTCTGGCGGCTGGCTGATTTCGGTATAGCATGCCTTGATGCTGTATAAATAACCCAAGGTATTCCTGATAGGTTTTTAGAAGTTCAAGTGTACATCTCAAAACTTGCTATCCAAACAACTATCACCCCTCACAGCCTTAGTCGGCCTTCGTTTTTGTGACAGTAACAAAAAAATTAAACCATTTTAAATTGAGGACGTTGGACTCTCAGAGCATTTTATATTTACAGTCAATGTGCACCCAAGAACATTTTACTTCCAAAACCTCCTGATCCGAAATAGATATAGGTGGGGCTCTGGCGGCTGGCTGATTTCGGTATAGCATGCCTTGATGCTGTATAAATAACCCAAGGTATTCCTGATAGGTTTTTAGAAGTTCAAGTGTACATCTCAAAACTTGCTATCCAAACACGTATCACCCCTCACAGCCTAGTGTCGGCCTTCGTTTTTGTGACAGTAACAAAAAAATTAAACCATTTTAAATTGAGGACGTTGGACTCTCAGAGCATTTTATATTTACAGTCAATGTGCACCCAAGAACATTTTACTTCCAAAACCTCCTGATCTGAAATAGATATAGGTGCTGGGGACGCCTACTTCATCTAATCATGTCCCAGGTACTACCGCCTGGCCAGTGAGTGAAATAAAATAAACAAATAAATAATAAATAAAATGTTTATTTTGGAACAGGTTCATGCGCACCGCCAAGGAGTGGAACGCTTTACCCGAGTATGTGTTCCCCGGAAATTATAACATTGGTGTCTTCAAGGCACGAGTAAACAGGTTTCTTCAAGGCAAGTGTGCTCAATCGTAGACTGCATCTTCGCTTAACATCAGGCGAGTTCTAATGAAACGCAAGCCTATCCAATATAAAAAAAGTTACATTACAACAAAAATAGGGACAACGATGATAACTGCAATAGTTGTAAAACTGTACTTCAGCTACCAACACCTACCTCTTTATTTAGGTACAGTTAGTTCCAAATAACATGACCCTAACGGCTTCAAAAAGAGATTTAATAGTCATCTTCTGGGAAAGCTCGCCCCATCATCGACCTCATCCTTGCCTATACAAGCCTCAAGGTCAAGAACAGGCCCATATTAAATTAAAATAAAATAGAAACAAGAGTATACTAAGTATGACACATTTAGGTAAAAAGTTTTTATTTGACACTCTGTCATCAAGACTAGATACATAGGCCTAAGTTTATAAAAATGTAATCGCTATAATTGTTAAACAAACAACAAAAACGTACGAAAAGAACTCGTATTCCAAACAAATACGCACAATAGCTACTTGACCCATAACAAAAGTCCCTCGTCTGTAACGAAGCTGATGTTTCGTGTCACTTCCCCGTTTTTATCGTATTAAGACCCCCAAAAGAGAAGTTGGTTTGAATGGTAGCATTAGTTCCATATTAGGGAGGCAGCCCTAGTGATAAAGACAGCTGTCCACTTAGGCGATGGTTTTTTCTGCGGGTATTTGTCGCGTCGTTTTCATTTCTTACAAGAAAATTATTTGTCGCATGAACAATGAATCCGCATAACCATAAGCTCACCACCCCCCTCTCCGATAGCCTATTCTTAATAAGTCGACGTCATGTGTGCATCGTACTCAACTAAATCGATAAGCGTTTGGTTTTTTAAAATGGTTTATTAATTAATTTAAATATCAGATAAAGTTAATGGAAGTTAGTGTTAACACTGAACTTAAACATGTAAGTAATTTAACTTTATATTTTTGTTATTTATTTATAAAACTAGTGCAGATTTTATAAATCCAAGTTTTATGTCACTCTCTACATTAAACACACAATGCCTTCTTTCAACTGTTTAAATTAAACTACCGTGTTTTACTAACATTATTTAAATTGTACGTAGTATACAAAACGGTGAGTAAAAAGTTTTATATTTTTCTAACTGCACTCGTGAATGAGTCCCGAGAGTGCAAAAGTAAATTATGGCGTACGTGTCTGCCCTGCTTCAGTGGACACACGGCTTTGGAATAAGTTAGTATCGAGAGAGTCGTTATGTCTTTAATTAATCGAATTCCTCGGAATCGAGTTTGGGTTGCCTGATATCGATAATGGATTATTCGTCGGTTCTTGTTTAGGTATGAATATGTTCAGTATAATCCTTGTTCCGTGGTTACACATTTTTATTACCTATACTGTGATAATGGTGTAGGTAGAAGATAGTATCCTTAACCGAGGAGTATGTGTGGAGAATGTGATGAGAGAAATTTAAGCAAAAAAGGTATGCTGGGATCGTAGTAAATGGAGTCTTGGTTTCTGCATTCCCCTCTGGGAGATAGCGTGGCATTATGTTATAAATTACTTCTTCATGCATACATAAATAAAATAATTTATAGCACAATAACAAAGATGGGTTTAATGCTAGTAGTATTTTTTACCAGCTAAACCTGTGGTTGGTAACAAGATGGTGATAGGGTGGTAAGATAAAATACACAGAAAATAAAATATAAACTCTAAATAATTTTAAGTATAACATACCTACCCTCAGATGTTGTAATTTTAAAATTCTTATTCTTAATTGGTGGCATCAGTTAAATCAATTTTAGTTTTATCATTAATAGCAAAATAAATTAAAAGTTGAAAGGCATTGCGGGAAAGCTTTGTCTAGCTGTGGAATGGTATTTTAGGACAAAAATATGAATGTTTTATAGTGAGAGAAAAGAACAAATAGCTAATCTTCGACCCCGAATACACATTAATACAATAGTTCTTCGGTCAAAAAATACACTACAAAAATATTCATGAGAGCAAACCCGTTGGGATAAAAACCTCTCACTACCTTTTCAATAAACTTCGAAAGTAAAATCACTTCAGCGCAAACTAAAACGTAGACTAATGGTGTTGTAAAAGAGTTTAAAATCGATTCTGTCACACGAGTAGCCGGAAAACTCGTCCACTCGCTGGACCGTGGGAAAATTTATCAGGCGACAACTTGCGATGCAAAAGAACAAACTTCGCCGGGACTTGACGATACAAGTTTAAATGACTTGTTATTCAAAGCACTAGAAAAATTGAGTTTGGAATATTGAGATGGTCTTTGTCTTTTGAAAGTTGGTAATGGGTATTGTAATTTCAATTTAAAATGCATTAACTTGAGGCATCGTATCTTACGACACAGTAAGACGCGAATACTGGGCAAAATAATTAGGCCCTCCGTTTCCCCCCTCGTTTTGTAAGGGGTTCGGAATCCAAGCCTACCTTGGCCCGTGGTGCACCTTACTACAAACATACTTACAAACGGGGCTCTAGCGGTCGGCTAATGCCGCAGTCTATTACTGGGGCATATGAATTCCCTGTCCGGTGACGGGTAGCAGCGTCAGCGAGAAGCTGTGCCCTGCGATCCTCATCCAACATGCCAAGCGTGGGGACTATGGGCATCCATCTACCACATCAGCCTGTATCAGTCCACTGCTGGACATAGGCCTCCCCTAATAAAGGGGGATATACCCATAATCCCTACGCTGGGCATGCGGGTTGGGGATCGCAGGGCACAGCTTCTCGCACCACCGACGCTGCTGCCCGTCAGTGGCCAGGGGATTTAGCTGTGCCGATGTAGGCTGTGCTATGCCGCAATCAGCCGGCCGCCAGAGCCCCGTTCGTTGTTTATATTATGGGCATATTTCTCCTTATTATTAGATGATGCCTATGTCCAGCAGTAGGTTGATATAAGTTGATCTGATGGTGTGGTAGTTGTAGGTACTGTGATAACTGTAGTTACCTTGGAACTATCTTAAAAAATAAGAAGGGGAACTTCTTATTAAAGGAGGCATAATATGCCTTCTATGCTGGATATAGATCCAGCAGTGGACTACGAGTAATATAGGCTGTTCTCGTTGTTACCTCTCGTGGTTATGAAAAGTTATAGGATTTCATGGGATAGCAGTATTCTTCTTAATTACAAAACTGCGATCATCAACCCACACCGGCCAGGTAGAGGTGATCGCTCTAACGGCCTGTTAGTGATTATAGACAACCCGAGTACGACGAGGTTGGTATCACAATTATCATCATCATCATCCATAGCCCGCTTTAGCCCACTGCTGGGTATATGCCTCCCTTTGTCTGTGCCAATCCCTACGGTTCAAAGCTCGTCTCATCCAGTTTCAACCCACGATTGATGCAATACCGCTCATCTGGCTGCTAGACGAAAATCACAATGGCTTTTAAAAACAGTTAGCAGGGACGCTAATGTAATTTTCATGATAAAATCTACTCTATGCAGCGGTAATTTATCACATTTTCGCTTCTCCAGATCGCGCAGGTAATATTTTCCAACGACTAGAACCTTTTTCCACTTGCTGATTTCACTAATTAACTTTCCGTCCCATAGTTATCTGCGTAGAATTTAATTATGTAGATTACCATTTTTGTAACGCTAATCCGTATGGAGAGAAGCTTTCTACGAGAGATGAATGAGGAAGCATAGTCAGCGAGATAAAATCCACCAATGGGATTGTTTAATTTTTCTAGCCTCGAAGAATAAAGCAATGCTATTATTGACATAGTTTTTCTTTGCTCATGGCTTCAGATTTAGTTATTAGAATTTATAGTGAGGCCACACGGTGCGAGTCCGTTGCGTTGCGTTAACAGAGCGGTGATGCTTACATATAAATCACAACGAAGTTTTACATTAGAAGTCACACTACGCGTTGTAACACGATGTACTAAATCTTCATCCTCTTCGTATGAGCTAGTGACCAACTCTGGTGTCGGAATTTTTTAGGCCGCCCGAAGGCCTCCGACATGGTTTAACGACTGAAAAGCCGGGATCAACATCTTAACGTGCCCTCCGAAGCACGGAAGCACTCACATCTAAATGTCACTAAACGGTCATCCATTCAAGTAATGACCGGCGGAGTGTTGCTTAACCAAGGTGATCTGAAGAACAAAGAAGTTAACCACGCGACCAGCGCTTCAAAACAAATAAGTAGGTTCAATAATTTGCCTGCCACGACGCAACGCAGTGGGAACGTCCATGTAGCATCACTTTTACAATTTAAACTGAAAATTAATGTTGTTTTTTAACACACCAACCACATAAGTATAAAGCAATGATCCTGCTTTGTTTTCTATATCTTGGGTTGGTATCTTGAACTACATTATGTTACCGCACTTTCATAAAAGTATTCGTAGGTTATGAAATACTGGTCCCACAGCGGGAATCAAACCCGAAATCCTACTTATATTATAAATGCGAAAGTTTGTGAGTATGGGTGTATGGATGGATATTTGTTATTCTTTCACGCAAAAGCTACTGAAAGTTTTTGTATGAAACTTGAAATATACGTAGTTTTTGACCTGGATTAACATATAGGCCTGGATTAACTATGAATCCGGTTACCACGCGAGCGAAGCCGTGGGCGGATGCTAGTCTTTTATAATTTATCAACCCTTAGTGACTGTATACTGTACTTATTATAATACTAATTACATATAATGATAAGATGTAGCATACACTACGGTGGATTCTAAAAGCCTATTGTTGTTTATTTTGGTATATATTATTTACACGTATTTCAGAGCCATTTCAGTTTACGACTGTTAATTAAGTTTATGTCCTTTAAGAAGGACATAAAATTGTTCACCGTACCGGAACTCGTGTTTCTGATTTATGAATGTCAGCTTTTGTACTAAGAAATACTTATAAAAAGTGTTACTTTTTGCTCTTAAAGTCATTTTTCGAGGACGTCAAAACTATGATAGGAATTCTTTAGTGGCTTTTGCATTTGATAGCCAGTGTTTTTACTACTAATAATTACTATTTTTATGGTACTTGAAGATGGAACAAGCACATGGCCGACCTGTTGTTAAGTTGTAACCATTACCTATCACAAAGCATTGCATCGTAGATCACGTTTTCTTGGAACGTGCTCTAAAATGCAACGCCCTGCGTCCATCAACTTGAGGCATGAAGATGATCCATGAAGAGCACTTCACAAAGAGCTCTACTACAACATACTTACAATTATTGTGTTTGGGTATTAATTATTGGAATTAATATACCAACTAGTCTATACTCTTCGTCAAATAGGCTCTTTCCAGACGGGTCAGGAGAAAGAAGTTTCCCGACGTACCGAAAACTCTGGAAAAGCTATTGGGGCATGAAAGATCATATGAAAGGTAAAATGCCACTCTGCCTCAAAAGGAAAATCATGGACATGTGCATTCTCTCTGTACTAACCTACGGCGCAGAAACATGGTCTTTGACTGCTCTTCAAAGGTACAAACTCGAGGTTTGCCAGCGGGCGATGGAGTGCAGTATTCTGGGCGTCAAGTTCACAGACCGCATCCAGAATACAATACTGCGTTCCCAGACAAAAATCGCCGATGTAACTCATCCAGTTGTGGGCTAAGATCGCCACTGAGTGGGTTCCACAGGTCGTAACGCGGCTGCGTGGCCGTCCCAGGCGGAGGTGGCGTGACGAACTGGACGTGTTTTCAGTATCTTGGCAAGCTGATTCCCAAGATCGGGATATTCTGAAAGAGGGAACTGAGGCCTTAGCCCTGCAGTGGGATCAGACAGGCTTATGAGATAACAAGAAGAATATACCAACCGATTTGAAAAGTGAATAATCTTCTTTTATTTCTACAGACACACTGACTTCTTTGCTTACTCATGTAGTGCGGGGATCGTACTTGGAGCACTCGCATTGACCATGCAGGAGAACATGAAACTTATTTAAATTACTTTTCTAATGTATTATTATGGTCATTAATTTATTATGCTCTACATGAATGAGTTAATGAACGAAGTTCATGTTTAAAGTTTTTAAGTTTTTGAAGCTTAAGTCTCATCTTATTTAAACTGAAAGTAGGTAGACGCAACATAACGCTTTGAGTGTTGAGTACAGATCGGCACACTAGCGGGACGTCGTTGTATGGCATGGCGCGTAGCGTCATATCTGAGGCCCGCAGTCAACATGCCAAGTGTATAACACTTTGAGTACTGAAAATACACCAGCACCCCAGCGGAACGAAGCGCCATGCCCAAGGCTCTGAATCAACAAAAAGGTTTAGAACAAACTAAAGATGCAACATTAGGAAGCGGAAACATCATAGATAGTTATAATATATAATGCTGGACGTTATCACACAGCATCATGTAGCCCCAAACTACGCAAAGCTTGTATTACGGGAACCATATGATTGATATACTACATATATACAGATTTTTTATAAATACATACATATCATACATAAAAAATACCCAGACCTGAGACAAATATCTGCAGAACATGCAAACATTTGTCCCGCGGCGGGAATCGAACCCGCAATCTTCTGCGTCTCAGGCAGACCTTCGCCCACAACGCCACAGAGGCCGCCGATGTATAGATTGATACCACTCATTGATCACCACATTCATACAAGAAAAAGTTAAAGGATCTTAGTGTAAGCAATATTAAGGTAACACAATAGGCTTGATGCCTGAAAAATTCTAATTAGCCCGTCATTTACATCATCAAAAAATATTGGACACGTATTTTTTCTTTTGTCAAAATGACAAAGATATAGTGCGTTGAAGTTCCGCGTGACGTCACGGGTAAGTACACTTTTTACATACAAGAGACGTCACGAGCCCTCACCGCCGAACTTTGACGCTCTATAACTCTGTCGATTTCCATTGATTTTAAAATTTAAAAAATACATGTCTAATATTTTTTGATAATCTCATTGACGGACTAATTAGAATTATTATTTTTCTACCCAGGTATCATCCCCATTAGCCTTATCGCTGATAGGCATAAGGACGCCTCGTATAGTATCTGTTTTGCACCTAACAACCCAAGTTCGTATGCCCAAAGACAAACTAACCTGTCAACTCTATTACTTCCAGCTGTTCCCTAAATCAAGTGTCACTGATATTGATCGCTCCAATACCCAATTTCATAACCCGACCCTCCATAAGGGGTAAGAAAATTAATCATCTTTTATTCATGCAACAGAGATTTTGCTAGCCTTGATCCCAAATAGATATTTGTCATTGAATCATGTTTGTAGGTCAAGTCGAAAGGTTGATTGCATTCTGTTGGTCGTTTTACATCATTTTACATAGTAATTTTATGTTTAGCTATAGAACCCGCTTACAAGGATACCTCGAGCTGAGGTCAGGGTGCAATGGCACTCATTAGGGAAGGTCTATGTCCAGCAGTGGGCTGATAGGCTATGATGTTAATGATGGTGATGGTGATGATGAACCTGCCTACAAATACCGTTTGCGAGGTTTCTTTCCCATCTGTCAAAGTAGATTTAAAGATTGACAGATGAGATTATGCCAAATATCCCAAGTAGATTTACTGCCGGTTCCTATAATATACCGTTACCGATGACGCTTCGTTTACCTTTGACAAAACTGTCAAATTTACGACGCCTCGTTCTTAATTTTTGACAGTTTTTCAGGGGAAAACGAAGCGTTATCGGTAACGGTATATTATAGAAACCGGCCATAAATGAATTAGATCCACTACTTTAATAGGGAATTGCTTTTGCCAAACGAATATCTTTCTGTCAAATTTTATTTTTTATTTTTATGACATTATATATTTTAATTGTAATTCTTATTTAATATAGTGGACATGAATTTAAATTATTGTATTTTTTATAACTAATTATTTGATAACTTTGTGTACCTGCTTTAAATCTAAATTTTGCATGCTTTAAAGCTGTTCATAGCTGACCTTTGTTAAATCTATATTGTACTGTCATCTTTTTTTACCCATGTTACGCAAAATAAAGTAAATTAATTGAATTGAATTTTTTTGTTCATCTAGTCCATAGTAAAGCAACAATTGCCTATATCAGTGCACTGCTGGACAGAATAAGAAGGAAGATTTATCCCCACGCTGGGCGTGCGGGTCGGGTATTGTAGGGCACAGCTTCGTACCGTAAGGCATCTTAAAATTTTGGCCAATGTCATAATATAACGCGTTGTCATTGGCCAAAATTTTACGAAATTATACGAATATTCGTGTCTCAGGTAATTTTTTTTTTTAATAAATTATGCGGGACGTAATCACACAGCATCACGTAGCCCCAAACTAAGCAGAGCTTGTATTATGGGAACCACATGATTGATATACTACACATATAATTATTTTTTTGTAAATACGTACATATCATACATAGAAAACACCCAGACCCGAGACAAATATCTACAGAACATGCAAACATTTGTCCCGCAGCGGGAATCGAACCCGCAACCTTCTGCGTCTCAGGCGGATTTTCGCCCACTGTGCCACAGAGGCCGTCAATTCAGTGAATTCAAATGAAACAATGATATATATTCAATTGTATTGTCATCAGAACTAAAGGTGTGTGCCAAATATCAGATCAATCTGTCAACAGTAAAGGGGTTGAACTTTTAACTACTAAATTTGACGCAAAAATAAAGAGGGCAAGCTAAAAAAGAAAACAAACAATACCTCTTGCCTTCATACAAATCTACGCAGCGAGCAGGTAAAAAGTTCTCCCGAAACGTGCACTTGGCACCCAGATCAACTCAACACAAACTGTACAGTAAACATTAAAATCAAGTTACTACCCAACACAAACAAAGCTAACCTTCAAAGTAGGAATTCACTTACAATCCAAACAGGCTTGTGCAAACATCCAATAAACGTGTTCCAATCAAACCCGTCCATCAGTTCCAACGATAAATTGTAGACTGTCTGCACAAGCAGATAAGCTTGTGAATAACCTGCTAATGTTCTATGAATGTTTGCGACTGTCTATATTGACTGGTTGTGATTCTGACTGATTTGCTAAAAGGGTAGCATGGGTCGGTTCTACATAATATATCTATCAATACGTTCGCACTGATACTATAAATGCTAAAATTAGAGTGTGCGAATGTATTATGTACGTTCGCTGAACCGGTTTGAAACGTACCTAAATCTGTTGAATGTGGGTAATTGAACATGAACAATGGTGTTTATAGATTTCAGTAATTTAACAATAGAGCAAAAAGTATTGGAAATACAAAAATGCTTAAGTTAGGGTGTATTTATTATGTGTGTTCGGTGAACCGGTTTGATGAAATTCAGTACGTTAAGCTGTGGGCAATTTAACTTAGGGCTTATTTCGATAATACAATATTAGGATAAAAAGTTGAATATTTTTTTTTGGGTGTAACTTTACCCGAGCAAAGCTGAGCGTGAACAACTAATGCTAATACATAATTTCAAACTTAAAATGATCTATTGAATACACTGATAATGTTATCAGTGTATTGTCATGTGTATTTTGGATAATACAATAATAGGGTAAAAATTTTATAGATTTTTTTGTTGTAACTTTACCTGAGCGAAGCGAACGTGAACAACTAATACATAATTTCATACACAAAATGATCGATTGAATACACTGATAATATGACTGATAAATTACTTTAAAAATAGTATCAGTCTTAGCCGTGGCTGCCCTACATCACTATCTACACTTGCTGCACCAAGATTTGCTAATCGCAAACAAAGGCGTGTTGTCGCCTTAGACGCGCAGGCAAGCCATGGAGCCTGCGGTGTCCGCGTGGGCGCAACAAGCTTATTACTCTGTGTTGAAGTATACTTATGTGCCGTTGAAAAAAACTAAATGACTATTTATGAATAAGTCTTAAATAAGTACCTAACACATGTTGTACCGACCCTGGAGTAGACCCAGAGTGCGAAAAGGGCAAATTAATGGTGAATCATGATAAAAATATTCCATATATTATTGACTCAAATAATTTACATTTTGGATTTTTGACGGAAAGACATTATGAATTGAAATGAATTTTATTTGCGTGAAGTGTGGTGCAATAAATATGTAATATTTTAAATTCGGTCTGACACATTTCATTGTAGACCGACATGCAAACAGTACATACATAAAGAACAATCGTTAAATTAAACTATAGAGAATAATAATAATAATATAAGTCATGCTGCAATTAAACCAATGTGAAAAAAATCATAAAACTAAAAAAAAAAGTTATTAAAACATTTCTTTAATACTATACAAACACTTCTCGGTGAGCACTCATAAAGTTTTTTCTTTAACTTCTTCATTGGAAACTCTGATTACTTTTGGTAAGCGATTAAATATTTTGATAGTCATAAAATAACATTTATTTATATTCAGTGACTAGAGAACTAACTATCGGAAAGACCAATACCATATTAAATTGAGGACGTTTTGCTTTTATATTACATTCGATGTGCACTCAAGAACATTTAGCTTCCAAAAGCTCCTGATCTGTAATGATAATTTAATAAAGTAAAAGGATAAGTAGGTACCCACACTTTTATATAAAATTACGTATTTTAGTTCAATACAACGCCATCTAACCAGTCCTAGGCTATGCATAATTTGGGCTGTAAGTAAAAATTTGTGTTTGAATCATTTCGATTAGATGCAAAGGGTTAATTTATTTATATGATATTTTGTTTTCAATTCTACATTGTAATTTTTTTTTGAGAACAATACTTTTCATTTATTTTCCCTAAGTACTTTATTAGATACTTTGTTTTCAATTCTACATTGTAACATTCTATAAGAACAAAACTTTTTTTTTTACTTTCCCAAAGTACTTTATTAGTATAACTTCATTTGCCTCTAAATCTAGTTTAATAGTTATTGCGTCTATCTAACTTTCTCTGTTATCTTTTTATTGTTCTAAGGTGTTTAGTCTTTATTACTTTGAACCTTTGTGACCTGTGGACTTAACCTCAGTGTGAGTGTCAAGGTAAAAATTTACTAAAAAATAAGTCGACCGTTGGTTTAATCAATGGCTTTTTATTACAGTTTTCCCATTATTACATACATTGTGCATAATAATATGAGGGATATTTGTATGATAAAAAGGTCTTTCATCTAGTCTTCAGTCGGGTCCTGTTCTGCTATAGCAATGGCGACAAAAAAACAATCAAAAAACAATTTTCTTCAACCGAAATTTCCTTAGAGAAAATTTCAGGAAAATCATCTTACATGAGTACATGATCATGAATCATTACAGAGAGTGGTCATTCAAAACTATAAAAGACCCAATGTCCTAAACATATAATAATACTTCGTAGTAACAAGTATTTATAAAAAATCTCAACTTCATAGACTAAGGAAGATCTTAGCGTTCCACTCCAATTAAAAAAAAATCCTATAATAACATTACTATCATGAAATAAAATATTTTACTGAAATCCCACCCGTCAAAGACCAATGTCATTGACGTCTCTTGGGCATAGTTGTGCGTATGTTGATTTTCGAATCAATGTTGTTTTTTACTCGAGCATTTTTTCTCTCTTAAAACAGGCATTTTCGTATCAAAATCGGAATATTAGAACCCAAGATATATCTTTAACATTCGTACAAATATGCCCAAGAGAGGTCTATGACATTGGTTTTTGAGGGATGGCATTTCATCCAACCGTTTAATAAGAGGTATAAAGTAATTTAATTGTTACCATTTTTAATCTTGAAAAACGGTTTTGTTGTTGGTTGGTTTTGGTATGATTGTGGAAATATTGGTAGCAATAGTACTATAGTGGTCTCTTTTTATTTAAATAATTACTCTCTTCACACATACCACATACTTACTTTAAATGGACTGACAACAAAACAACAACGATAAAGTAGGCACTGACATCTGCTCGATAAGTTCCCACGAACAACCTCCGGTAGTGTGAAACCGCCCTCAATGCGGGTTAGTTGATCCCACACATGATAAAGGATAATCCCGATTATTCACCAAAGCCAGAAGAACTCGCGTAAATAGCTACCATTAGCATTCCACGAAACGGGCAGATAATCTGACACCGATTGTTATATGAAAGCAGAGTCAATTCTATGTACGAGATTTAGCGATGTACGTGACAGTTGCCAGTATAAGAATTTTGTCTATTTTCCCATAATAATATCTTCTAATACCGTATGCTCTGCGTTTTGAAATATGGAAGGATTATTCCCCATTTTTTTACTACTACTTGGAGATAGATGGAAAAACGAAATGTGTACCTAAGTTACTTTATTTTTGTTGAAGTATAACAAAATATTGGTCTCATCCTACTTAAAAAGTAATACAGAATCATAGTTCACGCACAATATGAACGTACACTATGTTGCACTGCATCAATTTAATTGAGACGTGAATGCACCTCTAAACTGAAACACAGCAATGCTGCTCCACGGCATAAATAAGCATGTTGGTAATACTGGAGACTCCTTCAAGACCATCTGCTTTGATAGGCAATGCACGAAGATACACCTGTGGGGTGATCGGCTAACTCTGTTACAAACAGAAATGATTTGTTGTGTTTGTTTTGACAAACTGTGACAGTTTGTCAATTGAAGCTCGTTGAATTTCGACGGATGAAATGTCAAAGTTTTTAAAACAGGATTGGTATCAATCATTTCTATTTGCAACAGAGTTAGCCGATCACCCCACTGTTCTCAAAACCAAACTGCAATTTGGTAAAATCTCCTGAACAGCAAAAGGCCTTTTTTATTAACTAAAAAAAGGCAAATAATACAATTTACGGAAATTACAAAATATCAGAAAACAGTGCTTCCGTGATTTGGAATTAAATAGTATTAAGATTCCTTTCAAAATAAGAGGAACTTTTCGCTACGGCATGCCACTGAATTTTCCAAAAGCAGTTTAAATAAATAGTAAAAATATAATATCATCTAGATAAATTACTACAAGCTATTGGAAAACTATTGCAATACCATCAGCGCGTCTGTGCTATTTAGATCGAAATCTCCTTTTTCAGTTTAATTTAGAAGAGTATCTCTTCAAAGGGCTCGGTCGTTTTATTTGAGACGAAAATACTCTTATAAGATTCTCTCTCGCCTTAAGTTCTGAATCGATAAATCTTCAATGCTCTCAAACGTAGTTTTTGTTTTTGTTTAGGTATTTACTAGATAGTAAACATTTCAATTTGATATATTTCTGGATAATTACACATCATAGCGACTTTTTTTCCCTATATGGACATCTTTAGATTGTATAAGCAGTATCCGCATAAGTTGTACGATATAATTGAAAAAGCCATGCTTCTAGTGCTTCATCACGATAAACTTTTCAATAGCCAAGCATCTGAACCAAATTCGAACTTACCTCCAAAGCATTAAAGTCCAATTCATTTAAAGAGGGGAATGATTAACGGAGAGAACTATCGTTTTCCGATACGATGAAAATTTGAACAAACTTGAACGCTTTCCCCATTGAATCCCAGTTCCTTTTGTTTTCAACCTTTTCGTTTTATCGCAGGGCATGCAACGATGAACTTTCTTTACGGATTGTTTTATTAATTTATCTGTACTTCTAATGATTGAGTTTTCAAATTTTCTAATGATAAAAATTATTTAAATGAACGAAATAACCAAATGAACGAAATTAACCTAATAAACAAAATGGACGAAATTAACGAAATGAACAAAATTAACGAGATGAACGAAACGGAATAAATGAAGTTATACGTATTCTCGTTCAATTGGCTGGCGTGCAAAAAGTGAGTTAGTTTTCCCAAATGTGATATTTTGTGAAAAGAAACTGTCATGAATTGCAGTGTAGGTTATTTTTATAAACACATAAATTAATATCCGCCATAAATACCGTGCGTTTACCTACACCGAATCCCCTTACATCTTTATCACCTTTAACAGGTGTTATAGTGTTTTTATGATAAGTCCTATTATATATTTTTGGGTAATAAATCAATTCAATACAATACACGTCAATTATAGCCCAAGAACTCCTAATTAGTATTGTTCTGTAAAGCGACTATATATTATTGTTGTAATGATATTATTGCTGAACCTTTGAATTGTTTTTTTCTAGGCCGTGAAGGTTTGCTATTTTGCATAACTACATTCAGTAATTTTATATCTTTAAAAATGTTGAATAGTGCGAGCGAGAGGGAGGGTTTGACATGTATCGTCGCCTTAAGAAACTACATGATTTTCTTGGTCTCTGCATTAGTTTTTTTAAGTTAAGTTAATATTAAACTTGTAAGTTATACAAGCCTTGCCTATTTTATTATTTTCAACTAACTCATTATAACGTTTAGGCTTCTAGCTATTCAATATAAAATAATTCAACCAGATTTGATAAAAAACTATGAAACAAAAATACGACTTCGTGCCCGAATTTAAAGTTACAAATCAAATGTCTGCACGATCGGAGCTATTCCTAAATGTTCCCAATGCTGCAATAATGGAATTCCTGGGTGGACCATTCTGTAGGCGGTTGGCCCAAAGCCACTTCCGTCAGGGTGCATAGGAACCAGGTGGCGTGGAAACCATCAGTTCGATATTGAGCAAACATCTCTGAGGCGCTACAAAAACGGGGGAGTCTCAGCAGCATCCTAAAAGTATTATTATACTGAACACGTAGGGCCTCCAACGATTTTTTGGTATCGTTAACCCATAGATTAGCCGTGTACAGGCTCTGACAGTAAGCTTTAAATAGTGTAATTTTCACTTCGTCAGAGCAACGAGCAAATCTACGGGTCAACATGTAACCTCGAACCGCCAAAGCCCTACGTTCCCTTTCTATGTCTACATTATCTTTAAGATCGTCGGTAAGAAAATGACCTAGGTATTTAAATTGAGTGACTCGTTTGATGTTGGCACCGTTAAGTGTTAAGTCGCGCGTGTTCTCAGGTGTCTTACCGGTTTTGGTACATTTTTCCGCGTTTGTGGCTCTAGAGTGTAATATCTAGATGATTTGACATTCTAATTTTAAAGAGATCGGATTGAGTTTTCAAACGTGTCAAAAAAAATAGTAGATTGTTTTACAAGGGACTAAACCATCCCATTATATACGAGGTTGTTATACTCCCGAGCTTAGCGAGGGAGGATGACAAGACCGAGTTATAATGGGTGGTTTTGGCCCGAGTAAAACACTCTACTTTTCACTTCGATTGCGAGAAAATAAAACAATTCCAAATTAGTCAATTTTCAGAAATTTTATTAAAAATTAAATGTGCAGTTAGAGCAATTTTGAATGTTTAGTGATATGTTTTTCCCGGGCAATTTTATTTCGGTTCTCTGTGATTGGGATGTGATAATATTTTGAGTTGATTGTTGTGGAGTAAAAGTTGGAGAGACTCGAATCATGCTTGAGTTTCCTGCATTATTAAGATCTGAGTGCGGCTTCAGCTGAGTTGACATATTCATCCAATCCCGCGATGTAGATGCTTGGGGTTCTGTAATGTTTGGTAGAATATTGATTCCTTCCATAATCCGCTGCGTGACGTGATACTTGTTTTGTATAGAGTCCTCTATATAACCTTCAGCCACTTGATCGGACCTCCATCCACCGTGGCGTTTTAATGTCGTTATATTCGCACCAGAGTCCGCCAACAGAGTCGCGGATGTTCTGCGGAAACAATGGCCCGTGTAGAGTTCCGGATTTGGTAAATTTAGATAAGTGGCAATATCTTTAGGCATGTTACCAAATTTATTTTTGCCTATGACTTGCCTTGTGCATTTACCATTTTGATAATTTAGAAAAAATCTTCTCGTTGAAACATTAGTGGGACGTAACTCCTGATAGGCTTTAACTATATTAAGGTATTCTCCACTGATGACAAATTTACGCTCTTTGTTTGTTTTCGTGTTCGGCAGACTCACAGCTTGTAGGTTTGTATCCGTTTCTACGTCTTCTAGCGTTATATTGGCAAGCTCTATTCCTCTGCATGCACCGCTGATTCCATAAATTAAAGCAACCTGTTGAACAAAAAAATAAGTGTGTTAATAATCGTAATAACTTAAGTACATAATTTAGGTATGTAGGTAGGTATCTATTTATTTAGTTTGAGTAGAGTACATAAGTAGGTTACCTTTGTTGCCAAGTATTGTTTATTTGGAGCGTTATTTAAAAATGTTTCGATTTCTTGTGTCGTCAAGACTTTAGATTTTTTTGCCTTGTATCCAGTGGACAATTTCTTCAGTAAAGCCGTTAAATTTACATATTTTTTAATATCGACGTCGTGTCTCGTTTTTAAGGTCATTCTTAACATTGAATATGTGCTCCAAAGAGTCGACGATTTGAATTTTTTCGATAATTCATCAAAATAAGTGAGAAAAACCCCTTCTGTAAAAGAATCCACACGTTTCTCAACACTCCATTTCATAAAATTTTCGTAACTCTTTAAATATATTTCACGTGATTTTGTCGGCAACAGATTCATAATTATTTCTTTGCCCTTTTCTTCCATTTGCATATTAGCATCTTCACTATCACTTGATGACATTTTTCACGTTCACAATTTGAAAGTTAAAGTCAGGAAGTTAAACGTAAAAGTTTGTGATTTGGAATGAAGAAAATTCTAGAGATTTAGCGCCAATACCATCTTTTTTTTTTAAATCTCTATACCTTCAATAACCCTCAACGAAACAGTTCGCATTCTACCGTGAAGGGAAGAATCAACCTTCATAAAACATCACCAAGACGGTTCTATTTTCAAAAAAAAAGATTGACGGAGCACCAAGAAGTCGAGTTTTTATATAAGAGAACGAATGCTTTGTACGGGCTGATGATTTTAGACAAAAATTAAAAAGAAAAAATACTTTTTAGCCCTAGGTATTAAACTCGAGTTTTAGGCCCGCTAAGCTACACTATTATGATACACTTTTTGAGCAAGAGAAGTGAAAAATAATTTTTCGCCCGCTTCAACGATGACTTCAGAACAAACATTATTATTTTTTAAATAGAAATTGAAAAATTTAAATTGTAAATTGAAATTTAAGGGTGACACTTGCAAGCCGATAGCCGCTTTATTGGATCACTAAAATTCCATTGATTGCACGGCCGGGCTTCGAACCGAAACCTCGTATTTGGAAGTCGGGATACATCCCGCGCATCCTACTAGGTCACCACCGGCCAATATGGCCAATGTTACCGTGGTTGTAGTGATGTAATGGTGTAGGTGATGTATTCACTATGTGGGGAGCATTTTAGGGGGATGTGAGAGATAAGAGGAAATTTATTTATTTATTTTATATCATAAATGCTGTCTCTGTGCAAATTTACCAAGGCCTGCGCAGGAGGAAAAAAAGGTTTTTTTATAACCACTCGGAAATTCCGTAGCTAAACCAATACAGATATATGGTAGGTTATTATGTTATTTTAAACCACCCGGAAAACCTTCCAGCTGCAAAACCGACACAGACAGCAAGTTGGTTATTATTGTTTTTTTCAAACCACCCGGAAAACCTTCCAGCAGTAAAACCGATACAGATAGACAGTAGGTTATTAGGTTTTTGCTGTGCAATCAGTATTATTGCTGTGTAATCAGTAATTTTAATATGAATTTCTTGATTTGTGTTTAAATTTTACCCATAGAAAAATTGAATACATAATATGTAAAGTGAGCTACATACAATATACATCACCACTAGGATAGTTATGTAGCGCCGGTTAGTTTCAAATATCATAAAATCAAATAAATATAAAGCTTTCTATAAAAACTACTTTTATAAAAAGCACCGGAAACAAAGTGTCAATACCCGCGTATAAAAACGGATGTACGGAGAGCCATGGCTGAATGGGCTGGCACGGACGAATACACCTTTATTCCTTTGTGGACAATTCAATGAAATCTCATCATCATCAGCCTGAATACTCTTGGTAGCTTGTCTTCTGCTTCTTTGATAACCTCCACGCTTGGAAGTTATGGGCAGTAGTGGGTGGATGATCTTGCTTATCTCCTGAATCTTATTCGTGATATTGATTTATGAGGTCCGAGGGTTCCAAAGGGATGCCTATTTCCTCAACCTAATTCAGTGATATTGATTTGTGAGGTGCAAGGGATCCAACCTCATTTCAGGAATCTTAGTCCATGCCTGTACTACTGTTAAATTACAAAAGGGACTCTGGCGGCCAGCTGATTGCGACATAGCGCAGCAAAACCAACACATCTAAATTCTCTGATAGCCGACGGGCTGCAGTATCTGTGGTGCAAGAAGCTGTGCCTTATGATCTCTAACCCATCTATCGTCGTCGTATGTCGTATAGAGCCATTATATCCAGCAGTAACTTAATAGATTGATGATGTGCAAATATATGTTCTTGATGTTGATACAGCGGTTCAGCATCGCTTCTGGTATTGTAGTTATTCATTTGCACTTAACACTCCGACCAGATGGAGTATCGATCTGCGAAAGGCTGCTAGTAGAAGCTGGATGCGTCGAACTGAGGACAGGGTAATGGCGTTCATTAGGGTAGGCCTATGTCTAGCATTAGACTGCTATAGGCTGATAATGATAACGATGATTGGCATTTCATCAGAAGACCCATCTGCTCATCACGGGAATGAAACCCTACCCTACAAAATAGGGCATTGAAATGATTCAGTCCG
Source organism: Horisme vitalbata (assembly GCA_951804965.1). NCBI lineage: Eukaryota > Metazoa > Arthropoda > Insecta > Lepidoptera > Geometridae > Horisme > Horisme vitalbata. The sequence goes on from OX638100.1 coordinate 14,665,049, forward strand.
TAGGCTCGTCGCATCTGTGGGTCCAGTTACCACGCACCGTTTCACATTTGGCCTATTTGAGTCGATAGTACCGAGCGCAATGCGGATGCGAGATAATGGTCTAAAGTCGGCTCCAAGCCAGCAATTCCTCAATTCACAAAAGTATTTTTAACTGTTTTGTGAACTTTACGTGTTACGTATGTGGTTTCAAGCGAGTTCTTACTTTTCTATAGCTGAAAGGTGAGTTGAAAAAGCTCTTTTGTTCGTTTTTACCAGATAAATGGTGGGTTTTAGTAAGAATAAAATATAATCGCCGTGCAGTAGATAGGTAGGTATAGATTTAAAATTATTTTGCATTATACTGATACAGAAATAAATTTTCACGGAAATTTGAATAGAGATCATTATGCTATCTTTATATGCCGGCTTGGTTAAATTTAATTTTACGTAACACGTAAAATCAATTCACATGCCATAGTTTTCCGCAAATAGAAAGAGGCATGTCCTGTTTTTGGATCATATTCGTCACCAGATATTTAGTTATGGTCCACTCTTTCGTTGTTTATGCGAAGCGACGCCCCGCTACCGCCACGCTCCCATCCTGCTCTCCACAGTTTTCCCTTCACATCTACGATTCCACTAAAACAACACACCAACAATTTACCACTAATCTGTTTAAAACTAGCTGCAATTACAATAATGGCTGGAACAACCCTGACCTGTTTCAGTACACGGTAACTTATAATGCAGCTCGGAACTCTAACAAGTTTATAAAATAATTTTGCTTCCTTATAAAGTAGTGTTTTGTATTCAGTTCGCACGCGGTGTACCTTACTGAACTTTGGGTGTAGTCTTGTTTCAAACATAAATATTAAAATTTATAGCCAAGAAGGAAATTTGGAAGAGAAAAAACCTTGAAAACTTTGCTAAGTGGGTCATCGATTTCGTATCCTAGTTAGATACTTTGGATAAAGACAGTTGTTAGACAAGATTTGAGAATGGTTTTCAGAGAAGCACATAAAATATTCAAAATTTTTGTCGTTTTAAATTCAATAAAAAAAATTACTAACCACATAAACACATGTTTAAAATACTAATGCAGATGTTTATTTTGAAGCAAAGAGCTCAACCTGTTTTCTGTAATTTCTTCAACTTTAGTTCATAAAATGTAATATTCTTTATATGCTTTAAGTAGGTGAGCCCAACCAAATGAATATTGAAAAAACGTGTGAAAAACAAAATTATGAGAAAGTACTCTTTTTACGAGGCGAAAATTCACGAACTCAAAAAACCTTCGCGACTATGAAATATTTCTTTTTGTGCTTACGCTTTTACACAAGATCAAATCTGACGATGTTTACGTAGACCAACAAAAGTTTCACGTATCGCTTTGATAGAGAAGTTTTTGATGAAAGTTATGATCGCTGTTTGTGCTAATGTGGTTTATATCTTTTGACAAAAGTTCGCATTTTGTTTCTCTATCTGTCGAGTAATTAGTCAATAGTTCATCCTATGAACTTAGTGCGCATACCAGACGTGCCTTCGCAGTTCGCACCTTCTACGAAGGGTGCTTAGATGTAGACCCCACATAAATGCTTATGAAAACAATAAGTACATATTTATTTGATATAGTACGCCTCTGTTATTCCTGAATTCAGAAAAAACTAGCTGCGAGATTCATATATCAGAAGTAAAGTGAAAAGGCATAATATTTCCAGACATAACAGTCACAGAGTTGAAACTGCACAAGCTTTTTGACAGGTTTTACTTGAACCGTCCAAATGTCTTCGTGGATTCAAGAAATAAATGACTTGACTAGTAGGTACATTATATTTTTACATTATCTTATTCATAATAAAAATGGTGATGTTACATGAATTTACTATTATTTATATGTAATATTTTAGTGAAATCACTCACATGGAACCTAAATTGGAAAACATTCAGATATAATCTTTTTTTATATACTGTACGGTAAGTTATATTTTCATCCCGACGATTCAGATTCCAGTAAAATTGTAATTTGTAGCGCCGCCTCTATGTACCGCATAAACAAAAATAAAATGTTTATATGCCCTATGCTGTCTTTCTTCTTGATTTTTTTGAGTGGAGCTTATAAAGTGCTGTGATTCTTCAAATTCCTTGAGTCTTTTCTGTTTTTATCCTATATCAACACCGTTGGAGGAAAAATATAATGATTTTATCTTCATTTATTTATGGAATTCGTTACTTTGAAAAATATTTTTGAATCCTTTGAGAGAAAAATGTAAAATAAAGTTATGCAGACAAAAACTTTGATGAAAAGTAACTTCCTGCAGCTTCTTTAATGTTTCGTTTCATTTGCTTGATGTCTAAAGTAACAAGCAAATTCAATTAATTAAATTATCTTTTATACTTATAAACGCTACTCAAAGTGAACCACTGGATAGCTCCTCACTCCTCATTATCCAACGGTTAGAGATGTCAATAGCATTATTCATATTTGGTCAGATTTCCATAAGTAAAGCCTATAATGTACCTAGGAATTTGAATTTTATCTTAAGTTACTAAAGAAGAATGTATAGCACAGATTTTTTCCAAGCAGACGCTCTATAATTCATAATTTCTATGCATTAATTTAACTATTGGTAATGTCATATATGACGTTTAACACAAAACTCTACGTACACCCCAGCTGCAGCAGATGACGTCATTACACGATCACCCTATTCCGCTATGAGCAGCATTTTAAAGGAAATCAATTAAACGATCCAATCAAACGCAATCGATTCGCCGAATTTGCCCGTTCAATTTGCAGTTTCCAAATAGAATTATTTTTGTTTAAATCGCGCTAAACTGCGCCACTTTAGCAGTAGCAAGGATTTCGTTTTCCAACTTTATTTCGACTTTAATGGTAACAAATGAGGACTTCCTGGAATCGATGGTCTTGGACAATTGAAAAGCTGGGATTGTTACCGTAAAATGAAATTGAAAATACTTTTTATTACTTATCAATTGGTTTCCAACGGGGAACTTGTCAAACTTTACTAAATAACTCATAATTAAACATTTTACACAATACCTATTACTAAACTAAAATAACCTAACAAAACTCTAGACCGTCACCATACGGTAGACTGCCCAGAATTCTGGCTGCATTGCCAAGTTGGATAACAAGGCTGATCCGTTGGCCGATATAGAAACCAGCATACCGATTACGCGTTGTTATTAATTTGTCCAATTAGGAGATATTCTAGAATCAATTGCGTAAAGGTATAAAGTTTGTAGCCGATCTCAGGCCGCGTCATGACGCGACTACATGTCGCGGCGTGATGTCACTGCAGTCAAATCCGATTCCAACTGGGATCCCAGTTGGTTACTTCTGATATACGGTCAGGTAACAGAGTATGTTCTGACGTTCGGCCCGTAGCGGCAGACGACGCGACGAGGCGACCGACGCGGCGATGACGTATCGCTAGCCACGGAAGGTATTTCATAGAAATACTTATAAACCAGTAGTGTCGCAGCGACATGACGCCTGCTGCTGTCGTCTGCAGTCGGCTATGAACTTGTACCTTAAATTGAAAACCTGAATCAAACACAACGCATCACAAACGTCCACAAAAAGTGTTCTTTTGAAGCGAAAACGAAAAGCATTTATTGTTCATTTACCTCCACCATGTTACACTTGATTTCGTCAGAAGTTAAGTAAGTAGGTTACATAATGCATTTCAATTAAAATAATAAGAAAAACAGACAAGAACATTTTGAATTAGAACTATCGTAACACGTCAAATGAATAAAATAAAACACTGCTTAAAATCTATATTTATCTCTCTTCCTGGCTATATAGAATATCTCACATGTGGATGGGCTCATTGGGCTGATTTCGGAGTGTGGGACGTTCGACTGCAAGATGGGCAGATGACATTGTCAAAGTCTCGGCCGCCTCCTCCCTCAACGTGGTGGATGGCACAAGTTGAGGGAGGCCTATACCCAGCAGTGGGTGAAATCAGGCTGTGAATAATGATGATGATGGGCTCAGCTTTCTTATTTATCTTCTATTTTACTCTATCCTTAAAGCCTGCTTCAGAAACGTTACATGCCTTTATTTATCGGTGTTACTTAAGTTTTAAGTTTATCTTTGCGAGGTATAGAGACATGATATTTTCCAAAATTTTGTAAAATCTAAAAAGCAAAAAAAAGCATACTGCGATAATAAATAATTTAAGTCAAATACACAAAGCTTGCAAAAATAAAGATTTTCAACTCGATGCATTGGAGAACAAATTCTATCACCAGACTAGTCTGTTGTGCAAACAGTTCGACTCAATCTCAGCGATATTACTTCCTGTAATGAGTGGACTAGCTGAATGTTTGCACGTGTTGAACCCCAATAAAGTTTATTGAGGTTTGAAGTGAACAAGCGTTTCAACTTCAAGTTTTGGTTCCTCCAAGATTTGTGAGTTGATTGCAATCGTTCGAACAGTTAGGTTAGATTGTGCGTCGATCAGGAACTTTCCTTGCATTTATTTAAGCTGAAGAACTCTGAATAGGACCTCTTTTCCTTATATTATTTTGAACCAAAGAGGTTGTTTTTTCTTTTACTAAATATATGCTTTGAACTGAGTGGGAAGTTTACTTTGACATATCCCTTCAAAAGTACAGTTAATGCAAACTTTGTGGTATGAAAGCAGTATGTATGTACAGTAAATACCAAAGATTTAGTGTATAAAAGAAAAAAATCTAACCTCTTTGCAACATACTACTAATATTTGTTGTGATGCTATATTTTTTTTACAATAGCTTTACGGTAAAATATGTTTACGTGTAATACTCCTACCAAATAAATGATTATTGATTATTTATTAATTAGCATAAAAACATCCAGACCCGAGATAAGTAGATATTTGCGCAACAAACATTTGTTTCGCAGCGGGAATCGAACCTGCAACTGTACCTGTGTGTGTAACCTGTACTGTACCACAAAGAACTGCGCGACTTGTTAAGAAAATGTTTCCAATTTATTTCAACCAATGTTTTGGAAACCTCAAATACATTTTCCCGTTCCAAACTGTATCGATTTAAAATCTCTTTATAACATTTTCACGGTCCAAATACGTACGTGAAGCCACGACAGAACCACTTCGCGAATGTCAGCAGACGCCTGCGTGATCTGAATTTGTAGTGGGCGCTTTTAACTAGCGGCTTTAAACACTATGACTAAGGTATTAAGGTTCAAAGCTGGTAAAGAAAGGGGTGGTTATTGAATTCTGCGGTCTGTTTGATGGTACACGAGAAATTATAATTTGTATAGCTTGAAACTGTCAGGTCAAGGAAAGACGTGTACTTTTCCAATAAGCTTCGTACGTGGTTCTACACGGGCGTACAGTAAATGCTTTATGAGCATCATCGAGCATCGCTGAGCTCAATAACAACACCAGCCTATTCGTCTACTGCTGAACATATAGGTCTTCCCTATAACAAGAGCATGCTAGGTATACGGGTTGGGGATCACAGGGCACAGCTTCTCACACCACCGACGCTGCTGCCCGTTATTTAATAATAATATATAATAATAATGTGAACTTTATATCAGGCTACAATAGAATAAATACATATGGTGTTTTACTTATCCTACGGTCCATATAAATATATACCTTAGAGACTAAGATACATATTAATAAAACTATAATTAAAACACAAATTATTATTATTTGCCACGTAACATACACGCCGTGGGTCGCGTGGTGTCCATTATTCGTCCACGGAATCGTCGGAACACGACACCGTTCGGCTAAAGCTCCTCCTTCATGTAGGTAGACAGAAGTTCGGTCGGAACCCGCACCACAAAGGAGTTGAAGCTGGCTCTGTGGCGGGACTCCAACCGCTCGACCCTCAGGTTGTCCTTGGTCTTCGCGCGCTACATCCTCCGCCGGAGTAATGCACTCAAATCCAACATACCATTTCTAACATTGGTAGTTGTTTGTTTTCCAAGAGACCTTCACTGGTTTAGCGCCGCATTCGCACGGTTCAGGGCTCCGATGTGGTGAACATTTTGTTTAGCTGTGCCAGTGTTAGGCTGTGCTACGCCGCAGTCAGTCTGTCAGAGCCCCGTTAGTTAGTTAGCAGGATGAACCACGGGCAAGTGAGGTTGGCTTTGGTTTCAAAGATGAAAGTTAGATCCCCTTACTCTCTACCATTCGCTGAGCTAGGTTTTTGTGCACTTAACCACGTGTGTCGTTGTTCAAAATCGGGGTCTATACGTTAGATGCTCGATTGAACGCAATAACGTGGAGTATATACGCACGTGGGAAGGTTCTAGAGATAGACACAAATATACCCACGCTAATGTTTGTCTATAGAATTAAATCCGCGACCCCGCGACCACAAGACAGAAATCGACTGAGCAATAATAAAACAAAGAAAATAGATTGACCTAGCCCGCGTGGTGCCTGAATTAAAAAAATACTTTGTTTATCTTGGTCTGATCTTCACCATTATCAGATTTTTAAACCACCAAGCTTGCCTCCTCCGTCAAACAACGCAATCTTGGTCTACTTATTGTGCAAAAAGTCCAGTTTCCATTCTTCTCTGTTATCGCGTTATCTTTCTACTTTCTTTCAGTAGTTTCGCGTGAATGAGGTAGAATCATTTCCACCACAGACCACATAGATGTCTTGTTATTTTCACATTCACAAACTTCTTTTTAGTTTGAGAGCTTTATTCCTATAAGAATTACAATAATTACTTAAATGAGAACTTAAAACGAATAAAATTATTATAGCTAAATGCGTACAAGAGCGATAATTCTAATAAAACTATACAATAGGAAAATAAACTTATTAAAACACACACTTCCACATTTAGAACATTTATATTATATTAGTAGAATTATATTGAACTTTCTTTCGGGTTATTGAGCAACCAACTTTGACACTTTCATCCCCTTTATTAGTTTCAATAATAAATTAATTTTATAAGCGCCGAAGCCTCTGCAATATATAGCGGGCATTAAAACGCCTTTTGTAATTTATTACTGTAATATTACATCGTTCCTTTAATGTTTCTTATATTGATTGGGTAATTTGTATCGTTGCAGGTAAGGAATTTGGGATATTCGAAAATGGAAAATTACGCTTCATTTTTGGGTAAGTTTATTTTTTATGATTAAAATGAATTTGAGTGTGAAGATTTTCATCGATATACATTTCTGGAAAAAGTATGTGACTATGTGTGAGATGTTTCTTATATTTAATAGTATTAATTTGGAGCCCTCATTTAGTTAGTATTTTATAATAGTTTTTACCGATATATACTGTCTTTTTTGAGGTATAATTTTAGTGATTCGGTCATTTAAATAAATATTGCTGGCCAAATCCACATATAATGTAGCCCCAATAAGCAGAGCTGGTTTATCCAGATGACTGATATGCTACATATATACTTTAAGCTACTATATATGTGTCGGCCCCTGTTCCGAAGAAACTTCTATAGATGGGTGACGGTCCAGGACTGCTACACCTCAGCCCGTGGCTCCACGGGAACCCTTGGCAATTTCGCCAAAGCTACCTATGCTGGCATTGCCAAAACTTATACACCAGACTTATGGAAAGACATCCCTCTGAAAAAGTTTTCCTACTCTGAATTCAAAGCATAAACTGTTTTGATCTAAATAGAAAAAATTAAAATTATTGATTTAAAACGCTGTGAGCCTAATCTCCAGTTATCGAAATAAACAAAGCTATAGTGAATCTGACTTACTGACTGACTGACATACAATCAACGCACAGCCTAATCCGTAAAGCCTAGAGAATTGAAATTTAGAAGGTATTTTTTGCATAGTGCAGAGGCTCACAAAGGGAAATTTCATCCTCTTTGTGCATTGATGAAATTCCCCTTTGTGAGCCCTTATACTGGAGGTGCTGTACACTTACATGTGGATGAAATCGCGGGACGCCCCCTAGTCTTACATAATGTTATTTTTCATGTAATTATCGTTAACTTTTATACAGAATATCCGGAAAAAGCAGAAGCCATTGTTTTTTAGCTGCTTTCCTTTACTCGACATAACAGATTTTATAAAACGTGAAAGTCATTTTAAATTCATATTAAAGTAGCTATTTTCATTTTCAACTTAACAATATATTTTTAGTGATCTTTTTTTCTTTACATGACATTGCTGATCCAATTCAAAATGTCTAAACAGGTAATGATAGTTTACATGTTATATAACTAATTTGTGGTAAATAAATAATTTTGCACAATTGTTTTTCCATGCAATAGGGATGATGCTTGGGTAGAAAAAAATCTAATTAGTCCATCAGTTAGATCAACAAAATACCTTGGACACGTATTTTTTATTTATCAAATCAATAGAAATGTACTTAGCCGTGATGTCACGCGGAACTTCAACGTACTAATATTTGTAAAGAAAACATACGTGTCCAATATTTTTTGATAATGTACATGACAGACTAAATATAATTTTTCAGGCATCTAGCCTATTACTACTATGAGTAATACTTACGTATTCGAAAAAGTATTCATACTCGTAGACGTAAGATTTTGGCTAATTTTAATGACAAACATCGATATACAGACACAACGCTCTATTTTGAATATACGCTTTTTCTAACCTGCTGTGAAGTTAAGGCTACGTATGTGATGTTGGGTGGTAATATATGTTATGGCTTGTAACTTTATACCATCGCTACTTGTGTTCAAAAAGTGAATGAAATTGCTCGGGATCATTTTAACTCGGAAACATGGAAAGAAGACAAGCCTGACGAGTTAAAGGAACACCCAAATTGGGTTTTGAAGAGCACGTAACTTTTAATGCTCTCGTAAATTGTTTTTATGAACGAAACAATCCTTAAATAAATACTGTATTTATCAGGGTGAGTTTTAAAGCTTATCTAAGGTTATAAAGTGGGTTTACAGTGTTTAATTTCACTTCTATAGAATTTAGAGAAATTTCATTAGTTTGATTAACAATTCTCAGCCTTTTTATGATTTTTTATCTGCTAGGGTAATTCTCGTAAAAGCGTTGTCTCTAGTGTTAATGTCATTCTGCGTTAAGTACTTTAATTAATATTTTTAGTAAGTCCTAACCTTAAGCCAAATATAATATTTAAAACCTCCACAACGCTACTTTATTATTTTATTTAATATTTCATAATTCTCAGTTATTTCATATTCATTCGTTTATTGTAGTCTTAATGTTAGGTACAAAAAATGGAGGCTTAGTATAACACTATAACCCCAATTTTAGGCACAGCAATGGCATGGAGTAGGAGTCAGCCCGTTATATAATATTTTTTAAGTAGGTATATAAGTGAAATTATAGATCTAAATCAACTTGACTGTTAATTTCTGGAAGTTAAAGTGAGTCATAGAAAAAATCTTGTAAGCTTTAATTACATTTATTTATTAATATTTCTTTTAGGTGTCGTTCAAAAGTTTTGTCCTCTTCCTCGTCTTTTAGTTTGTCCAGAAGTTTATTATAAATGTGTAGAGCCCTTGTATTTGGGCCAGAACTGTGTCATTTTATCTGGTAGGTAGTGATGGTTTTTGGTGGTGTCATCTTTCTGCATTTATGAGTAAATTAATTATAATTTTAGTAACCTAAAGCCAAATATAATATTTGAATACCTCCAAAACGCTACTTAATTTTGTCGGGCGTCTCTTAATATATTTTTGAACACGACCCTTGCCCTAATTTCACATGAGGCTTAGATACCTATACATACCTGAGTATCACCAGCAAAGTAATTACTTGGACAGTTTTGCAGGGAATGCAAAGTTCCCGCCAAAATTAGTTAAAATTACACTCTCGTAGGGAACGAACAAAAATTTTACTCGGGGGACGCACAATTTTCAGAAACATTCATGTTTTATTGTTTAACTTTGCGATTGTTTTATTTATTTTTGTGCTGGGCAATTTGGAGGTGCTTTTGCTTTACTTTTGGAGCATACAATGAATTAATGTTTTTGAACTACGAGTGTTAATCTAGATTTTTTCTCGCCTCATTGTGCTAATATTGAGATTGAGACTGTTCCGGATTTGTTCTAAGCTCAAAAACAAACAAGAAAGTCGTCATAGCTCAGAGATTTAGCAAACTGAATTGGCAGTGAGTCTAGGTATAAATATCTACCGAAGAACTGACAACCGTTAGGGTAAATAAGTTCTTGAGTGGAGACCGCAGCTCGGCAAACATAGGGACGCTCTCCGACCAGGTGGAGTGACGATCTGCGAAAGGCTGCTGGTAGAAGCTGGGTGTGTCTAGGCGAGGACAGGGCGCAATGGAGCGAGCTCATTAGGGTTGGCCTGTATCGAGCAGTGGACTGCTATAATCCGATGATGATGAGGCTCAAAAAAATATTTTCTTTAAACCCGAACAACATACTAGAACTTCTCCTCAAGTCGTTACCAACGGGAAAGAGCTAGTGGCCAACTCTAACGTTGGCTACAAGTTGGCCACTAGAATGACGGGTGAGACACAGGTGGTGGACAGCTGACATTTAATAGACATGGAACATAGCTATGTAACTGTTTTATTAGATAAAGTTCCCTAACTTCTATGAAAAACAAAACCCTTAGGGATCACTCGCATGTCTATCTGTCAGTCTGTCTCTGACATTCTATCCCTAAAAGTTTGGTCTATCTTAATCAACCTTGGTCGAAGTTGGAAAATTAGACTGTTTTTTTATGTTGCCAACATTTGCAATGTACGACTTGACTTCATGATATTACAACAACCATGCCTTTTTCTACCATGTCTCGTTTTGAAGTTTGGTCATATAAGGTTCCACACCTGTTTCCCAAGTTCATACAGCATCGCCTCTGGAGTTATGCTAATGAACATCTCGAATCTTGAATTGAAGTAAATGCTTCAGTAAACATCAAACACTAGCCCCCTTACTTATAAACGCTACTTAAAGTTATTCAATGCTCAAAATTAGCCCTGTCACTGTTTGTCATTATCCAACGGATAGAGATGGCAATAGTTTAAGCATCGTTTATCTTTTGAAAGATGTTCATAAGTAAGGCCATTTCTATTTTAATTTTAGTATCATTTAGTATCATTTATTTATTTATAATAATACATTTTTAAACGACAAAAAATATTTTTATTAATTCATCATGATCATAAAAATCATCAGCCTAAACAGTCCACTGCTGAACATAGGCTTCGCATAATGATCGCCATTGCGCCCTGTCCTGAGTTTGACGCATCCAGCTTTTACTAACAGCCTTTCGCAGGTCGTCACTTCACCCTGCCATAGGGCATCCTACACTACGTTTGCCAAGCCACTCAAGAACTCATTTACTCCAACGGATCAATTTCTAGCAATGTTCAATGCAAATTCTTCTGGGAAAGCTCGCCCCATCGTCGACCTCATCCTTGCCTATGCAAGTCTCAAGGTCAAGAGCTGGCCCATAGTAAATTTAAAAAAAAATGTTCTTCTGCACAGCTTTTAGCAAAATACAGACGAAGTTGCTAATACTAGTGGAATGATTACATCGTTCTCGTATAAAAGTCGTATAACTAATCAGTTCGTGTCATCGGCTCGTGGCAATAACGAAAATGTGACGAGTCAAGGGTCACAATAGGGTTTGCTAAATGGACAGCCTCGGGTGTCTGACAAGCAAGATTTGATTAGCTTGCCCGAGTTTCACCAATTCGGTTATGTCATAGTGTCCACCGAAGTTTTGGACAATGTTGTTAGGTGTCCAGACTCACTTAGTCGTGATCAAAGAGCTTATCTGGTCTATAACGTAATAAATAACGGTTTTTTCGAAGGTTTTATATTTAAATAAAAAATGCTGGACACTATCACACGGCATCAAGTAGCTCCAAACTAAGCAGAGCTTGTATTATGGGAACCACATGACTTTTATACTACTTAAAATATAAGCCCAGCTGAGTTTCTTGCCAATTCTTCTTTATTTGGTCACGTTACGAATAGGTGTAATTAAAAAAAAATTACGATTCAAAGTGTACTGTAATATGCGTACTGAATAAAAAAAAATTTACTTTCACTTTCACTTTCACGTTCACTTGCACTTACATACTTTTTTGTAAATACATATAAAACACTCAGACCAAATAGATTCAGAGACAAATATCTGTAGATAGTGCAATCATTTGCCCCGCAGCGGGAATCGAACCCGTGACCTTCTGCGTCTCAAGCAGTTAAGTTTTATTCCAGCCTCCTCTCCTTCCTTCTTGGTATGAATTACTGGCCAACTCGGAGTCGAAGTTTTTAGGCCGCCCTAAGACCTCCGACATGGCTTAACGACGGAATAACCATCATCTTAAACATCCTTCAATACATTGATGTGATTAAAACTATATTAAGATCTTTGACTAGTTTCAAATAATGCGGGACGTAATCACACAGCATCATGTAACCCCAAACTAAGCAAAGCTTGTATTATGGTAACCACATGATTGATATACTACACATATATAATTATTTTGTAAACACATACATATCATACATAGAAAACACCCAGGCCCGAGACAAATATCTACAGAACATGCAAACATTTGTCCCGCAGTGGGAATCGAACCCGCAACCTTCTGTGTCTCAGGCGGACCTTCGCCCACTGCGCCATAGGGGCCGTCATTATAGCAGCAAATACCTTCAAATACAATTTATTTATTTTCCTAAAAAACACATGTTAAATGCTTACAATAAAATAGATCTAAATAAATAGCTCGATTATTGAATAAAAATTTTAAAAATGTACTTAGTTGTTTCGTGGCCAATGTTTAAGTGTACTGAATGTTTTCGAAACAGAAGATTTCATATTTACATTATTCACATTAACAAACCAAACCTCGATTGTAACGTATTATGTTACTTTAAAGTTTGTGCCTTCATATATGGGCTCCCTTTGAATCAGCGTTATTAAAATTCTGTCAGGATTTCATATTATAAAAGTTTTTCCATACTCAGCGATGCGCGAATTCGTGTAGGTAATTTTTTCTCTGTTGACCTGTGTTGTGTACTTATATTGGTATTTTTATTGCGTTCAGCACACGATATTTTTTTATATATTGGCTTGCGTTTGACTACAACTCGCCTGATGGTAAGCGAAGATGCAGTCTACGATGGAGCACGCTTGCCCAGAAGAAACCTGTTCACTCGTGCCTTGAAGACGCCCATGTTATAATTTTCGGGGAAACATACTTGGGGAGAGCATTCCACTCCTTGGCGGTGAGCATGATAAAGGTGGAAGAGAACCGCTTTGTGTGCATAGAAGGTATGTCTACCATATAGCGATGCCGCCGTACAGAACGCCTGCTTGTCCGATGGTGAAATGGAGCTGGTGGAATCAAGTTATACAGTTCCGCTGCACACTCTCCACATTATGTTCCACATTGAACCAAACTCTGATCAAATTAGCATTTTGACCAGAATTAGCAAGCTGAAGTGGCAGTGGGCTGGCCATATTTGCCGAAGAACCGACAACCGTTGGGGTAAACGAGTTCTTGAGTAGTGAGCGCGACTCGGCAAACGTAGTGTAGGACGCCCTCCGGCCATGTGGAGTGACGATTTGCCAAAGGCTGCTGGTTGAAGCTAGATGCGTCGAGCTCAGAACAGGGCGCAATGGCGCTCATTAGGGGAGGCATAGTTCCAGCATAGGCTGATGATGATAATGATTGTATTTTGAGTTCCAATTTTAGAGCAGCAAGATCTCATTAATAAATAAATAATAAAACAAATGATTAATTTAAAAACTAAAACCTAGAACTAATAAAATAATGACAAAACTTTTTATACATAAACATTCGACAAAACAAATCTTCTAAACGAATCGAATTCAAACCCAATTCATAATCTATAAAGGAAAATGAAGAGTTTCGTACTTGTCATGTCCCTGAAATATGGTTCTCATAAATCAAATAAATTGTTTCAATACTTGAAAACAGTTCACCGAAGGATCGATCATTCTTCGATGTGAAATGGTTAGGTAACTGCATTGCAGTTCAAGACTAGTAGATATTTATCGCATTTTGTGTCGATACAAATGTCGGGTTATTAAGATCCCACTTCGAAACGATATTAAAACTTTTGTATAATTGCGTATTTTATCGCCTTTTGTGCAATTTTCTATTTTTATAATTCCTAGTATTAACTTTTTTTATGGTACTTGAAGATATAACAAGCACAGGGCCCACCTGGTGTTGAATGGTAACCATAACCTATCACAGAGCATTGCATGATCGATGCAATGCCCTACGTCCATCAAGGCTTTGAGGCATGAAGATGATAAGCCTCTTGTGCCTGTAATTTCACCGGCACCCATGGTGAAATTAAAATATATATTTTATTCTCGCTATAAAGTTGAACGTTGAAAATTCTTTCTTTATTAGTCTTAAGTATTCCTGGTTAACTTACGGTAAAATCAAATTAAAAATATATTATGTTTTTTATTAATAATAAGTCGAACTAATTATAAGGTTGAAATGTGAAAGATATTTAATACCCTGTTGTCTTCGGTCGATATAGAATATTTACGAATACTAAATTCATCGTTTTTCTTTTATTATCCTTAAAATGAAACCTTAAAAATTTTTGCGTATTCTGAAAGTTTCAAATAAGCAAGAGTGTTTATATGTTTGGAGTTTTTTTTTAAACATATTTTTATACAAATTTTTCGTTATTATATTTTTATGGTACCTGAAGATGGAACAAGCACATGGCCCACCTGATGTTAAATAGTAACCATTACCAGTTATAAAGCATTGCATCGTGGGTCACGAATGCTTGAAACATGCCTTACAATGCATTAATTACTCTGCGTCCATCCACTAGATGCATGAAGTTGATAAACCTCTTGTCAACTTGTGGTTTCTGCTTCACATCAGATAAGATAAGATAAGATAATTTATTTATTGCTTAACATAGGTTTTAAATACAGGTCTTACTTAATAATAGTTGTTTCTCTATGTTACCAACTTAATGGGTGTACAATAATTTGTAGGTAAAATTTATTAAACATGCTCTAAATACAAAAAATACACATTCAATTTAAAAAATAACCAAGTCAAATTTAAATACTAGACATTAATTAATTATGTAACAACATTATAATACCTAATACGTTACTTTGTACGTTACCTATTAATCTAATAAATCATTTATAGAGTAAAGACATTTTTCTTTTAGCCATATCTTAAGACATTGATTCATTAGACATGGTGGTAGTACTTCCCTTTAGCCTTTAGTTTTTTATGTCTAGGCTTATTTTATGTGCTGTTAGTCTTCCAAAACATTTAATAAATTAAAAATACTTTGATTTTTTTCAGTTTTTACCTACCGTTGGCTGTGTCATAAACTCACAGCTCAAATGACCTCAGATAAGGACAAATGGCGGCAGTCGCCATCTTGAATTGTTATTGAATTTTATTTATCGTCGTTGCATTAGCTGTAGACATCATCGTAAAACGTTTTAATGGTTATTGTGATAAAAACTTTAAAGTGTGCAAGTATTTGGTTGTGGAATTGGAAAAGTTTATCGGGAAAAATTAATATTTCGATATTTCTTTAAATGTATAAACAATTATTTTCATTATATCCATATTTGTATTCATTAATCAATATAATAATGAGAATATAGTAGTAGATTTTAGTGAAAGTAAAAAAAAATGTAATCGGTTGAAATATTGTTTATTTTTTTTAAATTTTTGACTTCTTTATTCGTTGACCAACGACGATAGAACTAGCCATAGGGCATAAAGTCCCAAAGAATTATGACTAAAAGCATAGAAGAACCCTTAAAATTCATTTATTCATTCATGCTCTGAACCCTCATACGGCTGATCTCTACTTTCTTATGTCCAATATCATCAGTTAGAAAGGGATGCATACTTTTTTCAATGCGACTTCAAATGACTTCAAAAAGAAAATCGTACCAGGGCGCTCGAATAAAATGCTATGCAGTTTCACAGAAAAGGCATGACGACTGGGTCAAAAAATAATAATTCTAATTAGTACGTTAGTTAGATCAACAAAAAATACTGGACACGTATTTTTTTATTTTTCGAATCAATAGAAATTGACGGAGATAAAGAACGTGAAAGTTCAGGAGTAGGGCTCGTGACGTCACGCCTAGGTAAAAAATGTACTATATCGTGACGTAGCGCGGATTTTTAACGCACTATATCTTTGTTATTTTTTGTTAAGACTTCATCTAGTTCTCTTCTATATCTGTGTAAAGTCCTTTACGAATAATCCCATGACAACTTGTCTGTTTAGTTGTCACTCGTATATTGACCAAGTGTAGGAACAATAATATAAGACTCTTCAATCTTCCACAATCGTCTGATATAGGTCAGTTCTATGTAGCACATTTAATAATGAAACAGCTAGTTCATTACCAACAACCCTTTCAACTTTATTAGTAGTAGTATAGCTCTTTCTGAAGGGCTCATCCGGCAGAAATAGACATGGTTATAGCCATGCCTATTTCTGCCGTGAAGCAGCATTGCTGTATTGGTTTGAAGGGTGTGAGTGTCAGTAAAGTTACAGCATAATATAATAAATAAAAGGCTTATCGAAACCAAACCTCTAGTTGATGGATGCAGTCTTGCATCGTAAGGCATATTCCAAACACGCGTTACCTACAATACAATACTTTTCTTTATGTAATGGTTACCACTTACATGTGGTATAAGATTAATAAGAATACTATCATAATCTTACAATGTAACCAATTAAACATGAACACGATTTTTTCCCTATAAATAAAAATAAATAAATAATCCTGGACGTCATCACACAGCATCATGTAGCCCCAAACTAAGCAGAGCTTGTATTATGTATATTATGTATATGTATAATGCAAGTCACTTTCAAGAGACCTTTGCCCAGCAGTGGGACAAAAAGAAATTATAATAAAAAATGCAAGGAATCGAATATTGTTCAGTGCGCAAATCTATATAAGTAAAATATACTAAATACTATGTAGCAGGTAGTCAAAGGTAAGTCCAAACATTATATTTTTTTGTTTATTAGGATACCACGGTACCTAGCCCAAGACTAGCGTAGAATCGAAATGAGTGGTATTATCAAAAGAAGGCTGTACCTTTTTTGCTCACGTTCATACAAAAGATACATTTTAGATAGATAATAGAATATAGCTTTATTGAACTCGATAGAAAATTTTAAAAAAACTCTTCTACATACTGATGCTATATGCTAAAACTATGCTATAAACTGCACTATTTCAGTTACGAGCATCAAAACGGATTTCACCAGCTTCTTCAACTGTAAACTGTGTTGTATTCAATGGATATTTGACGTGTGTCGATAACATACAATAGAGGTCACATAAAGGTACCTATTTCTTTGACGCTGCCAGCGAAGATACGCTTCTCATGACTTTGAGTTATATGATATGGGTATTCCCCTATAATCTTTCATGTTTCGGTGTCCTACATTTTAGAAATAGATTTTGTCCTGGTTTGCGGAACCAAAATATATTACCTAGTCTTCAAGATAAAATATAATTTCTTTACGAAGCATAATTGTTTTATAGTACGTGAAGATGGATCAAGCACACGTCCACCTGACGTTAAGTGGTAACCATTACCTAACTATAATGAAACAAGGCATCGTAGGTGAAATCAACTTGATGAAAGAAAGAAAGTGGTAAACCTCATGTGCTTGTAATTTTTTCAGCACCCACACCCTTCAAACTGAAACTCAGCGATGCTGCTTCACGGCGAAAATAGGCATGGTTGAAGTACTTCCCCAAATGAGTCCTTGGCCAAAAGCTCTAATAAAAAAAAACTATTAAAAAGCGGGATGACACCTCCCGTGACTACGATCGTTGCAATAAGATCGAAACGTCGGGAAAATAAATACGGTAAAAACGCGAGGAAGACCCGTTAAACATTAATATTTAAAGTTACCTATATCTACAAATTCGACATTATTCCAAACCAACAAGCTCTTGACCTCGAGGCTTGCATAGGCAAGGATGAGGTCGACGATGGGGCGAGCTTTCCCAGAAGATACCTATTAACTCTCTTTTTGAACCTGTTAGGGTCGTAAGCCAAAGGAAAAAACAGACACTGGCAGCTTATTCCATATTTAAGCAGTGCGCATTAAACATGATGTTTGGAAGCGCTTAGTTCTGGTAGATGGAATATCAACTTGATGCGGTATCTACCTACCCTGTAACCTGTAATCTGTGGTATGTTTTACCAGTATCCAACTTTAGTCACTATAGACCCTGTTTTTTCAGTTCTTTCAAATTTCGTCAAACTCTTCAACAAACCTAAACCTAATTTAGTCTGTCCTTGTTTACATGGCCTAATTAAACTTTGCACAACAAATTTTCTGGTAAATTATGAAACTTCGTACAGCTTCTAATTAAACCTCAAGGGTTTTCAAATCTTTTCGGGTTATCTTTCGCTACCTTTTCATAAAAAGAACCTTAATAAAAATAGGAATTAATGGAAGAGTTGTCGTGCTTCTTAAACTGATTTGTATATTATATATTTGACCTTCGTAGTGGACAGTAAGTTCATGGAGTTGTTTAAAGTTCCAAGCAACACGAGACTATTTATTAATCAAAATTTTTAAGATTCAGAGATTTGAAAATGAAAATGATATTCAACACCATTTCCATTAGATTTTTCTTAGCCATCCTTCTCTTTAATTAAATGATTGTGCTCTCTAGAATTCATTAGCACGCTTGTTAACTCAATTCATAAAATGCCCTTTGTCATTGGGATTTCTTTGTCACTGCTTCCTACAAAAATAGGCACTGATTTATTATTTACGGTCTCTTGTCTTTTTAAATATGCATCCACATGGAATCTTTGGAGTTTATAATTTATGATCAATAGCATTATTTTATGTGTCGCTTTTATTTTTAGGCAAAAAAAGCTAGTTTAAAGAAAAAATATCGATCACTAATTTGAGTTGGACTAACATTTGTTAGTCCTGTCTTCACTGTTATTCAGGTGTAAATAATAAGAGATGTTACATAAATAGTATGAAAAGGCTGGTCATCTGTATTAGAGCTAAGCAACTGATAGCAGCTTCTATTAGGGCCGACCAACTGTCAAATACTGACTGAATAGGGCCGACCAACTGGAAGCAGTTTCTATTATGGCCAAGCAACTTTCAAATACTATCTGATTAGGACTGACCAACAGATCATCAACATCATCAGCCTATAGCAGTCCACTGCTGGACATAGGCCTCCCCTAATGAGCGCCATTGCGCCCTGTCCTGAGCTCGACGCATCCAGCTTCTAGCAGCCTTTCGCAGCTAACCAACTAACTGATAGCAGCTTCTATTAGGATCGACCAACTATCAAATACTGTCTAATTAGGGCCGACTAACTGATAGCTTCTAGTTCCAAAATGATTTTAATATTTATATATCGCATTAGTGAGGAAATTTTTCTGAAAAATCTGTTTCCAAAATAATTTGCAGAGAGCAACACAAAAATCATGTTTAAAAAAAATTGTATTTAAAAGCGTGAAATAATAAGTTCTCAAGACTTTCTTTCTTTCTTTTATTCATTCTTTTTTCTGTGATATAAATAAACTTATTCTCATACATCTCTTAAATATAAGTTTCTAAAGTTTTTCTTAAAGCGGACTTAGAACTAATTTGTAACTTGGTTTAATATCTGTGAAACTAGAAACTAGAAAATCTGAGTCCACGGGCTCCAATTTATTTCATCCAATCGCACCGCTTCATCTCGCTCTTCCTGAGATTTCATACCTGAAGCAATTTGTTCTATAAATGTGCCGGGCTTAAAGAAAGTGTTACTTTACATTTTAGTATTTCTAGAAATGTATTAAAAAAATGTCTTTATAGACAGACATATGTACATTTCTATCAACAGGTAGATAGACAACAAAGTGAATGTATAAGGGTTTTCTCCTTTTGAGGTATGGAACCCTAAAATACATCTCTTGAGATGATTGGATTACTATTATTTACAGATTGAGACACAATGACCGCATTTTTCTTAAAATCTATCCTCCTTTGTTCAAAGGTATTCATATTTTTTATTTTTTATTTTATATAATTATGTTACAAAGCAGATTATAACCAAATAATGAAGTATACAATAACACGAAAAAGTGTTAAGATCTAGGTTGACGCCCTAAGTAAACATAGCATGAGTACTGTTGCAAGCTACAAAAAAAATCCCTAAAGGAGATAAAGTTATACAGATTTCAATTAATTATTCGGATATGCCACAAATTTTATTTCTGTTAAAGTGCTGAGGCGTTTTATATCTTTAAGATAATTGACAAAATCTAACGATGCAGGTGCAAAAATTCAAGAGGTAAATGGATATCGGTAACAGATCATCGACAACGCTTATAATAACTATTGACACTTGTTAACTGTAAACTTGGCTTGCGTAAGGCCTGAACTGGCCTACTGGACCACCGAACTGCACTGCAGCTCAAGGGGATCAACTTATTCAAAAGGATAGTACCTTCATTTTGATCTGTTATTGTGTTTCCAATCGCAGTATACGGTTAATTTTAGAAAACTTTTATAGGTAAATAAACTCATAAGTGGGCGATACTACGATAGAAAGGTTTTATAGAAGTTTTTAGAGACATAACCGCTTCATTCTACGTTTTTCATAGGTTCTTTAAAAGTCTCCTTATAGACTGCTGTGTTTCGGTTTGAAGGATGCACCAGTGCCGGTATAAATTACAGGCACATCGGCTTAACATCTTCATGCCTCAAGTTGATGGACAGGGCGTTTGCATCGTAGGGCATTTTCCAAATAGGCCTGACCTACGAAGCAATACTTTGTTTTATGTTATTTTATTAAGGCACAAACGGTTTATAAAATAATTACATATAAGTATTACAAAATAAGAAACTTTATATACCTATTTAACAAAACGGTACCTAATATCAATAATAAGGAAAGACTTATAAATAATAATAATTATGATAAACACTGAATGAATGAATGAATAATATCTAAATGAGGTTTAACTGTTTTTTATAAGTATTTGTGGAAAGCAAAAATATGTCTCATTCAGAGAACCGCTCATTGTATAACTTACAAGCTCGAGAAACAAACGAATTGCTAGCATAGTTTGTCCTATTACAACGTAAATTAAATAAATTATTAATACGACGGGTGTTTATGCGAGGGCACTTAAGACTAATTTGAGCTAAAAGGTATGGAGAGTCAACGATACTTCTCATAATCTTATATAATATCAACATTTGATCTTTGATGGTGCGTCGGCTTTGATATTGTTGCCATAAGTGGCAACAATATCAAAGCCGATGTTAAGACATCATGCGGCCCATGTACTAGTTCCACCTTTAGGTATCATAATAGGAGAGTTAATAGGCATCTTCTGGGAAAGCTCGCCCCAACGTCGAGCTCATCCTTGTCTATGCAAGCCTCGAGGACAAGAGCTGGCCCATAATAAATTAAAACTTATTAATAATAAATTATAACTTTAACTCTTATTTCCCACAGAGTAATCTCCAATTGAGCTTCTTATTTCTTTTAAAAGATCACTAAAGAACCTTCCAAGGTGCTTGAAACGATAAATCTCCTGTAACGCTATTAGCCAAGTCATATTCTGATGCCGTCAGACAACTAGACTTATAACTTGGAGTGGCATAGACGGAAACTGCAGCGGAAGTAACGTTGGCTAAATCAATCAAATTGTATTTCAAGTTATTTTCTTGTGAATTTTAATTAAGCATAGAAAATACCATAGCTTCGCTTTCGTAAGACATAAGAAGAATATTAAATAATGTGCGAGCAACATTTATTTTTCTTTCCTACTTGTTTTCTCGGCTTATTCCTCGTTTCTATAGGCCTGAGGGTTCACTCAAGTAGCTAAACACACTTTCAGTGACCACTGAATTCACTGCAGATTCAGTTTTCAAGGCTCCAAAACGTGTATTAAGAATACAAAGGTTGATCACTTACTTTCTGGAAGTTCTTTGTAATGTATATTTTATATATTCTGAGAATGAAAGAGCCATTGGGTGTGGCAGGTGGCTAAATGCGTCACAGCATAACACTGGCACGGTGTTGCGTCGGTGGTGCAAGATGCTTTGCCCTGTGATCCCCAGCCCGCATACCGAGCGTGGGGGTTATGGGTATATCCTCCTTTATTAGGGAAGTCCTATGATCAACAGCGGACTGATATAGGCTAGCGTGATGGTGTGTGGTGAAGGGACATAGCTATTGTATAGCCATAATGTTATGTCAAATACCTCTTTACACTAGTATGTTAACCTGGCAACAGAGTAAACGACAATAAAAACAATTTTACAAAGATCCTCCGCATAAAATGAAATAACATCTTTCATAAGAATACTGCCATCTAGCGTTATTCACTAAACATAACCTTCAATGTTCTTTCTTCCTGCCGAACAAAGAGCCAACAATCTTCATTAGAGAAAAAGGCCTTCATAGAAACATTAATTAACAGAATTTCTCATCATCGCAGCTGACATCGATAAATTAGGAATGTCTCCACCCGATGTGTCGATATATCGACGCCGCAAGATTCCAGCTCACAAAATAAAAGCTCCTACACTCACTATAAATCTTACGATCCGGGACGGCATGGCAAGGGATTTCAATTTTTACCAATGAACATTGAAACCTATCGAAATAGAAATACGATACAAATTCCTATGCTTAAAAATAATCCCGCGGCATCGAAGGGGACGTCACGGCATTATTTTAAAGGTTTGAATGTACATTGGTAAAAAATTGAAATCCCTTGCCAGGCTGTTCCCGTCTGCGCAGGCCATCAAAGATATCTTGTAAAATAGAAAAGGAAATAAGATAAAAACTTGTAAATATGCTAAACAAGTTTTAATATAAGTATAAGTATGAGATCGGGCTTAGTGGCTTAAGTTCGGAGAGACCTACGACCAGCATGATGATGATGATGAAGCTTGATAAATACTTACAAAATAGGCGTATCTAGTTAAAGTTATTATTTTCTATTATATATTATAAAAGCCAAACCGCTATGCGTAAGCTTACATAAGCTTACTTATGGTTTTTACGACATCTTCTTGTGCCATTTCTAGTAATTAATGATGTCGTCATTATCTGCAGATATTTATCTCACGTCTGGACGCTAGACAAATATCTATTTATTTATTAATAGGAACGCCAACAGCTTAAATATCGATACATTGCAGGGTTACACACACAAAGTTTTCATTCTGATATAGAAACCAATTACAGGCGGACACAGCATTCATAATAATAACTAAGAAGTAGGTACTTATGGTAACTAAGAGATCAATAGGTACATATGTAATAATAGAACTTAAAATATTTAAAACTAAAAACTTAACTTAAAACAATATCTGCAGATGATCAAACATTTTTCCAGCGGCGGGAATCGAACCCGCACCATTCTGCGTCTCGGGCGGACCTTCGCACACTACGCAACAGAGGTGGCCGATTCTATGTTTATAGTAAGCTAGCTGTATATCACTATCTGTGACAAAGCCTCGAAGCCTCAGTGCCTATTGTGGGCAGGATTATTGTTATCTCTCCCGGCCTCGCGTTTATCAGCTTTGTCTTTGACTGAGAGAGTATCGTTAATTTGCTTCCGGAATCTCGTATTTTTGGCAATATTGCGCAGTATCTTGGATGGGTTAACGTGGTATGGGTATGTTTTGTGGGCAAGTTTATCAGTGTTGATTGTTAATGTTGGGTAATGTAACAGACCATAAAACCAAGTTTATTTATATGATGGCCTTGCAAGAATTTTCTTTTGTATAGGTTCGTCTATAGATTACCACTCTCTCTTTGGTCGGTGAAATGTTAACTGAAGAACTTGATCGTCCGAATACTTCGGCTACTCAAATACATATTTGACGTTTCATGTGATAATCAAAATGTCGTTTCCGTACAGATTCTGAAGGATAGCGGGTCTCAATTGGTTGAGACGACAATTGTTAAGTTGAATTTCAGTATTCGACTGAATGTGTCTTATTTGTAATAAAATGACAAGCAGTACGCTTGTCTCTTGTGGTTCTTTTTGGTGGCCATATTCACCTCATATTCGAGATTTTCTCTATGTAGCTAGAGATGTTTGGAAGTCTATGGGGGAGACCTTTGCCCAGCAGTGGGACGAGAGAGGTTAATAAAAAACAAAAATAACAGTGGTTATTCTTGAAATAATTGTAAAGGAGAATGCCGTCTGATGTATGGCGCTAGGTACCAAGACTAAAGTGATTGCGTCAAAAAATATCCAATAAGTTTTTAGTCGATTCTACTGTCAAAATAATTAAAAATGTGGGTTATTGCCATAGTTACACTTTACATCAATGTTTATTGCCATAGCAACGTATATATCATTGGTTGTTGTAGTCTAATGGCGGCGTGCAACGGAAACCAAATCAACAAAATATTTTTTTAATTGATTATTAATCGAGTCGGTGTGTAAAACTAAAGAAAATGTTAGTGTCATTTATAAAATATAATAAATTTAATAGGATACGTTCGGTTTTGACGCAATTGGTACGGATTCTCGGCATTCTCCTTTACTCTGTTTTTAAACTATTTTATTTGATTGGTACATTTGTGCGAGACATTCTGGCAACACTGACGATGGTTCGATGAAAAAAAGATGGCGCGAGCACGGCGGAATGATGGAAGCGTTCGTTAGCGCGCCGGTCACGCCATCGCGAGACTTTGCTCCGAGCCGCCAACAGTGTTGGTCGCATGCCAAGCGCCGCAAGTCTAAATAAGAAAAACCACGTGGTTGTTGTACAAGAAATAAAATGGATAATATCAAGGAGAACGAGAGAGTTTTATTACAATAAATATAAGCCAAGCAGTTTCTTATCAATTCGTCTCTGCCTGGTCACGTTACGAATTGGTGTAAATAAAAAATATTAAGATTCAAAGATGTACTTTAGGTTCCTACTGAACAAGAAGGACTTTTAAAAAAAATAAACCGACTTCAAATAAATCACTTCTTACTTCTTGCCCTAAAGAATTTTGAAAATCGGTTCACAATTGACGGAGATATTGGTGATGATAGGTCGAAAATTACAATTGAGGATGAGGTTTTTTGAGTTTTCCGGGAAAAGTACCAATCCTTCAGAAATAAAATTTATATGGGACCACCAGTGAAGTATACACTATTAAACAAAAAAGAATTTTTAAAATAGGTCCACAATTGACGGAGTTATCGGTGAACATACATAAAAAAAAGATTCCGACGAATTGAGAACCTCCTCCTTTTTGAAGTCGGTTAATAAATTAATTTTGAATTAGCACTGGACCAACTTTAACATTTCATCTGACAAAATTCGAAAAACGTAAATTGAAAATCTTTGGTGGCCTGATTCTGACGATTCGATATATTTGATTCTATTAGATATATATCGCGGAAACAGTCAAAACTGTATGAAAATTGATCGTTCTCGCGATATATATCTAATAGAATCAAATGTATCGAATCGTCAGAATCAGGCTGCAGGTCCAGTGAATTTCAGTGGCCAATCATGTAATGTATGTATGTCAGCCCCCAATATTTGTAAGTAGGTAGGCACTATTTTAGCCATCCCCTTTTTTTATCTTATTCACTTCTTAATAATGATCCTGTAAGATATGAGTACTTACTGAACTACCTTAATTATGTGCCTACTTAAATATATTCTGTACTTACTTCTGTACTTATTGTTTATGTACTGCATGACTGTATTTTTCTGGAGTAATAAATAAATAAATAAAAATCTTAACTAGATTATTGATCATATACCACGCGATTTTGTTCCCTCCTTGTGTCCAATCGGTGACCAGCTTTTTGAGGCAGTCGTCGCCAAGTCTCGCTAATAGCCATAAGATAACGAAAATGGTGACATTAAGAAAGCTTAAACTTTCTGCTGGTGTATTTATGTATTACCTATATGATGTCTTATTGTGAAAAAAATATTTGTAACTGGAGAAATAAACTGCCTGAAAGCATTTGCATTTTATGACCAAGACCGAGAAACTAAGAACCTGTCCTAACTGATAACTTTTACTGTTTCATTTTATGCGAACGTATGGGACTGTGTGTGAGTTCACATTAGAATCGGAATAAAAAAAGATAAAAAAAGGACACAATTTATTGTAGTAGGTAGTTAGTGTTTATCATGTAGTTTTCTGGAAGTACACAGTGTTTTGTATAATAGTAATTAAACTAGGAATAAAAAACTGCACCAGTTTTTACTCAACAACGAAATTAATCTATCCATCTTATAGTGCTTAAAGTAATCATCGAATAATGATCAATAATCGTTCAGATACTCGAAATGTTACTTTTTCGCTATCACAAAATCTATTGGTCAAAAATAAAATAACAATCATATATATATGAGAATCAAACATCCAAACATCCACGGAGAAAATCCAAAACACCGTATTTCGGACTGCGGCTCCAGTTGCTCAGTGCTCATATCATCTGCGAGACGTACGCAATGTGTTAGAGACTTTACAGAATTTGGTCCTTAATGTCCTAATTATACTAATTGCTACTTACCATGTTTGAGGCTCATTACAACCATTTAGACCCATGCTTTAAATAAAAATCATTGAGTCTAATAAGAATTTTACCAATAGGATTGCTTTTTTATGTACCGTTAAGTTCCTATTGGTGGATTTTTTTCTCACTTAGCTTCCTCGCATATCTCTAGTGTAAGGAAACTTTATTAACCTTGTTATGTAAACGAAAAATAATCGATGCTCCACTAAAGCACCTGTTTTCTTTGTTCGATGTATCCCCATGGATAAGTGGGTGCCACATCAGGCTTGACGTAACTATACCATACCTGGTCGACATCCCAACTTGTCGTACCAAACGATTCGCTTCCAAGTTTATTGTTAGTACTTGGTACCAGTAAGTATTGGAACTTGCTTCCTGCGTCTGTTTTCCCGGCCCAGTCTACAATCTTCAGTCTTCAAAGTCAAAGTGAATCGGTTCCTTCTAGGCAAGCGTCCTCCATCTTAGACCAAATCTTCACCTGTTTCACGTGTGTTAGGGTTCAAGCGCTTGGCTATTTTTTGTAAAAAAAAACCATACATATATATTCTCCAATTTTGCTAGTTTGTACAAAATCGGAATAGTTTGACCTATTTTTTTGTCTATTTTGTGTAAGTCGATGTTTTTTAAGGTTTCTCGCACTGCCGATGCCTCCTTCTTATTAAGGGAGGCATATTGACAGTGGCCTAATAAAGGTAGGCTGTTGTTGGTGTTGCTTTTGTGGATGCTTAGTAGCCTCGCAAAGTATAGGCAACAGCATTCCATTTGTGAATTTTCAAGCTGGAGTGGCAGTGGGTTGACCATATCTGCCGAAGAACCGACATCCGTTGGGGTTAAACGAGTTCTTTAGTGGAAGCCGTGTCTCGGCAAGTGTAGTGTAGGACGCTCTCTGGCTAAATGACCAATTCGTCTGCCAAAGGTTTGAAATGTAAATTGTAGCGAAATATCTCTAACAGATAGATGAGTGCTGCATCAGTTCATTATAAAGTATTTCCATGCGGTTATGACGC
This sequence comes from Horisme vitalbata, assembly GCA_951804965.1. Classification (NCBI taxonomy): domain Eukaryota; kingdom Metazoa; phylum Arthropoda; class Insecta; order Lepidoptera; family Geometridae; genus Horisme; species Horisme vitalbata. The sequence continues at coordinate 14,692,569 of OX638100.1, forward strand.
TATTGGTCCATCCAGTAATGATCAGAGTTCGTTCATGGTCCCCACTCAAGATCTACTGCAGAGCTAAACGCTGCACTTTATTAAAAACAAACATGGCTGGCATAAATTGATTATGAGTAATAACGCTAATATGAACCTTATTCCCGAATATTGAATGAAGAATATTGGCACGGCTCCAAAAAAGATTAATGCACAAAAATTAAATTCTGTCTGATATTCTGAATAATTTTATGTTCATAAAATATCGTCGTCAGCTTTCTAGCTAGCGTTGGATCTTCGAGATCTAGTTCCTGATTTCTTAGGATAAATGGTAGCGTCTCTTGTTAATTTTCCTGAACAAAACTAATTTGACAGCCTTTAATAAGTTGCGGTCCTTTTAAAGGTGGATATATAATGGAAATGACTTAGTATTCTTTTAAAGCTGTCAAACTATAATTAGTTTTACAGAATGCATTGAGTAAAGTAAAGTAAAACTCTCTTTATTCATAGAAACCTCAAAGTAGACATTAAATCTTTTTTTTTTTAATTTACGCTACCAAATTGGCAAGAAACTCTGCTTGGCTTTTATTTTTTTAACGTCTTTGTTACAATTGTTCTTACTAATTATTACATTGATTTTGAGGGAATTGGAGACAGTTTCATCCCAAACTTTTTTAGCATTATTAACCGTTCTAACAGAAAAGATACCAAAAATAAATAAAATAAAATCAATAAAGTCAATACTTGGATCGACTCAGGCCCGGTCTGACAGACTGAAACACCGAACTAATTTCACCGGTAAGTCAAGGAGATCATCTTATTTAAAATGATAGTATCTACATTGTATTCTGTAGGGTGCATTTCATAAAGGAATTTAAGAAATCAATTTTTTGGCAATACATGATCGAAAGCTTATGTTTAATCATTATCATCAGCACTGCTGCACATAGGCTAGACAAGTGCCATTGCGCCCCGTGCGCTCGACCCATCCAGCTTGTACCAGCAGCCTTTCACAGATCATTACTCATCCTCGCTAAACTCTTACCCAGGCATAATTAAACCTTTCCCAACCAGGCGATAAAGGATAACGTCACCCCAAAAGTCTCACTTTCACGGCATGAGGCGGCCCTTCTGCGACGCTTCAAGACTATGTTGGAGATGAACTCCATGCACTCCAGTCTTGAGATATAGAAGAGACAAAGACACAGAAGATGTCAACAACATTCATCATGCGATGACTCGTCTATTGCCTGCCCTATGTTGCCTTTTATTTGCCCTAACTGATATAAAAAGCTTCTGTTTATTGCTATGCTTAACCTCATTTAATCACTATTCCAGTATGTTAGCTGCTCGACAGTTCTTTGTTTCTGTCAACACAAACCTCCGTTTACTTCTGCCCCTTATCCCATTTATGGGCAATTTATCACGAAACGTTTTCCGCAACGGATAACAGACTAAGTGGGTGCTTTATGAACTCGTTGATTGTGAAAGTTGGGTCTTGTTAGAGCAAAGGTTCGATCAAGGCAAAGAAAACAAATGAAATGTGAAATATGGCTGTCTTTTTCGCGGTAGACCTACTGCAAAAAATGAGATGAGATATTGATTGCTTTTTCCTGATTTTCTAGCTTTAACGTCGACAGTTTTTCAATTGACGTTTTTTAAATTTCGACGGGTGAAATGACAAAGTTTGTAAAAACAGGACCGTTGCTTATCATTTCGGTGTGCCACTGCGTTAGCTGATCAGGTTGCTGATCTATCAATCTGACAGTTTTCTTGTCTACTAAACACTGTGGTTTGTGGGTTTTACCTACGTATAGAGGGCAAATATGTAGGATGTCTTATCTTTGCTAGTATGTAAGTTTACTCAAACGTGCCAGTTTTTTTAATTTACAATGTTTAAAATAATATTACCATTTCTCATCATATATAAAAGATCAGTATTCTATAGTTGTCAAACCTTGATTACTACACTGAAAAGGAGAAGGCATACAGATTCTACAAGGAAACTTATTTCAGACCATGACCTAGAAATAACTAGTAATGCAAAAAACTATTTAGTTCCATACAAAGAACCATTTATGTTAAGTGGGCACTTTGCCCTCAATGATTATAAAAGTTTCAGAGACGCTTCAGTTGAAATAGTGGGCGTTATCTCACTAACTTTAGATCCAAACTTAATGACAGGGCGAGTTCGCAAATTAAGCTCTAATGGGTTCTATTCTAAAGGGTTCAAGATTGTAGATGGGGAGATCGAAGTGCCCTATTCCATTTAGTTTGTAAGCCGGTAGCCAATTCTGGTGTCAGAAGACTCGAAGTTTATTGGCAGTTTACTCAAAGGCATCTGTTTAGAACTTAGTCCAAGGGATCTAAAACATTTGATGTTATATTTGAGACTTGAAAATGCTGTTATTAATCGTTACAATCATCATCGTCAAAAACAGCCAATTGTAGAACTAAACCACTTAAGTCACTGGTGACATAGTTCTCCCCCAGAGATTTCCACGAAGAACTGTCTTGTATCCTTTCCATCCACTTATTATCCAGTTCAGTTAATGTTATCAAAAGCCGATTTTAGCTATTGAATGTAAAAATTAATTATAATTATATGATGATAATGATGGCCTCTGTGGCGCAGTGGGCGAAGGTCCGCCTGAGACGCAGAAAGTTCGATTCCCGGTGTGGGACAAATGTTTGCATGTTCTGTAGATATTTGTCTCGGGTCTGGGTATTTTATATGTATAATATGTATGTATTTTCAAAAAATTATATGTGTAGTATATCAATCATGCGGTTCCCATAATACAAGCTCTGCTTAGCTTGGGGCTACATGATGCTGTGTGATTACGTCCCGCGTTATTTATATGAGATAGAAGGTAGATGAGGTGGAAAACTTAGTAATATATTCACACCACTATAATTATAATAATAGATATACTACCGCGTATTTTAATAGCAAAAACTTGACATGACTACACTCTTTTATATTCTGTAAGTATGTATTTTTGATTTCAACTTAGTCAATTATTAAATGATGCCCATTATATCAAATATTAACCAAAGTCCACTACGAAATAACAAAATTAGCGGTTTACTAAATGGAGGGTTAGCCTACGGATCCCCTTTGAAGATCTTCATTAAGGCGACGATACATATCAAACCTCCCTCTCGCTAGCACTATTCAACATTTTTGAAGATATAAAATCACTGAATGTAGTTATGCAAAATAGCAAACCTCCACGGTCTAGAAAATAACTATTCAAAGGTTCAGCAATAATATAATTCTGATTCTATCACGTTTTCTTACCAAAAAACTGGTACCAATGTGATCAATTTTGGTGCAAATTTTTGGTAGGTAACGTGTTGGGTTCAATATGATATTCTTGCTAAACCTTTCTATTGTTATTTTCTAGGCCGTGAAGGTTCGCTATTTTGCATAAATACATTCAGTGATTTTATATCTTCAAAAATGTTGAATAGTGCGAGCGGGAGGGAGGTTTGACATGTATGGAATTCGAAGGCAGAAAATCACTCTAAAATAGGAACCAGCTACAAAAGTCAACAACCTATTGACGTTTTCCATTACCGGCCAATAAAAATGCAAAATCGCTACATCGCGGGCGGGATCGCTCTCGATTCGATCTAAATTGCTCCATCTAGCGAGTGACCTAGAGTACTTCTTGGTCACGTACCCTACCTACTTCCTTGTTGAGTTTTCGAATATCGGGAGATGAAATGACCACTGGATATCGCAATTTCGGTTGAAACGAAACAGAGATAGGGCTAGTCCAGATAGGGCGATGAATGTACGATTCACACCTGACGCGCCGCATCGGAGCACAGCGCAGCGCGTCGCAGCGGATGTGTGGGAATGCGCCGGCAGCCACCTGACAGCTAAAATGTGACTGGAGACTGACGGACGCGTAGAACCGAAATAGCCAAGCATCCGCGAGCAGGCGCTAGCAACCGAGAGCAGCCGGCCGCGTACGCGAGTGGGTCGCGGTGTCCGAGACATCAATCGAATCCATACTATTTTGTTATGGCAACCCTGCGTGGTGCGCTCTCTCTCCTCTCCGACCTCTAAAGGTGTAATGTGTCGTGTGTCTCTCCGTAAATAATAAAATAAAGTTCTACACAAAAAAGGGAGTTTACTATTATTACTACAGCAGAACGAACCAAGATCCTCAACGACGTCTCCCACATTGGTCCTTCGAGCAACGACGATTTCCAGCGTCTGCGGGAGACCAAATACACGCCGCCGAGTTACACTGAGGGGGAAGCCTGGACGCCATTTTTTCCCACGCGTCCACAATTCGGAGCAACAAGTTGTTTTCCAAGGAGCAAACTATCAACGGGACTTACGTGCCGCAACGAGAACGCCGATCACTTTTGCGTCACGCGGCTACGTCAACCAAGAACCATCTCCAAGAAAGTGACAAGAACACGTGCCTACCTACGCCACGGAGTCAAGAAGGTATTGCAAAAGTAGCTACCTACTCTCGTGTGCAGTCGTATGGCATTGGCATCGAGCACAACATTGGTACCTACTACGCCACCCACAATCGTGTCGTGAGCAGTCTTCGCGAACAGATGAGCAGCTAAACGCCACGGGACGTCATCGTGCCTACCTACTCTCGTGTGCAGTCTACGGCGGCATCGAGCTCCGAGCTCTAACAACGTATCAACAACGCCACCCACTATCGTGAGCAGTGTTCGTGATTCGTGTGCAGTGTTCAAGTAAAAAAGTGTATCTTCTACTATAGGTACCTATCTACGCAAAACGCCACGTTCGCAGACCTAACAAACAATCATCTCATTGTGTCGTGTGCAGTGTCGTAGTATTAAACGGTTTCATCGAGTAAAATCTTCTCTTCGTCATAGACTGTGTTACTGCCATTGCCTGCTGCTAAGGAGAGTGGGGGTGATGCTGCTGCTTCCAGCCACCCAGACCAGCCTACACTGCTTCACACTTCCTTCGGATACATCATCGCAGGGCGACTAGCGACCACTTCAACTTCAAACAAGGTTGTATCTCTCTTTTGCAAAACTTGTGAATCTGACATCAGTGAGTCTCTCTCAAAATTCTGGAAGGCCGACCAAGTAGATGAAATCTATCCAGAGAAACTGCCTGAGCTTGAGCATACTGAAAAACATTTCAAAGAAAATGTAATGCTTAACAACAACAAATTCCAAGTGACAATGCCTCTCAAGGTCCCTTTGGATGACATCCACAATGAATTAGGAGATTCCTTTCACTTGGCCTTAAGCCGATTTATGCATCTTGAAAAACGATTTATCAAAAATCCAAAACTTTTTCAAGATTATAAAAAATTCATTGACCAATATGTCGAACTTGGTCATGCGAAGTACATTGACATTAGTCTGTATGATCTTACAAAAGACCCTGTCTATTTTCTTCCTCACCATCCTGTGATCAAGGAAGACAACAAAACAACAAAATTGAGAGTTGTTTTTGACGGGTCTGCAAAAACGAATAAGAAAATTTCCCTCAATGATATGATGATGAATGGTCCGGTTGTCCAGAAAGATCTTTTTGATGTACTGATTGCATTCAGACTTGACAAGCACTTCTTCATTTCTGACATAAAAATGATGTTCCGATTCATTATGCTCGACCCTCAGCAAAGATCTCTCCAGAACATTCTTTGGCGGGACCAGCCCAATGAGGACATCAAGTGCATACAATTGCAAACAGTCACCTATGGTCTAAAAACATCATCTTACCTTGCCACAAGATGCCTCATTGAGCTGGCTCAACGCTACAAAATTCAGTTTCCTTCGGCTGCATCCATCTTGGAGAACAACACCTATGTCGATGACATATTGGCTACTCATGATAGTGAAGATGAATTGGTCAAGATACAGAATGATCTAGCTCATTTGCTTTCTCTGGGTGGATTTCAGCTGCACAAATGGTCATCGAACTGCCACAAGGTACTGAGTAACATTCCTAAGGAGAAACAATACTTTGGTGAGGTAGACCTTGACAAAGATGATCTTTCAGTAAAGACCTTAGGAGTAAACTTTGATATGCGATCCGATACATTCAAGTTATCCACAACACAGCCTTGCTCGGTCACAAAACACACAAAAAGAGCAATCCTGAGCTATGTTAGCAAGTTCTTTGACCCCTTAGGCCTTATGGGTCCGATATTTGTTCAGGCAAAATTGATTATGCAATCTCTGTGGGCTGAGAACATAGGCTGGGATGAAACTCTACCAGATCATATCAGGGACAAGTGGGTAGAATTTTCCAGAAGTCTATCTGAAATGGATCCTGTGTATGTTCCACGCTGCATCAAGCCATTCAATGAGCCTACCATCCATATAGTAGGTTTCGCTGATGCATCTCTTATTGCACATGGTTGCTGTCTGTATCTAAGAGTAGTCAGTGATAAAAAGGAGGTCAGTATGAACTTACTTTGTTCCAAGTCTAGAATTAATTCTCACAAAAACAAACTGACAATTCCCAAGCTAGAGCTCAATGCCTCTCTACTGCTGGCCCGACTCACCGACAAAGTACTTGCAAGTCTGCATGCTAAAGTACCCAATATACAAACACAGCTGTTTGTTGACTCTCAAATAGTATTAGCATGGCTTAACACCGATATAGCAAGGCTCAACACGTACGCCTCCAATAGGGTCCGGGCAATAAATGACTTGTCAACAAAAAATAATTATAGGTGGGCTTATGTAGAGACGAATGACAACCCTGCTGATTGCATCAGCAGGGGCCTGCTACCTCACGAATTGACATACCACAAATTATGGTGGCACGGTCCATCTCTCCTACACAATCATGATATCACAATACATAATGCTTATGGTGATCCATTCACCACTGCAAACCTCCAGCCAGAGGTCAACGATGAGGTTTCTGTGCCAGTAGTTTGTACTGCCTCAACAAGCGATAGCAAAAATATTATTTTGCAGGTTATAAAAGAAAAATATTCAAACATTACCAAAATGACTAGAGTCTTAGCTTATGTACTTAGATATCTCAACAATTTAAAGCCTTCATCTGCAAAATGCAAAGAAAACTTTCTGTCTGTGGACGAGTTAGAAGGTGCACTAGCGCTATTGATAAGGTCTGAGCAAGAAAAACATTTTAGTAAAGAATTAGCATGTGTTCAGGCTAATGATCAGTGTAATGGCAATCTAAAACCTTTACATCCGTTTATTGGTCAGGATGGTCTATTAAGAGTAGGGGGCAGACTTCACCATGCTTCACTACCATTCTCCAAAAAACACCCTATTATATTGCCCAAAAATTCCATGGTCACAGAATTGATTGTAAAACGTGAACATATCAGACTTCTACATGCCGGACAAAAATTAGTTTTGAGTAGCATTAACCAAAAATATTGGATAACAGATGGCTTGAGATATGTGAAGAAACTAATATATAAATGTATTATCTGCTTTAGGTTGAAAGCAGAAGCAACGAGTCAGCTGATGGGGTCTTTGCCCGCCGACAGAGTCAACGCGTGCCGCCCCTTCGAGAAGGTCGGCATTGACTTCGCTGGGCCAATTTCCGTCAAGCAGAGTCGCATAAGAAAGGCAGTCATAGGAAAAGGTTACATCCTCGTCATAGTTTGTTTTGTCACCAAGGCCATCCACCTTGAACTCGCGTCAGATTTAACAACAGACACGTTTCTAGCATGCTTTAAAAGGTTTACTGCTAGACGAAATTTGCCAAGCGCTGTCTACTGCGACAACGCATCGACTTTCAAGGGGGCAAAGGCTCGATTGGGTGACCTATACCGGTTACATGGTGGTGACAAAGCACATCAAACACAAGTGCAGACTTTTGCTGCAGAAAAGGGAATACAATTTCACTTTATACCTAGTTACAGTCCTGTGTTTGGTGGGCTTTGGGAAAGAACTGTGAAGAGTGTTAAACATCACCTCAAACGTGTTATGGGTGGAGCGTTACTGACGTATGAGCAAATAAATACTATATTAGTTGAAATTGAAGCAGTTTTAAACTCTCGTCCCATCTGTGCAATGTCAGCTGACCCCACGGATTTTGCAGTTCTCACTCCAGGGCATTTTTTAACTGGTGCTCCAATGAACTCTTACCCTGAAAAAGATGTCAGTGACACTCCCACAAATTCACTCAAGTTTTGGTCTTTATGTACTAAATTAAAACAATTATTTTGGAAACAGTGGAAGGATAATTACCTTACCACTCTTCAAAACCGCCCCAAGTGGCAGAATATAATGCCAAATATTTCTATTGGCACCTTAGTCGTACTAAGGGAACAAAATGTATCTCCGTTGCAATGGCCTATGGCTCGTGTCACAAAACTCTTTCCAGGCACAAGTGATGGAATAGTTAGGGCTATAGAAGTAATGACATCTAACGGTCACTCTCACCGAAGGTCCATTACAAAAGTATGTGTATTGCCCCTAGACACTAATTAAGATTTAATTATATATTTTACCATGATTAGTATGTAGATGCAACAATGCTTGTAGATACTTATTTAACAAGGCAACTACATGCATGATATTTAATAAAACTAATCATAATTTGCTATACCTGAACAACAACAATACAACAATATTTCCTTTTTGTTACAATGTTCATATTGGAAGGAGACCTTGGTTAGCAGTCAACTTTAGTCTTTAAGTAAGTATAAAGTGTAGAACTAGATGATAAGATGTTTTTAAGATAACTTAAAACCTGCTCTAGTATATTTTGCAATGTAACCTTTAATTAAGCTGGACTCAACTAGGATACTAAATTTTACAAACCTGTCATCATTATTTAATAATAAGTTTAGTTAATTATCAGCAAAAATATTACATGTTTAATTATGTAGCATTTCTTAATATTTTATTATAAAGAACTTACCAAAGTTTAAGTTCATGACATTTTAATAATTAACTAACCAACCTTTGGTCTAAAAGATATTGTAAAGGCAAGAATTTTTTGCATTTGAATTTATACCTATGCATATTATGTAACCTTTTGAAAGACCTCACAATATATTTTGGCACCCTTTCATAAAGAGGTGTTTATGTTCTTTGAGGCCCCAGCATGTCCGAGACATCAATCGAATCCATACTATTTTGTTATGGCAACCCTGCGTGGTGCGCTCTCTCTCCTCTCCGACCTCTAAAGGTGTAATGTGTCGTGTGTCTCTCCGTAAATAATAAAATAAAGTTCTACACAAAAAAGGGAGTTTACTATTATTACTACAGCAGAACGAACCAAGATCCTCAACGACGTCTCCCACAGCGGAGTTCGAGCGCAGCCGGTCGGCGTCAAAGCTGCATTTAAATAAGGAACGTACCGAACTGCTTTGTAGATGTTTTAATTTCCTCTAGCATGTTTTAAAATGCGCTCCGACGCGGGCCGGTAAATGTGAAACGTACTTACATAACGCGGGAGTCGGGATGTACGTTAATCATATGAACGCACGTCTCGCTTGTAAATCGCTCGATCTGGACTAGAAATAGAGCTCTATCTCGTTTCAACCGAGATTAAGATATCCAGATGCGATGAACGACGCTAGGAGGTATTACATGATAGGTAATTACATGATTTGTAATGAAAATTTTCAATGTCCTACTGGAGTAACTTAGGTCTATCTATTTGTTGTAGCCAAATAGACAACAAATAAAATCTTATTAAATTTTATTTATTCAGGCACTTATAATAGAATATCATCAAAAGCACACAACGTGTTATAATATGATGGTATTTTACTAAATAATAATCCAAAAACATGTGTACACATCATGATAAAATTAAGTTGTCAGTAGACATTTCAAAATATTAAAAATACATACTTTTATGTTAACACTAGCGGCCCGTCTCGGCTTCGCACGGGTTAGGGCACTTTTTTACACCTTAGGTTACGTTACTTAAGTTTTAGTAAGGATCCCTTATCTTTTCTAGCAATAAATATAGCCTATGTTACTCAAGGTGAATGTAGCTTTCCAATGGTGAAATATTTTTTGCAATCGGCACAGTAGTTTATTCATTACAAACTTACACAAACAAAAATACAAATTTTAATAATATTAGTGTAGATGTAGATTTGATGTAAATGTATATGTAGACTATTATTTAACAAAACAGTATCTATTCTCTTCGAGCTTTAGACAAGAGCTCGAAGTAAGCTTATCTACGCTTTATTGCCTGCCACATTGGATATGAGAATGTATTTGATATCATCTAACAATTTTGAATCATTTTGTATCAAGGTCAATGACAGTTTCAAAAGGGGAAGATATGTGGCTTACTGCAGCGCATGGTCCTACTAAACTGGATCCAGTGGTCTCACTTTAAGGTCTTCGCACATTGCATCGACTCAACGTCGACTCAACTCCAACTCAACTCACAGTATGGCATTGAAATGTAAGCTTTATGTTATGTTTCTTAAGAGTGAATTTGTCAACTTGTAAGATAAAGGTTGACGACGCGCCGACGACGCGTGTTCCACGCGTTGTTCACCTGTTTACGGCACTGACCCGCTTGACAAATTCACTCTTCAAAAACATAACATAAAGCTTCCATTTCAATGCCACACTGTGAGTTGAGTTGGAGTTGACTCGGCGTTGAGTCCATGTAATGTGCGAAGTTCCGTTCGGACTATCGTGTTGAATGGAAGTCGCTGCCATACTTTAAACTGAGAATTCACTAGACGGACATGCCCACCGGACTTCGCTACTATAGGTCTGTGGAATTGCATTCGCCGTTTACACTAAAAAAACACACCTCCTCTAGTCTCACATTTTAAAATTTAGAGAATTATGCCGTCTTGTGCTTTCAATAGTTAATCTATCTTTATTTGCCTACTGGCATCTCTAGATGGAGAAAGCAACGATGTTTGTTATTCGATGTGTGTATGACCTAGCTTAAGTTTTTTGCTTGCAATGTTAGTGCGTAACATATCTTCCCCTTTTGAAACTATAATTTATCAAGACCCACATTTCCTTGGTATAGAATAGGTACAGAACACCAGATCAGTCGGAAGCATCAATACTGCATCTCTTTGTTCGTAGGTTACATGAGAATGTGTTCAGCTTAATTCGTTCATTTCATTCACATCTCACATATCTAATGTAAAAACAAACTTTCGTCTAAATAATATTAGGAGAGAACTATAGGTATAGTTAGTTCTTACCTAAAGCTTCTTTGCCAGTTGGTCTTTTATTCGTTGAGCGATTGCTATTTAAAAGTTCATTCATGAGATGTGCTAATGACCTATCACCACTTAACCTAAGAGCTGCCGCTGCTTTTTGAACTCTAATTTAAGTGCTATTATGCTCAAATTGGATCATCTCCCTAGATTGAAGCTAGTTCGCCTCTCAGTCACGTCTTCGAGTCGAGTTGCTCAATACATAGGTCGATGATCTGTATCGAACAGTGTGAACTTCCATTATGGATGTCACGTTTGGTTCAAGCTATTGTCTAGTAAAGTGCGTGTTGCTCGTACATCCGATTGCGATGTATGTAAGTAGAATTCCCTCTGCGTGATAATTTTGGTGGAATGATCTCACGTGTAATGCCACGGAAATGTATTGGCTCAGTAATCAAGCTTAGAAGTTGAATATGTGAAAAAGAATATCTGTAACATAGATTGATAGTCTATTCAAAATGTATGTAGACGTAATGGCGTCCTTCCTGTTTTGTTGTATCTCTCGATACCATGTCAAAGAAATAAAATTGTAATAGTTTAAATATTCATCAATAGAACAAACTAGACCTGTTAAAAGAAGACTTGAAAACTATAGCGCAGGATCGAAGTGGCTGGATAAAAATGGAGGGAGGCCTTTGTCCTACAACGGGGTAGTTCAGGCTGACAACGACAAAATCAATCTAAATAGTAAGAGTTGTGCGAAAGATGTTATGAGTAAGAAAGGAGTAAGTGTTGAGATTACGGCTGAAAGAAGAAAATGGAAGAGGAAAATATGTAGTTCTGACATGAATCAGAGTGGGATAAGGGTAGGGAATAGCTAACTATTCTATTAATATATTCTATTAATAGGGCCTAAATAGTCAGAGTTTCTTTCACGTAAGTAAATCGCAAGTAGTTGTTTAGTTGCATAGACTAAACGATGAGAAATTAGACATAGACGTAGATATATTTATTTGCAACTGAACACACAACACAACAAAATAAAAAAGTAACAAACAAAATTGTGAAAAAGCTAACATAAAACATGGTGGATGATTTACAGCAGCAAAATGGCTTCGACTCATCATGATATCCGAAGGACTATAGATTACGTAAAGGAACTCGTAATTTAGGCAATTCTATATCTGTGTGCCGTACCATTTCACACCCGTCAACCTGTCTGTCAGAAATGTCTTCACATTTGGGATTTCATCCAAAATCCAAATACAAAAATTATTCAAGCAATTTGTTTTCTGCAAGTTGTGATCCTTTATACCACAGCTTCATCCATCATAGGGTAATGTTTTGTTTTGCATAGAATGTCCAGCCTTTCCCGCGATAACGAGGAAGATATCGCTGGATGAAATACTCATTTGTTTGAAACGCCTGTGGGTAGGAAGGGTGACCGCACACCAGCGACTGGTTTAGCGTAGGCAATTTTTGTTTTTCGATGATCAAGTTCGGTATCGACTTTGTGAGAAAGCTTACAAGAACTTAACCTTTCGAGTTAGTGTAGTACGTGCATGAACTCATTGTAGTGACGTTTCATAGAAGTTGAATAGACATTTTTTTTTATGAAATACTTACGATGTTTTATTATAAAACATAAACACGGGAAAGACAAACATCACAGGAATTAAAGATTTAAACGGGATAAAACAAGGAGACAAGAGTAAGATATTAGATATATGCACAACATTTTATAGAAATCTGTATTCAAATGCTAATTCTGATCTTGACAACAGAACGAGTACATACTTGTGTTCAGATGAAATCCCACTAATCACAGGAATCGAAGTCCACCGAGCACTACTAAGCATGAAATTTGGAAAAAGTCCTGGGGAAGATGGTGTCACCACTGAGTCGTTAAAAGTGGGAGAACCTATCTTATTTCCGCATTTAACTAATCTGTTCAATTCAATTATGCGCACCGGTGTTCTACCTACAAAGTTTTGTCACTCCAACATTATTTTACTCCATAAGAAAGGTGATAAAACAGAAATTAATAACTATCGATCAATTAGCTTGATATCCCACATTTATAAAGCCTTTATTAAAGTCATAGAAAAGCGAATATCTGACCAACTAGATATGCATCAACCTACAGAACAGGCAGGTTTTCGGCGAGGCCTCTCTACAACCGACCACCTTCAGACAATAAACCAGCTTATAGAAAAATACTTAGAGTACAAACTCCCTCTCTACATTGCTTTCATCGACTATTCTAAAGCCTTTGATAGTTTAGACCATTCCTCTATATTCAAAGCTCTTAAAACTCAAGATATACCTACAACATATATCCAACTTTTACAGAAAATTTACCAGCACAGTACAGCATCCATAAAATTAGATTCAATAGGACCGTCTTTTCATATTGAACAAGGAGTGAAGCAGGGTGACCCTCTTTCCCCCAAACTCTTCACAGCTACTTTAGAAGAGGTTTTTAAAACTGTTACACCTGGTTGGAGAGATAGGGGTATTGTGATAGGCGAAAAAAGGTTGACCAACCTTCGTTTTGCCGATGACATAGCCCTTTTCTCCTCTTCCGCCACCGAACTTGGTCTAATGCTTAACGATCTAAACACCGCTAGCCTCGAAGTTGGCCTTAGCATGAACATGTCGAAGACCAAAATAATGACGAACACCACACAACACCGGTTAGAGGTAGAGGGCAGTGAGGTTGCATACGTCGATGAGTACATATACCTAGGCCAAATAGTGTCCTTCCAGAGCAGGCAAGATTCCGAAATAACAAGACGCACAGAGAACGCCTGGAAGGGATACTGGGCAATGAAAACGCTGATGAAGGGCAACCTTCCTCTCACTCTCAAGCGTAAACTTATGGACGTGTGCATCCTCCCTATCCTCACCTATGGTGCACAAACCTGGTCTATGACAAATCTCCAAAAGGCCAAACTCGGGGTTTGCCAGAGAGCTATGGAGCGTAGTATCCTTCGCGTCAAGTTAACAGACAGAATTAGAAATAGTGAACTACGCTCCAGAACACAAATCGCAGACGTTGGGCAACAAGTCGGCAAATTAAAATGGGACTGGGCAGGCCATATCTGCCGCATGTCGGATGAGTTCTGGGCAAAGGCTGCCACTGATTGGATCCCGCATGGCATCAGACGACCACGTGGCAGACCGCGGCGAAGATGGAGAGACGAACTGGACTCCTATATGGAAGACTGGCAAAATACAGCACTCAATAGAGAGGAGTGGAAGGAGGGAAGGGAGGCCTTTGCCCTGCAGTGGGACAACTCAGGCTTATAATAAATAAATAAATAAAACTTACGATGTTTTTGGTAACTTACTTTGGGAAAAGCGTTCTTGATGAGAAAAAGAGAATTCAAACCAACTTTTTTTTGACAACTTTTCACTGACTGTATGTTTTTACAAAAATACGAAACGCGTTTGTTTTAAAAATAACCGTATAGCTTCCTAACAACAAAACCTTCTATCTACAAAATAAAAGGAGTCTTTAAGGAAGTAAAATTTCGCCCCACCCATACAGGCAGGATAGAGAAGAAAAGAAATAAAAAAAATTGTTTAACAGAGAGCGTTTTCAGCAGTAATAGCGTTATTTGTCTCTCGCGAGATACACATGCGCGGCCAGCCTTACCTTGTTTATAAAAGTCGTTGGTAGGAAATTTTACTTGCGCAAGGATAAATTGTAGCGCTTTGTGAGCTTGTTCGTAGTTTACCCTTAATTTAATTTATTACAGTCTTGCAGCTTGTGATAAAATCTGACTTAAAATTCGCCCTGTCGTATTTTGGGTTTAATGCGCCTTGTAATTTTGTTAAATATAACAGTCACATGCATAGCCTTGGCTTGGCACTAGAATTTTAACGTATGTTGTAGGTACGTGTACTAATCACCTACCTACTCATAATTTAATGAGTAGGTAGGTGAAGGGCTTGTGGCGTGGCTTACTGCGGTGTACTTAGCCGATCATCTGAGTCAAGCAATACTCCTTCCGGTCACTACTTGGATGGGTAACCGTGCTTAGTGTCATTTAGATAAATTACATTTTGTCCCGGCTTTTTAATCGTCACGCATTTCGGAGGCCTCCGGGCGGCCTAAAAACTCCGACACCAGGGTTGGCTACTAGCTCATACGATGAAGAAGTAGGTACACTACGGTTATACAAAACTCTGCAATAGGGCATTCAAAACAAAATTCGGCTTTACAAGCCAATGTTGCTCGTCGAGCACGTCAAGGAAGACAATTATATCACTTCAAATCCAACTCGCAACAAAAATCTGAACAATTTCTGCAAACAATTTGTCCCTAAGCGGGAATTGAACGCGCAACTCTTGCATCTTAGCCAGTCACTCATTTGCTGCGGCAACAAATCAGTGTAGCATCCATAACGAATAATTTTCCGAATATTTTGCGATCAAAACAGTATTTTAGTCAAGGTAACCAGGAAGTATGGAGTTCCAACCTCCATCTCTGGAAACCAAGCCAATCTCTTCTGCCTTTAGTGCTCTGCTAAGTATCAGAAGGGGACTAGCTGCGGGCTAACTGCGGCATAGCGCAGCCTCACACTGGAACAGATTTATCCCCTGACCGCCGACGGACAGTCGTCGTAGGCCCTCGGCGTCGGGGTTGGCCCAGCCTGGGTATTAAGGTCATATCGCTCCTCTTATTAGGGGAGGCCTATGTCAAGCTTTAGACAGATAAAGGTTTAAATAATCTTCCCCATTGATTTCGATAACGGCAACCCTAGAAATTAATGATCTCTAAAGTAAGGGCCCTACTTTTGTATACAAGAGGTCGGGACTTCGTCAACAAACAACACTATTAAAATTAAAATTTGTATTTCATCCCCGAGTTTTATCATGTTTTGTCATGTTTACAACAACCCTCGAAGCCTTGAGCTAATGAACTTCCAGTACCTCCTAATGAATGAATCGCGGAATCCCATCTCCATTAATTATTATTATGAAACGAACTGCCAACTTTGTTCGGAAACATTGGAACTTGTACTTATCTGTAGCTACAAGTGATATTTGTTATTAATTGTGGAATTGGAAAATGTGTTAGTGAAATGGGTCTTGGCATCATTTGGTATCTAGGTACCTAAAAATAGACAGAAGTCGAGTTTCCAAACTGTAGTTAGTTGCACACTGAAATGATATGGAACGGTCATGTTTTTATGAACTTTCAAACTTTGACTGAATGTCAATTGACGTTGTTTGTAAATCTGATTCCACCTTCCCCCTTTTATCAGCGAATTAGCAAACTTACTACAAAGAACTTCTATACTAGTTGATCTCCCAAATTGTTGAACCAAATGATTTTCTTTTATATTAAAGGTTAACAAGTAAGAAGTGGATCAGCTTCCGGCGTCTGTTTGTCCGGATCAGTGCAGTCTTGTTCAGTTGGAGTCTTTAAATCCAGTTCTTCTAGGCAAGCGTGCTCCATCTTCACTTGCTTTCAAGTGTAATAGCCATTATCAGATTTTTCACTTTTTCTAAAGGAGAATGCCGATAACCCGTACCAATTGCGTCAAAACCAAACGTATCCTATAAAATTGCCTTTAATTTATAAATAACATTAACATTTTCTTTAGTTTTACCGACTCGACTAATAATCTCGTAAAAAATTATTTCGTTGATTTGGTTTCCGGCGCGCCGACACTGCAACAACCCTCACTTTTAATTATTTAGACGGTAGAATCGTTTGGAAACATTGGAGATTTTTTCACTTTGTTTAATCAAAGAGGTTGGATCAAAAACTTTTTGTGGTACTACTAAACTACCTCCTATCTTTATGTATTTAATATGCTTTCGCTAGAGTATTCTGTGGCATAGTTAGCAGTGGTTATTCTGTAAATAGATATTTTATAAGACATCATCACAATAATGTACGATAAACAATCGTTGCATGAACTGTTTGCTAATAACCGGTGACGCGAAACCAGCATAGTTTGGAAGAGGCATCCATGGCCTTTTCGTGGTTGTGATGAATGTGTTAAGATTCTGGATCTTAGCTTGGATTTCACCTTCACCAGTAAGTAATAAAACCTATTATAAACCATATATTATGTAAATGCCTATCTACTTTTTCGTCACTATCATTACTTGAAAATAATATAAAGTAGAACACAGTAGTAATGTAGGTATGTAATGTCCTACCTACGAAGTAGAAGTTAAAACACACTTTTACCTATATGTGTGAGGTATATCAACCTTTTTTTATGGGTTTTTATCATAATTAAATGTTTATGGTGTAATACTTATAATTATTTAAACAAAACTGAACACACAAGGTCTCGGGCAAAACATTTTTTTTTAAATTATGCTCTAAAACTAATATCAAATATAAACAATTTGTTGACGTTTATCTTAAAAAAGACTAAGTATTCCATGAATAACAGTTTAATATCTTTCGAAAAAATTAGGTTTCGTTTTGACGCAATCACTTTAGCATTGGTACTGAGCGCCATACATCAGACGGCATTGTCCTTTCAAATTAAGTTATCTTCATCATCAACCTTTAGATATTACGTTCTACTAAATCTATCTATCTAGTAGACTGCCAGTGGATCAGGCTAGCGCAGGACAGTGGCAAGTGGCAAGAGCAAAGAGAAGCCTATACCCAGCAGTGGGTAAAATTGCTGCGGATGATGATACATATCACCTACCAAAATTAATTAAACAACCAACATTACAAAAGCTTAATTAGTGGAAGGAACCCATTTTAATGTATTAATTGCGAGGTTATTCCATTAGTTGAGGTGAGGGGTGAACCTTCGAACCTCAGGTTTAAGTGCTGAATGGTCTACTCTAATGGGTATAATGTAATTTATGTACTGAAGTATCATTCTGTAGTGGTTCTAGCTTTAAAAAACTTTGATTAGAGTTAAAATCCGCAATATGCCTCCGAGTATTGCAATACTTCAGCCATATTGCTCGCAGAAGCTCCGATAATCTGGAGCACCTGATGGTGAACGGAAAGGTGAAGGGTAAAAGGCTACGAGGAAGAAGTCCTCAACGATGGACGGACCAAGTATCTGATCTTCTTAAGATACCAGTCAGTGTGGCTCTCCATCAGTCAGCTGATAGACTCCGATAGAGATAGACAGTAAAGACTTCACCACAGGAGTTACGATCCCTAGATCTAAGGGAACGATGGACGAGGAGGAGGAGTGTCAAAATCCCCTCTGCTGCCAACTGACTGCAGCATAGCGCAGCCTACATGCCACTGTCCGACAACGGGCAGCATCGCAGAGTAGCGGAGCGAGAAGCTGTGCTTTGCGGTCGTCAACCCGCTCCTGCACTTGTTTGAAGAGGCCTTGTCACGTAGCCCTCCAACCTTCCATAGGCTAACGTGGAACTATGATTACAATAAAACCATCGAAACTGAAGCCTTAAGGACTAAAGTAGAGGAACATGAATTACTTGTGTATTTCTGTAAGTAGCTCGAGAAAAACGAGCCTTTGAAAGCGGCAGCTGACACTTCATTTTGTAAACTAAATAAACATTGATAAATACCCAACTGTAAAATGAGCATCATCTGTCAATGTAAAATGGACTTTAAGTTGCTTAGTTGAAGCAATATTTTACAGAAACGCTATATACTATACAAGCCACTTCATTTTATTTATATTTTGCCTTATACTTGTTTGTAAGGAAGAATATTTACTTTAGGTACTGAAGGAACCCTTCTACTTAGCATTTATTTACTTTTCTTATTTATATTATGTAACGTTATATTACCTCAAACATTAAGGAAACATATCATGCGTTTCTATGGAAAAGTATTATTATGTACTAGACAGATTGGCTAATCTACTTAAATGTCAGAAATTTACAAGCAAAAATCTACATAGTCAATTAACTGAATGCAGAATTTATGTGCATACTTTACCTTTGTTTGTATCGCAAATTCTAATTTTTAATGAAAGCGAAACAAAAATACTTACTCATCTCATCTGTATTCAATTCTCGCGCGGAACAAAGAAATAAAACTCACGAAGCAGGATTAATTTCCCGTTAAATTCCCCTTATCTTTCGTTAGCAGCCAGTTTAGTTACGAACGAGTAGACGGGAAAATGGCCCTTCGTTATCGGATAATATTTTGCTACGGTTTTTATATAGTAAAAGCAGAATTCATAGAATTGATTATAAAAAAGCCGTTTTTACCATTCCTGTGAATAATATTGCCCTAGTCGTAGGAGGCTACCAAAAGCGTCTTCACAAATGAAAAATAATATCGTCTGTGGAATCGATAGTTGACATAAGCATAGCTCACATCGTCGCTGTTTTGAGTATGTGACGTAACTAACAATTTTAGAATTTTATAGGAGAAGCATTTTTCTGCCACAAGTTTCTAAAAAAATATTGTAGGATAGTATAGTAATATAATTTGTGTCAACGCCCTCCTGAGAACATGCTTTTTTTGTTATTTTAACAATTAGTAAATTAAATAAATAAATTTTAAGCAGATACGTCACTATTTTAGGACTTGGTTGATATGTCACTATTTTAGGACTTGGTTTTAAATTATCGTATCGTATCGTAGGCGTATATCGGTGTTAAAATGACATTATAAAAAAAGACAAAAAAAGTCATAATTTTACTCAATTATTACTAAAAAACATTATTTTTTGAGTAAGGTGATATTTAAGAATTATCGTAGGAATATCTTAATTTAAAAATAATAATGTCACTTACGCCTCTGTTTGAGAATTTTATTTAGTGTGAAAATGTTACTAAACGTCGTAAGTTTATGACACTTAGAGGGATTTATATTTTTAATAACTGTAGATACGTCAACAGACATCTTGCGACTCGTAGAAGATACAGATATGTCGATTATATAGATCGGTTCGTATTAAAAAGTAGATTCAAGTTACATTATAATATCAGTTACGCCAAATGTCAGTTATGTCACTAATATCAGTTACGCCAAAATGTCAGTTACGTCACGTAGTCAAAACAAAGATGACATATGAGCAAATGTATGAAGTCTTCGTTCACACTACCAACGATTTATAGCCAAGACACAACAACAACAAAAACATCACCAGCCTTTATCAGTCAATAACAGTATCTGCTGGACTTCATTTTGCCCTCGCTATTCCAACATAGTATTGTGTGTATGTGAATATGCTAAAAAAGATTCCAACGAATTGAGAAACTACTCCTTTTTCGATGTCGGTTAAAAAGGGTTAGCACCTAGATAAGGCAGATCGTGATGTTTAAAAAATTATGGTAAACTAATTAGAGAGTGCCCTGATTCTTCGTCTCTATTATAAATAGTGGTTTTCCCTCGTTGGGGTGGAACGGGGAAAACCTCTCATCAGCATCATCATCCACAGCCCGACTTTATCCACTTTTGGATATACGCCTCCCGGAGTTTGTGTTGTGTGACAGGGACAAACTACTTCATGGAGCCGTTATAAAATGACATTTGGTTATAAATAAGAGGGTAAGACTATACTGAAAAAGCATAGGTCTATTTACCGCAGTGGGCTTCTAGTTAAAGCAAACGATCACCTGTCAAGAATTTCTAAAAAAAATAACACTTTTTTTTTTATTTTTCCAGGTACGTACAACAATTAACAAGCTATTGACTCAACTGATACCTACCGTAAGTTTTCATAATCATATAATTATTTTTTATTTGAAATATCATATCAATGTATCTATTGTTCTTTCAACATAACGAAGCTGTTTGTTAAAATAATACGCAGTCTTTAGGGAAATTCAACGCTCAACGAAATCGCTCACGAGTACGAGAAGAAAAGAAAAATTTTGCTACTTACTTTACGTACCTACTTGTTGAACATTAATCAGAATTCCGAAGTTTTGCAAATCATGTTTAGAGGAAAACATTGCCTTATTATTTAAGTGATGAATGATGAACATCTTCGCTTATTCGTAAGTGAAATTGGCAGTTCACCGTGAGATATAATATACTTTATAAATGTAAGTTTGAATTCGTCTGTTATCCCGCTAAGGGTTAATTTACTCCCGAAACTCAACAATATTTCTTTAACGAGACATTTCGTATTTTGTACTTTTTTTGAAGAACTGGCTTGTAAAACATTAAATTCAAAAACTTGTAAGGTATCCCCAGAACAGCTGATTCCAATTCAAACTCAAAATTTCTCTATTCAATACGAACCCTAAGGTACACTTTGAAACGTGATTTTTTTTTTATTCACACCAAATGATTTAGTTAAACTTTGTTCTTAACATACTTTAATAATTTTAGCTCTAACTTAATTTTAAGGTTGCCATACACAACACAAAAATAAGCTTAAAGTTTTTAGAGAAAAATTTTTAATCACGTATTTGAACTGAATTTCCGGGATGACATACAAATTAACACTCACCTTGTAGGGTGCAGTCGCGTTTCGTGCGCCGACATGTTTGAGTTAACAAGGTAGTTTGTCGCGATTTGGGCGTTTTTCAAAATGACAAAATAAATACCTACTCAGTTCGTAGCGGTTTGTGATCTTGAAAACGCATTATGAGTAATGTTGCCATACACAACACAAAAATAAGCCTAAAGTTTTTAGAAAAAAGTTTTTAATCACGTATTTTAACTTAACTTTCGGGATGGCATACAAATTTCCACTCACCTTGTAGAGTGTAGTCGCGTTTCGTGCGCCGACATGTTTGAGTTAACAAGGTAGTTGGTCGCGATTTGGGCGTTTTTCAAAACGACAAAATAAATACCTACTCAGTTCGTCGCGGTTTGTGATCTTGAAAACGCATTATGAGTAATGCCCTTCAAAAAAAATCTTTAGAAACCCTTATCTTGAGACTAAAACGAAAACCGGAAGGTCGAAGAGTAATTATAAAAGGAAAAAATGTTCCCAGAATTCGGTCAAAAGCCTTGTCAACCTAAAAAGATAACAGACAAATTGCTTCCACGCTGATTTAATTAGAAGTGAAGCATTTTGACTCCACAAAAAAGGACCTCACGCAAACTTTTTCAATCAGCTAAGGATACGGCTATACGGCTAAGTTAGGACGAAAAGGTTGCGGTTCCAACGATGAGAATTGGTGCTTAATCTTTAATGAAATAGCTTGATCCAGGCTTTCTGATGTGACTTTTTTGTTAGGGTAATTTCCAGTTTCTCTTAGCATAGGTCTCATGAATGTTTCAAAGGGATTCTGCGTCTGTTAATGAAGTTGAGTTCAGGTATACGAATGAAGGCTTCTAAGCTGTACTAGGGTCTGTGAGGCGAGGTATGCAAATAATAAGCTTTGTTCGCATTATTTCTTGTCTGGAAATTGCAACCGCTAGAAATAGAGGTGGAATCTGACTGATGATAGCTTGTATTAAATTATTAATGTACAATATGTACAAGATACAAGATATTTATTTGCATAAATAAGTGTAGGTAACATTAGGTCTTAGGACTAGTTTTAAAAGTACATGACTTATTTACCCTTTTCAGGCATCGCAAATTAGGTTGGGTAGAGGGCGCTTAAAACAATGGGGGACAAAGCAACAAATACTTATGAAAATAATGAACTATTAACAAAGTTTACATAATATGAATACATTTAAATTGTAACTTTTTGAGTACATAAAGTTAAATTGTAACTTTTTGAGTACATAAAGTTAAATTGTAACTTTTTGAGTACATAAAGTACCTACTTATTTAGTATTATACTGTGTCGTGCATTAGATACCAGAAAGTTTTTGACCATTTTCTATTTCGCAACACCGATTTTTTGTCCTAGCGCCATCTCGTGGCGTTCTATTGTACTAATTATTTCTGTACTTTCGGCATTCTACTAGCGCCCTCTGTATTTTTCAGCTCGAAATTAAACTGAAAAATACCGTACAACGCCATCTATTACATTTCGTTTGTACTTTTTACTCAGGTTCCCATTTCTGCAATTTCCGGACTTATTTTGCTGAAGGTTTATTTCAAAATACAGCAATGCGTTTTCATGATTTTCTAATAGGGGGAGCTAGAATAGTTCTCGTTGAAATGCCTGAATGATCCTCCCGTGGCAAAAGGTAAAATTGTAACACATCTGGTACACATAACTGGTGTAGGTACATTAACTGGTTTATCATTACCTACGTGAGTACTTATATATGTTGGTAATAGGTACCTGTATTACCAAAAGTATTAGGTAGGTACTTTATAATGTTCGTAAAACATAGGTTCAACAACAACAAGATAGTTTCTTACTTTTTTAGCTTTTATAATACATTCAATAACCATTATATTCGTGAGAAAAAAACAAAACCGATCTCAAACACTACAAATTTTAGGTTCGAATAAGTAACTAGAATTTTTGATTTGAATTCATAATCAAACTAGAGGAACCCTGAGATACCACGGATAGATGCCTTGAGATTAAAATGACCCAAATAGCCTCAAAAATCAGTTTCCCAAACACAACTAAAAAAGGCTTTGTAGAAAACTTCGTCGTTTCCAACGTCCCCAAAGGACACCGCACTTTGCTGCGGTCGCCCTTTGGGAATTGACACCAGTAAAAGTTTTTCTATTGCCGCTAAAACGTAAATATTTGATGTGTGAATGGTTTCCGCAGTGGTTACTTAATGTATGTCTCTGCATTGTGATAAATATGTATATTACCGTTCCTACCAGGATTATTTAAAAAGTAGTCGCTATAAAACTGCTTGATAAAACCTTCTATCTGAAAGGCCTGATTTTTTACCGTTACTACCACTATCAAATAAAATTTAAAAATAGAACACGTTTCATACATCGATTTTTTCGAATACTTACAGCATTTTCTATATAATTGTTTCGAATAATATTTAAAAACAGAACACGTATTTTCATTTAAATAGTTTTTTTTTAAATTGTTATTTGATGCATGAATATCTCGATGTGCACACGTATTTCATAGAATAAATTACATTTTTAATTTGCTTAGTTATTTTAAAATTTAATAAATTATTTATTGATAATCAATGCAAGTAGTTACTACTAAGTAGAAGTACATACATTTAGTAGAGTAGTGTAGAAAGGCACCAAGAATAAAATAGAAACAAACAAAATTCTGTACTAGAGAGCTGTACTAGAAAAACCTAAATTAAATTGTAGTGGTGAAACGGACCCCAGCTAAGCTTAATGCTGCTACATGCTGGCATACGGCAGCGGTGGTTTTCTGCTGGGACCGGTTTAGATCCCACGGACACCCTGACCCCTAAACAGGGAAGCTGTAGGTACCTTAGCCCAGTAGAAGCAAACTTAGTGTAGCTATATATTAGAAGGTAGGTACCTCATTACTGTGAGAAGTAAGTATCCATGTAGGTAGGTAGGTACTGTTGTACGATCCAAATAACTTTCTTTTTCTAAACTTATAATTCGGTGTAAAACACACGTCACGAACACAAACGGAACTTTCTTGAAAATTGCTTTTCCTAAGTTTAGACAAGTTTGATTACCTACTTATTGGCTGTATTCGAATCTTTTTAAACTTTACTGTTTCTGATATCCATAATTATTAACTGAGAAAATATATTGCTCAAAATCAGAGATCAAAGTGAATTGTGATTCCTGAATTTACTTGTAGTGCCTATGTAGGTACACTCGCTTTGAACAAAAATCTATACTTACTATCATCGAGATAAGTAAATTATGTATAATTATCTCGATGCCTACGCCTTTTTAATCCAGCTCGTAGATATTTGGCCTTACTTATGAACATCTTTCAAAAGATATACGATGCTTAAACTATTGGCATCTTACCATTGGATAATGACAAACAGTGACAGGGCTAACTTTAAACATTGATTAACTTTAAGTATCGTTCATAAGGGGGATTGTGTCTAGTTTCCTCGTGCAGGTAACACTAATGCAACCTCTGGATACTAATTCAACCTCTTTGTTTATTAGGTCTAAGTTTATTCTAATGCAACCTCTTTGAATACTAATCAAACTCCTTGTTGTAATAAATGAACAAAGAGGTTACATCACAGAAAATATTATACCGGTCACAAACTCTTTCGTTGATTTTCTCAGAACCAAAGAGTTTGGGTCATATATCTATTCTGGTTAGTTTATTCTAGCGCACTCGTTCAAGGGAATATCAATTGCAGCCTTTATTTGGTCTAGAACTACATCTTATCTTATCTTATGAGCCTGTCTAATCCCACTGCAGCGCAAAGGCCTGCCTTTCCTCTTTCCACACATCCCAATCTTGGGAATCCTCTACATATTTGCAACATTTCAACGAGGAGGGCCTTTATGTTAGGTTTAGGTTGTATTATATTAGTATGTATTTGGATGTAGTCTAATGTATTGTTTTTTTTTATTATTTAATTAGGACTAGGCACACCGCCGTTCCTGTTTGTTTTGAAAGTTTCTCTCCATCCAAAGGTTGCCTGGAAGAGATCGCTTTAAGCGATAAGGTCGCCAATTGTACCATAATTTTTAATGCCTGTTTCATTATTTTGTAATTCTTTGTATGGTGTGCAATAAAGTAATATCTCTCTCTTTATGCCAAAATTGAACGAAATGTTTGTCCCTACAAATATTTCAGATTTCAAGTACTTTCCCCTTTTATATTAGCATGATAAGATAGTAGGATTTATATATAAACGTCGATCTAAGATAACGTCATATATATAATAAACGTCAATCCAAGATTCTAAGATGTAATGTGGCCTTCACACTGGATGCTTCAAGTTGATCTGACGCAGCTAGACCGCTTTCGATACAAGAGTGCTGATATGAGTGGTTAAATAAGTGGTCCCGACAAGTCCCAAGTGGTCCCAAGAGGTTAGGCTATCGGAGACGTGCTGAAGTGTCGCTTCGAGCTTTAACTATACTTAATACTGGTGAAGTAAGTTCGACGTATACATTTTTATTGCCATTGCTATAAAACACGGCCATTGGGAAAGCTCAAAAGAACGAAACCTTTTGAGTTAGTGTGGTGATAACGATATATGTAAGTGTTTTGATCATCATTCAGGCCTCCCCTAATGAGCGCCATTGCGCTCTGTCAGAAGCTCGACGCATCCAGCTTCTACCAGCAGCCTTTCGCAAATCGTCCTTCGACCTGGCCGGAGGGCATCCTACACTACGTTTGATGAGCCGCGGTCTACACTCAAGAACTCGTTTACCCCAAAGGTTATCGATTCTTCGGCAGAAACGGCAGATATGGTCAGCTAACCGTCACTTCAGCTTGCTAATTCTCTGATCTACCGCTTACTACGGTTAAAGCCTGATGAACTCATAAAAAATCCAGACAGAGAATAAAAATCTATATATCTATAAATCTGTTGTTCTGTATCAGATAGTATAGATAGCTGTGGATTCTTTCCTTCAAAGAAAATCTGAGCATAGCTCGTTCCATAGCGCGCTGAGCGAATTTACTGTTTGTACTGTGAGTGTCCATGTTTCGGTTCCGTATGTCATGACGGGTAGGAACTAAGTGATGAGTAAGAAAAGAGTTAATGGTTTAATAGATCAATGTTAAATTATTCATTAGCCTACACAAAGGATCGTTATTTTATTAGGGTTCATTTTTAAATGTACCGTAAGAAATTACCCAATATAAAAAAATGTTTTTAAAAACATCGCCCCTTATCGCATACAAAGTCGAAAAATAATCTTACGCTTAGGTATTACGGTACGGGTAGGACGCTACCTATAAAGATCAAATGAACTAAGTGACGAGTAAGAAAATAGTTAATGGTCAAATAGGTCAATGTTAAATTATTCATTAGCCTACACAAAGGATCGTTATTTTATTAGGGTTCATTTTTAAATGTACCGTAACAAATTACCTATTATAAAAAATGATTTTAAAAACACCGCCCCTTATCGCATACAAAGTCGAAAAATAATCTTATGCTTAGGTATTCACAATCCATAGAATCCAAATGTTGCATAAGTCTAGTTTGTAAACTTTTAGTTCTATGCAGAAATTCTGTGCGATTTCTGCGTGTACATTTGCACACAAAATAGAAACATACAACGTAGCAACTTAGTGCTACTTCTGAATTTAGGTTACCGCTTTAGAGTGTCTAGTCTATTTTATAACCATTTCTCTAAACTTAAATGAACTACTTGCGTCGTGTTAGATGACTGCTGTGAACCTCAAAGTAAAGCATTGAAAACTTTACACATAAAGGTACCGTCGTAGCTGACCGCAGACAGCAGCAGCTGGCGACGCGTCGCCACGACACTACAGGTTCTATGAAAGCGACGTGCGACATATATACCAATAGTCAATAGTATTGGTATTTTATACCAATAGTCGACAATTACTATCCACCTGCAGCAGGACTGGCTCGCAGTCAACGTGTAAAACTTAAAACTATTCATCATGAAATCTCAATGCAGGCTTCATTACCATCATCATCACTGCTGGGTATGGGCCTCTCTTGTTGTGTGCTGATCTTCACGTTCCAAAGATCGTCTCATCCATGAAACTAACGTGAATTAACTCATTCATATTGAAAAACGGGAATTTTCACGTACCGTTACATCGGTGAAGGCACCGACGGCGTTTCGACTCGTTAAGAGAGTCTTCATCAGGGTCCCCGCCGGCCTCAGGCGTGTCGAGCCGAGCAGCAAGATCTGCCGCACGCAGTGCAAGACGGGACGCGGAGGGAGAGCGTCGCGTTCACTCACCCTGATGAAGACTCTCTTAACGAGTCGAAACACCGTCGGTGCCTTCACCGATGTAACGGTACGTGAAAATTCCCGTTTTTCAATATGAATCGTCTCATCCAGCTTCAGCCCACGATTGATGCCCATCTTGCTGCTAGAAGACCGACGTTTCTGTACCCGGATCTTGGACGTCATTTAGTATTCGCCTTTCATCGTTGATATATTATACATAGACTATATAATTTTTTCAATATATTTTTTAAAATTTATAGATCGAGAATAACATATAGAATACTTATAAACCGGGTATCACGTAAGCGAAGCCGCGGAAATAAGCTAGTGATAGGTAAATCAATGCTTATAGTCTTAAAACTAGTGCATTTCCAACAAAATCTGGTTGAAGATTCAATTTCCCGAGCCCAATATTAGTTCAGGAGTCTACTCAAAGCCGAGCAAGCAATATCGTGCTGATAGCGACTATAAAACACACTCGACTTATGAACTTTCGCCCTCCAGAATATCTCGGTTCCTTGACCAAGTTTGTATGTAGCTGGCCATGTTGTCTTTATCATCATCAATCACAGCTTGTACTTCCAAGTTTAGCAAGCGGTTCCATGTTCGTATATGCTAGTAGTTTCCGTGTTTCGGGAGGCACGCTTAGAGGTTAGTTCCGGCTTGCTATTTTGAGGCCTTCGGGCGGCATAAATCAATGCTATTAGAAAACCTTTGGGATTTCTTTGGCTTGTAGAAGTAAACAGTGTGGGTATTATGCCTCTATAGAATATTTCTACAAAAACCGAGATCTTTCCATCTCTTGCTTAAAATACAGCTATAATACGAAGTGATTGGTATGCTTTAGTTTTTTTTAAACAGTTTGACACTGTTACCAACTTTTAATCTTTAGAAATAATATTGACTTCAATAACTAGTTTCGTTGTGTTTATTAGTAAAAAAAAATACAACCGAATTGAGAACCTCCTCTTTTTTTTAAGTCGGTTAAAAAACAAATTTCTAATGTTTTAAAACAAAAGTGGGCCCATTATGTACCTTTAATAATACCTCCCGACCCCTTCTAGCAAAACCTATTGTAAGTTGCTTTACTAACAAAAAAAAATGTGTGATCCCATCTCATATTATAAATGCAGAAGTGAGTACATAATATTTTTTTGTTTGATTTGCTTTCACGGCTTAGCTACTTAACCGATCGTAATGAAATTTCAAATTTCGCGTACACGTCAGTGGTACATAAAAGTGAAAGAGAAAGTGAAAATTCTTTATTCAGTACAAACATTGCACACTTTACTTCGTACACTTTGAACAGTTTTTTTTAGGGTACTTAACAGAAAAGGACATTACATTTAGTAGAAATTTCCAGAGGATTACAGAAAGGTTAGGCTGGTAGAGAATGCTTCTTAGCATTAGGTTTGCCTGTGTTTAATTTTTTTTTTGTTCCTAATTGAATTTTATCTATCTGTCTACAAAAATAATTTTTAAATTTTTATTTTAACTCGAGTGAAGTCGTTGGCAGAGGCTAGTCATAATAATATAAACAAATTGCCTTGAGAACCTCCTCTGTTTTTGTCCGTCAAAAACTAACTTCTTCTTCTTTGTAGTTGTTACTTCATTCCTGAAGATCGTGATCACTATGTGATGTCCTGCAGGCGTGGACAGCCTGTCTCCAGCGAGTTCGATTTGTGGCCATCTGCACCACATTGTAGGTCGACGTTCCCTTTTCTCTAAAGCTGGTCAGACCATCTGGTTGGGGATCTTCCTCTTGAATGTTTCCCCTCTACACGGCCGACGATGACCAGCTTTTCTAAGTTATCGGCTCTACGTCTCGCAATATGGCCGAAAAACGACAGAATCCGGCGGTAGCATATTATCGTGGAAAGCCGATAAAACGAAGAACTTACTATACCCGTCCAAATAGAATAACAAAATGTAGTAATATTTAGCAGTATTAATCATAGAAGTTTGTCTATTCCTGTGGGTTCGTATTGTCCAAGTTCCTTCAAACTGCGCGTTGTTGCTAGGAATTGTGATTAAAATATGAAGTTATCTGAGCAACTTCTATCTAATTAGACGCTGTCGTGCCAGAGGCAGGTATTATGGTACTTATAAGCATAAGCATTTATAAATAGTTGTGTTTCCTTTAGGATCTCTACTGATAAATTTGGATGATATGTAAATCAATAATTAATTCGGGACGTAATCACACATCATGGGGCCCCAAACTAAGCAGAGCTTGTATCAGAGCAAAGTGACTATCCGACATTGAACTAAAGTTGTCGACATGGCTCAGAGAATTAGAACCGACAACCGCTGGGGCAAACGAGTTCTTGAGTGGAGACCGCGGTTCGGCAAACGTAGTGTAGGACGCCCTCCGGTCAGGTGGAGTGACGATTTGCGTAAGGCTGCTGGTAGAAGCTGGATGCTTCGAGCTCAAAACAGGGCGCAATGGCGCTCATTAGGGGAGGTCTATGTCCAGCAGTGGACTGCTATAGGCTGATAATGAATGTTATATCCGTTTTCACTCTACAGCAGTACAGAAAATGGTATAGAGTACCTTTCATTCCGCAAAAATGACTGTTTCTGAGTATAACAAACAAAGCATTTGACAAAACCTACACCGCGAGTGAATTCGCTGGCAAAAGCTACTTTTATATAAATCTCTCAACATTTAAACATGCCTTTAAGTAGCTCCTGTCCTTTTATTAGTTTCCTCAAGACAATGAATTATTAAGGTGCCTTAATTAATCATGGTCTCATTCCTTGTAAATTTTCTTTTACAGGCCACTTTATTTCCATGAACTTTATAAAGAAACAAAGAAAAATGTTCAGAACTCCTAGCCAGTTGGTCAGGATCTAGACATTTTCGCTTTATTAAATTAACATCATCATCATTATCATCATCATTAGCCTTTTAAAGGAACGATTATTCTTATTTTTCGTAAATAAATGTATTGTTCGTTTGTAAATAAGTAAGTAATAAGTAAGTAAGTTTGGGGAGTAAGTAGCTCTCATAACACCTTTGGAGCTAAAGTCAACCTCTCCTGCTCGTGGTGCTCCCTGCCGAATAGCGAAGGAGGCTCTGGCGCATTCCGGTCCCTTAATGGTCACTGTGGTCTGACTCCGCCCCGTGTAATCCCCACGGAGTCCGCTGGTGGTAGGATCCTCTGGATTCGTCTGGCTAGCTACCACCCTCGGATCGAAATCAGCCGCAAAGCATCTTTGGGTGTGTTCCGGTTGTTGAATTCGAGTGCCAGTTCCTCCCCTCCCCACTGCGAATTGCGGATTTTTGATGGCCTTGGGATCCGTTGGGTCATAGTAATCTTGGTTACGTGTTTGGGCGTGAAGGGTTGGTTGGGGGGCCAGGGAGACCCGATGAAACGGCTGACCGCTGGCTGCCCGTTGGTTCGAAGGGGACCCGAACCTGGGTGATCCTAGCCCAGGAGGCTGTCCCACCGCCAATGTTAAAAGCCCTGTGAGTCACTGTTGTGCCGGAGTAGGAGACCGGAGTGGAACACTGCGGTTTCTCGCGGGGTCGGATCGGGGGCCCTTCCGTCCCCCGAGCCAGCCATTCACACAACCCAATCATGCCACCTAGTAATGCGAGACCCTCCTTTGCTTTTAAGGTCGGCAGAAATTTGCCATTCTTTTCCCCAAACCCGATACATAATATGGCTGTTAT
This sequence comes from Horisme vitalbata, assembly GCA_951804965.1. Classification (NCBI taxonomy): domain Eukaryota; kingdom Metazoa; phylum Arthropoda; class Insecta; order Lepidoptera; family Geometridae; genus Horisme; species Horisme vitalbata. Next base: position 14,723,972 of record OX638100.1, read on the forward strand.
AACTAAAAGAAATAAACGTTCCTCAGCGGCACCCCTTTCCACATTACAGCTGGACTTCTGTAACATTAGGGGTTTACATTCCAACCTAAACGCCGTCCATTTCCATCTTGAAACGGCAAAGCCGGCCCTTTTATTTCTCACTGAGACTCAAATATCCTCCCCAGCAGACATATCATACCTTAATTACCCTGGTTACAAACTAGAACACTGTTTTGTGCCCCGAGCCGGAGTATGTTTGTTTGTTAGGGAGGATATCTGCTGTCGTCGGTTGAACAGCCTTGAAGGCAGAGACCTATCTGTAATTTGGACACGTGTTGATTACGGGGGTCAAACTCGTATATATGCATGTTTATATAGGTCCCATAGCGGTAATAATGAAACCGATAGACTCCTTGAGCACGTCCAAGACACAACCGACTATGTCCTCCGGCAGTTTCCTTCGGCGGAGGTGGTGATCCTAGGTGATTTTAACGCTCATCATACTGAGTGGCTAGGATCACGAATCACCGATCACGCTGGAAGAGCTGTACACGACTTTGCCCTGGCGTATGGGCTCACTCAACTGGTATCTTCCCCAACTAGGATACCGGATGTTGACGACCACTCTGCCTCACTTCTGGATCTTTTGCTGACCTCCCACCCTAACGGTTACCACATTTCGGTCGATGCCCCTTTGGGGTCATCCGATCACTGTATGGTACGTACGGAAGTGCCGATCGCGCGTCCAGTTAATCCTCGCCCTCTTGGGAGGCGTCGGGTTTGGCACTATAGGTCAGCAAACTGGGATGGATTGCGGGAGTTCTATGCATCCTATCCATGGAGGCAGCTATGTTTCTCTTCAGATGATACTTGTGCCTGTGCGGAGTCAGTCGCTGATGTGGTTCTACAAGGCATGGAATGTTTCATTCCTAGCTTTGTGGTACCAATTGGTGGAAAGACCCAGCCCTGGTACGGTGTGTCTTGCTCCGAGTTCTTTGAACTCAAGCAATGCGCCTACCGTGCCTGGGCTGCAGCACGAGACAACAACGAGTCCAACACTTCTGAATTGAAGAAACGATACAACGCTGCTTCCAGATCCTTCAAGAAACAAATTTCCAGGGCAAAGTTCGCGTATATCGGCCGCATTGGCGAGAGGCTGGCTAGCTTCCCTTCCGGGTCTAGTGCTTTCTGGTCTCTTGCCAAAGCTGTTGAGGGCAATTTCTGTCAATCGTCGCTTCCACCCTTGCGCAAATCAGACGACTCGCTGGCTCATTCAGCTAAAGAGAAAGCTGATCTACTGGGCACACTCTTTGCTTCTAACTCGACGTTAAATGACGGAGGAAACGCACCACCTACCATCCCAAGGTGTGAGAGCTCGATGCCCGAAATTATTTTTAAGCAAAGTACTGTTCGTCGAGCTCTTTTTTCCCTCGACATTAGAAAGTCGAGTGGGCCAGACGGGATCCCCGCAATTGTGCTCAAGACGTGCGCTCCGGAGTTAGCACCGGTACTCACGCGCCTTTTCAGGCTTTCCTACTCCACAGAAATTGTCCCACCTTCGTGGAAGATAGCCTTGGTTCACCCGATCCCCAAAAAAGGTGACCGCTCAGACCCATCCAATTACAGACCCATCGCAATTACCTCCCTTTTCTCTAAAGTGATGGAGAGGATTATTAATGACCGGCTCCTTGGGTACCTAGAGGAGCACCAGCTGATTAGCGACAGGCAATATGGCTTTCGCCATGGTCGCTCAGCTGGTGACCTTCTTGTGTACCTCTCTCATCGCTGGGCAGAGGCAATTGAGAACAAGGGAGAGGCTCTGGCAGTCAGCTTAGACATTGCGAAGGCGTTCGATCGGGTCTGGCACAAGGCACTTTTATCGAAGCTACCAGCTTATGGACTCCCCGAGAAATTATGCAACTGGACTGCCAGTTTTTTATCAGAGCGCAGCGTTAAAGTCGTTGTAGACGGTTCTTGCTCAGAGATAAAGCCAATAAATGCCGGCGTCCCACAAGGTTCTGTGCTGTCGCCTACCCTATTTATTCTGCATATTAATGATATGTTACATGTTAGTAATATTCATTGTTATGCAGATGATAGTACTGGCGACGCTCAGTATGCAGGCCGCGCAAACATTTCTCGGGGACAAGTGGACGAGAGTCGAAACAAACTTGTTTCTGAAATTGAGTCTTCTCTAGACCAAGTCTCAGACTGGGGTGAACACAATCTTGTTCGCTTCAACCCCGCTAAGACACAAGTTTGCGCATTTACCGCTAAAAAAACCCCATTTATCGTAGCTCCCAAATTCCAGAACGCTCCCCTTAACATTTCTAAGAGCATAGGAATCCTCGGTGTCGACATATCGAGTGAAGTCCAATTCCGCAGTCACTTGGAAGGTAAGGCCAAACTAGCCTCTAAGAAACTTGGCGTCCTCAACAGAGCGAGTTGGTACTTCACGCCGGACCAAAGACTGTTGCTTTATAAAGCACAAGTCCGTCCCCATATGGAGTACTGCTCTCACCTCTGGGCTGGAGCGCCCCAATACCAACTCCTTCCTCTTGACCGGATACAGCGCAGGGCAGCTCGTATTGTCGACAGTCCTAAGCTCACAGACGATCTAGACCCTTTAAGTTTGCGGAGAGACGTAGGATCTCTCTGTGTATTCTATCGTCTATATTTTGGGGAGTGTTCTGAGGAATTGTTTAATCTAGTGCCGGCAGGCGCTTTTCACCATCGCACCACACGCCGCAAAACCAAATTTCATCCGCACCACCTGGATGGTTGGTTTTCTAAAACCGTTCGCTTTGCACGATCTTTCCTGCCACGTACGTGCAAGTTGTGGAACGAACTCCCTCCTGCGGTTTTCCCTCAGAGCTACGACATGGGGTCCTTCAAAAGGCGGGTATTTCATTTCCTCAAGGGCCGGCAGCGCATCAGTATCGCCTCTGGTGATGCAGGTGTCCATGGGCGACGGTGACCACTTTCCATCAGGTGGCCCGTCTGTTCGTCTGTCAGCTTTGGCATAAAAAAAAAAAAAAAAAAAAAAAATAGCCTTTTGATTTCGGTGGTTGGATGTGCGGTTCTTTTTTTATTGACAAACTTGTTTTATTCACATGTAACAATCGTTCCGCGCTTCGTGCGGGCAGAATTGTGGCCATCTGCACTACATTGTAGGATGACGTTCCCTTTTCTCTAAGCTGAACTCCTAGCCAGTTGGTCAGGATCTAGACATTTTCGCTTTATTAAATTAACATCATCATCATTATCATCATCATTAGCCTTTTAAAGGAACGATTATTCTTATGTTTCGTAAATAAATGTATTGTTCGTTTGCAAATAGCCTTTTGATTTCGGTGGTTGGATGTGCGGTTCTTTTTTATTGACAAACTTGTTTTATTCACATGTAACAATCGTTGGTAGACCATATTAAATCCAACTAATCCTACTTCCGACTCAAATTATGATTTTGAAATGTTGTGAGGATGTATGGATGTTTGTTACTCCTTCACGCAAAAACGACTGAATGGATTTGAATGAAACTTCGAATATACATAGTTTGCGACCTGAATTAACACATAGGCTTTATCCCGGTACCACGCGAGCGAAGCTGCGAGCCGAAGCTAGTATATATAAATAAATCCTAAACTGCCAGGAATTAGTGTATTCAGCTATTTTCATAACCATAGTCGGTATTCTAGAATTTCCGTTCACAGACACAGCGCTGCGACGTATGATAAATGATATTGCTGTAGCTATGCGAGAGCTAGCTCACTCAAGTATGTTTCTTGCATCGATTCATGCAAGTAAGCTCAGTTTCTTTGCACAAGTAGAAAAAACACGTTAACTTTTTCGCTGTTGAAAATTAAATTACAAGCTCTGTGCATGTACAGAGTTTGCAGTAAATCATGTACGACTGCGGGCATTTGTATCTTGCTTCATTGTTTCATGCGTGTGGACTTAGTATGTGTGTGCAAGTAGAAAAACCACGTCACATTTTTTGTGTGTGTGTTTGATATAGCTACAGCAATGTACGTATATCGAACATTTAAAAGGCTGTGTTTTGTGCATGTAGATAGGACTCGCGTTTTTAACTTTGGTAAGGACTTAGCATAGAAATCATGGGCCTGTGGTTGATAATTTGTTCCTTTTAATACGGTGACTGCGAGCCTGTAGCATGGCGCGTAGCGTCGTTTCTGACGTCCCGCTCTGGTGTGTTTACAGCACTTAAACCTTTATAGGTACGACAGAAAAAGTACATTTACAATGAAATTTTCGCTTTGTGGTTGTATACTTATAAGTTTATTTGGCTTATTGTTTCGAAAACAGCTAGCTATCACAGTGATCTAGCTGATCCTTTTTGTAACGGCCCTTGGAATGCAATATCGCACTGTCTCTACTCACGCTTCCTTGTACCCTCTCAGCTTGTTATAAATGGACTAGCTGTTTCCACGACAGCGTCGGGAATTCTCTACGCAATTTGCATAACACTTTTTTGCACAAGCATTCAAACTATCACAGAACACAAAACAACACTAGCCCATGGAAGTCATACATAGACATAGACGCCTTCTACTCAAAATAGGTTGGAGAGAAAAGGTAATAGTGGGGGGCGGTACGTTAAATATAGGGGTATAGGAGATTCCAACCTCTATCTTCGGAATAAAAGCTAGCCTCACCTGCCAGTCATACACCCTGCTTATTAACAAACAGGCTGATTGCTGCATAGTGCAGTCTAATACCGATACAGCTATCCCTGACCGCCGCCGGGTAGCAGCGTCGGCGGTGCGAGAAGCTGTGCCCCGCGATCTCCAACCCGCATGCTCAGCGTGTGGATTAGGGGCATATTCCCCTTCTTATTAGGTTCGGTTTATGTCCAGCAGTGGAAGTAGGAATTTGAATTTGGTACCCAGACATCATCAGAACATATTCAAATTGGTCAAGCCATTTTTGAGTTATTGCAAGATACGCACACATCAATTGATTATCATATATTATAAGAGATTACTTTAAAAAATAACACACATTTAATTGCTTAAATATTAAGGCGACTATACGGGTCAAACCTCCCTCTCGCTCGCACTATTCAACATTTTTGAAGATATAAAATCACTGAATGTAATTATGCAAAATAACAAACCTTCACGGCCTAGAAAATAACGATTCAAAGGTTAAACAATAATATCATTTTGATTCTATCGTGTTTTCTTACCAAATAACTGGTACCAATGTGATCAATTTTGGTGCAAATTTTTTGGTAGGAAAACGTGTTGGGTTCAACATGATATTCGTGTTGTACCTTTGTATTGTTATTTTATAGGCTGTGAAGGTTTGCTATTTTGCATAACTACAATCAGTGATTTTATATCTTCAAAAATGTTGAATAGTGCGAGCGAGAGGGAGGTTTGACCCCTATAGTCGCCTTAATAGCAAATATATTAAATATTTAATATTAATACGGTGACTACTTTCCATCAGTCTGTTCGTCGGCCAGCTTTGGCATAAAAAAAATAGCGCTGTTATTATGTGTATTTTAATTATGTTCTTAATTTATAGAGCTACTAAATAAAATGTAGATATCAAGTTTTTCCTAATTTCATTTAGTTAGTTGTTTTATTAGGGCCGTCTTTCAAAGCGTAGCTATTTGATATTATATTCAATTAAATACAATTTTGTAAGAAAATTAAGTCATCCTCTTTTAAACAGAAAGTCCTGCGCAAAATGAAGTTCTTAATTTATGTTTTGTACAAATACAGATTTAAAGCCATCAGAATATTAGGAAGGGATTTTAACATTTGACTTAGGCGGTAACTGAATCCGCTACAATCCCTTCAAAATGTACAAAAGATTCAAAGTCCATTTAAGTCGCAATTATTGGAGTATTATAAAATCTTATAAATTCTTTAGACACACAGAAACATAATAATAATTTGGACTTCAAAAACAAAAACTGCAAAACTAAAAAGTAAAAAATAATTGCTTATTTTTTTGTTCATACAACTAACTAACAATCAACTATGCGTTTACCACGTAGGTAGATCTAGATGCCTAGCTGTTATTTTTGGAGAATAAAATGTGTGTTTTTTTTAAATAGTTCGTACGCGATAAAATTGATATGGGACCAATTGGGAGGTATACCCTAACCAACAAAAAAAGAATTTTCCAGATAGGTTCATAAATGACGGAGTTATGAGGTAACAAACATAAAAAATAATAAAATTCGAGCACAAAAAAATGTTTATTTCATTTTTTTCTAACCCTTAGAGTAGGTATTTTTTCTTCAAATTTATATGAGACCAATTGGAAAGTATACCCTACCCAACGAAAAATTTTCCAAATCGGTTCATAAATGACAGAGTTATGAGGTAACACACATAAAATAAAAATAAAAAATACAATCGAATACTATACCGATATACTTCCTCCTTTTTAACAGACAGACAAGTCTGTTAAAAAAAGCTAATGCTTAAATCTACTATGACAAATAGTGGACAAAACATGGCGCTGTGGCATGAGACGCAAAAGTTATGGGTTCGATTCCCGCTACGGGACAAACTTTTGCATTATTTGCAGATTTGTCTCATGTTTGAGTGTTATTGTGTGTAACCACCACCACACCACCACACCAGCCTATATAAGTCCACTGCTGGAATTGTGTGTATAATATGTATTTATTTAAACAAAAATGTATAAAGTAGTTTATTAGTCATGGTTCCCATAATATATTGGGGATATATGCTGAATCGTGTCCAGATTTTTTTTTAAATAATTATTTGGGAGAATTTTCTATCAGCGCTACGTATGCCAAGTCCAATTCTACGGATAATATTAATGATTCTGTTAATAATAATCCGAAAGTTTGTGAGAGGTACGATTAACTGTTTGTGTAGGTATGTTTATTTTCACGGCTACGGTTACGGTTGAAAGGATTTGGATAAATGGAGATAAGGTTCATCAGATAATCCGGGGGAAAACCTCAAAACTTTATAACATTTCAAAATTTTACTCTATAAATACAAATAAAATAAATAATGCTCACCATCGATATTATATACTGTTACTTTGCCATTTATTTGAATGCTGAACATTACACAGCATCATACAGACTCAAACTAAGCACAGCACATGGCTACTTATATACATTTATTATTATATCTGTGCCTATCCTCTTCGAGAAAACACCTTATTATGGTCGAAGCCTATGGTCATCATTATTATCAACCTACGGTGTACTAGTCCAAAGTCGCTCAGCAAGCAGTGACATAGCTCGTTATGCTCGGATTTTCTCTGAAGGATAGAATTCCCAACAAGACTATCCGACATATAATTAAAGTTGTCGACAGAACTCAGAGAATTAGCAAGCTAAAGTGGCAGTGGACTGACAATATCTGCCGCAGAACCGATAACCGTTGGGATAGTCGGTTCTTGAGTTGCTGCTGGTAGAAGGTGGATGCGTCGAGCTCAGGACAGGGCACAATGGCGCTCATTAGGAGATGCCTATATCCAGCAGTGGACTACCTACTTTAGGCCGATGACGATGATGATGATACGTCTCTTGCAGTCGATGCAAGTACTCTTTAAGCAAAATACTAACTACTACTATAAAGTACTCCATCAGCTAAGTACTGTCCTTGCCCAATATATCTACTTTCCATTAAAAGCTAGTGGTATCAATCCTTTATCACAAAACACGTAACCCGTACATACTTTAACACGTCCCTTAAGATTCCCGGAAAGCAATCGGGTTCTGTAACGTACCGACAGAAGAAATAATATGTGGCGTGCGAGTAACAGACTGCAAGCCGAGATTAAACCCTCCTTACGAGTACGAATGTACGACGCAATGGGAACGGGATCCTACTGCGAAAATGAAGCGTTCGAGGCGTGGCTTAAGTAATCTTAGCAAATGATCATTGAAAGATAACATTTTATTTAATAAAAAAATTAACATTTTTCTATAGCAAAGAACACAAGAACAAGAAATTAATTCAACACAAAAAATCAATCACCACATTTATACAAGGAAAAGTAAAAGTAACTTAGTCTAAGCATTATGAAGGCGGCCTTATCGCTGAAAGCGGTCTTTTCCAGGCATTAAGCATCACTCCGCCTGGTCAATACTTGGATCGGTCTCAGTTTAGTTGCATTTAGATCTGATTGCTTCCGTGCACGTTAAGTGTCGGCGCGAATACCTCTTAGGGTCGCGTCGCCGCAAACGGGCCACAAGCGACAGCCACAAACGCCGCGACAAGAAGCTAGAAGCCGCGACGTGGCGGCGTCAACCGTGTGCGGCAGGTCCTTTTGTATTGTATGGAAACTACAGGAAGTATGCCAGTGGCCGCGTTTTGTGGCTATCGCGTGTGGCCCGTTTGTGGCGACGCGACCCTAAGAGGTTGGTCCCGGCTTGTTCAGTCGTTAGCCATGTTGCAGGCCTTCGGGGGGCCGGGGGGCAGGCACAGCTCCTTGCACCATCAACGTTCCTACCCATCGACGACCAAGGATTCATCTAATAACAATACATAAGACCCAAAACAAATATTTGCAAATAACACAAACATTGCCTCGCAGTGGGAATCGAACCCGCAAAATTCTGCGTCTCAAGCGCCCCGTCACCCACTACGCCACATAGGTCGTCATGCTAAAGTAAATTAATAAATCCCTCGTAAATTCTGTTAACTTAACAAACAGATATTTTAACTTTTACAGGAAATGAATTTTTGTTTCTGCAAACTTTAAACGTGTAAACTTTTGTACAAATTTTATTTATATGCATTTTTTTATGTTAAATGTAAAAATTTACGAGTTTATTTTAGTTTTTGGACGACCTGTTTTATTACGTATTTTTTTGCCCGTGGCTTCGTTCGCGTTTTTTTGAATAGACTATTTCGTCCAACTGCTGGGAAAAACCCACCCCAAACTCTTCCACACATCCCTGTCTTTGGCGCTCTTCTACCATTACTTCTCAAATGCAGATCATCCCGTTAACGTTTTATTTTTCAACCCCGAGGTCGCTCCTCACAAGGTATCAAAAAAAATTGAACTTCTAAGTAAACATATTCAAAAGATACCGCCATTTATACCGCATTTATTAACACTTTTAAGGGAATCAAAACCTATAGGGTACTGACTAACCGTTGACCTAGAATACTAAGATCATAAAATTTGGGAAAAAGCAATTTTTTATAGCGCAAGGAAAGGAAAATCCGAAAAACTTTAAATTTATGAAACTGCCAAAAAAAATGCATGCTACAAGCTTGTACGGAAACCTCGGTGAGCGAGTCCAACTCGCACTTGGCAAATTTATTTTTTATACGTTAGATACGTAAAGGTAATGGTGTTTTATAGTAGCACTATAGGGAACGCACTGCGAAGCAGAAAACGAACAACGGACCATGTAGGTTATTAGTGTTCCTGAGTTCTTGTGGATAGCAGAAAACTTCAGAATCTATTTTCTGTTATTTTGATTTCTTTTTACTAAATCCGTATTATATTATGTTTTTTCGCTTTGTTAAAGTTTGCAAATAATATGTTACTGGAATACGATTATTTCTATTAATGTTGGAGAAACAGCGTCATAAAAAGCAAAATAAAAATTAAATACACATAAAAGATTTGAAGTCTCGTTCGTTCTTTGATATTTAATATTACAATTTATTTTTTACTCTGTGAAAAAATGGCATAATCAAAATGCATATTACAGCGCCATCAACAAGCAAAATATAAATGAATTTAGCATAAAAATAATTGTAAAACTTTTGTTCCTTGAGAATAATTTTTACAATTTATTATTTACTTTGTAAAAAACTTGCCATAATCAAAATGCACTTTAGGTAGCTAAAAAAGTATAATCATTTTAATCAATAGTTTTTATACTTACAATTAGCTGTAATAATAGAGATTTCAGAGACTTTTTAGTGACTGACTGGGACCGACGAACTTTATCGACTGTTTTAAATGATGAATTGGACCCCTATGGTATACCTAGATATACCTATATGACAGACAGACAAACGGTATCCTACTATTACTTTAGAAACATTGAAAGTGTTTTACCTACGCCGTAGCATATAGCTATGGCGTAGGCTACGCATAGATTGATCTACGCCGTAGCATATAGCTACGGCGTAGATCAATCTATGCGTGCTACGACGTAGCAGAAGCTACAGGCACTACGGCGTAGCTGATACGCGCACTACACCGTTGCTGCTCTTGTTGTACATTGGTAAGCCCACCTTTTGTTACGTAAACTGTGCACTAAATAAAATAAATAAATTATGATTATATTATTCAGAAATGCATATCATTGGTTATGTAAATTAATGTATTTTTATAAATCAGACGAAAATCGTCTGTATTTCCATAATGAAAACACTATTGCTGAAATTAGTTTTTAGGTTTCGTTTCGTTGTACCCGGCCCCGTCCTTTCACCCAGTTATATTTACTAGGTATAATTTCCTACTATTTAGCTGTTTAAGTTATAACCTACTTACCTACTTATAAATTTTAAAGAACGCCGTTTACCTAACCTAATAATAATTTAGTTTCTCATATATGTGACTTTGTTGTCTTATTGAGTTATAAATGTCTTTATCCTGAAACATTTCCGCATTGTACAATTCGTACTTGGGGTACAGCTCTCCATGACAGCTCATATAAGATTTTATTGCAGCTATTTGGCTACAAGTGCATTGTTTTAGTGCATTTGGACCGGTCGGATGGAAGTTTATGATGTGTCGGTTTATGAGTTGGGAAAAACGTGCAATTCGCTCTAATCTAGTTAGTTTATGACTAGCTTCCGCCTGCTGCTTCACTCGCGTGGTACGGGAATAAAATGTAACTTAAGTGTTAATCCAGTTAATAAACAATGTATGAGTATATTTCAAGTTTCATCCAAATTCGTTCTGTTCCATCCATCGGTTTGACTTTATATATATACTAGCGGCCCGTCCCGGCTTCGCACGGGTGAACTTTTTTTACACCTTGGGTTAAGTTACTTAAGTTTTAGTAAAGATCCCTATTCTTTTCTAGCAATAAATATAGCCTATGTTACTCAAGGTGAATGTAGCTTTCCAATGGTGAAAGAATTTTTGAAATCGGCACAGTAGTTTTTGAGTTTATTCATTAAATACATACACACAAACAAAAATTCAATTTTTTCCTCTTTATAATATTATATATAGAGTAGTAGGCGGTGAAATCGTCACCCCACGGCCAGGTGGGGTGACGATCTGCGAAAGGCTGCTGGTAGAAGCTGGATGCGTCGAGCTCAGAACAGGGCGCAATGGCGCTCATTAGGGGAGGTCTATCTCCAGCAGTGGACTGCTATAGGCTGATGATGATGATATAGAGTAGATAAATAAAAAATACTGGACACTATCACACAGCCTCATGTAGTCCCAAACTAAGCAGAGCTTGTATTATGGGAACCACATTACTGATATACTTCTTAGATACATTTTTTTGTAAATACATACATATAATACATAGAAAATTCCCAGACATGAGACAAATATCTGCAAATAACACAAACAATTGTCCCGCAGCGGGAATCGAACCCGCCATCTTCAGCGTGTCAGGCGGACCATGCGCCACAAAGGCCGATATTATAAAATAGGGTCTATCTAATCTATCTATCTAATACCTTTAAACGAACAATTCTTGTATATATGTATATATATAATCTGGATCTCGGAAACGGCTCCAACGATTTTCATGAAATTTTGCATAAAGGTGGTTTCGGGGGCGATAAATCGATATAGATTAGATAGAAAATGTGTTTTTATCCAAAAAAAAGCTGCTTCAATATCATCAGCATACGAAAATGACTCTTCCTGACATGTATTGGCGAATAGTATTACTATTTTTATTTTGTAGTTTTGACAACTAGGGCCATCAGACATCGAGATATTTTTAACTGCTACTATAAATAAATAAGGCTGGACACTATCACACAGCATCATGTAGCCCCAAACTAAGCAGAGCTTGTATTATGGGAACCACATGACTGATAAACTACATAGATACAATATTTTTTGTAAATAAATTTTATACATAGAAAACACCCAGACCCGAAACAAATATTTACAGAATGTACAAACATTTGTTTCACGGCGGGAATTGAACCCGCCACCTTCTGCATTACAAGCGGGCCTTCGCCCACTGCGCCACAGAGGCCGTCAAATGTGATGTGAGTTTTGGTGCAGATACTCTTTTTCCACGTTTGTGTCTCTATTTATAACAACTCGATGCTATCAGCTTAACAACAACTAAACTGTTTTACTGACATAGCAACACTAAAGCTACTGGACAATAGATGACGTTGTTAAGCAACACTAAGCCAATGAATGTTTGGTTTGAGGTTAGACCAAGAAAATGAATTGTTTATATAAATTATTGATAAAATATATGTGTCTTTTCAACTCACGTGTTTACTTAAATTAGGCAATTTATATATAGATCTTTTAAAAAAAAGTTTATTTATAATTAGAATACGATTATGACTCTTTCTGTCATCTATGGGCGAGTAGTAATACTATTTTATTATTTTATTATTAAGAGGCCTGTAAACGGGCTACAAAAATTGCATGTTTTGGGTTATTTTTATCGACCAATATTGCTCAGTATAATTAAATGCAACTTCATTTTGCTAAACCAGCCGACATTGCCGAGTGTAACCCTTCAAGATTCAGCAACTGGATTGCTGAGGAGTTTTATTTGTACACGCGGAGCATATTGCGGTAAGATTGAGGAGACAGCAGCGGCAGCTACAGGACGAGGCGGGGGGTGGTGAGCGAGGGAAATGAGATGCACCTAAACATCAGAGCAAAGACTATATTGCAGTGAGGTCAAAGATGAATAAATCATTTGTAATGTAGTTGGCTAGACATTAAATACTTGTGACAATACTGAAATATATTTAAGTAGTCCTATTGCTGCAATATTGCCGGGCTACAATATTATAATTATATATAATAGTAGCTATACCATTGCAGCAAAAAATTTACAAAATTGCCCGTTTACGAGCACCTGTAAACAAAAACTAAACTGTTTTGCCGACACAGCAACACTAAAAGCTACTTGACAATAGATGGCGTTTTTTAAGCAGCACTAAACCAAAGAGTTCATGGTTTTGAAGGTTTTATAAGTTTTAGCAACTCACGTGGTAGGTACTTTACATGGGATTAATAGGGGAAATTTAACATGCAAGACAATGCACTCAAGGCAAGCGCCAACGTGTATAGAGTTCATTTGGCGTGTATTGTCACAACTCGCAGTCGCTCGTGACCAGTCCTCTCACTTCGGAGCTATGACGGTTTTTTTGCACAAATCAAAAGCGCTCGCCTACGCTTGGCCAATCGCACAACGTGTGGGCAGCTTTCTTGGGGCAACTCCACAAACCTCGTTTACATTGGCCGTTTCCAATAGTTTGCATAGACTTGCCGAACGTCTAGACGGTAGTTGTTTTCATGTATCAATTTGCCTACGCTCGCATTGGCCTACGCTCGACTAACATGTAAGTATAGTGGGCTTTAGGTTACTGCTTAGCCAATGGAAATTATGAGGGAATTAAACACAGAGCAATACTCGCGCCTCATAACATAGATGTTGAAAATATTAATGATGATATAGTTGCCAAACTTCTACTATAGTAAGTATAGTAAGTATAGTAAGTACAAAATCTACTATAGCCATGACTCAATGAAAGATCAACCTGAAGAAGCAGTCCAATTAACAACAGAATTTTTCAATAGTGTCGACATTTCAGACGGCCACCACACGAACTAAAATTGAAAGAAAAATGCGTTAATAATGTTGTTTTGTTGCGTAATTTAGACGTATCAGAAGGACTATGGAGTGATGTAAAACTTATTGTAACAAGTGTGCAATCACATAATAAAGGCAAAAATTGTTACTGGTAAACCATCTGGCAAAGAAGTACATATACCAAGGATAACCTTTAACACATCAAAATGACAATCGAGATGCACCATTCAGGATTATTATTATATTATTAAATTATTCATTCCGGGTAGGAAGCATTAGGATTTCATAAATAATATGATAAAAATATACTTACGAAATTAATTGATTAACTTTAAAAAAGTAAGTACTTGTTTTTATTGAAATGTTAAACAAAAATGCACTTGTAATTTTTTATTAAGTAACCAGTTCATATTTTCTTATCAATGTGAATACATATTATTCAAATTTTATCAGTAAGTAATTCGTATTATAATTTCCAAAAACACGATTAAAAAAAGAAAACCGAGCTAAGCTCGGTCGTCCTGGTACTTTAAGCTGAAACGGCGAACTTTCCTTCGTATCTGTCCAAATTTCTATTTCGTTTTATTCAAGGTTTGTTTTCACGACCTCTGTGAAGGCTCGCCTGAGATGCAGTAGATTGCGGGTTCAATTCCCGCCCTGAGACAAAAATGTTTGTATGATTGGCAAATATTTGATTCGAATCTGGGTGTTTTCTATGTATGTATTTACAAAATAAAGTATATAAGTACTTTAGCAGTCATATGGTTCCAGGAATTTATTTATTTCATAAAATTCGTTCTCCGTCACTATTGTCTATCACGGGCTAACTGAATTCGATTGGCTCAAATTTTTGGACCCACTCATTGGGGCTAAGATTTTGTTGCGGTATGTGATTGATATATTACTTTTATTATTTTTTTATAAATACATACATATCGTACATAGAAAAAACCCAGACCGTGATTATCTATACACCCTCTAAAAAGATAAAAACCTGTTATATAATAATATATTTTTCTTACTCAACTATTAGAATCTGTTACTTAGAGATCTGTAGTTATTTAGGTAGGAAGTTATACTTCCCCATTAAAGTATAAAATATTAGTCTGTCGCGACGCAAAACTTCGCGTGTTATTGGTAACTTAAGCGTGTAGGTTATAATATGGCATTATAATGATTTAGTTATAGTCCACTCAAATTGCAAATTAAATAACTATTTTTGGTCATATCCTATCCTACCCTACCAATATTATAAAGGCAAAAATTTGTGCAATGTGAAATGTACACATGAAAAATGTGAAACTTTGCACATACGTAGTTCTAGACCTGGAATTACTTATACTACTTTTTATCCGAGTACGATGCTAGTGAACCCGTGGGCGGAAGCTTGTATTACATTAAGTGAAAACGCACGGTCTGATAGAGTAGGCTTGACCAGAATCTTTAGCATCCTTTTATCCCAGTAATATGGTTAATACGTGTGGAGCTGACTAAGCCATGATTAAAGTCCGAAAACGTCAATTTTTACACGGAAGAAAAATTACATGGTAGCCTCATTTTAGCCGACAGGCAGGCTTGGGTTGGGGTTCATTCAGAATTTCAGATTCAGTCGGTCCGCGGACTCTGCGCTAAGCGGACGCATAGTGACGCGTTCGGAATCAACTTTCGTGGAATATTTTACGTGTTTGTTTGGCATTGAATTAAAATCGTACATGTATTTTATTTTTATGTATACGTAGACGATCAATTATTAAATAAATTTTACTCATTCCCAGAAGTTGTCAATTTACTAAGAAGTGTTATGTGGTAAATAAATAATTGGGAAATTATTAACAGTTAGATACTTTAGATAATTGAGTGGTTTCAATGGAAATCGTACAGGAGTTACCGGAAATGATCAGATAAAGCCTTAGAAATGCTTTGTTATGTGAGTATTACTTGATTAATTATAGAATGTATGTATAACTAATGTAATAGTGAACTAAAATTTAACGTAGTGTTGAATGCCCACCGGCCCGGTGGAGTGACGATTTGCGAAAGGCTGATGGTAGAAGCTGGATGCGTCGAGCTCAGGACAGGGCGCAAAACGCTCATTAGGGGAAGCCTATGTCCACCAGTGGACTGTTAAAGGCTGATGATGATGATGATTTTGATAATAATTATAATTAATTGAAATTTGTATTTATGAGTAGTTATATTAAAAATATCAGATTTATGTATTAAAAATATCAGATTTCTTATAAAAATTTTTTTTTATTGAAACTGAATTCAGAGGTGCTGGATTTTTAAAAGGGAATAATAATTGTTTCGTTTCACAAAACAATAAATCATTATTTTGGTCGGTCCGTAATGGTTGTCAATGACAGTTTTTCCGGTTGAATTTAAATGTCCAGAAACACCAAAAAAAAGAAACAAAGTTAATGATTCCAATTCTAAACATCGGGAAAAACATTTTTTTTGCATCTCGGAATGATTTTCTGGTTTGATCTTAGCAGATCACGTAAGCTGGTATTCACTAAGGAGTATTTATTAAGGGAGTGCGCGCTTTGTCCAAATATGTGTGCTAAATTTATTTCCTAAAAAGGTGTAATGTTCGTTTACTCTTTTTTGTTCAATGCGCGCATTCCCTTCTATGTTATTACTAATAGTTATTCAATGGTATTTACAGATTTAAGGTCGAGTTTGAGAAATGTCAAACTCGGTTTTTTTTAATAAGTAAAATGTAATTTTGACAACACTTGAGTCACGATCACCTTTAAATCAGTTCTTGAATACTGGCCTAATTCATCCAATTTTTCTCTCCATTCTGAGAGACATAATAAAAACGAAACTTTCAATTATTTTTTGTGTATGGTACTTGAAGATCGAACAAGCGCATGGCCCATCTGATGTTAAGTGGTAACCAATACCGATTACAAAGCATCGTAGATCACGTGTTTTTGGAACGTGCTCTACGATGCAACGCCCTGCTACCATCAACTTGAGGCATGAAGATGATTAGCCTCTTAAGCCTCTTGTACCTGTAATTTCAACGGCACCCACACCCTTCAAACTGAAACACAGCTCAGCTGCTTCACGGCAGAAATTAGCATGGTAGCAGTACTTCCCCGGACGAGTCCTCCACAAAGAACTATACACGTACTATATTTTTAAATACTCCTAACTAATTCACTTCACACTAATTATAAATACGAAAGTTTGTGTGTGTGTCTGTTCCCACTCAGCTCCGTATCGGTTGAAATTATTTGGATGAAACATGAATACATTGCATATATATAGTTTGTTCCGGTACCACGCGAGCGGCGCCGCGAGCGGATGTTGGTATAATAATATTAAGTTGGGTATCTAGTTCACTCACAAACCGATCATTATTTTTCCGGTTACATATTTCTTTGTGAAATAATTGAGCACTACAATTTCCTCTCGCCCGTCGATTCTGTTGTCTTCTACGGTCCAACGATTTCATTCTCGGAACGGATTCCCATTTTGCTCATAATTTACTGAACCTTTAAAACTACAACAGAATATTTTTGGTTGTTACTATATATATATATACTCCGCCCGGTCGCATTAAGGATGGGTGACCGTTTATTGGCATTTAGATTCGTGCTCTTCCATGTTTCGGAAGGTACGTTAACATGTTGGACTGTTGGTCCTGGCTTTTTTAGTCGTAAAGCTATGACGGAGGCCTTCAGGCGGCCTAAAAACTCCGACACCAGAGATGGCCACTAACTCATACGAAAAAGTAAGATCACGGATTTTTCCAGTACGACATCATTACTCCTTCACGCCAATACTATAGAACGGTTGAGCGGAAATATTGCACGTATATTTTTTTGGGAGGAGTATTTTTAAAGGTTCGAAACGTTTCTGAGTCGAATCCGACAAGCCTTTGGGCTACCTAAAAACTTATGTATAACGTTTTGAAAGCTGAAAACAAACTTGCTCTAGTCTTCTTCTTCTGGCGTGTCAATGGTCACAACAACTTATTACTTAATTAAATTATATTTGAGTAGAATTTTGCCACTTTCACTCCAACGTTTGTGTCGTTTATAATGTCATCCCTTGTGCAGGTGGTAGGGCACAAGGGGCAAATAAGAAGGTGAGGCATCGTTTGCTTCTCAACTTGCTGCTTTTCAACGTCACTCCGCCTAGCTTCTATTTTTGTATCTATTTATTGATTACGATTGACGATCCCATCCTCACAAGTAGTATTGAACCTTTAAGTCTCAGGAGAGACTGCTCCTCCTTGTGTGTGTTCTACCGCTTGTATAATGGGGATTGTTCTGGTGAATAGTTTAAGACGGTGCCTGCTGCTTCTTTCTATCTTCGCACGGCTCGACACCGGCAGAGGTATCATCCACATACTTTGCCACCTATGTCTTCCAGAGGAATTTCCTCCCCGAACAATCAAACTGTGGAATGTACTACAATATGCAGTGATTAAAAAAAATCAAATGGGTCAGCAACGCGCATATAATATCTCTTGATGTTACAGGCGTCCATAAGCTACGGGTACCGCTTACAATCAGGAGGACCGTATGCCTGTTTGCTAACTTAGTAGTATAAAAAAAACTTAATACTATGTTCAATAATGTACACTGTAAAAACCCGGAGGTTTATCTCAGTGCCCACATAAACAACGTAAGTTATGCATCACACAAATCATTAAAAAAACGTATTATAAAGATTCTTATATAAAAGCTAAAATCCTTTTCTACCTACTAAAGTCAATTCAAGTTGCAATACTACACAAAAGCATTTTTTATGGTACTTGAAGATGGAACAAGCGCATGACCCACCTGATGATAATAAGTGGTAACCATTACCTATCACAAAGCATTCCATCGTAGGTCACGCTTTTTTCGGAACGTGCGCTACGATGTAATGCCATCTATCACCTTAAGGCATGAAGATGATAAGCCTCTTGTACCTGTAATTTCACCGGCACCCACATGCTTCTAACCGAAATACAGCACAGCTGCTTCACGGCAAAGAAAGGCATGGTGGCAGTGCTTCCCCGGACGAGCCTTCCACAAATAACTCTACTACTACAACTACTGGAATTTGGATGGGTGATCTAAATAAAACTGTAGCTTCTCGAAATATTCAACGAATAGGGTTCATTTTGTTTATGAAATAGCAAAATTATAAGTATATTTGAGTTTATGAAAATAATTATCATAATATTCGACCTGCGACGTCTTCAAAATCTTATTACGAAACTGATGTTTATTTTATGTAAAGGTGCTCTTACATGGGCTATTAGTTATGAATAAAGATTCTGTTATTTTATTTTATTTGGAGAACATACAGAAACTTTACACTTATATTTAAAATACTTCTTTTTCATTAACCTAAGCTCTCCCAGCTCTCCGCTGCTGGGTAAGTCTCCCCCATTTACTTCCACGACTTATGATCGCTTGCTGCCTAACATCAGTAAGTATGAAAGGCATCGTTGCGTTACCGTCTCCGTGGCCTACCCCGACATCCTTGCCTATCTGGCTGGGGGTACCCATTATTACAAAGAATATAAAAAAAATGTAGGCATAAAAATATATTAGGTCCAAAAAAGTTTAATACATAATTAACATACACTTCAAAAGAAAGTGGACGAACTATCATAAATACATATTCTTCTTTTAAATAAAAAAGAAAAATTCAAAAACAGTTAAAAGTACGACGAAGATATGGTAAAGAACAACTAATAATGCTGTACAGTTACTGCCTGTACTGTTGGTACCAGAGACTGATAAACATACATACATACAACAACAACAACAACAGCCTATTCAGTCCACGGCTGGACATAGGCCTACCCTATAAGAAGGGTGATATGCCCATAATCCCCACGCTGGGCATGCGAGTTGGGGATCGAAGGGTACAGCTTCTCGCACCGCCGACGTTGCTGCTCGTCGGTGGCCAGTGCATTTAGCTGTGCCAGTTTTAGGCTGCGCTATGCCGCAATCAGCCGGCCGCCAGAGCCCCGTTTGTTAGTTAGCAGGGTGTACCACGTGCAGGTGAGATTGGCTTGGGTTTCGGAGACTGGAGTTGGAACACCTTACACCCCCATATACATACATAGATATTTAAAACATCTAGACACAGAACAATAATCCATGTATACCATACAAAAGTTGGTCGTTGGTTTATTATAAATGTGAAAGTTTGTGAGTTTAGATGTTTGTTACTCATTCACGCAATAACTACTGAACGGATTTGGATGAAATTTGGAATATACTTAGTTTATGACCTGGACTAACACATAGGCTGTTTTAATCCAGGTACCACGTGAGCGAAGCCGCGGGCGGAAGCTAGTATACTATAACGCTATTCATAACTAGCCACACGTGACCTATTTGTTCAGCCATGTTACGAGTACGGTACCTTAATTAAAGATATAATTAATTGACTCAAGCGCGACGTTGCGAAAATCCATTAGAAGATATTCCACGCTCTTCGCTAAACAGTCTGTTTAGCGCTCGGCTGAGCAACACGTCTGCGGAGTTCAGCGTCATTGTTCACGCCTTCTTATGGGGAAGGCGAAACATTGTCGAATTTCTGTTGGGTTTTTTCTTGTGTGTGTGTTGTTTCTCCAAGCTAATTACAGGTTAACGTGTTTGTTATTTGGTGATAGAGTAAATAGACGATTTCATTTATTAATTGCTTGTTTGCTTATGCTTTCTCTAATTTGCATTTGAATCTACGGGCGGGAGGGCGGTGCACGCATATGCATTTTGTGGAACTTGTCAGAGAAAATTAGCGGAATTTGTACTAAATATTTTGCCATCTTGAAACATAACTTTATAGACGATTTATTGGAATTAGTTTCAAATGCGACACTCGAATATTCTTGTTGGGTACGTAATGTAATCTACCTAGTTAGCTTTGAAGTTAAATTATATTTTGTTTCAAAAGAAAGTATGGTATCTTGCGTAAAATACCACATTTTCTTTTGTAAGTGCACCTACGTACGTAAGCTAAACTTAGACGAAGAGGTAGGTGCAGCAGTGTAGGTTTAATAACGCCCGCGCTTTTAGAAATAATTTTGCCGTCGAATAAACTGCAAAAGCTTTTAAATGGCAAAATTGTCCTTTTATATTTTTAAAGTGAATATGTGTATTATAAGTGTATATATGAAGTAATAACTTATTTTTTGTGAGAGCAAGCAGTATTGATGTGTTTCGGCTATTGAAGTCTTGAAGGTTTGAAGTTGACGAACTCCCTTCAGCGGTTTTCCCTCAGAGCTACAACTTGGGGTCCAGCGTATCATTTTCGCCTCTGGTGATGCAGGTAGAGGGCAGAGACTTCTTCATCAGGTGGCACGTCTGTTCGTCTGCCAGCTTTGGCATAAAAAAGGTTGTAGTGTTGATAAAATTGCAGGCACTCTCTTGCTGATGCACGGTTGCCAGCTTTGTTGTTAAAAAAATGTAATAAATAATGCTGGACATTATCGCACAGTACCTAGCCTACCTAGTTTGTATTATGGGAACCACATGACCGATATACTAAATAAATATATTTTTTATATATGTATACATACACTATTTTTAAAGAAAACACCCAGAACCGAGATAAATATTTGCAAATCAGACAAACATTTGTCTCTAAGCGGGAATCGAACCCACAAGCCTTCGCCTGCGCCACAGCGGTCGTCAAACCGTTGGAATAAAATGGCTGTACAAAAGAAAGGCAAGTTGGTTAAGACTATCTGAAAGAAGTGTTATTTCAGTCTGACCAAAGTCGAATTAGAAAAATGGAATTTAAAATTCATCTTATATTCTAGACATAACCCGATCCTTAGTGCGCCTTCACCCTTTAGTTCTTGTCTAAACTTGCGTTATTTTCGTACTCTTGAAGTACTTTGACGTTCAACGACTCCATGCTCCTCAATTCTTGTCTAAACTCGTGATATTTTCTCATGACGCATTTTGATGTTAACAAGTCGAGAACGGAGTAAAATTTACGATTGAAAAATCACAGTTTGGGAAATTTAACTTCTTTTTTATTCGAGTTTTGATGTTTCTGGTGAGTTTTGAACATGAAATTATTGCCTTGTATCGTAAAATTCCCTTGTTTTGAAGAAATTATGACATGAGCATGACAAGAGATTGAACGCTCGTTAGACTGGGTCAGAGTACAACTTTAAAACTCCTATAAATTAGGTATGCGAGGGCTCGTCAAAAGTCGAGGAATATGTTAATTTTTTTCTGGTTTTACGTAATTTACAAACGGAAATTTAGAAAGTATTAGTGTTTTTCGTATTTGAAAAAAAATCGGTTCACAAATTAGTATGTATATTTTGTTCGTTTTAATAAGCGTAAAAAATATAGTTATTACTGAAAATATTGAGATCTGAGATGATCCAGTATTTGTATATTTTTTCTAGACTCTAGCCTAGAAAAATATTTCATAAAAATTCTGTTATTAAACTTGTTGGTATTCCACATATATTTTTGCAAAGAATTTTTAGTATTTTTTGGATCGTATGCTTTTTTTTAGGGTTCCAAAGGTAGGTTGGGTAAAAACGGGACCATATTACTAGACTCCACTGTCCGTCTGTCTGTCACCAGGCTGTATCTTTTGAACCGAGATAGCAAGACAGGTGAAATTTTCATAGATGTATTTCTGTAGCCGATATAACAATGAATACTAAAAACAGAATAAGATAAATATTAATTCCCTTACAAAAAACGTGATTTTTGCTGTTTCTTTGCTAGAGGTTAATAACGGCAACAAGTAGTGAAATATATTTACAGAATATTTAGTTGTATGTCCACTTCAAAAATAAATAATGAAATTAAAGTAAAATAAATTAAGGGAGCCCCCCTTAATTAAAGCCCCCCCCCCATACATTAAAGATAATGGTAAGGAACCCTTCTCGCAAGTCCGACTCAGACTTGGCTGGTTTTTTATAGATCTTTTTCGACGTTTTACGAATTGTCGTCCGTGTGAACTTCTGGGATTATTATTATTATTTGCTGATTTTGGCACAGATGGCCATAACTCTATTCATGAGATCCATTGAAAAGAAGTCTTCGCGAACAAAGACCTAATTTTAAATGAAGTCCCATTATTATCATGTAGTAAAATGCCTCTCCGTTCCAAATCTAGTGTAAGACAATTTGTCTCATTTATCTTATTCATTTAGTAGATAGTGACGTAGAGCCATTATTAACGTGGGACAGCCGCTTTATTTTCATCTCTGTGCGTGTTTAGCTTAGGAAATATTGCGTTGGGCCGGTCTATTTTGGGCCTAATAATACAACCTTTGATTGAAATAAACCTTTGTAATAAATTGCAATACATAAAACTGTACCTAATAAAGTTGACTGACTGACAAGCAACTCCTGAACAGTAAGTCTTAGCTTAGACTTGAAATTTTGAGAGGGTACGTTCCATCATAGCGCTCAATATTTTAAAATAAATTTAGTAACTAACAAATTTGAAAATGTTATCCAAAATTTTCGAAACAGGCGGGTTTTGAACCTGCTTCTCTGCCGCGTCAGTGCACTATCCAATAGCGGTATCTACACCACCAGGTGATTCAATTTTGGATCGCTAGTGTGGTGTGGATCATGGATTGTACTCGTCTAACGGCTTGAATTTTCTTGCGATCCTGCCGCGCCGCATCCAACATGCTCCAGGCGATTTACACTGATCCGTCTACATCCGATCCGATTACAGACAATACATTTGATCGCGCACCGCACATAACCGTCCACTCCACGTGCGCCAAGAGACAGGCACCTTGTGCTTTCCCAAAAAACCGACAACAAACGGATCGCTCGTGGCATGGAGCGCGCAGTTTGGATAGCGCGAGGCACGTCCACTCCAAACGATCTTGTCGAGCGCGCTCCTGCCGCGCGCGATCGGAGTGCATAGAATCGTCTGGTGTAGATCCAGCTATTTGTGCCACCAGTCCAATTGACGTCACAAAACAAAACAAAACTCCTCATTATCTATTCAAAACAAAACTTAACGATTACGGTAAAGTGACGTCAACTTTCAAAGTCGTGTTCAATCAACCGTAACTTTGAGCACAGTTCATTCTAAAGTCAACCGTTTGTCTTTAAATATTATGTTACAAATCCTTTGATCTGCAAAATCATCCCTCGATCGTGATGCTTGATCACCCGCAATCCAATTACAGGAAGTCAAGTCATCAAAACTTAATTTCCTCTTCTCGTTTATTTACTTAGATTAGTCTCAGTGGACTACTAGTACTTATAATACGTAACAGCTACTTACGTAGCCTTAGCTTCCTACACTAGGATTATTCTACATCGTAGATCTTTCGCCCACGGCGTCTTTTTGTAGCGATGCAGCAACTATGCTGTCGTGCGTTCGCATCGATACGGTCGCTGCCATGACACTAGTCCACGTAATCACGATTCTGTATAGTTACTATCGCTAAACTAACAGAAAATAATAATTGGCCTTTTTTATACTACTAAGTTAGCAAACAGGTATACGATCCTCCTGATGGTAAGCGGTTCCAGTAGCCTATGGACGCTTGTAACATCAATAGGTATTTCATGCGCGTTGCTGAACCTTTAAAAAAATTTAAACGACCTTTTTGAAACACTGAAAATTGTTGTCTCTGTCTTGTCCCGCAGCTTGATTCGCGGGAAGAGCTATAGGTGACAATGTATGTGGATGATACCTCTGCCAATGTCGAGCGGTGCAAAGATAGAACAAAGCAGCAGGCACCGTCTCAAACGATTCTCTAGAACACTCCCCATTATACAAGCGGTAGAACACACGCAGGGAGGAGAAGTCTCTCCTGAAGCTTAAAAAAATCCGGATTTATTGTGCTCCCGGTGTAGCTAGCAAATGCTTTTTATACTAGTAGCTCGTAGTCTCTTCGAAAGTCTTAAAGCGAGGTTTTTTTAAATTTACTGGTTTGAAAACTTCTGTGGCGAAGCGGGCGAAGGTTCACTTGAGACGCAGAAGGTTGCAGGTTCGATTCCCGCTTCGATACAAATGTTTGTATAAACTGAAAATATTTGTCTCGGATCTGGGTGTTTTTTATGTTTAATAATGTATGTATTTACAAAAAAATATGTGTTAAAGTAGTATATCAGTCTTGTTTTTGCCATAAAGCTGAGTACAGATGACCTTCAATAGATGAGCAATATTTGAAGATACCATTTGCCATTAGTGTGATTGTTTGTTTGTTTTGTAAATTAATAAAGAGCCAACCAACTTACCTGTCAGATGAGGGCAATAAAAACAATCAATTTTTCAATGCCAATTTCTCAAAACCATAAAAATGCGCTTTTTTCACTTTGTTTCCAATTTGGTTCGCCAGCTAAATCGAGAACTATTTTTCAAGTATTACCCTCATTAGTCGTTCGAAACATTAACAACATACTATTAAGTCCAAAGTCGATCGTGATAAATAAACCCGAGGATTTGCCGCTCCTGACAAATGATGGCCCGAATTCGGTCTAAATGAATACCAATGTAGCATTTTAATGTATTTAAATAATGTATTCAACGCTTAGGTTTAGTTCCTAATGAACTTAAGAGATTGATTGTTTGACTACAATTAGTGTAGGCATGACTCTCAGCCTAGCCGACTAGTGTCATTTACTCACAATTGAATACAAACATTTTCTTATTTTTTTCTCCATTGACTAAAGGTAGATTTCAATATTATTTCTATAGACTTTCTCCTTATTTTCGTATGAGCTAGTGGCCAACTCTGACAATGCAGGTTTTAAGCCGCCCAAAGGCCTCCGACATGGCTGATTCATTTTTTTGTTTAATGGCATATTGGTATAAGTTTCAAATTTTTTCCAATATATATATCACGCTATATTGTTCATAATAATAATGAGACATCTTATTAATATGTACTATTAGGTCGCCTGCAATACAGGCTAGTCCTGGTGTGGGGTTTGCCATGTAAGCATTGAACATGTGTTTTCAGAAAAATAAATTATTTGTATAAAAAAATATACATTTGTATCTTTGAATGGAGTGTTAAGACCAGTCGTCCAGTCTTCAGTCAGGTCTTGTGCTATAGCAATAGTGATTATGATATAGGTTTTATGTTATTATTATGAACAATATATAAACGTGTATTGTATATAATTGGTACTGGCAAAAGTGTAGAAAATAAAAATATATGAACGATGCTTTTATACATAAAGCTTTGCCTGCGTTTTCGCTTCCGTGATACCGGGATAAAAAGTAGTAGTAAGTTGCATACGTGTTAATCCAGGTCTTAAACTATCTTTATTCCAAGATTCATCTAAATCCGTTCAGTGTTACGTAGTGAAGCGACCACAAACATACTCACACACACACAAACTTTCGCATTTATAATATTAAAGTGTGATTATAAACTGGAAAATAGCTTGATATCAGCAAAAGGACGCCCTCCGGCCAGGTGGGGTGACGATCTGCAAAGGCTGCTGGTAGAAGCTGGATGCGTTGAGCTCAGGACAGGGTGCAATGGCGCTCATTAGGGGAGGCCTATGTCCAGCAATGGACTGCTATAGGCTGATGATGATGATGATGAAGCAAAATTGTGGAATTAAATGAGGAGCGAAATTGAAACATTTATCTTCTCAGAGTGTTGCCAGTTATTAATGTTTGACTTATGACTCCTAATATATAGATTTACAAGACTTACGAGTCTGACGACTCCCTTAATCCATCAGCTCTCCCCAGAATGAGGTTATTAGGGTCAAACATTTCGGTTAATCCTTATGAGTTTCAGTTACCCGAATAAAGTTTAGCAAGTTGAAGGGCTTTAAAGTATTTAGGAGTACTTATGTTTAAAGACTAGAGATAAGCGCACAATTTCGTTTGCGGAATCTTTATTTCCTGTTTATCAAAGACCAATAACGAAGATCTCTTCTAAGTATGGTCGCGTGTATGTTGGGTAGGTTCGGTGCTGCTCAGATCTTACTTGTCTGATGAAAATAAATCGACAGAAAATATGATGAAAATCATCATCATCATCATAAGCCTATAGCAGTCCACTGCTGGACATAGGCCTCCTAATGAGCGCAATTGCGCCCTTTACTGAGCTCGACGCATCTACCAGCAGGCTTTGGCAGATCGTCACTCCACCTTGCCGGAGGGCGTCATACACTACGTTTGCCGACTATCACTATGCCTATTTCTGCTATGAAGCAGCATTTCTGTGATTCGGTTACAGGGTATATGAAGCTCATCACATGAATTCCTCAAGTTGATGGATACAGCTTTGTATTGTAGACACGTTCCATACAAGCGTGATTCACGACACAATACTTTATAGTAATGGTTACTGCCTTGTTCAGCCTTCTATTATAAAAATAAAAAACCGGCCCAGTGTGAGTCCGATTCGTGTATGAAGGGTTCCGTATCGTTGTATGGGAGCCCCACTTGATATTAATTTTATTATGATATTAGTATTTGTTGTTATACCGGTAACAGAAATACATCATCTGTGAAAATTTCAACTGTCTAGGTATCACGGTTCATCTATACAGCCTGGTGACAGAAAGATAGACAGACAGACAGTGGAGTCTTGTAATAAGGTTCCGTTTTTACCCTTTGGGTACGGAACCCTAAAAAACCGGCCAAGTGTGAGTTGGACCTCCGTATCTGGGGTTTCACACAAATTCAAATCGTTTATTGCGTAAAAACTTCGTCCTCACATTCTTTTGTACCACGCTAGTTGGGGTCGGTTTCGTATTTATACGAAAGTAGGTACCAAATTTGTGGATTTCGGTTTCCCTATAGGTTTTGAATACCTTGCAAGCGTCAAAATATGTGGCATATCGGTTGATTGTGTTGACTTATCTGTTTAATTTTATTCACAGTTTAAGGGATTGCGTACATAATTTCAACTTGATAAAACAGACGCATAGATAGATAGATAGGCTGATTGCGGCATAGCATAGCCTACATCGGCACAGCTAAATCCCCTGGCCACCGACGGGCAGCAGCGTCGGTGGTGCGAGTAGCTGTGCCCTGCGATCCCCAACCCGCATGCCCATGCGTGGGGATTATGGGTATATCCCCCTTCATTACGGGAGGCCTATGTCCAGCAGTGGACTGATATAGGCTGATGTGGATGTGGATGTGGAAAACAGACGCACCTAGAAAGCTTCTTTTTTTCTTTTGAGCTACGAAAGCCTGCAAAAGACCGTCTAAAGCTCCAATGTCTTTTTTCAGTAAATTATTTTACTCTGTCTTGTTCCCAATACTGCCCTTGACGAAAAGACCTAGATTCACCTTTAAATTTTAATTAAGTTTTTTCAGTGAATACTTTTTGGTCGTCTCACGGCGCTATCTGTTTGAATTTTTAAATTAATTAGGAAAGTTCTGGCTAGTTAATCATTGAGTTGTAAAAAGACTTTTTATAAATAAATTCATATTTTATAATAGGTACCTTCTTAAATTAATTATCATCTAGAATTAAGAGTCTTAAATTGAGTTTCATAAATATTTTATTACTTGTATATTTTTATTACCTACTACTTAAAACTATAATGTAAGAAGGAAATAAATATTCATTACCCTATAAAAGATATATTTCTATTCAGATTAAAAAAAACAGACACTGGAAATAATAATAACTCACTAATCATACATCTATAATGCCATCAGCTCAGCATCAGCTGTCTTTTGAGCCTCGGGTCACTGAGAACGTGATTTCGATTTCCGCCCAGGACAAACAGTTATATGCAAAACTGTTTATTTTTGTATAATTTGTGATTCAAACAAATGTTTATTTGAACCTATTATTATTATGTTTATACTAAGCAAATCCCCACTTCATCCAATCAATATGAGCAAGATATTGACAGAACAATATAGTGTGTGGCACTCCACACAAGCGCTTCAAACTCCGTAAACAAGTTACAATGCTATTCCCGTGTAGATCCAATATATTGGTTAAATATTACTATACTCGTACCAGTCCATTTTACGGAGCATTATGTAAAATATACTGACCAAGTGGCTATTTCGTATGGCATTGCTATAAAGTTCAGTATTTATTATAATACTTGTAGCACAATGTATAGGTCTACATGTATATTGAGAATAGTTTATCGTATAAAGTTATTATATTATTATGAGCCCTCAATATCCCACTGCTGGGCAAAGGCATCCCCCCACTCTCTCCATTTATCCCTCTCCTGTCTAGTAGTACTACAATATTTTATAAGTCATATAGGGAGACTTTCGTGTGGCCTAAAAACTTTAACAACAAAGTTCTTTGAAATAAATATCGCCCTCATTCATAACCAAATGTCGTTTTATAACAGCTCGATAAAGTAAGCTTGTCCCTATCATTTTAAAGGAAATGATATTTTAATGTACAATGTAGGTACTAACGAATTACATGTATGTACAAACCTGCTTTACGTCTCCTTAGTTACCAATAGATGAAGTTGTTCTTTAATTATACTTCGATCACCTATTGATGACAATTATGCATGTCTGTGTGAGCCAAGTTTGAGAATTTTGATTGCATGTAATGTAACAGTGAATTCTTAAAACCTACATTATATAGTACTTACCTACATTATATTTTGTTATCTTTATATTTATACATACCTATTATTGTGCAATGTAGTACATGGCATTGTTTGTTTCTTAAGTTTTTTGTGAACAAAATAAATAAAGTTATAAAGTTACAAATGCCAGTGTAGCTATCTGAGGTTTATAGAACTGTTATGAATAGGATGGTAAAGGTTTAACAAGTAATAGTCAGTAATAGTTTAGCGAAACCAGTATTGGTCACTAGCTCGATTTTGTTCGACTTTGGAATAAGTTGACTGAATTGAGATATTCCGTATATTTATTTTTAATATTCGAAGGGAAATTTTTACCCTGCAGTGGGATTAGACAGGCTCTTAAGATAAGATAATATAATGCAGGATGGCATCTATAAACTTCTGATTAGAAATCGTTCATCGTTGAATACACCGCTAAGAAAGTCAGGTAGAGAATTACCTGTATGGTTCGGGTTACCCAAAAACAGTTTTATTGACCACTTACTTCGATTAACTACTTTCAGAACATCTTACTAGTTTATACCCTCCATTTTATGTTATGGAACACGTGTGAGGGGAAAAAAGATAAAACATGTTAGCATATATTATTCACTCCGAAAAATACATCAGGTTCGTTTACACGCAAATGCTTTTTACCTAATGAATCCAGTAAATGCGAGGCAAATGGACAAAAACGTAAGTAATATTTATTTGGTAGTTAATTAGTTTTTTATGGTTCATTTTATTTATTCATAGTTAATTACAAAACAATTATTTTTTAGTTAATTACATCGTTACAGCTGACTAAAATCTACAAAATGGCTCTCTATAAATAAATTAAAATTTTAATTAGGATACCTGGCATTATAAAGCTTAGGTATAAATTTTGTAATGTTGTATGTTTTTGTATTTGATATTTTGTTATAATACAAGCTCTGCTTAGTTTGGGGCTACATGATACTGTGTGATTACGTCCCGCATTATTTTTTATTTCTATTTTATTTTTTTTGTTATTGCTACATGTTCCATTTAGATGGCAGTGAAGAAATAAATGTCGTCCTAAACCATGCAGAGCTTGTATTATGGGAACCACATGACTATATATTTTTTTTGTAAATACATACACAGTTTACAAAGAAAACACCCAGACCCGCAAATAATGCAAACACTTGTCCAGCAGTGGTAAGAAGAAGCCGAAGAAGCCGTTGCGTCTCAGACGGCTACTCGCCCAATTAGCCAAGGACGTCATCAAATTCAAACACCAAGGATGCATTCATGAAAATAGTCATGATGATCATCAGCTGTTATTAGCATTAGTACTGCTGAACATAGGCCTCCCCTAATGAGCGCTATTGCGCCCTGTCCTCAGCTCGACGCATCCAGCTTCTACTTGCAAACCTTTCGAAAATCATCACTCCACCGGCTCAACCAAAGTAGATGTAAATAGTATATCTACATTTAGGATCTAAAAGTTACTGTTGTTTTGCGCTCTCAACCGAACCGTATTAGCGTACTATTGACGCTAATATTACTTTCCCGAAACGTCCATTAAATGAAACCCATCTATCAATGTAATGCAAAACCGCTTATAAATAAAGTCGGAGAGCTAAGGGACAAAATAAATCCGACCTGCGGGTCCAAATTCATGCAATAAATCAAACTGCTTTTTACATTCAACTGTAGATCCCAAGGCGTAGCTTATTGAAGACAGATAGATCACGGTATTCAATTGATGTTATCGATTTTAGTCGAGTTTTAAGAAACATCGATTATTTATCAATTTTGCCGATTAATTAATAGCAATCCTACTGCCATTACGTTTTATACAGGGCAAAGTTGTATTGTGTTGTAGAGGACTTTGTGTGCCAGCTTTTAAAAATGGAGTAACAGTGAATTTTTAAAACCATCTATCATATCTGTCTATTTTGCCGATTAATGTTTTGTAAGTCTTCTTTAGATATCCACATATTTTGACTAAGGTGTAGAGTTTGTGAAGTTAGGGCTTGTAGAGTTAGGGCATGTACTCGGGAAGAGTTAGAAGCTTGGCTCGACATGAGATCTGATAACTTTTAGACATTGCTTATAACTTTTTACATTTGGTCTCGTCTTGGCAACATCTTACATTAAGAGGTTTTTGGTGGGTTATTCTTTACCTAAATGTGGTAAAGAAATACTTATTTTTAGTTTTTATTAAAATAAAATAGAAATGCCGACTATGATTTGAGCATTTAACAATATATATCAATGGCTTTGAGCCGACCATCCGATTAGTCGGTGCTGTAACACCGATATGCTTGGTCGACTACGACCAAGCATATCATAGTTTCGGGAGTATTCGGCAATTTCCGTGACGCTTCATTTTCAGTTGATTCGCACGTAACCGCCGCTTGCAAGCGTGTCGGATTATGTTTTAACCGATTTCTGCTTCTGCTTTTGCATAAAAACATTACTTTTGTGCAATTAAAATTGTATCATGTCAAAAAGAATGTCCTCTTTTTTATTTAATGTAAATTAATGTTTTTAATAGTCGGCGCCCTTTGCCGAAAAGTCTCTGACTACGAAAGTGGCCGAATAGTCTTACCGACTAGTCGGAACATCTCTAAATAAAGCCTTTCCAATCAGGTAGAAGCCCAGGCTCTTGAACTGGCGTTAGCTGTCAGATTTTATATGCTACCTTCGTGACCTGGCTATTAGTAGTTATTCCCACAGAGCCTTTGAAAGCCCTTTACGTGGCGAGGCTTTTAGGCACTTGCGTACATTTCAAAGTACGGATACACACGCACCTTTGAGGCAACGATTTACGCATTTTTCTTCTCATGTTTACATGTAGTAGAGTAATGTATAGAGTCAAGTAAAGATTTTTAGCCTTCAAAAACGATTATAATTTTCAAATTATTATGCACTTTAGTCAATTTTTTTTTGGTTAGGTTAAAGTTTTTTTGCCGTAAGTGCTGTTTCTTTTTGACCTACCTAGAAGGTTTACTAACAAAACCAATTAATTAAGATTTTGTATATTTTTCACACATCCAACTCGCTTCATTTCAAATCTTACATGGGCGATGTATTGTAACATCAAAATGAAACTCAGCATTACGCAAAAATAAAAAATGGGCATTTCCCCGAGGCGTGTATTAACACCACAAAATAAACATGTCTCCCGGGAGGGTTTATAAACTTCATCGAGAGACAACCTAATGGATAACATTTTCTTGATTTACAGGCGCTAGAAACCTGGGGCATAATCTAGGTGGTACTCAGTAAAGGGGGTGGGGTAAGCACTTTTACTGGGGACCTACTTTTATGAGAGGGTCTGGGTAGTGTGATACACCATTTGGATAGAGGATTTGGTTCTTCTTGTTCATGTAAAAGAAACTATTCTGTCATCAGTGATATAATTAAGTTATTCATGATAATCAGAGCTTGTTTTATTGTTACCACATGACTGTTTTTGTAAATACATACATATTTCACATAAAAAAAGCGGACTAGAGACAAATATTTGCTGAACATACAATTTGTCTTGTGCGGTAATAAAACCCACCTTCTGTGTCTCAGGGCTTTTTCCCACTGCGCCACAGAAGTCATTTGAAAGTATTTACTGAAATTCCCTCTCCGCCTCTAGGAAAAAAATCTTCGCAAACGAAGTCGCGGGACACTCCTTGGTAAACTAAAATCATAGAGACTTAGATTAACAATCAAAATAATATTAAAATTCATTTCATTGATATTATAACATATTGTGACGAAAAACTTAGGTATTCAGGTTTATCTAAGAGCAATAGGTAAAAATTATAATAATAAATTTGCTGATCGATATATTTTGTGACAGTGGGGAAAATAACAAATTTATTCAATACGTATTTACGTATAAGATTAGTTTGCGCCATATACACTTCGGAATTTCTATGAAAAGCCCCTATTTCTTCATCACTATACATTATATGCCCCTTTTCTCTTAATCCTGAGCCCGTCCTCCTTTAGGAAAACTCAGCGCGGCCGATGTGGGCGACAAACAAGCTGGGGCGTCGTCATACCCCGTGATGGATGCGAATGGCGCGGGGTAAATATGTCGAGATACTGTTTCACGTCGCCGTACACATTTACCCAAATGAGAACTCCTATCTCACGGATATTTGATGTTTTGGTGTAGTTGCGGCTTTTGATCATTCGATTGTTCGAAATACTCGAGATATTCGAAGGTTGCAGTTTTACTGATTCGATTGTTTGAAATATTCGACAAAACAAGCTTTGTTGGTGATTCTACTCTGCTTGATAGGTCTAGTAGATAGGCTAGTCTAAAAAATTAACAGGCCAGTTGATTAGGGTCCCGTACCCAAAGGGTAAAAACGGGACTGTCACCAGGCTGTATCTCATGAACCGTGATAGCTAGACCGTTGAAATTTTCAAAGATGATGTATTTCTGTTGCCGCTATCAAAAAACTAAAAACAGAATAAAATAAATATTTCAGTAGGGCTTCCCATAGAGGCTCCCGAGCGTGAGTCCGACTCAAAATTTCCCGGTTTTTTTAGACTAGCCTATCTGAGCTCAATGCAGTTAACGCTAGTTTAGTATACTTTATTAGAGTAACGTTTAGTGGAGGAGTATCCGTTTGTTGATTATACGATCAACATAAAAATGTACACAACCTCGAACTAAAAAGTTCGAAAGGTAGTATAGGCTAGGTTAGTGTTCCAATAAAAAAGCGGCGATGGGCTAGCGACCTGTCACGTGGATAGCTGCTTGCAAAAAGTGGGCATGTATCGAACGTAAAGTTTGGACTTGCCTCTGACTACCCCCTTTATGGGTATCCTCAATAGATTTGCGTACTGAGCAATATCTGAAGATATCCATGATGGGGAAAAAGTCGCGAAGAAGTATTTGTATTTGTATTTATTTTCTAAAGTTCACCTTAGTGGATTTAGCGTAGAGGAGGCGCATTCAGTCTTAAATTCAACGAACTCTGAGCACCTCTGAGTGAGAGTGGTTAAACATTTACAAAAACTGAAGTGATTCGAAGTGTGATTTCGCCAGTATCAAGTATAATTGTTCATAACAATATGAGGCAACGTAGTACGGTTTATAAGTCCAGTCGTCCAGTCTTCAGTCAGTTCCTGTTTTCTGCTATAGCAATGGCGACTATAACAAAAATCGATCGGCGAACAATTTTCTTCATCAGAGAATTCCAGTCCAAATCAGCTTTTATTCCATTTCACTTAACTTGTGTCTTATTATTAAGGTAGATTGGTTAAATTGCCAAACGATTTAAACAATATGAATCAGAAAAACACTAGAAATATTTATAAAATAAAAATGACACAACCGTCGTTCAAGATGAAAAAAATGGTCGTCATTTACGAAGAAAGAGTGTCAAGTATTGACTCAACGAAATATTACGTTCATCCTGCTGCATTAAGTTTCACAAAACATATCTATCACCACATCGTTTATCAATGCGGCTGAATAAAACCACTTTCTCCTATGATTAATAGCTAGGTAAACATAATAATGCTTCTCGTTTCAGACAACATCCGTTCGTATGTTATTTTGGCTTATCTCAAACATTCGGGATTATTAAGATTTTCTTTAGCCATACAAGTGACGTACCAGCACTGAAGCTTAGTAGCTAAGCTGCACTTAAGATAAGCCATACTTGATAGAGGAAAAGAAAATACATGAACATATTATTTACTTTACATAAACTATAAGATATTTATATTTTTGCGTAAAAGGATATCTAACATTAGAATTGATATGCACGAAGATGTTGTTTTGTATTACAGTGACATAGGGGTTATTCATAAATACACTTGAACTTTATTATTAAAAGAAAGAATAATTGCTAACCAATCTTCCGGTGAAAATCATAGACCTGGTTAGGTGATTGATTTCTATGTGTTTTAGATCGTAGCGCATCCCTGTTCCAGAAGGTACGATTAGAAGTGGGTGCTTTTTCATAGTCTACATAGCACATTCGTTTATTCATACCCTAAATATTGCGATATAGGACTTGTTTCATGATTTTAAAGTAGGTATACTTGGGTAACTCTTGGTAAAAATCGGCATAAGTTTTTAGCTTTCTGAGTGAAATTACAAATGTAGGCATAAATCGGACCGTGAGGAATGGCAAGAGCCTTCCAAAAGCTTTGCCCTTTTTTCGACTAAAATGTTCTGCAGTGCGAGTTTTTTGGAAGTCCTGATGAATAGTCGTGGCAATGGAAGAAAGATATCATGAACTTTGTATTTGCTCGTACAGTGGACCAAAAACCCAGCTTGAACAGAGTAATTGTATTTATTCGTGTAATTAGATAGACAGTCGCTGTTCGGAATGAGAGGGCCCAGAGCCGCCATCTTCGCCTTCTATAGGTTCAAACAGCGCCTCTATCGGACGAACTCGAAAGGAATATGTAAATCGTAAATTCTTACATACCTTGTGGTTAAGCAGTTGCAGCACAGATGGCGCTACAACAAACTTCTCGATGATGATGATAGTGGTCTGGGGTGATAAGTGATGGTGTACGTACGTAGATTTATGTTCCAGACAGCATGCCAGCTCACGGTTTTCTTTCGGATTTATCATGTGCATGGAACACTGCCAATTCTTTATTTATTTCCTCTCGAACAGCTTGAAAATGTTTTCGATATTGATGAAATCTATTATAAATATTAATATTATAAAACTTTAATGGAGTTGGCTGATTAAGGAGATTGACTGACGGATGACAATCAACTCATATCCTAAGCCGTAAGGCTATGTACGCACTGACAGGTGGATTGCTTGGCGCCTAGAGCCTAGTGTTACGTGCTAGGATACACAAAAGCAGCACTGAGGGTCTAGCCAAACAGCATTTGCTATGAAGCGACTGTCGTCATCGTTCGGGAGTGAATAAAACACATCCAAATTTTGTACAGCTCAACAAACACAAATCTATGACAGGATTGGCTCGCCGCTGTCGATTCACTTCATTTAATACAGAGATGCTACATGGTCTACGAACATTCGTTCATTTCGTTGACGATAGACCACGTGACTTAAGAATAGCTTAAGTCAATCCCATACATTTTTGGACTTATCAACTAGCGAAGTCAACGATAGAATGGATTAAATTGACTTTGGCTAGAGGCCGGAGGAGGGTTTGCGTTTAGAATCACTAGAAAACTACACGCCAGGTTAGTAGTTCTAGTGACTTATAGACGGTATGATTTTTCCTTTTTACGCCTAAACCACCGACACCCGTCGACGCAGCCCGTCGCTGTGTTGTTGCCGTGAAGTATGTCTACGGGTGTCGATAGCTTTGGTGTATATACTCCTTAAGCCTGTACTCAAAATAATCAAACTCGCTTTAGTACCTACACTACCTACCCTCAGTAATTACTTTGGATTTTCTGAAAATAGGGATTTGCGGTAACGGCTCAATTACGTTTGTACAAATCGATAAAGGAATCGTTACGAACCGATATAGGTATCTTAGAACTCAAATTCGAAGACCAGAATTCGATCATAATGTTCTTATAATCAGGAATGGGCTTGCAACCTTTCATGTGGAATGCTATTAGAAATTATGCCGGATCAATGCAAATCCGGAGGAAGGAATCCGGCATGAAACGATCTTTCTGAGAAATTAAACATTTTTTAAACTTAACACGAATAACTATCTACCTACCTAAGAGTACATTTACTTATTAAAATGCGCTTGTAGTTATATAGTTAGTTATTATTTTATTTTGTGTAAGTTAATACTTTTCTAAAAGTAATTCCTCAAGAAACAAATCTATGTTATTCATCTTCTTAAAGAACTGCATTTATACCAGGTTGCGTAGAAAGCTCTCTCTGCCTCTGCGCTGGCAACTGGCTGGTTGTAGCATTTTGGCACAAAAGAAAAATAAGCTTACTGGTTTTTTGCTGATTGATGATCCGCACCGCTGGATTGCTGGTTCTAGCATTCCAATGTTTTGATTTTATTCTAATATTTGAACTAGAAAATGTAATGTTAAATTTACATGAAAATAACATAATAATGTTAAATTTACATGAAAATAACATAAAAAAGACTGCTCTGAATACGCTTGGAATATCAAAGCTTCCAAAATGAATTATAAATGTTCTTACACGAGTCTTGATTTCGTTTCACAACACTTCATTTCCCATGATTTATGACAACTCAAAGAATATTCAGTTCTTCCTACAATGTTAGAATATGAATAAATTCGTGTTGGATGAATCATTACTATAAAATAAGGAGGAAATAGTTCGTCAGTTGATCGTAAGCTTTTTATTAGGTTGGTTTATGAGCTCTTTTTCCTTCTGGGATATCTAACAAACCAAGTGCAGAATAGTTTTCGAAGATGTGCTAGGTACGGTATAGATAGGAAATACGACGTAAGCTAAAACAGACTTGTTCATAAGTATATAGAGTAAACAAATTACGTGTATTTGAGACAATATAATTGAAGCGCACCTATCTGAGGCCGAAGCACAAAAATTTTAATATGTCGTTTCATTTTCGTATATTTTAGCCAATGAAAAAGCGTAAATTCGATATACCACGTTGTCAATGGCCAAAATTTTACGATAAGATTAAGTTAAGACATTCAAATATGTATTATTTTGATTTTGTGAAGTTTGGGTTTGACATTTTTGATCTCCTAGTTTATGATATTTATTATTATTAACAAACAAGTAAAAAGGGGAATTCTGGATAATAGATATCCATAATTATGAGTCAGTTTATTTTCAACAGTGCCATCTATTGGTAATCTAGTGTTTAGATGGACATCTATAAATTTTCAATTCCAAATTTAATCAGATAAGATATTACAGATCGTCGATACCACTATCGGATTTGCCGCTCGACTTATTCTAATTTCGTCCTTGAGCAACCGGCCTACCAAACCGTCAAATTGAGGGTAGAAAAAGTGCCGAGCCCTTCTCATTCTAAATGAAACAGTTTTTACGGTGCATCTGGGTTTAGGGCCAATTTGATGGTAAACAGTCGTTAAAGAGTTATAGCTGGTGCGATGATGATGACTACTAATCTTTTTCCACTCTTCGGGTTATTAGCAGGGTGTTTTTGAAACAAAATTGAACTTTTTCGCAGTATGATGTCGTTTATTCTGCGAAAAAGTTCTAGTGCCTAGAAATTGCCGATACATTTTTTATGATCTCATATACTGTGATGAAGGCCCACCGTCATATAGGTCGGTTTTTGTGTTGAAAAGTTATTTTATAACTAGAGGACAAAAACAGTAAAGACGCGATAAAAATACATCGCGTCTAAAACTTATGTAGACCTGGCAATAGTTTTACAACTTTTCATCATATAAAATAGACGGAAAAAATCTATACGTTTCCTTTCTCGATTTTGTGTAACTAAATATTAAATCTGGTCGTATTTTGCGAATGATAGATACGAAGACTAAGCCCACAAAAGGCTCAACATTAAATTCACCGACGTTTAAATATCTAGTCTAAAAAAGCCGCACGGAAAAATCTATACGTTTCCTTTCTGGATTATGTGTAACTAAATATTAAATCTGGTCGTATTTTGCGAATGATAGATACGAAGACTAAACCCACAAAAGGCTCAACATTGAATTCACCGACGTTTAAATATCTAGTCTAAATATCCACCCTGAAAACTTAATTAACATCACATAAATCACGAGCCTCAAAGTTGGTGGTTTTATTATTAACTTTGACATTTGCGAAACGTCTAATTTTCTTGGCTAATTAAAGTTATGTGTCTCTAAAACTAAGTTTCAAGACTCGTTTGCGATGCGAGTTGCTTCTTGCTCAAGTCATGTCGTTTATTCATATTTAGACGACATGGGGTGTAGAGGTTCTTCGTGAAGGGCTCATTCGGGGAGTACTACCGCCGTCCCTATTTCTACCGTAAAGCAGCATTGCTGTTTTGGTCTGAAGGTTAAGTCATATGGTTCATTCATATTTGGAAGACATGGGTTATCGAGCTTATTTTTGAAGCTTCTTCATTCGAGGAAGTACTATCAACTTGTCTATTTCTGCCGTGAAGCAAATTGCTGTTTTGGTTTGAAGGTCAAGTCATATGGTTTATTCATATTTTGAAGATGTATGATATGTATTGACTTACAAAAAAAAGTATATATGTAATATATCAACCATGTGGTTCCCATAACACAAACTTTGCTTACTTTAGGGCTACATGATGCTGTGTGATAGTCCAGCATTATTTATTTAAGACATGGGATATAGAGGTTCTTTGCGAAGGGCTCATTCGGGGACGTAGGAATTACCACTGCTTATTTTAAGCAGAACTGCTGTGTTTTGGTTTAAAGAGTGTGGGTGTCTGTGAAGTTCTAGGCACATGAATAAGGCTTAGCGCCTTCTGCCTCAACAGTTGAAGCAGGATGGAAGCAGATCAAAGCAGGGCGTTGCATGTTCCAATCATGAATGACCTACAAAGCAATACTTTGTTATGAGTAATGGTTACCATTTAACACCAGGGGGGCCATGCGCTAGGCCCATAAAGAATAAGAAGTCCTTAAAAAGAGTTCATGAACAAGCCACGAATTGAGAACCTTCTCCTTTTTTGTATGAAGTTGGTTAAAGTCAGAATAAAACATAATATAGCTTTGGTATTGAATGTTGTAGTTTTTTAGGTTCTAGATTTCCTACACAATAATATAAACATTAATTTGTGACGTCATGACGGAGATATACATAGATATCTAAGGCTACCATCGCATACATATTATTGTCTTCCAATTGGAAGTTATTGTTAATTGTGTTATGTTAGATTTAATATTATGTTTTCCTTTTATAAGTAGAAATCACAAATTCTCGTGTCGCTTTTATGCTCAAAGGAGAATGCCGTCTGATGTATGGCGCTCGGTACCAAGACTAAAGTGTATGCGTCAAAAAAATCTCCAATAAATTTTTAGTCGATTCTACTGTCAAAATAATTAAAAATGAGGGTTATTGCCATAGTAACACTTAAGAAGTGAATGTTGTTATCGTGAATATCATTGGTTCTTGCAGTCTAATGGCGGCGTGCGGCGGAAACCATATCAACAAAATATTTACTTGATTATTAATCCCGTCGGTGTGTAAAACTAAAGAAAATGTTAATGTCATTTATAAAATATAATAAATTTTATGGGATACGTTCGGTTTTGACGCAATTGGTACGGGTTCTCGGCATTCTCCTTTCGTTACAAATAAAACATTTTCATTTCATTCTAGTAGGCTTCATCCAAATTAAATAATGTGTGTTGTTGTGCGTTCAAAATTTTGCGTCAAACTTAAACTGAAACTTCTTTTTCTTCCTCGTATTCTTCATTGCCGAAGGTTCGTGCTCATGATGAGATGATTCCATGCTGTTCTGTCTTCAGCTTGCCTTAAGGTGGCAGTCAAACGGAGCTCCGTCAGCGCCTTGCCTTGGTCTGACCAACGGCTGGGTTATCATCACCGAGGTCTCTTTCCTTCTATCTTTCCCACCACAACCAGTTTGTCTAGATTGTCTGGTTGTCTACGGGCGATGTGGCTAAAGTAGCTAAGGACTCGTTGGTAACAGATAGCGAAGAGTCTAGTTTTGAGGTTCACTTGCTCGAAAATGGATTCGTTAGTTCGTTTTGCTGTCCATGGTATTCGCAACATTTTCTATATACGAAGATTGAAAAGACAAAAGTTTGCACCAGTCTTTAACTAGAACTTAGCACTTAGCTAATGAGTTGGCTGCTTCGGCGTTGGCAAAGACTACATCCTTTCGTCCCATAGAATATAATCGTATGGTTGGTTTGGTCTGAATATTTTTTTTAATATCAATTTTGTAATGCTAATCATCACGTCAAATATTTTTATTAAAGGTAGGTAAAATATTGGATGTTATTTTTATTGTAACATATAAGCATTGTTTTACCGAGTTGGAAACCGGAGTGGCGTTCGGTACAAACATATTCCCGGATTTCCTCCATAGAATTTGACACTAACGCTACTATTTTCTGTCAGAATTTAGTTTATCACTCCTTGCCTACGTTTACGGTACTTTTCAATTTTTGTAATATATTATACTGGTGAAACTAACGTGATTTAACTCATTCATATTGAAAAACGAGAATTTGCTGTCACCGATGTAACAGTACGTGAAAATTCCCGTTTTTCAATATGAATATTATACTGGCTTCGTGGTACCCGGTATAAAAAGCCTATATGTTATTCCAGGTTTAGAACTACGTAATTATGTACAAAATTTCAACTCAATCCGTTCTGTAGTTTTGGCGTGAAGAAGGGACAAATATTTCACATGTTTACATATCACAAACTTTCGCGTTTACAATATTAGTAGGAAGAAAAATAGAAGTATTTTATTTTTTTGTAAACTTTCGTCATCATCATCATCATCACTATCATCATTGTCATCAGCAACCTATAGCAGTCCATTGCTATACATAGGCCTCCCCTAATGAGCGCCATTACGCCCTGTCCTCAAAAAATGTACCACACAGGTACAGGGTTGAGGCACAGGAAGCTGGAATGGATACTGGATATATCAAAAAGCAAAAGTCCAATCACATTTAGAGATTTATTGGTGGGTTGGGGTTGGGTTGGGTTACAATCAGTTTTTTTTTCATTTTTTTTTTATCATTATAAATGTAAATTTCTTATCCCGAAAATAGACTAATAAACAAGTGTACCAAGCAAAAAACTCTATATCAACCGCCTTAATTTCAATTCAAAAAAATGAAACACTTTTTTCT
The DNA here is from genome assembly GCA_951804965.1 of Horisme vitalbata. Lineage (NCBI taxonomy): Eukaryota > Metazoa > Arthropoda > Insecta > Lepidoptera > Geometridae > Horisme > Horisme vitalbata. The sequence goes on from OX638100.1 coordinate 14,765,955, forward strand.
TATCAAACTTCACCGGCCGCATCTTCACTTACCAACAGGTGAGATGGCGGTCAAACGTAAGCCTATAAAACTATTACAAAAAAGAACTAAGAATTTATTCCTTTGGTCTCTCTAAGGGATTATCAGACAAACATTGAAACGAAACTTAATCGTTTTCAATTGAATAAAATTTACTTTAATCTTGGAGCAAAATAACGAACTTTCCTTCTTGTCCTTTCCACGATCTCTGAATATGGAACGTGTTCGGACGAAATACATTTATATCTTCTTCAAAAGAATTCCATGGAATTCGAATCAATATTGAGACTAAAGATTAGATATTTGTAATGGGAATTAAAAGATAAGAATCCGTATGGATTCTTAATCATCATCATCATCAGTATATAGCCGTCCACTGCTGGACATAGGCCTCCTCTAATGAACGCCATTGCGCCTTGTTCTGAGCTAGACGTATCCAGCTGTTACAAGCAGCCTTTCGGAAATCATCACTCCACTTGGCGGGAGGACCAGGCTCCACTCAAGAACTCGTTTACCCCAACGGTTACGGTCCGTCGGCAGATGTGGCCACTGCCACTTCAGCTTGCTAATTCTCTGAGCTATGTCGACAACTTTAGTTCTATGTCGGAAATTTTCGTCGTGGATCCTATTCCGAGCATGGTTCGTTCCATAGCTCGCTGAGCGACTTTAAACTGGTGGACTAGCCGTACCATAGATTTATGTACTGTATGGATTTTTTGATAAAAAACATATTAACCTTTGCTGTGTCTTTTGCCGTGCTTACGTTTTCCAAAGTATAAATTTAGGTAAAATTCTCCAAATCAGTTCCTTATAAAATTTGACCTTTGCGGATGCAAATCATCAATCATCAGATGATTTTATTATAAATCATCATGCCATGACAGCTTTATACGCCACATCATAGCGTGAAAAGTACAATGAAAGAGAGGTAGGGGAAGACCATGGATAAATTATGTGAGCCACATTCAAGAGAAAGAAGATGTCATGTCGTATAGGTAAGTAAAAGAGGCTGCTTTGGATAGAGTCAGGTGGAAGGAGCTGCATCAGTTGCGCTGACAAGAGCACAGCTCTTAAATAAATAATGAGATGCTAAGCAAATTGCTAGTGCTTCATTTTACTTACTGACTCGACGCTGTGCGCTTGGGACATGGTGAAATGGAGTAGGCTTGCCCAGCACCTATACCATCCTTTCAGCCAAGTCAGCCTTACCCCCAGGAATGACCTGTGGAGCTGAAATAGCTGCGGCCTTCCTCAAAATGATTTATTTCACCGTATAGAGCACCTGGTAGTTGGTAGTTACGCAAGTATCTATTAGTGCAAGAACGTGGTAATGCGTAAAAATATTCTGAAGGGTCCTATCAGACAGGGAGCGTTCGAGCATTACGCGTTCGCTCTGTTGTATTACGTTACATAGACATGCACATACAGCAGGCGTTCGGTACCACGCGAATTCGTACATGGCATAGAACTGCATAGAACGCAGAACGAGGACGCGTGACCGCTCTCTGTCTGATAGGTCCCTTAGGTGCTTTCTACATGGATTCATATATGGTGTCTGCCATTCGCCTGTAGAATTCTCTTCCAGCGGTTATTCGTAGCTCTGTTTCTGATCTTCAAATCCTAACTTTATAATTCCTTTGTCTCTACAAAATAATCAATGAAAGAATTGAGCTCCTAGGTACTTTATGTAATTTATGTAATTTATGTATGTTTATGGTTTTTGAGTCTGAGTTTTTTATTTTTATTTTATTATGTACTTCATTATTTGTCTCTTATTTATTTTTAGTTAGAGTTAGGTAACTTATTATTTTTCTACTATTTCACATAACAAAGTAAACACTTTCAATCTATCTCCACACTACACAAAGGTTATCTGGAAGAAAATGCTAGTTAGCACGAGATTAGCCTGTTTAGGTACATGTTTTATCTTGTCCAATTCAGAATTTTCTATGTGTCTAACTATCTAGTGCTCGGCCAAAATTCGTAACCCGAAACCTCGGTATCAAAAGTCGGGCTCCCTCTATAAGCCTTACCAATACTTCTCAAATAACTGATCTAAAACTTATTGACACGCGTGTAAAGTCTCTGTAGAATGTGAGTAACGTCGGCAGTGCCAAGAGCTGTGCCATGCCATCGCTTGCCCAGCGTGGGGATTATGGGCGGGCATATCCTCCTCTTACTATGGTACACCTATGCCCAGCAGTGGATTGGTATAGGCTGGTGTTGTTATTGTTCCAAAGCTCAGTCAAAATTGTTGCGAACATTTTCGTAATTTTAGTTACTTTACTCTAAATGAAAGTATGAAATACTAGCTTCCGCCTGCGGCTTCACTCACGTGGTACCGAGATAAAAAGTAACCTATTCATATAGTTTATTTCCACAAAACGGCACATAAGTATACTTCAACACAAAGTAATAAGCTTGTTGCGCCCACGCGGACACCGCAGGCTCCATGGCTTGCCGCGTCCAAGGCGACAACACGCCTTTGTTTGCGATTAGCAAATCTTGGTGCAGCAAGTGTAGATAGTGATGCAAGGGCAGCCGCAGCCACCGCAGCAACCTCCGCAAGGTCCGCAACACATGTGTTATGTGTTATGTGTTAATCCAGGTTACAAACTATCTATAATCCAAGTTTCATCCAAATCCGTTCAATAGTTTCAGCGTGAAAGAGTAGCAAACATTCATCCATTCATCCATACATACATACTCACAAACTTTCGCATTTATAATATTATTAGGATTATGATAGTATTTTGGCAAACATTTATACAGCTTTTAGTAGTTTTTAGGTGAGACTATTAACGTACAAGTAAATGGCTTAGTGCTTAAAAATAAAATTGTGTAATTTATTGTGATTACAAGAAAAGTTTGTGCATGTTAATGCAATTTGCAGCAGAAGTAACGTAAATTTTACTTTATTTTCGAATGTTGAAAGTCAACTTATTTGCAAAACGTAAAAATCTTGCAAAAAGCAACGGAAAGAAAAGTTTGACTGAAATAAATTAGTTATGCAATGCTACAGGAAGATTTTAACTTTAGAACGAACAAAATCAAAAACTTCGCCCATCAAATAGAAGTGGAAACATTTTGATATTATTTTTGAATTGGTAGGTGATATTCTTCATTTATAAAATTAAAATAATTAAATAGCCTAGACAACTAAGGGGCAGCCGGTCGGAATAGGATGCGTTGGTGGAATGAGCTCGATTTCTTTAAAAAAGGGTTAAAGGAGGTAAGTTCCGGATAAAGATGTTTGGAAGACTGAGGAACCCAGCAAGCAAAAAGTTATTTGAAAATTGTTTAAGCTCTATTTATTTAAATACAATAGGTACTTACTCAGAAACGAAACAAGCTCTTGGCCCACTTGATGTTTAGCGTTAACCATTACTTAAAGCAAAGTAATTGCACCATATAGGTCAGGCATGTTTGAAACGATCACTACGATTCAACGCAAGTTGAGGCATGAAAGTGATAAACCTCATGTGCCTGTAATGTAACCGGCACACCCACTTTAAACCGAAACAGCAATGCTACTTCAGAAATAGGCATGGTGGTAGAGTACTTACCCGGAGGAGCCCTTCACAAAAACTCTACCTACTAGGTACCACTTGATTACCGAACCTTTGAGTGCCGAAAAACAGATGTGATTTTGCAGGATTCAGCATGTTAAGAAAATGATTTAATCAAAATACAGATTTTTTTTTGCCTAAAATATCTAAATTATTCAACAAGAAACTTTCCTAATAAGTTGTGTTTTGTGTAGTTGGCACAGATAGGCGGATAAGTACGGGTAGCAAAAAAGGGACCATCCTATTTTTCTGGTATTCACTTAGCTAAATGAATTTCCTGAATATAGACGTAAACAAAAGTCAATTTTCTTTGCGATCTGCATAGTCGGGTATTTTTATAAATTTGCAGAACGTTTTTTAGGCTAGCGAAAAAACTTGGTACCTAGGGGACTGGGGGTTATTAAGATACAAGTAGAAACTTTAATACAAAATTATAGCTTGCGAATCATTAAAAACATAACCCTTCCTTGGCAATCGGAAAAATTGGGTAGATATCAGTTAGTAAAAAATTACCACTTAGCACTTCAAATCAAAATAAGTTTATGCAATAAGCACATACAGCACACTTTGAAACGTCAATTTTTTAAATGTAAATTTACACTAATTCGTAACGCAACCAAACAGAAAAGAATTGGCAAGAAACTCTGCTTGGCTTATATTTGAAGTCTTTAAAGTTTTAAAGTTTTAAAGTTTTGAAGTTTTGAAGTTTTTTTTTACAAAGTTTATTATTAACCATACACTGTATGAACAGGATATTTAAATTAGACAATAATTATAATTCATATTGAAAAACGGGAGTTTTCACGTACCGTTACGTCAGTGAAGGCACCGACGACGTTTCGACTCGTTAAGAGAGTCTTCATCAGGGTGAGCGGCGCGACGCTTTCCCTCCGCGTCCTCCTCTCCTCTCCCGACTAGCATTCACTGCCTTCACTGTCGGTGCTGTGACTGACGTAACGGTACGTGAAAATTCCCGTTTTTCAATATGAATGATTTAATTCACGTTAGTTTCATGAGTAAAATAATTATAATTATTGTCTATTTTAAATTACTTATTCATAATTATAAATACTGTCTATTTTTAAGCGACTTAATTTTTTTTTTATATTTGTTAGCTCATAACTCTGTTATTTATGAACCGATTTGGAAAATTATTTTTTCGTTGGAGAGGATATACTTCTCAATTGGTCCCATATAAATTTTAAGAAAAACTACCAACCCTAAAGGTGAGAAAACTGAGAATGAAAATTTTATGAGCTCAATTTTTTTTTATGTTTGCACCTCTTAACTCCGTCATTTATGAACCGATTTAAAAAACTATTCGTTTTTTGTATAGGGTATACTAGCAGGTAGGTATCTAGATCTACCTATGTGGTAATTGCATAGATCTTAAATGATAAATTTATAGAAAAAAGGTGGATGAACCAAAAACTAAGCAGTTATTTTTAACTTTTTAGTTTTACAGTTTTCTCAATAAATGTTTTTGAAGTCGGTTTTTTTTTAAATTATTGTTTATTAATTACCTATTCATACAGTGCCAAGTGGTTATTTTTTACTTACTGCCTACTTGCCTATAGCAGAACTCAGTTCACTGCTGGACATAAGCCTCCCCTAATGAGCGCCATTGCGCCCTGTCATCAGCTCGACGCATTATATAGTAGGATTGCCCTAGCAATTGTACCAATCTCTTGGCCTAGTCGCCCTCCGGAAAGACGGGTAATAATAAATTAATTATTATGAAGCAGACAAAGCGTGTTTTACTTCGGTTCTTAGCAGACCATCTTGGTTAAGCAACACTTCTCTCGGCACCTGCTTGGACCGCTTAGTGACAATTAGATCTGATAAATTCCATGATTCAGAATCCATATTAAGAGGTTATTCCCGGCGACATGGTTTAGCCGACTGTAAAAGCTTCCAGTCTGCTAAACCAGGTCTCAGGTCAACGAGTGGTTTAGAAACTCTGACCCTGAGTTGGCCACTAGTTTTTACGAAAGGAGAAATATCACCAACACTAACACCAGCTCATATCAGTCCACAGCTCTAATAAGAGAAATATGCCCTTAATCTCCACGCTGAACATGCGGGTTGTAGATCAAGAAGAATATTTTACAAGTATGTACTTTCCACAAACGGGTTGCAAATGAAAAATCCAGTAAACTAAATTAAAGCAACAAAAACTCCGCTTATAATAAATGATAATAAAATAATCGAATTATAAACAAGAATAAGTGGAGCCATCTGAACTCACAACAGGGTACTTACCCCAAACTGCTTACAAAGCTTACCCTAAAAAACAGCTCTTTTATCTGTTATAGCTTATTGTGTTGTTCAATTTTCGTAATACCCTCCCAAATTCATTGCAACTGTTATTGTGCATCCAATGTTTCCATTGTAAATCTGAAACCGCATCCAGAATTACAACTGGATCGTGTATCACCTTACATGCTATTGTTCGCTTTGGTAACAGGGTGCCCAGCCGTCCGGATTTATACGTAAATGTCCGGCTTTTTGGCCTTCCTTCCGGACTTTATCATACTCCGGACAACGACAGGGTTCCCAGCCGACCGGATTCGTCCGTACATGTCCTACTTTTTGGCCTTTCTTCCAGACTTTATCATTCTCCGAACAAATAAGACTTAAAAAGACTAAAAGAAAAAAAAACAAAAGATATTTCCAACTGAGAATGTTGGTTAAAATAATTCAAAGTTACTTTATTTATTACACAATCTGCTATTGAATAGTGTGCTTATTGTGCTTAGTCTCTACGCATCCAAAATGTATCATTAAAACAATCGAATAAGTCTTACCACTAGGTAATTCCTTGTAGTCGTATTAGTTGGATTATGATAAGTCAAGATTTCTGGTTTTTCGATAGTTGAGTTGAGTTTACGTAGTCTAATGAACAGACCACTTACAGGGGGTTTTTTAGTCATTTAACCGAACTATTCAAAGTAAGGCAATTAGCGAACGATCGCACATCACTTTGACTACACTCTACAACATGCTTTCTAACAGCATGGGATGATTTATAAGTTACAATAATTATGTTTCCGGACTTATCGTCAAATGTCCGGCTTTTTAGTCAGTACTTGTAGTTTTCAAAATAGTTTGGTACAATAAAGCACAGGCTACACCGTAAGCTTAGGTTACTAGCAAAGCTTACATAGCTGTTGATATTTCCGCCAACTGCAGTCTTTCGGTAGTTAGACAAGTTGGCAGTGTGACCTGCGCTTAAGTTTGTTTTTACATAAGTACAGAGTAATACAATAGGTACGAGTACTTACCAAATAATATCCGTTATAAAGGATTTTTTTAATAAAATTATATAATAGTAAAATGTGTATTTTTTTTTAAAACATTACTATTGTTAAAATCGTTTATTCTCAGTTTATGGATACTGGTTACCTTGGCATTGAAATACTTATTTATATATTGATAGACTTAGATGTTCCTGAGTCGAGATCGCAGCTAGGCAAAAGTAGACGCCTTCCGGCCTAGTAGAGTAATAAAGATTTGCAAAAGGCTGCTGGTAGAAGCTGGATGCGCCAAGCTCAGGACAGGGTGCAACGGCATTCATCAGGGGAGGCCTATCGACTGCTACAGATTGATGTTGATGATACTTACTTCTTCAGTCTCTTTAATTTTTTTTTAAACTCCTCTTCCTTACTTCCTTCTTCATAATGTGAGCTAGTGGCCAACTCTGGGTGGGAATTTTAGGCCACCTAAAAGTCCAAAAACTCCTTTAAGCGAATGCTCCTCTCTAAACTGATGATGATACTTAGCACTTACATTTTCTTTAAAACTTTCTTCCTTCTTCATAATTTGGTGGCCAACTCCGGTGTAAGAGTTTTTAGGCTTTCTTAAATCCAAAAACTCCTCTAAGCGATACTCACAAAACATCGCGTCGCAACACATCGAAATTTGGTCGTTGCGAGTTCGCCGGTATGTGTCGGCTTTTTCATGTTCGTTTTGTTTTTATTTGTTGCAGGATGTTTATGAAAATCGTGTTTGCTTTTGGGGACATTTCTTCGAATGGGTTTAGGATTGAGTTTATTTTTGAAGCTGCGCAGTTTTCATTTGAACATGTTATATCTGTTTATCCTTGCTCTGATACGAATTCTTGCAGTTTTAGTTTTCTAGTCAAGCACTGTGTAATAAATATATTATTATAAATCAATAATACTGGATATTATTAAACAACACATAGCTGACCTAATTATTTACGTACATATTTTTTTTAATACATACACATTTTAAATAGAAAAACTTTGAGACCAGAGAGAAATATTTGCAGATCTCACAAACATTTGCCTCGCAGCGGGAATTGAACCCGCGTCTCCCGTAGTGAACTTTCAACATCTGAATCATAAATGCAATTGGATATTGATTATACGATTTCATCAACTAGTGAACTCACGGTTTCACTCGCATGGCATCCGAATAAAATGTAGCTTAAATGTCGTTCCAAGAGGTCGTAAACTATGTCGGTATATTCAAAACTTCATCAAATCCGTTACGGAATTATGCGAGAAAATACATTCAAACACACTAATATATAAATGTAGTGGAATTTTCAACATTAATCCATGACTTAGGCTGGATGGACATGCCCCTTTTGTATCGAAATCATTCTTGATTTTGAAATCGAGAATACTTCAGATCTAGGTAAAGTTTGAATGTTCGAAAAAATGTATTCGGCATGTTGTTGCCAAACGGTGTGTCTCCGAGAACACAGTTTTTATAGTCCTCACTTTTTTTTCCTGTTATTTTGTATCCAACACTGTCAATGTTGCTAAACTGTGCAACCAACATTTTCAGCTCACGTTGAAACTTTAATGCTTCGGTATAAGGTTGAAAGTGATGTGTTGTTGCTATAAAATTTGCAAGTTCGTCCACAAAGCACTTTGCTGGTTGAGTTGCTATTGCAAGTTTTATAAGCCTCTAGAGATGTGCTCTTTTTCGTCTCGCAATAAAAATTTGTTATTCAACGTTCAAGTTTCTGATGGATCTTTTGCGTCATAAGATTTCTCCAAGAAAATATAGTGTCGAGTTCTTAGGAATTGCTATTATTTTAACAGAAATAATAAACAGAATTGGTCGATATTTTTTTAGTAACATGAGAAGAGAAGATAACATTATATTTGTCCAAATCAGATATATTGTTCTACAAAAACTACGGAATATGTTTTGTGTAAAATATTTTTACTACTCTGTATAGTTAGAGCGGTATAAATTAGTGATTTGGGAAAAGATATTATTAGTAATTAGTCTATTGTATAATATTATTTAGCCATTTAATTTATAGAAATATATAAAATAGTAAATTGACTGATTGGGTCATATATCAACGCATAACCCTTATAGCTAGACTTAGGGTTTTGAAATTTTGCACATAGATCCCTAGACCCAAAGGGGGTAAAAAAGGTGATGAATGTATGAAAGTCCGTCAGTTTTGAAATAAGGATCTTAAAATTTTGTATTTAGGCTGACTATAGAAAAATAATTTATACGTGTCTCAGCGTTTTTGATAATTCCACCTCCAAAAGGGTGAAAAGCGGGAAAAAATATTTGACAAAATTCACATTAAGCTAGTATGGTTATAAAGTTATACAACAACTTAAAAGTAATAAAATACAACGCCAAGCGTTATAAAATCTATATATTTACCAAGTTTTTCTACCAAACATTTTGAATGGTACATTAAAGCTTCTTTACACAACTTTTGCATTCTAAGACTTGAAAAATTACTTAAAAAAGTGCTATCATATTTTTTCATTCCCAGTGGTTCAAAAATGCAAAACTTTAACTTGGCGCTGTTTATTTCAACAGAAAAAAAACAACTAAACCACATTTTCATTAGTATAACGGAAAATTAATATTTATGCTGTTTGCAATGAGAAATGTTTGCTTTATCTGCTTTTATGAAACTGCAACTTTTAAAGCATTTTTCTACTTTGAATTTGAAGTTCTTTGCAAAGCGAGGATGCCTATAAAATCGACAAAGTTTTTTTAAAAACGTTTTCTTTAGAGGTAAAATTTTTAATCGACGAACTTTACTGAACTCTTGCAATTGCTTTTTTAATTAGCCCATTTCGGCCCACAGGTTGACAAAGGTCTCACCCAAACATTTTCACACATTTATTTTATAAATTTTAAAAATTAGATTTCTCTTTTTTTGTTTGTCATTTCTATGAAATTCTATAACAGGTTTGGCTACAGTAAACTAACTTTTACCCAATGCTTCACTCCCGGTTAAAGTTGTTTTTAAAATATATTTTAAATTCCTGAGAAACTTGGAACTGTTTTTGGACCTTTTGTCCTTTTCTACTACTGACAACGTGTTGCATATGCAAATACTCAACCGATCATCGTAGCCATTTGATTAGTTGAGTAGTTTAGGAATAAAAGCGTAACAAACAAACTCACTGTCACATTTAATTAGGATGTATAATTTATGATCACTGCCAAGAACAAGCTTTTACTCTAAACTAAAAATCTGGCCAAAATAAGTTATCATTTCCCAACGTAACAGTTATTCACACAATGCTAACTGAACCTTTTTATATCTTTTTAAATTTTTTGCTGATAACCCTTCGATCCCTTCGCCAGTATTGGCCACTACTGACAGTTGTACTTTTATATACTCTGTGCTACTGGTGCATTTATTTTAGCACCTGCCACCAATTCCTAGGTGCCAAATACCAGCGGCAAGCGTGAATGTCAAATACTAGTGCACGTACATAAATAACAGAAAGTTGGGCATTTCGAGATTTCGTTTGGAAGCCAGCCAAGCCAATACGAAGTAACAGTGCATGCTATGAACAAGAAATAATGCGGGGTGCAAGTGCAGAACGAACTAAGACTAACACAAAATGAAGTGTGGAAGTTGCTGTTAATGGATAAAACGCAACAAGTTACTCAGAGAGTTGTCAGACCGTTTTTGAGAGAGTTGGAAACAATTACGTTACCTTCTATCGTTCTTTAACAGGTTCCGCTTTATCTTAGGACCAACCTAAACTATAATAACTTTTCGAGTTGAGGATAGGGGGCAATGGCACTCATTATGGGATTCGTATGTGGAGCAGTGGCCTGCTATTGGCTGATGATGATGTTGATGATAATGATGAAATTATATTAGTCGAAAAGAGAAATCAATAAATTGATTGAGTAAATAATATTTAAACGTGTTTTCAACATTGATTTCATATTATACACATGGTTTCATATATCATTTGATTTCAAAAAGGTTTTTGAGTTGTTCAAAGTTTTTACTATTTTAAAAGAAAAAGATAAATCAATAAATTGATTGAGTAAATAATATTTAAACGTGATTTGATTGATTTCATATTATACACATGCCTATCTGGCAAAAAATTTCTAGGCAAAGAAATCAATGTTGAAATCACGTTTAAATATTATTTACTCAATCAATTTATTGATTTCTCTTTTCGACTAATATAATTTCGTCATTATCATCATCATCATCAGCCAATAGCAGGCCACTGCTCCACATACGAATTACATATTACATTTTGCCATCCCTTTTTTTATTTAATTTTTTCCCTGTTTCAAACGATCATATGCTATATTCGATTCTAAATAAAACATTTTGATAGGCTAAGAAAGGTTGATAAGGTAATTTCGCTTTGTAAAATTTTATTAGTAGTAATTATTTTCTCTCCTTTTTGCAGGTATTATTACATTTGAAGGATCAGGTAAACTTTGTATTTTTATAAATCTGTTGTTTTAAATCTTTATCTAATATCGCTTTATGATTCTAATTCTGTGGAACTCCAAACAAAGACGTGTAACCGCGGAAATAGGTACTTTATCACAACCAAAGTGAAAGACGATTAACATTCAAGAGTAGTTCCCAAGTTAAATTAAAACTGTAAAACTGACTGACTGACTGACGAACAACGCATTACTTCATCACCACTGGCCTAAATCAGTCCACTGCTGGAAAAACGCCTCCCCTAATAAGAAGGGGGATATGCCCATAATCCCACGCTGGGCATGCGGGTTGGGGTTCCCAAAGCACAGCTTCCCCGACATGCTGCTGCCTGTCAGCGGCCGGTCAGGGAAGTTAGCTTTGCTGTAGGGGTGGGGTGTACTAAGAAAGGATTTCCAGAAATTCAGGCCTTGAAAGGGTCCAGCGGGGAACCATCTCGAAGTGGACTAAATTGCAGTAAATACCTTTGTATTAAGCAACAAATCAAGTATCCATAAATTTAAAGTATCAATTTTAATACTAAGTATCAAATAGGTTTTTACCACTTATTTAATTAAATTGATATAAGGATATCAAGTGGCATCCCCACTTGCGAGACGCAATGCAAGGTGTGGTGATGACAGGTGAAGCATTGAATGAACGGTGGCCGAGGGTAGGTAGAACAAGCGTCGGAAGACCAGTAATGTAAAGTAAGTTAAGTTAAGTAAAAAACCAGACCAGAATGATGGACGCCGCGACAACATAATACCCATCGTGGAGCGTTCGTGGATGTGACTAGTACAAGACCGTGGTGTATGACATAAACATTAGGAGGCCTATATCCAACAGAGGATGAAGTCGGGCTGTGGATGATAATGAGATCAAGTTTTGCCTAATCATTCTATTTATAACGTCCTTTTTTCACAAAAATATTTTTTTACCTGTTTTCTCCAAAAATCTTCCCCTTATTTTCATATAATCATTATGGCATGGTACAAAGTGTACAAAGCAATATTACTAATAATATTACCTTATTTATACTTACAAGCCTTAGTCTGATCCTCAAACTAATAATTCCCCCACAATGTAGCGTCAATGGCGTATTCAAAATGTAATTTGGGTCATTGTGCTCAGGAACTAGCGGTAATGTCAAAAGATTAATGGCATAGTCTGTGCCACAACACTGCACGCTCGTAATGAATTCCTATGCTTAGACCGGTAAATATTTCATCATCATCATAATTTTCTGATGTTTTTGACCCATTCATATACTTGGGAATTATAGGTCTTCTTTTAAGAATTAATTGTAGTGGCTTTGCGGAAATCCAGAAAGACTTCTGTTTGATTTTCTGTTTGGTGCTCGCGGAGTTCTGTGGACTCCCGAATGCGAATAGCGAGTCTATCGTTTCCTGATGATGCTTATAGGGAAGGCGAAACACTATCGAATTTCTGTTGTGTTTATCTAAAACGACGAGTTTTAGAGAAGGTTAGCGGAATTTGTTGTCTTTTTAATATTAATATGTAACGTGAGTATACTATGAGTTATATATGAGTTATAGGAATCTTTATTTGTTTGCTTTTCTTTAATAATAATTGGTCGGTACCTTCTTTAATGAATAGCTAAAGGTTTTTTTTATCTGGCAAGTAAACAATAATTTAAAAAACGACGAGGTATGTTATTTTTTTTAGAAATTGATCCATTTTTTTTTTAATTACGCTGATCACCAACTAAAATCACATGTAAGTGCCTTCACTACATGTGTTTTTAGTTGGTGATCAGCATAATAATAAAAATATTTGACCTTTAATACCTTTTTGACTGCCAATTTAAGAAAAATATAATATATATGTTGTAGTAAATAAAACAACATCATAATAAAAATCCGTCTTACACGTTGTAAAAAAGATTTCTCTGACAGATTTATCAGAAAATTGATCCCTATTAGTGCTAACAATATTGTGAGGTTGGGTAAATGGACAGCGTAGGAAATAGTTTAGAAGTGCGTTTACACTGTACGACATGGTATCGTCCGTGATTGTCGAAAGAAACGGTTTAGTTGTAGTGTGTGGAGTGTGTTGTGTTTTAATGTTTTGTCGGCACGACGGCGAGCGTGAGAAATGGTTTATTTTGTCACTGCAGCACATGTTTACATGCTCTGCAAATTATTGTTCTTGATCTGGTAATTGCGATACCAACTTTAAGGTTGGTTATAGCTATTAGTTAATTCTTTATACTGTCTGCCTGAAAAAGGTATTCAAAGATTAATGTAACTTTAATTTAACACTCCCAATGAGCTAAGGAGCGGCTCTGTCTGATAAACAACCATGGATTAGCTATAAATGTCAGTCATAATACTTATAATTATAAGTGTCATGACACCGACCGGTTTTGTAAATTACATTTTAAGAGTATTTATATCTTGACATAATTGCACAGATATAGATGAGAACTAGATAAAGCCTTAAAACTATGTTCTGAACATCAACTCATGATATATGTATGCGTCTCCTTCTAACTGATGATATTGGACATAATAAAGTAGAGATCAGCCGTATGAGTTGATGTTCAGAGAATAGTAAATTTTAAGGCTTTAGCTAGTTGTCTTATATATCTGTGCATAATTGATTCAGCGTGTAGAACTCATATTTGTAACAAAGAAGCTAGTGAAATTAATTTTATATCTTGGACGACCCGATATTGTGTCATAAAGTGTAAACGCGCTATGAGGATTGATGATGCTTTTAGTATCGCGTTTCACGCCTGTTTTTCTTCACCACCCATCAATGTAAGCTGGCTATCTAAATTGGTATGATCCAGATAGTAATAATAGATCGTTGCCTTGAAAACAGGCAATGAATAGAGTTGTCATCAAGACTCAAAGTGTAGGTAGGTATACTTCTCGTACCGTCGACCCGGCTGCCTGTCGGTGGCCAGGGAATCTAGCTGTGCCAATGTAGACTGCGCTATGCCGTAATCAGCTGGCCGCCAGAGCCCGTTTGTTAATTTATAGGATGCACAGCACAATACACCCCTATGCGGAAGCAGTACTTTTTCCCCTCATTTCAAATTAGAATGAGAAATAAGGTGCACCGCAGGCAGGTGAGATTGGCTTGGGTTCCGAAGATGGAGGTTGAAAGAGGAACAAACCCTACAAAAAAATTGTAGGTATACGATTAACGAATAATTTAATTTTCCTTTTTTCTCCTACAATGAATCATTTTAATTAGACATCATCCGCAGTTTCCCTTACAAATTCGTGAAATCAGATCCCATTGTCCTTAGTAAATGTCTGAATTATGACTAAGATTAGTTACTGAGGAAGACGTCTATAAAAACAAGTTGATTCAAGAGATTCGTTATGAAAATCTACAAGTTTAATATTCTTGAGCATGATCTAATCTGCGCCAATTACAGAGGTCTCGGGTGACTTTATTGTAACGCTAATATTGGATTGTTTGATAATTTGGATTCAAAATTCATTGAAAATTGAGATCTAAACTCAAAAGTGGGTACTGTTTATAGAGAATAGGCCAACAACTAAGGTTCTATTCTTATTGTTAATTGTCTTACTGTATAAATGTTATTAAAAAAAAAGTCAAAAACATCAAGATTAATTTTAAGCTTTTTATAAAATCCCAAAAATATTACTTTGGCGGGATGTGAACTTGTTACGTTCCCATAAATACCGGAACGTGCTAACCAACTGCGCTACCGAGTCAACTACTTGCGTTGTCAAAATTTCCAGGCACACGACTAAAGTGAGTGCGTCAAAAAAATCTCCAATAAGTTTTTAGTCGATTCTACTGTCAAAATAATTAAAAATGAGGGTTATTGGCCATGTAACTTAACGTCAATTTTTGTTTGCCATAGTAACGTATATATCATTGGTTGTTGCAGTCTAATGGCGACGTGTGGCGGAAACCAAACCAACAAAATATTTTCTTACTTGATTGTTAATCCCGTCGGTGTGTAAAACTAAAATGTTTATGTCATTTATAAAATATAATACATTTTATGGGATACGTTCGGTTTTGACGCAATTGGTACGGGTTCTAGGCATTCTCCTTTCCTCTCCATCCTTCCAGTGAGCAGGATAAGTTTAAAACACAACCTACGAGGTCCCAAGAAAGTCATCACTCTTAAACCCCATCAGTTAAATGCACGCCATTAAACAATTAACCCCTTGTTTCGGTTCAGTTGTTTGCCAAAATTACGGTCCGTTTTACTATCCACTTGACAACTTTAAGTAGGTACTCTTTCTATGCTAATACGCTCTACGACATTCTAGTAAGGTTGACAATCTATATTCTATTTAGATTTTCGTCCCACTGCTGGGAATAGGCCTTTTGATTATGCCACTCGTCTGGATCCTGCGCTAGTCTGTGCCAGGTGCCACCCACGGTTTTTCTGATATCAACAACTACAACAACACCAGCCTATATCAGTCCACTGCTGGACATAGGCCTCCCCTAATAAAGGGGGATATGCCCATAATCCATCCGCTGGGCAATACGGGTTGGGAATCGCAGAGCATAGTTTTTCGCATCGCCGATGCTGCTGCCCATTGGCGGTCGGGGGATTTAGATGTGCCGGTGGTAGGCTGCGCTATGCCGCAATCAGCCCGTTCGCCAGAGCCCCGTTTTTACACAGCAGAGTGCACCACGAGCAGGTGAGCTTGGCTTGGGTTCCGAAGGTAGAGGTTGGAACCCCTTACATCCCATTTTTGATATCGTCGTATGATAAGTTGGTAAAATTTAATAATTGTCGTACGTACATAAATTTTTGTCCATTACGAACAGCTATATTTATTTTGACGCGTTAAATTAAAGTAACTCAAAAGTCCCAGTTTCTTAATACCAACTTCCAAAGCTCACAATTTAAGTGCTTACGTCGGGGTATACAAGCTCAGTAGGTCGCTGAAACCGTCTTAGAGAGTCTAAAGTGTTCCTATTGTGGGAAGCCTTTGCATAGCCGGCTAAAGTGGGAAACAAATGAGAGTTGAAGCTGAGAGAAAATAGCTGGTCTAATAATAACAATTTTTATATCACTTTATTTATCCTAAAACTCACCCCGAAAATTCATATTTTACAATAAGAAAACCTAATAGTATGTATATAGGTGGGGCAAAATTTAACCTCATTGAGGTTGCAGCTAGCTTTTCTTTTGTAGTTATAAAATTGTGTTTTAAGGAAGCTATAGGTTTATTTTGAAGAAAAAACCAATTGTATGTTCTGAATTTTGAAAAAATGTACAGTCAACCTAGAAATGTAGTCTGTCAACAGGAACACTTTTCTCAAAGTAACTTACCTAATCAAATCGAAAGAATTTGCAGAAATTAAAACGAAAGTTTCTCATACTATTTTTATGAAGCGCCATTCGCCACAACATTAAACGCCGTCGATGAGGTAAAAATTTTCCCCATCCTGTATAAGTAATATAAAAAAAATGTTATACTTTGTAAAAATATTTCAAAAACGAAAGACCGCAGGGCAGGGCCCAAACGGCCGGTGGTCTTCCGTTTTTCTAAGGCTACACAGAGAGGAATCTCCTCACAATGCGTGCCGAGTCCAGGAAAGCCGCCTTCTTTATCTGAACCCTTAATCCAGCTGCCGAGCGAAAGCCTCATATTGGTCGAAGCTTTGCTATATGATCGTTTAAAGATGATATTTCGGATTTCTATCTTGGGTAGGCGATGTTGGCCCTGCTGTTTCAGCATTTTCCATTTCTTACTTTAATTTTACATTGAGTAAAACATTTTTTTTTCGTAGTAATTTTTTTTTCTACTTGCTTCATTTGGATCATTCCAACTATCGTCATGCAAGTGAGCGAGTTAGCCTCATGATGGGGATCATAAGTTGTATGATGCGAGATTAGATACTTGTTTATACGATTTTATATTTTTTCAGCAATGCCTATTAATTTTGGCAATGCCCTAGCTAGCAATATTTTTACCTGTGGCATCTATAAACATGTGGATGTTCGGGTAAGAAAACATGTTTTGGTTGCTTAGTACTATGTATTTGATGCGTCTACTATTTCATGCTGAGGGATGTTTTCTGTAAAAAGAAGTGTTTAAGACCCAGACTAATACTAGAGTAAAAGCCAGCGCGAATCGACGGATGGCACGGCAGGGAACTCTAATTTACCAACGTAAATACGAACGTATCTAATGGTAACTAGATATAAACTCCATGATAAGCCATGTTAAGTAGAGATAAGATATGATATTTGCATGAACAGTTTCCTTATTGCTATTTCTTGGTTTACAATTCCAGCAGCCCTTTTAACCCTATCACGTAATTATCCCCACAGAGTGCGACATAATATTCAGCGAATCAGATTTACTGTATAGATAAATCCACCAATCACATCCGACCTTTATTATCGGACAGCAGGATTACTGTATTTCGGTACTGAGGGCGCCGGTGAAATTATAGCCACAATTGTAAGGCATTTAACACCTTCCTTCCAAAAAAATGGACGCACGGCGTTGCATCGTTGTGCCAACCACCCACGAGTCCGCTGCAATCTTGATGGTGAACTTGATCGTTTGTGTTCTATATGGACGAATTGCAAAGTGGACACTGCATCAAGTCCGCTGCAAACTTGACGGTGAACTTGATCGTGTGTGTTCTATATGGACGAATTGCAAACTGGACACTGCATCAAGTCCGCTGCAAACTTGACGGTGAACTTGATCGTGTGTGTTCTATATGGACGAACTGCAAACTGGACACTGCATCAAGTCCGCTGCAAACTTGACGGTGAACTTGATCGTGTGTGTTCTATATGAACGAACTGCAAACTGGACACTGCATCAAGTCCGCTGCAAACTTGACGGTGAACTTGATCGTGTGTGTTCTATATGGACGAACTGCAAACTGGACACTGCATCAAGTCCGCTGCAAACTTGACGGTGAACTTGATCGTGTGTGTTCTATATGGATGAACTGCAAACTGGACACTGCATCAAGTCCGCTGCAAACTTGACGGTGAACTTGATCGTGTGTGTTCTATATGGACGAACTGCAAACTGGACACTGCATCAAGTCAGCTGCAAACTTGACGGTGAACTTGATCGTGTGTGTTCTATATGGACGAACTGCAAACTGGACACTGCATCAAGTCCGCTGCAAACTTGACGGTGAACTTGATCGTGTGTGTTCTATATGGACGAACTGCAAACTGGACACTGCATCAAGTCCGCTGCAAACTTGACGGTGAACTTGATCGTGTGTGTTCTATATGGACGAACTGCAAACTGGACACTGCAAACTTGACGGTGAACTTGATCGTGGGTGTTCTTTAAGGACGAACTGCAAACTGGACGCTGCATTAAGTCCGGTGCAAACTTGACAATGAACTTGATCGTGGGTGGCTGGCATAGGGCATTCGTCCTAACATGCGTGAAATACGATGAAATACTTTTACGACCCCTATGGCGCAATGGGTCTATAGCCTGTCTGAGACGCAGAAAGTTGTGGGTTCGATTTCTGCCGCGAAACAAATTTTTGTATGATCTGCATATATTTGTCTCGGGTCTGGGGGCTTCCTATTAAAATACGTATGTATTCACAAAAAAGTACGAACGTACGTAAGAACTCAGCAGTGGGTAAAATCGGGCTGCAGATGATGAAGGGAGTATATGACGTGTGAAAAATGACCGGCATTATTCAATACTATGATGAAGGTGGTTTGCGCATAACAGCAGGTGAACTATTTGCTTATTGCATTCCTTATCTTTCAAATGGAAAAAATGTGACTGATTATAACAAACTCTAATTCAACCATGGCACGAACCCAATTTACGAATCAAGTAAAAACTAACCGTGCAAATATTCACGCTCTCAAAAAGTGGAATATCAGAAAACTTAGGAGGCCTATATCCAACAGAGGATGAAGTCGGGCTGTGGATGATAATGAGATCAAGTTTTGCCTAATCATTCTATTTATAACGTCCTTTTTTCACAAAAATATTTTTTTACCTGTTTTCTCCAAAAATCTTCCCCTTATTTTCATATAATCATTATGGCATGGTACAAAGTGTACAAAGCAATATTACTAATAATATTACCTTTTTTATACTTACAAGCCTTAGTCTGATCCTCAAACTAATAATTCCCCCACAATGTAGCGTCAATGGCGTATTCAAAATGTAATTTGGGTCATTGTGCTCAGGAACTAGCGGTAATGTCAAAAGATTAATGGCATAGTCTGTGCCACAACACTGCACGCTCGTAATGAATTCCTATGCTTAGACCGTTAAATATTTCATCATCATCATAATTTTCTGATGTTTTTGACCCATTCATATACTTGGGAATTATAGGTCTTCTTTTAAGAATTAATTGTAGTGGCTTTGCGGAAATCCAGAAAGACTTCTGTTTGATTTTCTGTTTGGTGCTCGCGGAGTTCTGTGGACTCCCGAATGCGAATAGCGAGTCTATCGTTTCCTGATGATGCTTATAGGGAAGGCGAAACACTATCGAATTTCTGTTGTGTTTATCTAAAACGACGAGTTTTAGAGAAGGTTAGCGGAATTTGTTGTCTTTTTAATATTAATATGTAACGTGAGTATACTATGAGTTATATATGAGTTATAGGAATCTTTATTTGTTTGCTTTTCTTTAATAATAATTGGTCGGTACCTTCTTTAATGAATAGCTAAAGGTTTTTTTTATCTGGCAAGTAAACAATAATTTAAAAAACGACGAGGTATGTTATTTTTTTTAGAAATTGATCCATTTTTTTTTTAATTACGCTGATCACCAACTAAAATCACATGTAAGTGCCTTCACTACATGTGTTTTTAGTTGTTGATCAGCATAATAATAAAAATATTTGACCTTTAATACCTTTTTGACTGCCAATTTAAGAAAAATATCCTGAATGTTGTAGTAAATAAAACAACATCATAATAAAAATCCGTCTTACACGTTGTAAAAAAGATTTCTCTGACAGATTTATCAGAAAATTGATCCCTATTAGTGCTAACAATATTGTGAGGTTGGGTAAATGGACAGCGTAGGAAATAGTTTAGAAGTGCGTTTACACTGTACGACATGGTATCGTCCGTGATTGTCGAAAGAAACGGTTTAGTTGTAGTGTGTGGAGTGTGTTGTGTTTCAATGTTTTGTCGGCACGACGGCGAGCGTGAGAAATGGTTTATTTTGTCACTGCAGCACATGTTTACATGCTCTGCAAATTATTGTTCTTGATCTGGTAATTGCGATACCAACTTTAAGGTTGGTTATAGCTATTAGTTAATTCTTTATACTGTCTGCCTGAAAAAGGTATTCAAAGATTAATGTAACTTTAATTTAACACTCCCAATGAGCTAAGGAGCGGCTCTGTCTGATAAACAACCATGGATTAGCTATAAATGTCAGTCATAATACTTATAATTATAAGTGTCATGACACCGACCTGTTTTGTAAATTACATTTTAAGAGTATTTATATCTTGACATAATTGCACAGATATAGATGAGAACTAGATAAAGCCTTAAAACTATGTTCTGAACATCAACTCATGATATATGTATGCGTCTCTTTCTAACTGATGATATTGGACATAATAAAGTAGAGATCAGCCGTATGAGTTGATGTTCAGAGAATAGTAAATTTTAAGGCTTTAGCTAGTTGTCTTATATATCTGTGCATAATTGATTCAGCGTGTAGAACTCATATTTGTAACAAAGAAGCTAGTGAAATTAATTTTATATCTTGGACGACCCGATATTGTGTCATAAAGTGTAAACGCGCTATGAGGATTGATGATGCTTTTAGTATCGCGTTTCACGCCTGTTTTTCTTCACCACCCATCAATGTAAGCTGGCTATCTAAATTGGTATGATCCAGATAGTAATAATAGATCGTTGCCTTGAAAACAGGCAATGAATAGAGTTGTCATCAAGACTCAAAGTGTAGGTAGGTATACTTCTCGTACCGTCGACCCGGCTGCCTGTCGGTGGCCAGGGAATCTAGCTGTGCCAATGTAGACTGCGCTATGCCGTAATCAGCTGGCCGCCAGAGCCCGTTTGTTAATTTATAGGATGCACAGCACAATACACCCCTATGCGGAAGCAGTACTTTTTCCCCTCATTTCAAATTAGAATGAGAAATAAGGTGCACCGCAGGCAGGTGAGATTGGCTTGGGTTCCGAAGATGGAGGTTGGAAGAGGAACAAACCCTACAAAAAAATTGTAGGTATGCGATTAACGAATAATTTAATTTTCCTTTTTTCTCCTACAATGAATCATTTTAATTAGACATCATCCGCAGTTTCCCTTACAAATTCGTGAAATCAGATCCCATTGTCCTTAGTAAATGTCTGAATTATGACTAAGATTAGTTACTGAGGAAGACGTCTATAAAAACAAGTTGATTCAAGAGATTCGTTATGAAAATCTACAAGTTTAATATTCTTGAGCATGATCTAATCTGCGCCAATTACAGAGGTCTCGGGTGACTTTATTGTAACGCTAATATTGGATTGTTTGATAATTTGGATTCAAAATTCATTGAAAATTGAGATCTAAACTCAAAAGTGGGTACTGTTTATAGATAATAGGCCAACAACTAAGGTTCTATTCTTATTGTTAATTGTCTTACTGTATAAATGTTATTAAAAAAAAAGTCAAAAACATCAAGATTAATTTTAAGCTTTTTATAAAATCCCAAAAATATTACTTTGGCGGGATTTGAACTTGTTACGTTCCCATAAATACCGGAACGTGCTAACCAACTGCGCTACCGAGTCAACTACTTGCGTTGTCAAAATTTCCAGGCACACAACACTTAAAATACAAAAAATCGTAAAATTAATTTTGTAAAACATGTACTTTGCACACACTGTTACACGCCCTCTTCTAACTGCAAGACCTGTATCTCAAGCTCTTGGTTTCAGAGGTTAAGTCAAGATACAGCGTGACCTCTCCAAATTTTCCATAATCATACTTGGCAGATTCTGAAGGTTATATTTTAACATATAAGACAGAAATCTCAAGTGCATCTTCTGATTGAAAAAAATAAAAATTGCTGAAAAAGGAGAATGCCGTCTGATGTATGGCGCTCGGTACCAAGACTAAAGTGAGTGCGTCAAAAAAATCTCCAATAAGTTTTTAGTCGATTCTACTGTCAAAATAATTAAAAATGAGGGTTATTGGCCATGTAACTTAACGTCAATTTTTGTTTGCCATAGTAACGTATATATCATTGGTTGTTGCAGTCTAATGGCGACGTGTGGCGGAAACCAAACCAACAAAATATTTTCTTACTTGATTATTAATCCCGTCGGTGTGTAAAACTAAAATGTTTATGTCATTTATAAAATATAATACATTTTATGGGATACGTTCGGTTTTGACGCAATTGGTACGGGTTCTAGGCATTCTCCTTTCCTCTCCATCCTTCCAGTGAGCAGGATAAGTTTAAAACACAACCTACGAGGTCCCAAGAAAGTCATCACTCTTAAACCCCATCAGTTAAATGCACGCCATTAAACAATTAACCCCTTGTTTCGGTTCAGTTGTTTGCCAAAATTACGGTCCGTTTTACTATCCACTTGAAAACTTTAAGTAGGTACTCTTTCTATGCTAATACGCTCTACGACATTCTAGTAAGGTTGACAATCTATATTCTATTTAGATTTTCGTCCCACTGCTGGGAATAGGCCTTTTGATTATGCCACTCGTCTGGATCCTGCGCTAGTCTGTGCCAGGTGCCACCCACGGTTTTTCTGATATCAACAACTACAACAACACCAGCCTATATCAGTCCACTGCTGGACATAGGCCTCCCCTAATAAAGGGGGATATGCCCATAATCCATCCGCTGGGCAATACGGGTTGGGAATCGCAGGGCATAGTTTTTCGCATCGCCGATGCTGCTGCCCATTGGCGGTCGGGGGATTTAGATGTGCCGGTGGTAGGCTGCGCTATGCCGCAATCAGCCCGTTCGCCAGAGCCCCGTTTTTAAACAGCAGAGTGCACCACGAGCAGGTGAGCTTGGCTTGGGTTCCGAAGGTAGAGGTTGGCACCCCTTACATCCCATTTTTGATATCGTCGTATGATAAGTTGGTAAAATTTAATAATTGTCGTACGTACATAAATTTTTGTCCATTACGAACAGCTATATTTATTTTGACGCGTTAAATTAAAGTAACTCAAAAGTCCCAGTTTCTTAATACCAACTTCCAAAGCTCACAATTTAAGTGCTTACGTCGGGGTATACAAGCTCAGTAGGTCGCTGAAACCGTCTTAGAGAGTCTAAAGTGTTCCTATTGTGGGAAGCCTTTGCATAGCCGGCTAAAGTGGGAAACAAATGAGAGTTGAAGCTGAGAGAAAATAGCTGGTCTAATAATAACAATTTTTATATCACTTTATTTATCCTAAAACTCACCCCGAAAATTCATATTTTACAATAAGAAAACCTAATAGTATGTATATAGGTGGGGCAAAATTTAACCTCATTGAGGTTGCAGCTAGCTTTTCTTTTGTAGTTATAAAATTGTGTTTTAAGGAAGCTATAGGTTTATTTTGAAGAAAAAACCAATTGTATGTTCTGAATTTTGAAAAAATGTACAGTCAACCTAGAAATGTAGTCTGTCAACAGGAACACTTTTCTCAAAGTAACTTACCTAATCAAATCGAAAGAATTTGCAGAAATTAAAACGAAAGTTTCTCATACTATTTTTATGAAGCGCCATTCGCCACAACATTAAACGCCGTCAATGAGGTAAAAATTTTCCCCATCCTGTATAAGTAATATAAAAAAAATGTTATACTTTGTAAAAATATATCAAAAACGAAAGACCGCAGGGCAGGGCCCAAACGGCCGGTGGTCTTCCGTTTTTCTAAGGCTACACAGAGAGGAATCTCCTCACAATGCGTGCCGAGTCCAGGAAAGCCGCCTTCTTTATCTGAACCCTTAATCCAGCTGCCGAGCGAAAGCCTCATATTGGTCGAAGCTTTGCTATAAGATCGTTTAAAGATGATATTTCGGATTTCTATCTTGGGTAGGCGATGTTGGCCCTGCTGTTTCAGCATTTTCCATTTCTTACTTTAATTTTACATTGAGTAAAAAATTTTTTTTAGTAGTAATTTTTTTTTCTACTTGCTTCATTTGGATCATTCCAACTATCGTCATGCAAGTGAGCGAGTTAGCCTCATGATGGGGATCATAAGTTGTATGATGCGAGATTAGATACTTGTTTATACGATTTTATATTTTTTCAGCAATGCCTATTAATTTTGGCAATGCCCTAGCTAGCAATATTTTTACCTGTGGCATCTATAAACATGTGGATGTTCGGGTAAGAAAACATGTTTTGGTTGCTAAGTACTATGTATTTGCTGCGTCTACTATTTCATGCTGAGGGATGTTTTCTGTAAAAAGAAGTCGTTTAAGACCCAGACTAATACTAGAGTAAAAGCCAGCGCGAATCGACGGATGGCACGGCAGGGAACTCTAATTTACCAACGTAAATACGAACGTATCTAATGGTAACTAGATATAAACTCCATGATAAGCCATGTTAAGTAGAGATAAGATATGATATTTGCATGGACAGTTTCCTTATTGCTATTTCTTGGTTTACAATTCCAGCAGGCCTTTTAACCCTATCACGTAATTATCCCCACAGAGTGCGACATAATATTCAGCGAATCAGATTTACTGTATAGATAAATCCACCAATCACATCCGACCTTTATTATCGGACAGCAGGATTACTGTATTTCGGTACTGAGGGCGCCGGTGAAATTATAGCCACAATTGTAAGGCATTTAACACCTTCCTTCCAAAAAAATGGACGCACGGCGTTGCATCGTTGTGCCAACCACCCACGAGTCCGCTGCAATCTTGATGGTGAACTTGATCGTGTGTGTTCTATATGGACGAACTGCAAACTGGACACTGCATCAAGTCCGCTGCAAACTTGACGGTGAACTTGATCGTGGGTGTTCTTTAAGGACGAACTGCAAACTGGACGCTGCATTAAGTCCGGTGCAAACTTGACAATGAACTTGATCGTGGGTGGCCGGCATAGGGCATTCGTCCTAACATGCGTGAAATACGATGAAATACTTTTACGACCCCTATGGCGCAATGGGTCTATAGCCTGTCTGAGACGCAGAAAGTTGTGGGTTCGATTTCTGCCGCGAAACAAATTTTTGTATGATCTGCATATATTTGTCTCGGGTCTGGGGGCTTCCTATTACAATACGTATGTATTCACAAAAAAATACGAACGTACGTAAGTACTCAACAGTGGGTAAAATCGGGCTGCAGATGATGAAGGGAGTATATGACGTGTGAAAAATGACCGGCATTATTCAATACTATGATGAAGGTGGTTTGCGCATAACAGCAGGTGAACTATTTGCTTATTGCATTCCTTATCTTTCAAATGGAAAAAATGTGACTGATTATAACAAACTCTAATTCAACCATGGCACGAACCCAATTTACGAATCAAGTAAAAACTAACCGTGCAAATATTCACGCTCTCAAAAAGTGGAATATCAGAAAACTAATGAAATTATCTAGAAACTTCTGACAGACTTATATAGTTCTGAATTTGCATGAGTTATGGACCCTTTCTTTCATTTCAGAGTTTCTCAAACCCCTTTATTTATTTGCCAGAATCTACTTTGTGAAGAACGTGACTTGCGCTGTTTGTTTTTTTGTTTGGGAAAGGCTGGTTGGGTTGAATAGTTTTATTTGGGGTTAGGTAAACTAACGAGTACTTTTAGAACTGCCGTTGCCCAGCCAGCGTCCTGATTAGATCCCTAGAAACTACTTTGTTACACAAACGACATAGGGAGGTATACCTTTTTATATTAAATATGTCTTCAAGGTCTGTATTAATCTACAACAGAATATTAATTCAATATTAATTTACTTAGACCACGCAACCACTCACAAATTATATTTACAAAGAAAAAGTTCAAAAACGGATGACCAGACAGGCAAATAATATCATCCTAAGAACTCCTAGGACTAACTATGGAAAAAAGAATACCATGTACGAGGGTGTGAAACTTTATAACAAATTACCAAAGGATATTAAACAAATAAGCTCACAAACCACATTTTAAAGGATTTTTCTCATCGATAAACATACTAGGTACCTATACATAAAGTCAAGTATCACAAATTTTTCCATAGCATAAATATCTCACAGTCACACAATATAACATTTATTTACTTGATCAGCCTTTACGTGACACAGCGAGCCAGCGAGCGCCCGGTGCGCACCGCGGCCGGTTTTCTCGCTACCCACTTCTTATTAGACCAAACGCACAAGCTATCCACTGTGACTATTTTTGTTTACATAACGATCACTTATATATTTTTTTGGAGTGTTATTGAACTCGTCTCTAAACGCTGAAAGGCACACTAACCACTTTAGATTTAGTTTTTCTCTGTAAGTGAATTTATTATAATTCTTCAGAGAAAATATTTATAAACCATAACCGATGGCGCGACGAGCTTGCGCGGTCTAAGTAAATTAATAATTTAACCTTCAGCGACTATCAGTGGCAGGCATTCCCGTTGGACCGCTAAGAATGGAAAACAAAGAGAAGGCCTTTGTCCAGCAGTGGGACAGTGCGGGCTCACAACAGCAACAACTTTGTCAGTGTAACCCTACAATGTATTGATATTTAAGCTGTTGGCGTTCCTATTAATAAATAAATAAAAAAGACGTGTGGCACTCGGGGACTGCCGCGGTAAAGTTTTTTCTTTTATTAAATAAACGAGCTTCGTAGAGTCGTACAATACGTCTAGTTGCACGCACACAAACACCGTGTCCAAGACTGCCGAAAAGAAACGACGTTAGACAATGCACGGCCTTCAAGCCACACCTCCGTGCCCGTCGGAGTGGGGAGCGTGAGGTTTTTTTTCGTTACGGAATTTCTGGATTCGGTCCCCGCGCTCAAGGCCCTCGAGCTATGCAATAGCTTAATAACATTTATTTACTTGATTCGCTATTGATTTTTCTACAATGATAAATAATTTTCATTCATTTTTCAAATTATAGGAAATGTTCCTTTTACGTTGGAGCTAGTGACCCTCTGGTGTCGGAGTTTTTATGCCGCGCGAAGGAAATATTAATTATATGGATTAAGAAGTATTGAACAATTGAATTATTAGCCTCAAGTTATTATAAGATTATGAGATCTAGGTTTTTCTCATGGAGCATTACATTTTCAAGCATTATAAGAGCCTATTTTAGTACACCTAACGCAACTGGATGCGCTTTAAGATTCAAGATTCATTTATTGATATACTATTTGGTACATGATCAAAAATAAATAAATTTTAAATTAAATTAAAAAGTTTATTTTCAAATTAAAAATTGTCAAGTATCTACTTAGGTACTTATTTTTACATATAACATTTCAAATGAGTAAACTTAAAACTATTTCTCGTCCTAGTTTTCACTTAGCACGACCCGAGCTCTACTAATTCAGCAAAACCAAATGGCACTCGGTACTTTCAACTGTAATAGCCATATGCTGTCTTCGGTAATGATCGTGCGATCTCCGGAGACAATTCAAACGTAATTTACTGCACTCAAAAACTTTGGAACTCGTATGTTAGCATACAACTGGGACTCCAGTGTTTTTCCCAAAACACCGCATACAAACACGTATTAAACACGTACGTGAAGCTTTTGATGAACAAAAGTAACCGACTTGTGGTATTATATATTATTACAAGCTTCCGCCCGCGGCTTTGCTCGCGTGATACTGGGAAAAAAGGAGCCTATTTGTGAATCCAGATTTTCAACTATGTATATTCCAAGTTTCATCCAAATCCGTTCAGCCGTTACGGAGTGAAGCAACTACAAACATACTCGCACACACACAAACTTTTGCATTTAGAATATTAGTGTGATGTTATTTACTTACCAAAGAGTTTGGATTTTTTCTAATGTGCTAACGTGCTAAATGACACATACATGGTGGGTTTTGTATTATGTAGGGCAATCAGGATTGTGTTGACCTTCGTTACGTAATCATATCGTTAAATTTTGGGCAATGAGAAATCGTTATTTCATATTAATAGGATCTACGTTTTGTCATTGGCCTAAATTTTTCTGGCTTCAGCCGGCTACGAAACCAGTGATTTGTAATTGGTTACGATGGAAACTTATGTAATTCTACGTTGTGCGATACTAGGGCAACAAATTGACAAGAGCTATATTTTTAATAAAAGAAAATAAATAAAGTGATTCTAATAATATTTTAGAAAAATACGGGATTTGAACCACCAACTTCGCCATGCATTGCTATTGTTTCACCAGTTCGAGTGATATCCTGTGACTTGTCCGAGGGCAAGAATATTTTTATCCGACTTCAAAATTAAGGAGCTTCTCAATTCGTCGGAACCTTTTTTTCGACTTCTTTATGTATGTTCACCGATATCTCCTTCAATTATTGTAAACCGATTTTCAAAATTCTTTAGGGCAAAAAATAAGTGATTTCTTTGCAGTCGGTTTAATTTTTATAAAAAGTGTATACTTGTATGTTTTTGATTGCAGATAGTCACTAAAAAAACGCATTTTAAAAAACTTCATGTTATAAAACCAGTATTTTGAAAAAAAAAAACAATAAATTTATTTATTTATCGAGCACAAGCAGGATATACGTGTACGAGTTGTATATAGTTAGGTACACGTTTTTGTGTGATGTTTAGGAAATTCTCGTAGGAGTTCCACCTTACCTTTGACGACCTCTGTGGTGCAGTGGGCGAAGGTCCGCCTGGGACGCAGAAGGTTGCGGGTTCGATTCCCGCCGCGGAACAAATGTTTGCATATTCTGTAGATATTTGTCTCGGGTCTGGGTGTTTTCTATGTATAATATGTATGTATTTACAAAAAATATATATATGTAATATATCAATCATGTGGTTCCCATAACACAAGCTCTGCTTAGTTTGGGGCTACATGATCCTGTGTGATAGTCCAGCATTATTTATTATTATTTATTATTCTTATAGTACAAGAAAATCTTATATTATTTATTACACATTCTAGTCCTAGCATTCGAAAAACTATTGCAAAAACGCTTCTAGAAATCGAAATAACATTTTGGTATAAATAGAAGGAGAGAATTGCTTTTTCTGTTTTCTGATGAGGCTTCTAATGAAGGTTTCGGAATATACTCGTTACATGAGTATGAAAAAATGAATTTGTGATTACTATCTAGGTCCGAAACTATAATATTGAAATGATTTGGATCACAAACAATAATCATGGAATAAATTAGGTGACTTCTAAACATAGGTAATATCTAAATTAATTATTTAAAAAAATACAACCGAATTGAGAACCTCCTCCTTTTTTTTAAGTCGGTTAAAAACGGTTCTTTGGAGTGGATGTAGTTTATTTGTAGATTTCAAATGTCGTTGCAATTTAATATCGTCAAATTTTGTTTACTGTCACTTGTTTTCAACGTACTTTATTATGTTATCTTTCCAATTTTTTGCCTAGTTGAATCGAAATACCACTAAATTGAGTAGGCTACTTATCGACACCATTATAGCAGGTTCACTGGTCCGCGGTAAATACAAGTTTTGTGTAAAGAGAAACAAAAAGTTAAGTCAATTTTCCGAGAAGAAATAATACTGGTTCCAAAACCTTTAGACTTTAAATTAACAAGCAAGCTTAGAAATTCTTGATAAATTCTAAACCTTTTTTTTCCCAAAGGTGTATCTAGAAGGCTGAGGAGTGAAAGCTTTAGATACCTTAGAGCGTCTAGGGTAAGGAATCACTTAAGTTTGGGGTTATTCATAGCATACTCTTGCTACAGCTTATTAAAAAATGAAATGGGACGTGCCAGTAAATAAATGGCATTTTATAATTAATACTAATAATTTTAACTCGACTGAAATCTTGACTGAGAGACAATCAATGCAAAGATTCACGATTCACACTAACCGGCGCGCGTTGGAGAGCATCGAAGCGCATTTTAAAACATGCTAGAGGAAATTGAATCATCCACAAAGCTGCAGCTTTGAGCTTTGTCAAACACTGTCATCGTTGACTTAATAATAGTAAACTTACTGACATAACTGACCGATGCGCGCCGGTAAGTGAGAATCGTACGTAAGAGACTGGTTTGAAGGATATGTTTCTTGAATACAAATACAAATACAAAATTTCCTTATTTAGTAGGAAACTTAGACTACTTCAAACAACGGAAATCGTTATTTTTTTACCAATTTGTA
This sequence comes from Horisme vitalbata, assembly GCA_951804965.1. Lineage (NCBI taxonomy): Eukaryota > Metazoa > Arthropoda > Insecta > Lepidoptera > Geometridae > Horisme > Horisme vitalbata. Next base: position 14,796,492 of record OX638100.1, read on the forward strand.
ACGCGACTAAACTAAACTACTACAAAAGCAAACTAAGCAGTATTTTCTTTAAATTTTTACAAAACCTAACGCGACCAAAAAAGATGAAAATTGGCGAGAAAATCTGTTTGGCTTGTATGTTTTTACGTCTTTGTTGAATAGTAGGAATCAACTAAGATAAGTTTTCCTGAAATTTAGCCCTATAGGGTTGCAGCGAGATAAAATCATAACGCGAACGAAGTCGCAGAGCACTAACTAGTAATTCATATATTCACAGAGAAAAATGGTTTTGTATGGTGAATAATGGATAATCGATCCTGCGACCTCGTGAAAGGCAAATCTTACGGGTCAATTTCACCAAATTATGCGGGCGTTGAGACCCCCGGATTCGGCGGATCGAATGAAACTTATGTAAAAGAATGAGAGTGCGTACACTACTGACGGACGCACTCGGACGATGACGGTAGAGTTGTAGTGTACGCGCTTTCATACTTTTACACATGTTTGTGTTTTTCGGCCGTCGACGCCCGAGCATTGTTCGGCCTTTAACGGATTTGGTATATTCGTAGCGTAATACCATCAAAGACATCAAAATCCGATGCAAACATCTTTGCTTCCAACTAAGCTTTTGAACTTGTTTTAAATGAAGGGCTTTCGCTTAACAAAAGAAGACTGGCGCCGTCTCATGTACTCCAGTCAGTGACAGAAGATCTCCAGTACGACTTTGACTTACACAAGGGTATGAGAACCGACTTGGCTGATTGTAACTCCAATTAACAATTGAAGAAACTAGTATGAACAATTTTTTTGTAAATATAAAAACCCTCATTTACATTTTTAACGACTCAAGAACCTTACGTTTTTCAAAACATACCAACGACATTACTTCAATTTAAATCTGTTTTCGTGACAAAGGCTTTGATACAAAACATAAATAACAGGGTAAAAACAAAGTTTACGGTGTAAACCACACGTATCCCTTTGAACCATGCAAAAGGGTCCAAACTTATTTATAGTACACGATAAATAAAGTAAAGGTAGGACATAACAGGTTTACGTGTGTCGTACGGCATTTTACAATACGTAGTAAAAATAATAACACCCGGGGGTAGATTCATTTCCTGACCCCACTCTAGGATCATCATCATCAGCCTATAGCAGTCTGCTGGACATAGGCCTCCCCTGATGATCACCATTGCGCCTTGTTCTTAGCTCGACGCATCTATCTTCTACAAGCACCCTTTCTCCCTTCTCCTTTTACTCTAGGATGTTCTCCTAAAATAACATGCATATCGGTATAGTAACAGCGGGGTTCCAATATCCATCTTCGGTGCCCAAGCCAACCTCACCCGCACATGGTGCACCCTGCTAAATAGCGAACGGAACTCTGGCAGCCGGCTGAATGCGGCTAAGCGCAACCTACATCAGCACAGCTAAATCACCTGGCTACCGACGAGCAGCAGCGTCTATGGTACGAGAAGCTGTGCCCTGCGATCCCCAACCCGCATGACCAGCGTGTGGATTATGGGTATATCCCCTTTTGTTAAGGGTGGTCTAAGTCCAACTGTGGACTGATTTAGGCAGGTGCGGTGTGTGGTGGTATAGTACTATTGAAGTGCTCACGGCGTGAGAAACTCTCGTGGCGTGGGAAGCGCTCATGGTGTGGGTTACTATGATGTGCTTAGCAGATAAGCAACACACACCCGGTCATTACTTCGATGGGTGACCGATTAGTAGAATAGATGAGTGCTTTTGTGCACCAGAAGGCACGTTGTTCAGCTTTTTGTTGGCCATGATAGACTTTCGGGCAGCCTAAAAATTCTGAAAATTCTTCCGTTTCGATATCCTCTTTGATTTCTTGAATTGCTTGTTCCACTTCGAAATCTTTGATTGCTTCTTATGCAGGTATCGAACCGTCTCAGCAAACCCGTTGTGCTGTGCCACTTAGTTAATGAATCTATGCAGGTCTATTGATTTTGCTATGTAGGCAACGCAGCACGTGTAACAGTATCAATATCAATCATTATGTTTAAGCTTTTGGCAGTTAGTACTAACAATAGTTGATAGTGGATACAAATATGTAATACATAGAACGTGATGAAAGCCATCTGACTACAAGAGTGATGAGTATGAACGTGATTAGATGTACGAGTAGAAGACCGACAAAGGAATGAATGGATTGTGAGAAAGAATAATACGAGGGTGAAGAATACGGGGTTAACAGCAGATAGGAGTGATTGGAGAAAGCATGTTGTGCCGACCCCACCTAGAGTAGGATAAGGAGTGGAGAAAAGAACCGATGTACCTGTACATAAATAAACATTTCATTTATTCATTCATTTTGAACCGGCACCACTTAGAGTGGTATAAGAGCAGGGTTCTTTACACTGATTTCTTCTTCATCGCCACCAATATTTGAGTTTCGAAAATTATTTAACGCGAATTCACATTCACTCTGATTCCTTCGTCATCATGACATAATTAATTTTAAATAAAGGAGGCCATTACTCAAGTGCGAGTTGCATAATACGGAGACGTTCATACTTTTCATTTGTTCAGTTCATATTTGAAACTTAGTAATTTCCAGAAAACATACATTGAAATTGAGCTCGAAAAGGAAAATAATGAACTTTTTCGTATAGCGCAACCTGATTAAGGTATAGATGTAAATCAAAAAAAAAGCAAAGGCAACAGAATGTCGAGAAAATATACCCTCGTGGATCTGACGTTTATGTTGACAATGAACACTCCAAACGTAATTCTGTCGAGAAAAGAGCTGCGTTTGCATCCTGATCACTACTCCATCGACTCAAAGAAAACCTATTCTATTCCACCATTGTTGTAAGAAACGAGGTAAAAAGCCTTCACACGCAAACACGTTCATAAATCTAGAGAATTGCGGAGCCTTCGTCTATTCACTGCGAGCGTAATTCGTTTTACTATCTTGATTCTTCTTATCAATACCATTGCGACTTAAGATTAGTAGTATTTCTTTTATTGCACGATAACTCAAGGCACATGTCTTTACAAGTTGAGTTTCAATCGTGATTTGTTATCCCGAAAAGAGGTAAATCTACTCCTAAAGGTCGATAACATTTATTCAAGTAATTTTCTAAATTGGTAGTTTTTCATTGAAGAAATGGTTGTAAAGTTACGCCATAGTTTCACTCAAAAACATGTGAGGCAGGCCTAGAACAGCAGATTTTATTCTTGACTTATTGATGACTAGCTCCGGCCTGTGGCTTCCCTTGTGTAGTACCTGGATAAAGTTAGTTAAGTTTAGCCTATGTTAACACACAGGCTAAACTTAAGTTAAATATACATAGTTTATAGCCTGGATTAACATCCAGTATATAAACTATGTATATTTCAAGTTTCAGCCAAATCCGTTTAGCTGTTACAGCGTGAAGCGACCACCAACATACACACACACACACACATACACACACACACACACACACACACACATACACACACACACACATACACACACACACACATACACACACACACACACACACACACACAAACACACATACACACAAACACACATACACACACTTTCGCATTTATAATATTATAGCGTGTTGGGATTTAGCTCTGTCGTAATTTTAGGGCTGCAATGCTCAATACAAAAACAAGCTTAAAGTTTTTGGTGAAGAGTTGAACACAACTTGTGGACAACCATGGTCCAAATCACAGTCGTTCGGGATAACATACGAATTCAAAGTCAACCTGTAGAAAGAAAGTGCCTTGTGAGTTACGACAAAATAAACAAAAACATCGGCTTAAAGGGTAAATTGCTGAACGTACGCATAATAAGCAGTAAGTTCCTTATGTCCATAATCCCCTGCTTGGGCATGCGGGTTAAAGATCGCAGGGTACAGCTTCTTGCACTGCTACTGGCAGCCAGTTGATTATAGCTATACCGGTTTTAGGTTGAGCTATGCTTCAGTCAGCCGGCTGCCAGAGCCCTATTTGTTAGTTTACGGGGTGCACCACGGGTAGGTGAAGTTGGCTTGGATTCCAAAGATGGAGGTTGAAATCCCTTGCACCTCTCTTTGTAAAGAGCAGAATAAACTTACGAGCTTGGGTTCCAAAGTTGGAGGTGGGAACCTTTCGCACCTTTCTTTGTAAAGAACCGGGTATGTGAACTACTTTCTCGTGTCCATTTGTTATATCATCATCATCATCATCAGTCTATAGCAGTCCACTGCCAAATATATTTCTCTACTAATGAGCGGCCATAGCGCCCTATTCTCAGCTCAACTGTTTGTTTTAAACAGCCTAGGTAAACCTTATGGTCAAAATACTTCAAATAGTGTAAGGATGCGCTAAAAAAGGATTTTCTAAAAAACAGTCCCTGAAGGGAGCCGAGAAAAACATCCATAGGTACGAAGACGCTTCGTGGCCACTAAGTTCACCATGGTTTCCAGTTCAAAAACAGTCATTAGAGAAAGCTGTTCTCCTCTTGCCGATATCTAATCGTGGCATACGATGTGAAAAGCGATAGAATCATTTTGTCAGGGTTATAGCAAATGGAGATCGGCTTAACGGCTGAAAAGTCTTGATCAACATCTTAATGTGCGTACCCCAGTCGTACGCCTTCTAAATAGGGTCCGGACGGACGGAGGGTTGCTAAAGTCAGATAATCAAGATGCTTGAACCCTTTGTCGTAGCAAACCATTAGACCGGGATGGCCATCCGTCTCAGATGCTGAAAGAGCAGGTTCGATGCACGCTGTGGGACATACAATCGCAATCGAGGACCAAACGCTGCGCTCAGTGCATTTGTCACCAAAGAAATTTCTATGAACACTTCTTTTTGTTCTTCTTCTTAAAACCACGCTGCGGTTCGCCCCGGCCAGTATTGTGTTGAATTGTATTGACCAGTATTTGTTGCCATGCTTAACTATCTATTTATTGAATAGATACATTAGTATATAATGAAGTAAATAAATGTTTCATAATTATTAGTAGGTATTTATATATATCGCTAATTCACATAGTTAAATAGGTATTTCTCACATTATAGGTAGGTATATTTATTTTACTAATTAGTATATTTGCGTGCGTGATGGGGTGTACGGGGTTCCAACCCATATCTTCGGAACCCAAGCCAACCCCACCTGCACGTGGTGCACCCTGCTAAACAACGATCAGGGCTCTGGCGGCCGGCTGATTGCGGCATAGCACAGCCTACATCGGCACAGGTAAATCCCCTGGCCACCGACGGGCAGCAGCGTCAGTGGTGCGAGAAGCTGTGCCCTGCGATCCCCAACCCGCATGCCCAGCGTGGGGATTATGGGCATATCCCCCTTTATTAGGGGAGGCCTATGTCCAGCAGTGGATTGATATAGGCTGGTGTGTGTGTGTGTGTGTGTGTGTGTGTGTGTGCGTGATGTCGCCCAGGGACTATCTGAAAACCAGCGCTGCCCAGGTCATTATTGGTGTGGCGCAGCATTAAGCTGAGATAGGTCCTATTTGACTCACACAGTACATGCGGATGTGGCTGATTGGTGCATTAGCGATTGGCGGCAGGTGGGTGTTTTTTATGTTCTTTTATTCCAGTGTGGTACCTGTCTACCTACCTGCTTTTTGTTGTCGTTGATCCATTTAAGTTTGTCTATTGTTGTCATGCATGTCTATGCATTTACGTTTACTTGTGTTTCTGTGTTCTGTGTGTGTTGAATAAAGTTATATTATATTCTATTCTATTCATATTCTCGGAATGTGGGCGGATCAAGCTTATTACGCTGTGTAAAAGTATATTACGTGCCGTTATGTGAATAATAATACTATTTTAATATCCATTTCTGATCTTGATATAAGACAAAGATTTATCTAAAAAAAGAAAACTCCTTCACAAAATAAAACAGAATGTTATACAAAGATAATAATGAAAGTACAGTGGGCAGTCTTATCGGTAAAATCGATCTCTTTCAGATAACTTTTGGTGCTGTTGTGGTCATATAGTTTTTTCGCTATACAATGATATGGTTTCATTTGGAGGAACTTAGGTTTTATGTTTTATAATACATCAAGATGGAAAAAGTACATGGCTCATATGAAGAAGTGGTAACCATTACCTATAACAAAGTATTGCATCGTAATTCACGCGTGATTGTAACCTGCCCAGCCCTGCGTCCATGAACCTGAGATATGAAGGTTAATACCCTCTTACTCTTCTTATTCGGACACTGTTGTCAGAGTGGCCGTGGTTATGGAGATCGAGTTTATTGGCGGCTCTTGCAACATTCCTCCATTGAGATTTCTGTATAGCTTGATGTGTACATTCGGTCATAGTGGCTTGTGTTATAGATTTTATAAGGTCTAGCCAATCGAATTTATAAGGTCTGACCATCGTGTGAGGAGTGGCCTTGTAATCTATTGCCCTCCATCTTGCCTGTAATTTTACCAGCATCCACACCCTTCAAACCCAAACAAAGCAATGCTGCTTGACGGCTTCATAGGCATGGTTGTAGTACTTCCATGGATGAACCCTTCACAAAGAGCTCTACCATAACTGGCTACGTACCTTGCAACGTTGCTTAGAGGTAGTTGATAGTTATACAGTTCCCTACGGGATACAGTGTACCAACTACGCCTCACGTATTGACCATATCCATTTCCCGTGGATAAAGCCGACGTAGTGAAGAGGATGTTATAGTCCCCTGGGTCGCGGAACTTCAGCGTTCAGTATATATAGTATGTGGTTTGGAGACTGGTAAGACTTGCAAACTGACGAGATGTAAAATGATGAGATTCTTGGTAATTGGCTTTCACGGCTTAAATATTCAACTGATAATCATGATTTTGCATACACCATGAAAAAAATACTGTTTCCGAGGAATAGAAAAATAATTTGAACACTTTGACTGTGGGGCTCGCGTATGGTACCTCTACCTACCTGGTACCTACCTACTCAACCCATCGTCAGAGGTTGTCAGAGTTACAGAAAAGGACATGGAGTACCTTTCACCCCGAAAAAAGTACTGTCCCCGAAGGATAGAAAAACAACTTTTAAAAATAGGCAAAACCTAATTAGGTTATTAGCCATCCGGAAATAATGATTCTCATTATAAGTAGAGAGATAATTCCATTTAAGAATAATAAAGTTTTTAAGCCATGGTTGCTATGACTATGATAGAGACTTATCCGTCGTAGATTGTTTTCCTTTTGAGATTAATGTATTTTTGGACTTTTTGGCCTGCCGCCTATGTAAACATTATCATCATCATCATCATCATCCTCAGGCCGTAGCAGTCCACTGCTGGACATAGGCCTCCCTAATGAGCGCCATAACATCTGTCCTCAGCTCGCCGCATCCACCTTCTATCAGCAGCTGTTCGCAAATCCTTTGGCCGATGATATCTCATCGGCCAAAGGTTTATCCTATTTTATTATTTTCACACCTCATATAGCCATAGCCAAGAAAGCCATAGAAAGTATTCAATCAGTGCGTCCTACCCGTCATGACATACGGAGCCGAAACGTGGACACTTACAGTACGGCTAGTCCACTAGTTTAAAGTCGCTCAGCGAGCTATGGAACGATGACTTGCAGTTTTTGTGAAGGATAAAATCCGTAACGAGTTTATCCGACATACTAAAGTTGTTGACATAGCTCAGAGAATTAGCAAGCTGAAGTGGCAGTGCGCTGGCCATATCTGTCGAAGAACCTATAACCGTTGGGGTAAACGAGTTCTTGAGTGGAGACCGCGGCTCGGCAAACGTAGTGTAGGACGCCCTCCGGCCAGGTGGGGTAACGATCTGCAAAAGCTCAGGACAGGGCGCAATGGCGCTCATTAGGGGAGGCCTTTGTCCAGCAGTGGACTGCTATAGGCTGATGATGATGATGATGATGATAGCCGTAGCCAGGAATGGCTACGTAAATAGCATATTTCATGGTAATTCACAAATATGTATCTACATTTACCTATATTTTTTTTACAATTTATAGGCTTACGTTTGACCGCCATCTCACCTGTTGGTAAGTAATGATGCGATCGAAGATGTAACACGCTTGCCTAGAATGTCCTATTTACTCTTCGCTTGAAGACCCCTAAGTCGTAGTGATCAGGAAACACTGACGCCGGAAGAGCATTCCATTCCTTAGCTGTTCTAAAGATGAAACTTGCAGCGAAACGCTTCGGGCGGGCAGGCGGAATGTCTACCATGCAAATGAAATTCACCTATATAATGATTAGATATCTTCAGATTTAAGCTTAATCGTGTTTTATTGAGGGCACCAAGTAAAATCAAACTATTTTATATTCAAAGTCGTCGCCTTTTTAATAAAAAATCCACCATTTATTTCAGCACCCTCTTAAAAATGGTCGCTTTCTATAAAGGACTTCTGATTTATGGCAAATGTTAATAAGCTTCAGTGCGCGTTTTCCATCAGTCAATAGACTTGCTTATTGAAGTAAAAATGTTTTTTTTTATCAATCATTCCAATATTTTTTCAGCTGGTTTAATGGGAATGTAGTCAGCTGAAATTTTTGAAAGTATGGAGGTTCGTTTTTATAAACAATATAAATTCTTGCAGTGGGATTGTTTAGATCTGCGAGTAAGTGGTACCATGGTGTACTCATACTTTCTTATACCTTGAAAAATCCTAGTATGTAATCAAGGCTATGTGACTGTGTTATGTTAATAGTATTATAATTTTGACAACTTTTTTTAATGTTACTTGAAGATGGAACAAGCACATGGCCCACCTGATGTTGAGAACTTATCTTTCTACTTATAAATAATAATAAATAAAAAAAGACGTGTGGCACTCGGGGACTGCCGCGGTAAAGCTATTGCATAGCATTTTGTATCAACTTATGCAATTATAATTATTTATTTATTTTATTTATGCAGTATTTCTTTTTCTTTGATATTAATTCAAGTTACACTTTTTGAGCGTGGTGATTGTCTCGATTCGTGCGAGCTTCGTAGAGTCATACAATACGTCTAGTTGCACGCACACAAACACCGTGTCGAAGATTTCCGAAAAGAAACGACGTTAGACAATGCACGGCCTTCAAGCCACACCTCCGTGCCCGTCGGAGTGGGGAGCGTGAGGTTTTTTTTCGTTACGGAATTTCTGGATTCGGTCCCCGCGCTCAAGGCCCTCGATAGAGGCTATGCAATAGCTTAAAAGCTATGCAATAGCTTAATAAAAAATGCTGGACTATCACACAGCATCATATAGCCCCAAAGTAAGCGAAGCTTGTGTTATGGGAACCACATGATTGATATATTACTTATATACTTTTTTTGTAAATACATACATATCATACATAGAAAACACCCAGACCCGAGACATATATCTGCATAACATGCAAACATTAGTCCCGCGGCGGGAATCGAACCCGAAACCTTCTGCGTCTCAGGCGGACCTTCGCCCACTGCGCCACAGAGGTCGTCAAACTTATCTACTTTCTAATTTCTTCTTAAATTTCTTACTAACTTCGGCCTGCGGCTTCGCTTGCATTGTAAACAATGTATACTTCAAATTTCATCCAAACACATAAACTTTCGCATTTATAATATTAGTGTTATTTGTGTGATTTTATTCCTGAATGTTCCCCAGGTATGAATGGTACATAATCCTTGATACTTTTATATTTATTTTTTATTTATTTAATGCGGGACGTAATCACACAGCATCATGTAGCCCCAAACTAAGCAGAGCTTGTATTATGGGACCCACATGATTGATATACTACACATATTTTTTTTGTTGTAAATACATACATCGACAACACCCAGACCCCGAGACAAATATCTACAGAACATGCAAACATTTGTCCCGCAGCAGGAATCGAACCCGCAACCTTCTGCGTCTCAGGCGGACCTTCGGCCACTTCGCCACAGAGGGCGTCAAACACTTCTTGTTTGACTTCTACGAATAACTTTTAATACGATGCGTAGCACTAGGTTTTTCAAAAAGAAGGTTGAATGATTATTTTCAGTCGAAAAACTGGGAAGGGAATAAAACTGAAATAATGAGACTGATTTATGTCTTTCCTTTGACATTCATTATCTTTTGTAGCCAGGATTCATAAGCAAACCAGCCTTCACTTTAGCGGCAGGCGCTTAGCTGAAAAGAATTTCATTTCTACGGGGTGGGCCAAAATTTTATCTCATTGGGGGCAGCTACCTTTTATTTAAAAAAAACATCCTCTTTGGTTTTTTGAAAAACGTACAGTCAGCCTAGAAAATTACATTTTGTCAAAAAAACAAGTTGGCCTGAATCAACTTTATTTACCAAACTTTTCCCAAAAGTTGATACCACTTCTATGAAGCTTTATTCGCCACAAAATTGATTTTAATCCATGCATTATATACTATTGTTATTTCAAATTGATCTTTCTTAATGTCTTTGCAGAATGATTACCATTTTTGGCGAATGGCATGCATGACACAACACAAGCTCTGTGTAATTGGCCATCATTATTTATATATATAAGGTAAAATGAGTTCTAAAAAACTTGAAATTTGGCCGACATACCCACTCGCTGGATTGACCAAATACGATACTCAAATAAAAAACGACATTTATCGCGTCGAAGATCGGAACGAAATAGAAATAGATCAAGAGTCGAGTCGTACGTAGTCAATTAGGCTAGCGAAATAAACATGTTCTAAAGCTGCACGCACAATTCAATAATTTTCAAAAACTCCACCCCTGTAGGCTGCCTGTCCATTGACGCGGAGCGAGGCTGCGGAGCGGAGAAATGGAAAAATACTAACCAATAGGATTGCATAAAATCTCCGCTCAGATCCAGTGAAACGGACCAGCCTCGGGGGGATGGGACAATCCGCAAGTCCGCTTCGCAATACTCGCTCGCTCCGCTCCGCTGTCTCGCTCCACGTCAATGGACATACACAGTCGGCAAGTCCGCTCCGCAATACTCGCTCGGTCCACTCCGCATCAATGGACAGGCAGCCTTACAGGCTGTCCAGATTTACTAACTCAGTTGCACACCGAAATGATCCGAACCAGACCTTTATTTGCAAACTTTGACATTTCATCTGTCTAAATTCAAAGAACGTCAATTGACGTTTTGTCAAAGTTTGTAAAAAGAGGACCGGTGCTTATCATTTCGGTGTGCAACTGAGTTAGTAAATGAGGCCTCAGGTGACGCTATTTACACGCAAGTCAAGTCGCGCGTAGCATATCATACTTGCGAAATGCTACGTAGTATATGGCTTTCATCCAGTACTCCTAATACAAGTTGCACAATACGACTACCTTCATTATTTTCGTTTCGGAGATAAAATTAAACGTTACTTTTTTGAGTGAGAAAAATTTTAGAACCTGCAAGAAGATAACATTCATATGTCGATCAGTTTAAATTTAAACAAGTTCAGTAGTTTCCAAAAAACAAAAATAAAACTGAGCTTGAAAACTATGAATGTCAAAAGTCACGAAATGGCTTCATCTGAACAGGCTGTAAGAGCTGCTGCGCTGCAGGTGGGAACAAGTTGTATGAAATAATATCGACAAATAAAGTTGCAGGCATTTTTAATATTTCTTACATAAGTAAGCTAGATAATAATCCCAAGTGTGGTAGAAAATGCATGTCAAAAATGTAACTAACGTTCCATGTCCCTGTTCGGCGGCGGAAGGTGCTTATCTTGAGTGTATCCACAATTTATGGTAACGCTTCCACGTTCACGCATACTAAAGCGCAGAGCTTTGACTAAGACCTCGTATTTGGCTTAAGCAGAGGGAGAAGCGCTTAAGTCCTTACTCTTTTTAATATTATAAAGTTGTTAAAAGCTTATTTCTTTTTTCCCTGAAAATAGAAAAGAAAGAACATTTATTTCGACACAAATAAAAATGTACATATTATGTGAAAAAAAGATGAAAGAAATCCATTTATTCGACCCACAACCACAATGCATACACAATGAGTAGGTAGGTACAGTGGTGGTTATAACTTATAATACGAAAAAAAAAAGAAAAAAAAGCAATGTGGGTAAAATACAGAATAAAAACAAATAAATACACCAAAACATTAGCACACTTATGTCTGGTACAATTTTGATGAAGTTTTTGAATAAAATATTTACCTGACTTCGGGTTTGAGAACTTCAAAATACCGATGATTGCGATACAGGCTTTGCCTAGTGTAGATATCATTAGATTTATCTCCAGTGTATAAAAGCCTATGCTTAATTTGATTTTAAGTTAAGATTAGTTATGGATACTTACGATATACTTATACTTTTTATTTGTAAACCTGGTAAGCAGTTATATATTTGTTTTAGTATTTATTTTTGTATAAATAAGAAAGCCTTACATGGATCTAGTTTTAATTTGGAAAATAAACAAAACCCTAAGAAGAAAAAATGAAATCGCTAACGCTTGACGCTATGCTTATCCCACAGAATAGATAGTCTGGGATCCTCCTGTTTATCCAATGTATACTGTCTTACATTTTGCTTCATATAAAATGATTAAAATTAAAATGAGTACATACCCTGCTTTCCTCCTAATATCCTCGGAATTAAACATGTTATGAGAGGTAATTGTTGTTATACTTGTCTTCCAGTGTAAGATAATTAGTATCGTTGACGATACGACCCGGGTTCATACCTACGGGTTCTTCATCATCATCATCATCACCATCTATAGCAGTCCACTGCTAGACATTGTCTTCCCTAATGAGCGCTATTGGTCCCTGTCTTCAACTCGTACATGCAGCTTCTACCAGCAGCCTTTCGCAGATCGTCACTCCATTTGGCCGAATGGCGGGTTTTTAACGGTTTAGGGAACGGGTTTTTTATCATCTTGATATGCGAGGTGTACCTAATTCGTTTTATGGAGTGGTTGTAGATAATGCGTGATTAGCTATCAAAAGGTGTAATAATGCAGTTCAGTATCAGTTTCAATTTTGTTAACAAAATCGGTTAATGTATTCGATCCCTGAATGAACGGGTTTTTGTCATTTAGATATGCAAGGTGTACCTGATTCGTTTTGTGGGGTGGCTGTAGTGAATGTGTTTTTTGCTATCAATAGGTGTATTATAAATATTTTTTGTAGTTCAGTATCAGATTCAATTTTGTTAACAAAATCGGTAAATGTATTCGACCCCTGATTGTACGGGATTGATTTGTTTTAAGGGGTGGTTGCAGTGAATGCGTTATTCGCCATCAATAAGTGTAATATAACATTTCCTTGAAGCTCCAGTATCAGTTTAAATTTTATTAATAAAACCGGTGAATGTATTTTACTGTCAGATGTACCTGATTCGTGTGTGGTAGTGATGATATAATATGCGTTATTGTGGTATCTGTAATTCTGTAATTACAGAATTACATTACATTTTTTAATTATTACAGAATTAGGTGTTCGTTTTGTTTAAAAAAACTGTAAATTTATTAGAGCTAATAATAATTGAAACTGATTGCAACGTAGTGGCAAGTAGGTCTATAATTATAATCATTTATTTTGCCAGAAGTATGGTAACAATAGGTCTTACATATTTATTAATCTACACACTTTATATGGTATATAAAATTTTATGTAAAATTTATTGATGTGCTTAGTCAACGCATAAAATTATTATTATTTAATTGATTAAGTTAGTAATACTAGCATAAGTCTGACGAAGTGTATTTTTTCCTGTAAATTGGTGATATTTTTGGTGTACGATAAAGAATGTATCTATAAGTCATCTAAATGTGTACTCTTGGCGAACTTCGTTGCAATCAGTTTCAATCGGTTTTTCTTTTCACAGTCGGCTAACATGGTTGAAACTGATTGCAACGTAGTTTTGCTGGTCTTACTTTTCAACCAATCAGCGCTTATACACTCGACACGACTCCATAAAATACTTATCATATATTGAGATAATTATTTATTTATTTTATTTATTCAATTTTGGGAAAACTAACAGCTAGATACATACTAAAAGTAGTTAAATAGGTATATGCAGGTACTTAAAGCTACACATACAGGAAGGCCATTTATAAGTTTCCGCAGACAGGTAAATACCAAATTAACTTTGATGAACAGTTACAGTAGACTACATATACAAAGAATAATAAAGGAAAGTGTATATAATAAACACACACACATAGAATATATAGAATATATATAGAACATCTCGATGTTGTCATAGCATAATTATCAAGAGGTCGCATTTTGTTGTTTTAGAAGAACATATATACTTCTGTTATTGCAAATAACTCTTTTTGGGAGATCTGGGAACAAATTATTTACTTATGCATTTTGTTGTTTTAGAAGTATTTACTTCTGTTATTGCAAATAGCTCTTTTTGGCAGATCGGGGAACAAAACTATCGAACGCGTCTATAAGCCACGGCTTCAGTCGTGGCTATAGCTTTGTGTTTAATTTATAAAGGCAAAGTTATGTCTTGGTGAGGTCTAAAGTTAAATGTCTCTTATAAATAAAATAAAAATCGTTTATTTCAGACAATGTCCACAATGTCTACAAGTAGGAATATAAGTTTTCACCTCGAAAATTCCTCACATCTACTGAAATGGTGTTTTGGTAGTTTGTTTGTTGTGATATCGCATTAGCCACCCTTGACCATCAAACAAATCAACAAATGGCGCTCATTAGGGGAGACTTATGTCCAGCAGTGGAGCAGTGGCTATCTGCTGATGATGATGATGATTTCGCAAAATATTTCCTTAGTCAAAGACTAGTCAACAGTCAACTCAAGGTTCCTCGAACCGTTCCTTAAGTGTTCCTCAAGGAAAAACTCGAGGGTGACAGCTAAGAATATGTGGGTAAAACTTCTATAAAATTATCTCGATGGTAAAACTCCTATTCGAGGGAAAGCACTTAGATCACACAAACTTGCAGATGACCTGGAGAACATTATTAAGGCTTGGTGACATCGTGCAGAAAAGCTTTTAGCTGTGTAATTTAAAAAATAAAATTTACCGTGGGGCTTGGTATTATTTATAGGTCTCCATAAGCTCGAGTAGTTAGTTTTAGTTGGAGTATATTTAGGTTTTAAAAGTTTGTACACAGGTTGCTGGGACAAAAGTACCATTTCTATCAGTATTATAATATACATACCTACATACATTTTTAATTGACTTAAATAATACAAATATGCCCCTTAAACAGGGTTCATGTGAGATACACATAACCTGTAACATGCAATTTAAACACCAAGAAATAGATATATTGAGTATTGAGATTCAATAGCGTGCGAGTTTAGGTGCTAACTAAAATAATAATCTTATACAAATAAAATAAAATAAATAGAGTTTTTTATTGGTGGCGCAACACAGTACATTATCTATTTTTTGGAAATGGATTCAGTATATTTTAGTACACACAAAAATACTTCTGATATCAAAAATATTTATAAGAAAGGCGCTTTTTCAATAGACTATGTTGAAAAATATTGGGTGAGAGTCCTCTGTAAGTGGCACTTTCCTCTGATAAATGATGAAAGATGCTTATAATATATTATTTTCTTACTCTGACAATGTTTTGGACCGCTGAAGTGGTTTTGCGTTGTTGTTAACATTTTTTGAAGAATATTATTCAACTAGCTTCCGCAAGCGGCTTCGCTCGCGTGATACCGGGATAAAAAGAAGCTAATGTGTTAATCCAGGTCATAAACTGTGTATATTCAAAGTTTCATCCAAATCCGTTTTGTAGTTTTTGCGTTTTTGCGTGGAAGGTAAAGCCAAACTGGCTTCCAAGAAACTTGGCGTTCTCAACAGAGCGAGCTAGTACTTCACGCCGGGTCAAAGACTTCTGCTTTTTAAAGCTCAAGTCCGTCCCCACGTGGAGTACTGCTCTCATCTCTGGGCTGGAGCGCCCCAATACCAACTCCTTCCACTTGACCAGATACAACGCAGGGCAGCTCGTATTGTCGACGATCCTAAGCTCACAGACAATCTAGAGCCATTAAGTCTGCGGAGAGACGTTGGATCTTTGTGTGTGCTCTATCGTCTGTATAATGGAGAGTGTTCTGAAGAGTTGTTTAATCTGGTAGCCGCGGCTGCTTTCCACCATCGCACCACACGCCGCAAAACCAAATATCATGCGCACCACCTGGATTGGTTCTCGAAAACTGTTCGTTTTTGGTTTTACACGATCCTTCCTGCCACGTACGTGTAAGTTGTGGAACGAACTCCCTGTGGCGGTTTTCCCACAGAGCTACAACATGGGGACCTTCAAAAGGCGGGTATTTCATCACCTCAGGGCCGGCAGCGCATCAGTATTGCCTCTGGTAATGCAGGTGCCCATGGGCGGCGGTGACTACCTTCCATCAGGTAGCCCGCATGTTCGTCTGCCAGCTTTGGCATAAAAAAAAAAAGAGAGTAACAAACATTCATCCATTCATTCATCCATCCTTAGATATATACTCACAAACTTTCGCATTTATAATATTAGTAGGATTTACACTAATGCCGGATATTTTCACAAAAACCCGCAACCGGGAATCAAACTCGCAAATTATTTTATAACCCATTCAGCTTCATAGTAGCATTTAATTAAAGTCCATTTCGCTTGGTTTACGTTTGGGGATTGATAGTACTTCTAGCGATTTGTAACTTTGTTGCTTGACGGTAGAATACACAAAAGCATAAATTAATTTTAACAGATACAGGCAAGACAGACAATAAATTAAATAACATTTTGATAGCACAAAAGCGAACAAAATTATGCGTAATGCACTTTGATATAGAACTGAATTTCCAATTCAAGCTGACAGTTAAACAGTGAAATCTATTGTTCGAAATGAGCTGTTGTTTAAGCTGAATTGCTTTTAACACTTTGGATATCGCAACTGTGAAAGTAAATAGCTGGCACACTCTTTACGCGAGTCGTATGAAGTGTGCCAGCTCGATCACTAAGTTAACTAAGCCGAAGATTATATACATTTACAGCAATTTAGAAGGAAACTATACTGTGGAAATAAATGTCTTTGTTTATTGTGTCTGTCCATGTTTGGGGGGGTTTTGAGTGGCAAGATAAAGGTTAAAAAAATATATTTTTTGACCAATTTCTTGTTTTTTTTTTGTATTTTAAGTGTTTGTCTTTGTATTTTAAGGTGAAATCTAAGATTTTTAAATATCCTAAAAAGCTGTATAGCGAGGCCCAGTATTGATGGGAAGGTTGCGGGTTCAAACCCGCCTGAGTCGAAATTTTTGGGATATATAAAAATCTTTCAATTTCTTGAGCTTTAACTCTGCTATGTAAAAACACTTAGGTATATACCTAACACATTACACGAAAGGGTGTAAACCCTTTCGTTGAAATTAAATTGAAATGTAAAGCATAATGAACCCATATTTCATTACTATGTCCTGTTTAAATACATGCGTATTTTATGGTATTAGTACGTAGACGTATTTTACAAATGTACGGTAAGATAAAGCGTAGTAGAAAACGGGACTATTAACCTATCTTTTTTGACACCGAACCTGCTGTTGTAAACAACCAAACCTACTGTTGTAAGAAAAGAGGTTTGATCAGAAAAAATATGTTTTCAGTCAAAGGTACAAAAAAGGCTATATCCGAACTATTATTTTATTAAATATATTAACTACCTACATAAAATTAAGTAATAATTTAAGTTTATGTGAAATATTTAAGTCCTCTCTCTAACTATTCTAACTATTGTAGTGCCCATCAGGGTCCATAAGAAATTACCTACAAACCTTACCACCTGTATACCTACTTACAAACAATAAAATATTGAGTATTGAGTATGTATTCTTGAGTTTAAAAGAGGAAGAATTTTGGTTCCTTTTTAAATTATAAACATTATTTAACAGTCAGCCAAAATTCAACCAAAGTCACAGCCAAAGTGCCATAGGTAAGAAGCATCGCATTATTGGTGTGTATGTACAAACAATGGTAGTTAATTCAAGTTTGGTTTCAATGTAGAGATTCATTTGACCTTCAGTATTATCCTATTTCTATGGACTTAAAGCTTCATCTATCTACTTAATTATATGTTTTATAAATGAGCACTTATGTTACAAATATATCCCAATTGTCACTCAACATGGCCTCACGGAAGACCAGCGTTTCGACAGGCCCTTTGCAGAAGCACATGCTGAGTGACGACCTGTTTCAATGTCTATTTAAGCTTACTTCTAAGTTACCTAATTTTTCAATGTAAATGTAAAAGATATTGAAATAAATGTTTTCTTTCTTTCTTTCTTTCTTTCTTTCTTTCTTTCTTTCTCTCTCTCTCTCTCTCTCTCTCTCTCTCTCTCTCTCTCTCTCTCTCTCTCTCTCTTTCTTTCTTTCTTTCTTTCTTTCTTTCTTTCTTTCTTTCTTTCTTTCTTTCTTTCTTTCTTTCTTTCTTTCTTTCTATATTTACAAACGAAAATACATAGAGACATTGCCACAGGCACTATCTTCTCTACACTCTGATCTACAGAAGCAACTGTCGCCTTCATTTACGTCCGCAATGACCCAGTTATCCTTTCATAAGCTATTACATAGAGCTGATCTGACACGATTTATTGGCAAGCTGTTTACTCATCGAATAAGACTGAATATTTATAGATACCTATAACTTGTGCCTTCCAATGAAAACAACTTCATTTATTATTTTGTGAATAGGGTTAATACTCGTAGGCACTTAAGAAAAAGACGGATTACTTAATATATTTGCATAACTATATAAAAATCTGTTTTCAAAGTATAACTTTAATACATTATTAAAAATAAGAACATGTAGGTACCTACTGGATTCATGAAACTCTATTTGAACGAAAGGACATTGTTAGTTTCCGGGCCAAATGCTGACTGGACGTGAGAGTACCACCATTGATTTTCTTGCGATTAATCCACACATCAATTATTATCGAAATCGAACACCTAATAAAAAATCGTTTTTCTATATCGTATATTTTTTTTATTTTAAAGAATTTTAAGTAAGCTAACGTAACAAGACATAGACACGAATAAGACGCACATAACAGAGTATCTTTTTGCAGATACGATTGTGCCTGAATTTTTAGATTTAAATTACCTGGACGACCGAGCTTTGTTCGGTTTTCTTTTTTTAATCGTTTTTTTGGAAATTATAATACAAATTACTTACTGATAAAATTTGAATAATTTTTATTCACATTGATAAGAAAATATGAACTGGTTACTTAATAAAAAATTACAAGTGCATTTTTGTTTAACATTTTAATAAAAACAAGTACTTACTTTTTTAAAGTTAATCAATTAATTTCGTAAGTATATTTTTATCATATTATTTATGAAATCCTAATACTTCATACCCGGAATGAATAATTTAATAATATAATAATAATCCTGAATGGTGCATCTCAATTGTCATTTTGATGTGTCAAAGGTTATCCTTGGTATATGTATGTACTTCTTTGATAGATTGTTTACCAGTAACAATTTTTGCCTTTATTATGTGATTGCACAGACTTGTTACAATAGGTTTTACATCAATCCATAGTCCTTCTGATACGTCTAAATTACGCAACAAAACAACATTATTAACGCATTTTTCCTTTAATTTTAGTTCGTGTGGTGGCAAGTCTGAAATGTTGACACTGTTGAGAAATTCTGATTTGTGCAGAAAAACCGTCACAGCTACGAAGTGAGAGTCATTGTCTTGCATGTTAAATTACCCCTATTAATCCCATGTAAAGTACCTACCACGTGAGTTGCTAAAACCTATAAAAACTTCTAAACCAAGAACTCTTTGATTTAGTGCTTCTTAAAAAACGCCATCTATTGTCAAGTAGCTTTTAGTGTTGCTGTGTCAAAACAGGTTAGTTTTTGTTTACAGGTGCTCGTAAACGGGCAATTTTGTCAATTTCTTGCTGCAATGGTATAGCTACTATTATATATAATTATAATATTGTAGCCCGGCAATATTGAAGCAATAGGACTACTTAAATATATTTCAGTATTGTCGCAAGTATTTAATGTCTAGCCGACTACAAAATGATTTATTCAGCTTTGACTTCACTGCAATATTGCCGTATATCGTTTTTGCTCTGACGTTTAGGTCCATCTCATTTCCCTCGCTCACCACCCCCCGCCTCGTCCTGTAGCTGCCGCTGCTGTCTCCTCAATCTTACCGCAATATGCTCCGCGTTGTACAAATAAAACTCCTCAGCAATCCGGTTGCTGAATCTTGAAGGGTTACACTCGGCAATGTCAGCTTGTATTGCATAATGAAAATGCATTTAATTATACTGAGCAATATTGGTCGATAAAAATAGCCCAAAACATGCAATTTTTGTAGCCCGTTTACAGGCCTCTTAATAATACAATAATAAAATAGTATTACTACTCGCCCATAGATGACAGAAAGAGTCATAATCGTATTCTAATTATAAATAAGCTTTTTATTTAAAATATCTATTAAGCAATTTAAGTAAACACGTGAGTTGAAAGACACATATATTTTATCAATAATTTATATAAACAATTCATTTTCTTGGTCTAACCTCAAACCAAACATTCATTGGCTTAGTGTTGCTTAACAACGTCATCTATTGTCAAGTAGCTTTAGTGTTGCTATGTCAGTAAAACAGTTTAGTTGTTGTTAAGCTGATAGCATCGAGTTATTATAAATAAAGGCACAAACGTGGAAAAAGAGTATCTGCACCAAAACTTACTTACTTACTTAGACTTAAGGTCCAAATTAGTGCAAATTTGTTATTTTGAAATTGATTTATGTCAAATACGCTTGGACGATTTTTGTCAGTTTTCACTTGAAGACCGTGACTATAGTAGTAGTTTAAAATATCTCGATGTCTGATGGCCCTAGTTGTCAAAACAACAAAATAAAAATAGTAATACTATTCGCCAATAGATGTCAGGAAGTGTCATTTTCGTATGCTGATGATATTGTAGCAGCTTTTTTTTGGATAAAACAACATTTTCTATTAATAAAACCTAGCTATATCGATTTATCGCCCCCGAAACCCCCTTTATACAAAATTTCATGAAAATCGTTGGAGCCGTTTCCGAGATCCAGATTATATATATATATACAAGAATTGCTCGTTTAAAGGTATTAGATTTTGATGTATCAACACACAGACATCAATCAATGTAATTTTTATTTGAAAAGCTTATTTATAAATATTATTAAAATACCATTATTTTACGATACTTCAGGCAAAATAAATCATATCATTTCATTTCAGTAGGTGCTTTTCCAGGCTTATATAAAAATGGCGATTTGACTCATAGGCATGAATAAGATTGAGTCGTCTTACCTATTCATTTACCTTATTAGTTGTAAAGCAACTATGACACAATAGGTATACATAGCTATAAAAGTCAAAATCAAAAATTAAAATAGCTCTACTCAATTCTCTCTACTATAAAGTACACTTTGGTCATTTTTTAAATAATACACCAATTCGTAACGCGACCAAACAGAGAAGAATTGGCAAGAAACTCTGCTTGGCTTTATTATTTTTTTACAATCTCTATTTCTTTGGTTAAGAGGGAGTTGGAGTCAGTTTGATCCCAACCTTTTTTATCATCTAAATAATCAGAAATTTTATAATTAGCTTTATTACGAGAGATTACATTTAACAACATTTTTGAATTTATTTACAGATACATTAATCACGTCATTTGGAATTTTGTTAAAAAAACATACAAAGTTAAAAGATTCACTAATTTTATGGAGTCTTACAGTAAGAACAGCTAAATAATAAGCTGGACTCGTGTGGCTACCTACCTGAAGTTATTTTCCTCTCGTGGAAAAGGCGACCTTGGCAAAAGTATTCGTGTGTGGAAGTTACCTAAACCACGTCAAGCGAATGAAAAGAACTCAGAAACAAAGGCCGCATGTTAAAGAAGCTTCATAAATTGTATAGAAGGTTCACAAAAAATAATATAACTGGGGCAGTTGAGGCTTTTGTATATCAGATATAAGATTTTACTGTGTATCCGTCACGGGAAATGAAATGTTAAATAAAAGTGACAGATATTGCTGTGTCGTATTAGCTGTGTTTTGGGCACAGATATAGGAAGACAACTAGATAAAGTCTTAAAATTCAATACGGCTGATCTCTACTTTCTTTTATCCAATATCATCAGTTAGAAAGGGATGCATACATACCTATATCAATGCGACTTCTAAAAGTTAATTGTACCAGGGCGCACGAACATATTTCTATGCAGGTTCAAACAAATGCCCTAGTACGAAGTCGTACGAAGTTGCAGAAATCGTATTGAGATAAAGTATGCATCTCTTTCTAGTCAACATATAAGGACATAAGAAAGTAGAGATCAGCCGTATGAGTTATTGTTCAGAGCAAAAATGAATTTTATCACTTTTTCTATGCTTTAGTCCTATTTCTTTGGTTTTGGGTCTCGAAATTGATAGAGGCTATAAAATCATACCTAAGAATATTCCTAAGAAATCAGTCATCATGTGTGTGTAATAAAAGAGTAAAAATAAGTATCAGAAAAAATATACTACAGCCGTCCTATTCATAATTGTTCTTTAAAACTCGGATAGCTAAAATGTCTTTAAAATATCATGTCACCTCTTTAAATTTACATTTAAATTACAGGAACAAGCTTACTTTATCGAGGGTTATAAAATTACATTCGGTTATGAATAAAGGGGTTAATCTTTAGCGCCGGATCGACGCGAGTGGCATAATCAAAAGAATGCCCTGCTGTGGTTTGAAAACGCCTGATAATGATGACGATGATGATAAAATTATTTGAAAGTAGTAGATAGAGAGACTCTTTATTGCATACCAGTTATATTATCAAAACAACAGATAATTAGTTGTTTTTATAATATAAAAACGCTACAAAACTAGTCCGCGGTTTTACAATGGGCGGTCTTATCGCTTGAAGCTATCTCTTCCAGGTTTTTTTTATTTTTTATACTATTTGAAGATGGAACAAGCACATGGCCCACCTGATGTTAAGTAACCTTTGGATTGGCTGGATTGTATAGCACGAGAGGGAAAGCGGTATGACAATAATAAATTAAATACCTTTAAACACATACTTTCTTTTAAAATTAATATTTAAATAAGAATTCAGAAGGAGGTAGGTAATAAAGAAATAGCCGAGGTAGGTATTTTCGAATCTTAAGCGTGAACGTGAACTTAGCTAAAAAATAATGCTTTAGTACCAGCTAGGGCTGGTTATGCACCTTTTCATATTTAAATGTAAATTAAAGCCAGTTTCAAAGTTAATACTATCTCATTATAAACACTCAAACAAAAGCCTTCAACAATAAGCTCTGAATAAACTGACAGACTTATAAACATGGAATAGTTTGCAACCTCGGTATTACGCTGTCATAGCTCGGGCACTGTTTTATAAGGATTTATTTCATTTGTTCCACGTAACATAGCTGACTCTCGGTTTATTGCTTTATCTTTGACGTTTCGGATGCAACGTCGGAAGCTTCGTGTTTTGTGTTAATGTTTTTATTTTTACCTGTATATTTGAATAGGTGTAATTGTTTATTAGAGGGTGAGAGATAAATATTTCTGGGAAATAATTAACTTAATGGTAGTACCTTTGTTTTTGTTATGGTGGTAACTTTTTTAATGGTAGTAGACTTCTTTGTGGAGGGCTCGTCCGGCGAGGTACTGCCACCATGCTTATTTCTGCCGTGAAGCAGCTGAGCTGTGTTTCGGTTTGAAGGGTATGGGTGCCGGTGAAATTACAAGCACAAGAGGCTTATCATCTTTATGCCTCAAGTTGATGGACGTAGGGCGTTGCATCGTAGAGCACGTTCCGGAAAAACATGATTTACGATGCAATGCTTTGTGATAGGTAATGGTTACCACTTAACATCAGGTGGGCCATGTGCTTGTTCCATTTTCAAGTAGTATAAAAATCTTGACTATGACTGGCATTATAGCTAAGTTCGTAGTAACTCTGCCTTCCGAGCTTCAGGTCGCAGGTTCGGTCCCTGCCCAGGACGAACATTTGTGTAGTGATCATGGATGTTTTTTCTGTGTATGGGTGTTTTATAAGTATCTATGTATATTTATCAGTCTGTAGTGCCTATAGTACAGGCTCTGCCTAGTTTGGGATCAGTTGACCGTGTGTGAAATGTCCCATATATTTATTTATTCTAATTAATACTATAAATGCAAAAGTGAGTAAATTTTTTCTTTGTTTTTACGCCTTCACGCCATAAGCACAACCGATTATCAAGGAGAATGTTTTATGTATGGCGCTCGGTACCAAGACTAAAGTGAGTGCGTCAAACACATCTCCAATAAGTTTTTAGTCGATTCTACTGTCAAAATAATTAAAAATGAGGGTTATTGCCATAGTAACACTTTACATCAATGTTTGTTGCCATAGTAACGTATATATCATTGGTTATTGCAGTCTTATGGCGGTGTGCGGCGGAAACCAAATCAACAAAATATTTTTTTACTTGATTATTAATCCCGTCGGTGTATAAAACTAAAGAAAATTTTAATGTCATTTATAAAATAAAATAAATTTTATGGGATACGTTCGGTTTTGACGCAATTGGTACGGGTTCTCGGCATTCTCCTTTCTTTACTTATTATTATAATACATGATCATAAATATGTTAACCTGCAACCAATCACTGAAGCAGCCATGCAGTCCAACTTGATAACCTAAAATGGCTGACGACTGCACACTCCCCTGATATTGTACGTGCATGTCATGTGCAAAATTAACCCGTTCAATATACTGATAGCAGGATTGAAATGGCTCGTATGGTAAGCTGGAATAATCTGAGTGACTTTTGTCATTTGACAGTTTGGCAGATGATTCTGTGGTACGTGTTGTATTAATCTGCTAAGCTATAGCGGCATAGATACAACATTATCGATATATAAAGTTGATATTTAGTAATACCTACAACGAGTAGTGTATCTTAGTCAATATACGTTGTATGGGAACCCCACTTAAACATTTATTTTATTCAGTTTTTAGTATTTGTTGTTTTGGCAACTGAAATACATCATCTGAATCAAATGAAATGTTTAGACAGACAGACAGACAGACAGACGGACGGACAGTGGAGTCTTAGTAATAGGGTCCGATGTCTACCCTTTGGGTAGGGAACCCTAAAAATAACTATGTATAAATGCAGTTCATAAGACCAAGCACCGAGAATCAAAATAGATAGTAGCAACTTTAAAATAAATAGATAAGTGTCAGTAGATCGGTTGTAAGAATGAACTCTAAAAACGTCTAAATCAAGCTAATATTATATGTAAATGTGATGTTTTGGATGGATGAATGTTTGTTACACAATCACTCATGAAAGGATTGGAATGGAACTTAGAATTATACATAGATTGTATCCAATAGGCTACTTTTATACGGCTACCTTGCGAGCAAAGCCGCAGACAGAAGCTAGTGTCTATAAAGAAAACAAAAAGTTATCACACGTACCTAATTTTCTTAAATATAATTCATTATTCAATATTCTGAGTGAATTCACATAATATTGATACTTGTTTCTCAAAATAACGCAGGCAAAGAATATTCACAAAAACTCCTTCCTCGTAATACCCGTAAAACCCAAAGTCAAAGCTCTAAATATTAAAACTTGAGCCCTTCTCAAAGAAATGAAGGTAATGTAAAAATTTCAAGGGATATCTAAGAGGCATCAGAAGCTTGGAAGTAAGCTTTCAAGTATCAGATACCTTATCTTTATCTCATCTATCGTCCCATTTGTAGAAATATAAGCGGTTATCGAATTCTCGTTTGTATTTGAAATTTTTCATATCGCTCGGGTCCATTCGACCATGATATTAATCTGAACTTTGCATCGGAACTGGCACAGATTACACAGTAAAGCTGGGTCAAGTATAGTTTTTTGGCTGAGTTTCTACCCCAGACCATCAAAGCTACATTATGCTCTATATTCAACGTATTGTGTTGGTGGAAGAACACGATCTTTAGTATTTTCATCATGTTGTTTATAAGCCGCCCATCTTTTACAATAAATAATTGAATGATCAATAAAAACATTAAGGGCAGAAGTTCGTGAAATGGTACATGGGAACATGTGTTTGAAATGCTTCATGCCAAAACTACAGAACGGATTAAGCTGAAATTTTGCACATTATGTAGCTCTTGACCTAGTATATAGGGCATATAATATGGTGCTTTTTATCCGAGTACCACTCAAGTGAAACCGCGTGCGGAAAATTGTCTTTTTAGTCTGGCTTAGAAAAGTGCAGGGCCCTGATTCTCGTGATTAGATCATTATTAGATATATATTGCGCAAACTGTCAAAACTGTATGGAAAATTGACAGTTCTCGCGATTTGTATATAGCTCACGTAACATTAATATATATTTCTGAGAATCAGGGCCTAGGCTCACGTAACATTAATATATATTTCTGAGAATCAGGGCCTAGGATCAAGGCACAATCAAAGGGAGGCCTATGCCCGGCAGTGAAAATGATTGATGATGATATCTGTTTATGTTGGCTGTACCAGTTTGTTTGTCAGTTTGTTGTGAAGACTGTGACATCGCCATATGAAAACGTGTATTCATGTATCGTGGATTGCAATATCGAACCCGTGAATGGTAGAATGTTCGGCTTAGTTTTATGAAGCGGGATCATAAATATGTACGGCAATAAAACGGTGTTTTCTATGTTATCATTCAGTTGAATGTTCAACTATTCAAAGCAACTGAAGAATTTGCACAAAAATCATTCAAAGCAACAGCTTTGAATGATAGCTGAGGACAGGGTGTAAATGGTGCAATGGCGCTAATTAGGAGACACCTTTATGCAGGCAGCTGCTTTAGCTTTTTGTGTTATGGTCCAGTTTTCAATTGTCAATTTAATTTAATTTGTAATTTTATCATAATTTATTTTGTAATTTTAATATTGACCTTGTAATTTATATTGTAATTTTAATTAACAGTTTTTTATTTATTTTGTATTAATATTTTTTTTTTTTTGTCATTTTAATTTAATTTCATTTTTAATTTTAATTTAATTTATTTTGTAATTTGTATTCAATTATTTAGTAATTTTAACCTATTTATGTTTTAAGTTTAACCATTTTTATGGACTATGGTCTGAAATAAACGTTTTTTTTTATTTTTTATTTTATTTAGCATAGCATAGACTAAAAATGACTAGGATGATGAGGATTAATAAAAGTTCATGAAATTACCCTTACTTGTCTTCTTCTTTTAGTATGAGCCGATGGTCAATTCTGGTGTCGGAGTTTTTAGGCTGTCCTTGCATCACAATCTACACTTGCTGCACCAAGATTTGCTAATCACAAACAAAGGCGTGTTGTCGCCTTGGACGCGCAGGCAAGCCATGGAGCCTGCGGTGTCCGCGTGGACGCAACAAGCTTTTTTTTTTTTTTTTTTTTTTTTCTTTATTTAAGAGCTTAATCACAATGCGATTATGTCGCCCTGGTAAATATTCTTAAGATTATTATGTAATTGAAAATAAGAGGATCAGCAAATTAGTAACAAGAAGAAAAAAGAAATAGGTATTACATGAGTCAATATAGCAGGTATTTACTCACGTAATACTCACTTCAGTTATATTGTGTCTTAAACTTAATTTGGTACAGCTTAACCAGGTATTTAATTTCCTCTGATTGCGGGTTTGACAAGATGATGTTACAATCTGCTGATTCTCTTAAGAATTGTTTACATGCATCCTTCCGAAAGGTATCATTTTGGGCACATTCCATCAAGATGTGCATTACGTCCTCCAATACACCGCAAAGGTCACAGTTCGGTGACGGGACTTTTCCCATAAGGAATGCGAACTTCTTTGATGGAATGTGTCCAGAACGTAGCCTCATAATCACTACAGCGTCTTTTCTGGTTAGACTATGTTTGTTAATCCATGGAATTCTAAGAGGTTGTGGTTGAACCGTTTTGTACCAAATACCCTTTTCTTTTGAGCGCAAGTCAAAGTACTCCTTCCATAAGTCATGGCACTGCTTTTTAATTAAATATATACAATCAGTATAATGTGGTAATAAGGTGTAGTCTATGCCATCAGTGATAGCTTGTCTCGCTAACATATCTACCCGGTCGTTAAATTCAATATCACAATGAGAGGGGATCCATTGCAAGGTGACTGATTTGGAGCTACGTATAAACTCTGATATACTTTTCAGGACAGAGTAGGCTATCGGTGAGCCTCGGATACCCGAGGTGCATCGAGCCACAAGTTGAAGCGCGCTTTTCGAGTCTGAAAATATCACCACATTATTCTTATCTAAGGACAATGAGTATGAAAGCGCCTCGCTAATTGCAACGATCTCCGCCTCCATTATGCATATATTATGAGCATCGATTTTAAACTTTTGACTGAGACTACACTGTGGGTCGTAAAAGGCAGCACCAATTCCATGTCCGTCTTTAGATCCGTCAGTAAATATCTTGTAGGAGTTTCTATAATGCTGATTAATATAGTGGCAACAAATAGCTTTTAAATAATGCGAATGATAATGACGTTTTGGTTTGGAAAAATTTGGTATGTCTAAACAAATAATGTTACTTAAATCTAAACTACTCACCCAAGTGTCCATACTAAACATTTCCAATAGATGGCACGAGTGGACGTGGATATTATCAAGATATGCATATGATGATAACAATAGCGGCTTCTGTTTGTTGTGCCAGTACCTATTGTTTTGAGTTTGTGCTAATTTACCTAATAGATTGTTAGTAATATTATTAACGTGAGATTTAGCTTTTAACATGAATTTACCTGCTAAGAACGTTCTCCGTACATGCAATGGAGGAAGACAAAGTTCACTTTCCATTGCATGTATAGGGGTCGTCTTAATAAAGCCTCCAATAACTCTCAACGACTGGTTTTGTATTTTATCTAGTTTATAAGTTAGTGCTTTACTACTGTTATTGTACAAAAAACTTCCGTAATCAAGACGGCTTCTAATAGTGGCAATGTATAATCTTCTTAGATGTTTTGGGTGTAAACCCCAACCCGAACCTGCCAGGACTTTAAAGATATTTAGGTATTTAGAAATTTTATTCATTAGTTCAGCAATATGTCTCTTCCATTTTAAGGAGCGGTCCAACCACATCCCCAAATATTTCACAGCATCGACTACTTCTATTGGATTATCATTTATGTTAAGAGTTATTGACTGTCTATTGACACCTTTCTTAAATAAACAAACCTTAGTTTTAACAGATGATATATCTAGGCCTAAATTAAGCAGTAACACATATAACTTAGTAAAAGCTACCTGCAGTTCACTGGACGCATCACTGGGATTTTTACAAGTTATATACATAGCGTAATCATCAGCGTATTGCGAGATATTTACATTATTTATTTCGCTACAAATTTTGTAAGTTGCGATGTTAAATAGAAGAGGAGAAAGAGGGTCGCCTTGGGCTAACCCTCGTCCTGTGCTTCTAGAGATAACAACATTATCTATTTGAATGCTCAAATATCTTTCCTTAAGGAACGTCCATAAATATTTACAGATTTTTGAGCCTACGCCCAATTGGTCTAGATTAGAAAGTAAGACAGTAATATCGACATTATTGTAAGCATTTTCTATATCAATAAAGCAGCCTAAGGTTATGTGATCTTTTGAGAATCCTAACTGTATTCTAGTTATTAAATTACTAAGATTATCGAGGCATGATTTAGTTTTCCGAAATCCAGTAGTCTCTTCAGAGAAAAAGTAACCGTTTTCCATGTGCCATTCCAAACGTTTTGATATCATTGAGTGAAAAATTTTGCAAATGCAAGACATAAGGGAGATAGGGCGTAAGGCTGATACAGATGAAGGGTCACGACCAGGCTTAGGTATTGGTATAATGCGAATTTCTCTCCATTGGGAAGGTACAAAACTACGGGAATAAAACTGATTAAACAGTGCAAGAAGGATGGTAAATGCAATTTCTGGTAAGTGTTTAATCATCGAATAAGAAATGTGGTCACAACCAGGTGACGTATCCTTTGATTTTATACACATTTTAAGTTCACATAACGAAAAAGGAGATTCAATTTTGTCATTACGAGATGAAAATAGAGGATATTTGGGGCAAACAAAATCAGGTGTCAAGTTATGTAAAAGCTTATTCGCCGTAGATATATCGATATGGGAATGAGGCGACTTGACACCTTTCAACCATTTCATCTTTCGCCACATCTCAGTTATAGAAGTGGATTCATTAATTGATGAACAAAAATTAGAAAAAGATTCACGTTTAGCTCTTCTCATAAGTAACTGTGCAATTCGGATTTTATCTTTTAATTTAATTAAATTGTCTGGGGTGGGATTCCTTCTAAACACGCTAAGGGCCAGGCGTCTTGATGCTACTGCTTTCGATAAGTCTGTATTCCAATAATGCTTAGGTATAAAGTGTTGGGAGGGTCCTTGACTGATTCTATAAAAAGGTATGTGAGCATCAGCGGTTTCATTAATGGTATTAAGGAACAAATCATAACATTCTTGCATGTTATTATAGTTAAAGTTAAAATCAGATAATTTAAGTTCAATTGTTTTGTTGAATGCTTCCCAATCAGCTTTTTTGTAATTTCTTCTTTTAATAAATTGAGGATTGTTGTTTTGATACGATAAACTAATCTTAATCATCAAGTGATCACTACCTAACGATTCATTGGTAACTTTCCAATCGAAATAAACAGCTATGTCAGACGATGCAGTAGAAATATCTGGGGAGGACTCCTGTAGAATTCCATTCACATATTTTAAACGAGTAGCTCGACCGTCATTTAATGATACATAGTTATTATCTACTAAAGAGTCAAAAATATAGTTGCCTGTCAAATTAAATTTACAAGACCAACTTGGGTGGTGTCCATTAAGGTCACCCAATACCATAGTTTTGTTATTTCTAAAAGAAAATATCTCATTCCAATCTGATTGGGACGTTCGTATAGATGGAGGGCAATATACAGACATTATATAGTGAATAAATTGGCAATTAAAAATTTTTATGCAAATAATTTCTATTCCTGTATTAGATAAAATAATAGGTATTAGCTGGGCCTTAACAGATTTATGAACCAGAATGGCCACTCCACCATACGAATCAACACGGTCTCGTCGGAATGTATTGTAACCGTTTATACTAAAATTGATATCATTATTTAGCCACGTTTCACTTAGGGCAGCGAGATGAATTTTTTCACTATTAAGTATCTGTTCTAACTCAACATGTTTAGGCCGAACACTCTGTGCGTTCCACTGTAAAATGTTTATTTTAGAAACAAAATCCATTATGTACCAAACATGTTTTTAAAAGGCAGATCCCATAGATACTGCCCTAGCACCGATACTAGCCACTCAATAGATATTGAAACTGCCTGGATTATTTTACTCTTAAAACTCTCTTCCGACTCTGAAAATACTATAGCACTCAATTTCGAAATTAGCTGTCTAAAACTTACAGTAGATCTGTTCTTTTCCTTTCTTTCTTTTCTTGATCTAATTTCTTCTTCCAGTTCTTCAAAACTATTATTTCGGTCATCTGAGTCTGAAGAAATATCCCAACTTAACTCCTTGTTTTCATTTCTATTAGTTTTCTTCTTTTTCTTCTTCTTCGATTTTTCTTGTAAAGGCTGGGTATGGGTATCCATCGGGTAGGGTTGGGTTGATGGTATCGCATTGACACTGCCATGAATATTATCGCGTCGTTTCGTTGCCTTGACTATATTCGCATATGAAGTTGTATTCGAGCTTTGTTGTTGAGTAGACGCAGGCATGGACTCAGGGAGCTCGTATGTGGGTGCAGCTTTGCTTGGGAGGGGCAACAAGCTTATTACTTGTGTTGAAGTATACTTATGTGCCGTTTTGTAGAAAAAAACTATAAATCAATAATGCCTTCACATTTCAATTAGTATCTGGTTTGATGCTATTCTGAAATTCCCAATTCATTTATTCATATAAATAGACGATACTTATATGATACCCAGGGGGTTCCATCCCAAATCTCTGGAACCCAAGCCAACCTCACTCTGCTAACTAACAAATGCGCTTCTGGCGGCCGGCTGATTGCGGCATAGCGCAGCCTATCACTGGCACAGCTAAATCCCCTGGTCGCCGATGGGCAGCATCTTCTGCGGTGCGAGAAGCTGTATGCCCAGCGTGGGGATCATGGTCATATCCCCCTTCTTATAGGGGAGGCCTATGTCCAGCAGTGGACTGAATAGGCTGATGTTGTTGTCGTATAAATGATATAATTTTTATACTGAATTGTTCGTTCAACTAATTAAACTTAATCAGCACGGGAGGTAGGCTTATTATGAATACCTACTGCAATGATAAGTACTTACGCATTAGCTGCAAGCTGGGTATCACGGAAATCAGTTTTTTGTTCAGAATTGACTCTCTGCTTTAACATTTTCATCATCATTATCATCAATAAGCCTGTAGAATTCTCTGGACGATTCCACGATGTCGTAATGTGCCCATTCCGTAGGATCAGAGTCTTTATTTCCAAAACCTTGGTTCTCCAACCAAAATTATTGTAAATCCACTTTACCAGGCAATTATTTTAAGCACCTAAGCTACTTTTCTGACCTTTGGCAAATATAAAGGCTTTTTTCAAAGGGAAACAATAGGCGCTAAAACAGTAGACGCACAAAGACCTGAGATTCGGTTTTTTTTTATGACATAAACCCTCGCTCTGCGCTTCTTTACTTAGATACTTGACACTTTACTGGATCCTTCTTTGTGTGCTCAAGTGTGCTTGCTGAGTTTATTTCGGGGCTTGGCTTAATCTTTGCTCGCATAACATTTCTTGAACAATTAATTTGATATTCTGCACGTGCGCATCAATATTCATGTACACAATTTCGTATGTATTCTCCTTTTTGGATTAGTATATGTGAAAGCAGGGTCTACATGTATTCCTAGTATTCTTTGTTTCTTTAGAATCATGAAAAAAGACAACTTAATTTTGGAAAAGCATTTTTTGTGCAGTTTCTTTTGGTGTTTTCTAGTTCTATTTCTGGAAGTCATTTGCGCTTAGCCTCGCTCTCCTGAGTATTGTTACATTTCCTTCGCTTGGCCATGATCTAGTTTGACATAAGTCAAACCTGGTCAAACCTATACTGAGATCTGACTATTCCAGAATTCGAAGTGATAATTGAGTTTTTCATTAAATATATACCTAATGCTGGATATTTTTACACATCATTAGCCCCAAAGTAAGCAGTTCTTTTGTGTTATCGTATGACCGATACTGCTAATATAAATTTTTTTAAATACATACATTTTATTTTACTCATGAAACTAACGTGAATTAACTCATTCATATTGAAAAACGGGAATTTTCACGTACCGTTACATCATATACATTTTAACATACATTATATATTAGCTCTTTACAAATAATTAATATTATATTATGTTTTTTGTAATATCAAACAACATCCATTACTTACTATTTGGTAGTTCCGTACTTTATTGCGCAATTAAACAGTTGACGATAAAATAATTTTCTGTTTCTCTTTGTTAACATTCAGGTTATCTCTGTTGTTTTATCTGTTCTGCCATTTTAGATTATTGTTATTTGGCTGTTAGGTTAAAAAAAACTTTGTTTTTATCATGGAAGTGCTCGTTTTGAACAAAACAACGAGAAACTGTAACTGATTATTGTCCCTTAAAATGCCATAATAGGTGTTGTGTCTCATTTCCTCTTAAGTGTTACACAAAAGAAGAAACGATTATGCATTTAGACGCAGATTTTTCTTCAAAGCGCGTCCTGTTGTACCCTTTACCATATTGTTGGGTAACAAGAAATTCTGAATATCTCTAAATGAAAACCTCTGTAGCGCAGTGGGCGAAGGCCTGCTTAAGACTCAGAAAGTTCCAGTTTCAATTCTCGCCGCGAAGCAAATGTTAGTAACCTGAAAATATTTGTCTCGGGATCTGAGTGTGAATTAAATGATAATAGTAGATTGTTTTACAAGGGACTAAACCATCCCATTATATACGAGGTTGTTATACTCCCGAGCTTAGCGAGGGAGGATGACAAGACCGAGTTATAATGGGTGGTTTTGGCCCGAGTAAAACACTCTACTTTTCACTTCGATTGCGAGAAAATAAAACAATTCCAAATTAGACAATTTTCAGAAATTTTATTAAAAATTAAATGTGCAGTTAGAGCAATTTTGAATGTTTAGTGATATGTTTTTCCCGGGCAATTTTATTTCGGTTCTCTGTGATTGGGATGTGATAATATTTTGAGTTGATTGTTGTGGAGTAAAAGTTGGAGAGACTCGAATCATGCTTGAGTTTCCTGCATTATTAAGATCTGAGTGCGGCTTCAGCTGAGTTGACATATTCATCCAATCCCGCGATGTAGATGCTTGGGGTTCTGTAATGTTTGGTAGAATATTGATTCCTTCCATAATCCGCTGCGTGACGTGATACTTGTTTTGTATAGAGTCCTCTATATAACCTTCAGCCACTTGATCGGACCTCCATCCACCGTGGCGTTTTAATGTCGTTATATTCGCACCAGAGTCCGCCAACAGAGTCGCGGATGTTCTGCGGAAACAATGGCCCGTGTAGAGTTCCGGATTTGGTAAATTTAGATAAGTGGCAATATCTTTAGGCATGTTACCAAATTTATTTTTGCCTATGACTTGCCTTGTGCATTTACCATTTTGATAATTTAGAAAAAATCTTCTCGTTGAAACATTAGTGGGACGTAACTCCTGATAGGCTTTAACTATATTAAGGTATTCTCCACTGATGACAAATTTACGCTCTTTGTTTGTTTTCGTGTTCGGCAGACTCACAGCTTGTAGGTTTGTATCCGTTTCTACGTCTTCTAGCGTTATATTGGCAAGCTCTATTCCTCTGCATGCACCGCTGATTCCATAAATTAAAGCAACCTGTTGAACAAAAAAATAAGTGTGTTAATAATCGTAATAACCTAGGTACATAATTTAGGTATGTAGGTAGGTATCTATTTATTTAGTTTGAGTAGAGTACATAAGTAGGTTACCTTTGTTGCCAAGTATTGTTTATTTGGAGCGTTATTTAAAAATGTTTCGATTTCTTGTGTCGTCAAGACTTTAGATTTTTTTGCCTTGTATCCAGTGGACAATTTCTTCAGTAAAGCCGTTAAATTTACATATTTTTTAATATCGACGTCGTGTCTCGTTTTTAAGGTCATTCTTAACATTGAATATGTGTTCCAAAGAGTCGACGATTTGAATT
This sequence comes from Horisme vitalbata, assembly GCA_951804965.1. Classification (NCBI taxonomy): domain Eukaryota; kingdom Metazoa; phylum Arthropoda; class Insecta; order Lepidoptera; family Geometridae; genus Horisme; species Horisme vitalbata. Next base: position 14,831,632 of record OX638100.1, read on the forward strand.
TTTTCGATAATTCATCAAAATAAGTGAGAAAAACCCCTTCTGTAAAAGAATCCACACGTTTCTCATCTCTCCATTTCATAAAATTTTCGTAACTCTTTAAATATATTTCACGTGATTTTGTCGGCAACAGATTCATAATTATTTCTTTGCCCTTTTCTTCCATTTGCATATTAGCATCTTCACTATCACTTGATGACATTTTTCACGTTCACAATTTGAAAGTTAAAGTCAGGAAGTTAAACGTAAAAGTTTGTGATTTGGAATGAAGAAAATTCTAGAGATTTAGCGCCAATACCATCTTTTTTTTTAAATCTCTATACCTTCAATAACCCTCAACGAAACAGTTCGCATTCTACCGTGAAGGGAAGAATCAACCTTCATAAAACATCACCAAGACGGTTCTATTTTCAAAAAAAAAGATTGACGGAGCACCAAGAAGTCGAGTTTTTATATAAGAGAACGAATGCTTTGTACGGGCTGATGATTTTAGACAAAAATTAAAAAGAAAAAATACTTTTTAGCCCTAGGTATTAAACTCGAGTTTTAGGCCCGCTAAGCTACACTATTATGATACACTTTTTGAGCAAGAGAAGTGAAAAATTTATTTATGTGAGCAAGTATATTACTCATGAGGTTTTTCATAACACAAGCTTCTCCTTATTTTAGAGCTAGATGATGTTACGTTTGTGATCTTTGCGTATTATAAAATAAGTTTTTTTCTGTAATATTAAACTTATCTTATTATGTGTTAATGTGTTATAGTCTAACTATAGAGTAAAAAAGGTTACACTTTATAATAAGAAACGAAGTATTTTCCGATGATTATCTCACTCGCACGCGCCAGCTCAAACAGTTTGTAAGTTACAAGACCCTTCATAAAGATCTCTACAATCATAAATGTTCATAATCTTTTTTACATCAGCCGAAATTGCTTTTTGATCTTTTGTCTCATTGTGAGCTTTGCTGCTCGTTTATGTTCGCTTTGTTAGCAAAAAAATAAGCTAAGTATTCCAAATAATATATATATTATGTACAACGTAAAAGCGTCACAGTCGGCTTTACGCCCATCGCGCAAACATTTTGTCTCGCAGCGAATCCGAACTGAATAGAGAACGAACAACCGTTGGGATAAACAATTTCTTGAGTGAAGATCACGTCTCAATAAACGTAGTATAGGATGCCCTATGCAGTGGGACCAAGGTGGAGTGACAATTTGGGAAAGGCTGCTGGTAGAAGCTGGATGCGTCCAGCTGACTAGGTGCAGTGAGATATGTATCCAGGACTTCAAAATTAAAAAAAAAACAACATTAAAAATAAGTTTATTCAATAACCACATACAGTACACTTTGAAACGTCATTTTCATCGTCATCGAAGCTTCCTTGCATAGTGTAACGTAGTGCAATAAGAAAGATAGTGTAACGGAGGGCAATAAAAAATGTATCCTAATGCATACAAGTACAGAATTGAGAATCCATTACGCAGATAAAGTCGCAGATGTGTCACTATTCCATGCAGTTCTATTATCTTATTGAAGCTGCAGCTGCTCTGAAATTACAATGTTAGTTCCTGCAGCTGTGTCAAAATCATTTTGGATACCGATTTAGTAAACTACCATTAGTCTAACGGCCAGTTAGGCAAGATAACTCATAAGGCAACGAGATACCAAGTGGTAGTGATTCAAAGATATTGTCACGATTATCTGAGTCGACTAGCCTCTATACTACTTAATACATTTTATTAATAAAACTGTGTTATATTTATGTCGGGCTCACAACAGAGCGCAATGGCGCTTATTAGGGGAGACCTATGTCCAGCAGTGGACTGCAATAGGCTGATGATGGTGATATTTTTATCATATCTTGTAGTGGTCATCATGTTGACTAGTAATCTCTTTATTCTGTGTGAACGATAAAGTGGGCTGTATTTTTACGAAAAAACGATACGATACGAAACGGGGGTTAAACAACTGATAGCTTGTCAACGAATTGTGGGCAATACAACTGAATTTCACTAACCTTCGAGCAAGCGTTCAGCAAGTGATGCGGGCTCGTCTCAGCTAGAAAATGGGTCCGATATCTTACCAAGTCTACCTCGATTTACCCAACAAACACTGTGTCCAGGATGTCGAAGACTGGCTGGCGAAACTCTGCTGTTTGCTCACACATAAGCTATCATGTGATACGATGACGATAAATTAGCGAAAATTGAGAGAATTTCGACGATACGATATCATCATCATCATCATTTCAACCTTTATCGACTGCTGGGCATAGGCCTTCCTTTGATTATGCCACTTGTCTCGATCCTGCGCTATTCTGAACCAGGTGCCGCCGACGGTCTTTCTAATATCGTATCGGACTAAGGTCCAGGATATCAGCGAGCGGATATTGGGGCTCAAGTGGAGTTGGGCAGGACACTTGGCCAGACGGAGTGACGACAGGTGTACCAGAGCTCTGACCGAGTGGTGGCCGAGAGTTGGTTACAGAAATAGAGGCCGTCCTCCAGCGAGATGGGTTGACGATATTAGAAAGACCGTCGATACGATATAATAAATAAAAATTGCTATTTTCGCATGACTGACACGACAACGAACGTTTGTGCAATTTTAATTCAAGGTTAACGTAATTAACGTACGTAAATAATACTGTTAATATGTCAAAACTAAACACTGCTAGTAACGTAATATTATATTTTATTTTTATATAATTAGTATTATTTTTTGCGAAAGGCTGACGCACGGAGCCTAAGCGTGGACACTCACAGTACGGCTAGTCCACCAGTTTAAAGTCGCTCAGCGAGATATAGAACGAGCTATGCTCGGAGTTTCTCTGAAGGACAGAATCCGTAACGAGTATATCCGACATAGAACTTCAGTTGTCGACATAGCTCAGAGAGAGAGAAGCTGTAGTGGCAGTGGGCTGGTCATATCTGCCGAAGAACCGATAACCGTTGGGGTAAATGAGTCCTTGAGTGCAGATTGCGGCTCGGCAAACGTAGTGTAGTACGCCCTCCGGCCAGGTGGAGTGACGATCTGCGAAAGGCTGCTGGTAGAAGCTCAGGACAGAGCGCAATGGCGCTCATTAGGGGAGGCCTATGTCCAGCAGTGGACTGCTATAGGCTGATGATGATGATTTTGCGAGTCTATTAATTCCTATTGACGATTTTTAAATTATATTGAATATGGAACTACCACGGACCCATAGCCACCACCTGATATATTACCCCATTACTTATAACAAAGTATTACTTCGTAGCTCATGCATATTTGGAACGTGCTCTACATGCAACCATCAACGTGAGGCATGAAGGTGTTAAGCCTCATGTGCATGTAATTTGATTTGCGAAAGGCCGCTGGTAGAAGCTCGATGCGTTTAGGTAATTATAGGCGCAATGGCACTCGTTAGGGTAGGCCTATGTCCAGCAGTAGACTGCTACAAGCTCTGGATGGTGATGATCATTATGATAATTCTCAGTCCTTTATGGATTTTGCGAATATGTTCATAAATAACGGAGTTCTGAGGTATAATAGCAATCTAAAAAAAACAATACAATCAAATTGAATTGGTTTTTGAGTCGGTTTAAAATGAGGTTTTTTGTCCTCTCTTGCAACCTTTATCTCTCGTCGTGTATTTATCGTAAATTTCAAAAAGTTTTTGTTGCAAAAGCAAATAGAGCGTATTCCCAAGCACTTCGTATGCCAGAAATAAAATAAAACTCCCGTCAATTATTTTGTTAGACTATTGTCATATTATACATTATTAAAGCACATATTACACATTATTATTACACACTATTTTCAAAATTCAAAATTTAGGAATGTTATTTGCTACACAACCATCATATTTCATAGCTAGGTACGTAACCACACATTATTTTGCGGCTCGTTCTGCTCGCTCTCGATCAGGTCTTGACTGAAAATAAGTGTTGTTGCTTTAAAGCAAAAAAATTTCACTGAGGCAAGGCCTTTTTGTCTTGCTGCAGCACACACAAACTTACATAAAAGTTCATAATTACTAGGTTATTTGAAATGTTTGTGTTTCTTTCTTTCTATAAATGTTATTTTTTGGGCTTATTTCTTGTTATTAAAGTAAATTGTGTGCCTGTAGTAACAAATAAATGATTTATCTATCTATATATCTATCTGTATCGTTAATGTTTCTTCGAATCACAACGCGTTTACCAATCAATTGGTGCATGGTCCCGATAATCTGTATGGAAATGGGAGATGCTTTCTGGTCAGCAGCACATTGAGAGGATTACAGACACTATACAGGTTTGTAACTAGTACAGGGCCCATCCCCTTTATTGTTTACAAGCAATAAAAAAACCACGAGCGACGCCGAGGTCGGCATGATTATGGTACTTGAAGATGGCACAACTGATGTTAAGTGGTAACCATTACCTATCACAAAGCATTGCATTGTAGTTCACGCTTTTTTGGAACGTGCTCTACGATGCAACGCCTTGCGTCCATCAACTTGAGGCATGAAAGTGCCTGTAATTTCACTGGCACAGCCATGGTACTCGGATAAAAGTAGCCTATATGGTTATATCTCATTGATCTTTAACAACATCATAAGCAAAATATCAGCTTTATCAGTTTATTTGTTTGACGTTCTCGGTACCGCAGTGGGCGAAGGTGCCTGCTGTGACCTGCTGAAAATACCGAAGATACCAAGTTCTTTTCCTTGTTCAGTTTATTTGTGTATTTCCTAATATTTTTTCCTAAAACACCTCAATATAGAGGTAAACAAAACAAAAAAAAAATGTACAAATCGATTGAACTATTTTTGAGATTGACGTGCCGCAATTGATTTTTAAGTAAGATTGATGTTGTGATGATATTTTGTAGGTAGTGTGAATAGAGAGCGCATTTTTCATACATTTTGCTAGACAAAACTGAAAAAAAAAAGGCTCTCGAGTAAACAGGCTCGTACCGTTCGTGGCTTCGCTTACTTCGGCGTTTCTAGCAGACGATCTTGGTTAAGCAACACTCCGTATGATCACTTCTGGATGGGTAGCCGTTTGGCGGTGGTCTGGTGCTTATTTATTTATTTATTTTTATTTTATTTTTGTTGGAAAACATGTTATGTGCTTTGGAAGTCACTTTAAGAAGGCTAAGGCTTTTTCAGTCGTTCAGTCATGCTGGAGGCCTTCAGGCGGCTTAAAATCTCAAACCTCTAGCTCATACGAAGAAGGAAGGAGCCCCCGGTTCATATTGCTACCTACCTCGCTACATCCCTGTTGCTTTAATCCACAGAATGCTTCACTATTGGGCAGTGGTATACCTACAACTCATGGATAAAGCATCGAGACCGAAAACTCGGAGGAGATTCAGCGAAATTTTAAATTATTTACCGCCACTAATTGGATTTAAAGCACTACCCACTATTTGAATGTTTCCGATTTAAAATGTTGTCAGTTCGTACACGTATGCACATCCGTATTGGAAAGGTTTTTGGACTCGTCCAATTGGAAAAATATTTGAATTGGCAAATATTGTAGAGAATAACGGATGATTTCTGAAACTACGAAAAAATCGTGTAGTATAACTTTAGTCAGATATTCTTTCCGTAGGCAGACGTTAAGATACTAATTAGGTACTTATCTTTTGTTCATTTATACCTAGTTAATGGATTATTATTCACTAGCTTCCGCCGTGGCTTCGCTCGCGTTTAGTAATTTTTCTTTCCCTCGGGAACTGTTCTTTTATCTGGATGAAAGGTACCTTTCTATACATACCTACCCCTGGCAACATATATGCTAAATTTCATGATGATTGGGCAAATAAGGCGTAAAAGCTTAGCCTAGTTGGAATTATGTTAAAAAAACTACAAATTCTAGTAACTACACTGTGTAATGACAAAATCTCTAGTGTTTTAGCAGAAGTTTTATCAAGAAAAACAAAATAATAAAAAAATATTCTCCTTTGTTGCAGGCTCTGCTCCAAGCCCATGATGTGGTCGCTCGCGAGGTATACGGCGAGGAGTCTCTCAGGGCGTCACCACCGCCCGTCAATGGACGCACCACAGCACCCCCTCCGGAAGACGATGAAGATACAGAGCCCGAGTTTGAAAACGTGACCAGGGTACGCCTCGTGCAGTTCCAGAAGAATACTGATGAGCCAATGGTAAGAAAAAGATCTTTAGCTTTAGCCTTTTAAAGTCTACACTGTAAGACTACGCCCGAATCACCATTCAACCATTAAATGTAACGCTTTGAGTGTTGAACACCACAGCAGGACGATTAGGTATCTATATTTCAACCTGACGTAAGCTTAATCGTAAGTTAAATAACTAAGTTAAATCGTGGTAAACAAACTTTTGCATTGAATCGACGGCCCAGATTACCCTTGTGCGGGCGTTATTTTGAATCTACGCTTCTTTCTCATTGGTCAAAATTTTACGTCCACGATACGAATATAGACTAGCGAATCGTGATCGAGCCTCTATACACCTGCAGCAGACCGTAACGGCATTCAACGTGTTAAGATCGTCTCAACCGTTTGAGCCGTCGCTATCCTTCAGTATGAGATAGTAGCCACCTCTGGTAGGGAGTTTTTAGACTGCCTGAAAGGCCTCCGACATGGCTTAAGAACTGTAAAAGTTGAGACCAATATCGGTGGGTTTAAAACTCCAGACATCAGAGTTGCCCACTACGTCATTCAAAGAAGAAGAAGTTGTCATTTAAGGCAATAATAAAGCCTCACTAATCACGAAATGATATTCAATAGTCATAGTTAGGTTTTGCTTATCTTAGGTACTGGAAACTTCACTGGAAATGCTATTGAATCCCATTGAATCGACTCGCTCAAATTACAGTAGCCGCTATTGATATTCACGATCAGAGAATACCTAGTTCTCTATGATACTCGACACAGATTCCTGGCCATCTCAAGGGGTAATTGCGTCGCTACAATGCTATTAGCGAACCCAAAATTAATTTTGGTAACCGCAATCAACCGACATAGCAATACCTGGAGGTCTACTCCGCATAACAATAAAATATATCGCCGCAATAATCGTGTCGGTCTCGCTTTAGGTTTCAACGTATCTAAATGGAACGAATGATATTTTTTATAGACAATCATACGTATTTTTCATAAATTAGGGCACAGTTACGGCCGAATAAATCACACACAACGTGAACACACATAACACACAACTGTTTTTATAAATCATTGCCATAAATCGGAGAATGAGCAAGCTGAATTAGCAGTGCGCTGGCCATATCTGCTGATGAACCAACAACCAGTGGGATAATCGAGTTTTTGAGCGGAGACTCTGTCTCGGTAAATGTAGAGTACGACGCCCTGGTACCAAGTGGAGTAACGATTAGCAAAAGACTGCTGGTAGAAACTAGATGCGTCAAGCTGATGGGCGCGGTGGCGCTCATCAGGAAAGGCTTATATCGAGCAGTGGATGACAATTTTATCGTTCGGAATCATTATTATATTGAGGAAGTAAAAAAAGTGATATTATATTACACTTTTCGAAGTGCTGTAGTGTCTAGGACATGATCTAAGATGAAGCCGCACCTGAACTATCCTGTCAAACTGGCAGGAAAGACATAATCCTACGTTACGGAGCTACCTACGCTGTGGGTTTGTACACGTTTTTCTTAACCGTTATTACGTTGATTACCATGCGCATACATTTTGCGAACGATTAAATCAATTGGCTAAGATTCGGACCTATGACCAGATCCGAACTCGAAACACATCCACTACTCTCCACGACTTTCGTAGTAGACCTCCTGTATTCCCGTACCGATCGTGACTGTCAATAGATTATGAATACCTACCCCACAATAGAATAGTAAGGTCGATACTGTCCGTATTAGAATTAATGGTCTCGTGTTTTGTTACCTAGCTTAGGTACTAAAGATAACTATCGAACCATTCTATTGTAAAAAGGAAATATAGTAGATACACTTAAATGATTGAAACAGCATCATACGCTAATTTTCACCCACTGTAATTAGGTACACACCCCCTTACTTATAAACGCTACTCAACGTTAACCAATGCTTAAAGTTAGCCCTGTCACTGTTTGTCATTATACAACAGTAAGAGATAACAATAGCCTAAGCATCGGTTATCTTTTGAAAGATGTTCATAAGTAAGGCCATTAGTGGCTGGGACAAGTTAATATTTCTATTTTTCAAATTGATCAATGTTGTCTTTGATAGTTCCTAAGTCTATAGATATAACATTATTTCTCTCGTCCACTCCTTTTATTAGTGAGATAGGATCAAGAAAAAAATAAGGTGGCGTTTTTTTGACATATTATATACCTATCTCTAGGAACAAGTGGCTAGTTTACTGTAATCTTTAGACGGTGCATGCACAGCATCAAAGGGTATTCAAATGTACCGTGAGAAATACTCACAGATCAATGGTTGGGGTAGATTCAATTGTGTCTAGCTTAAAGCAGCTTTGCAAAATGTGGTCCTTTTTCCGTGTAAAATAGAGACCGTTGGCAAAATGTCGTGTTTTTCAAAATGCATTGAAAAATTACGATATTTTTTTGTTTATTCTCTTAAATAAACCTTGTTGTAAATTTGCTACATTAATTTAACATGTAACAATTCATTTTGACTTTTTTTAACTAGGTATATTTATAAAGATGTTGGCGTTCTGCCCAAGATGCTTACATAAATATAGGTACTCTTTTTTGGCTCTGTTTAGCCTGAAAAATTAATCAAAAGCGAATCATGAATTCCACAATACAAGACAGTAAATTCTTTAGATCAATTGCAATTTTCAAAATTGCAAAAAAATCGGGTGAATTACAAAAAATACAAAACATCCTCTTTTTAGGGTATAACACTGAAACTGGCAGATGACGGCAGATGCATCGTAGCCCGGATCATGCATGGAGGCATGATCCACCGGCAGGCGACCCTCCACGTCGGCGACGAGATCAAAGAAATCAACGGCACTCCAGTCGCGAACCAATCTGTCGCGCAATTGCAGAGGATGCTGGTATGAATATGTTTAACAAAGACGTTGCAGGCCTACTAAAACAAGAATTGGATTATCCGATTACCAGCAATATTGCAATAGCGAAAGCCCAAAAGTTAATAGGTTACGAAAATAGATAAAGAATCTGCTATGCAGTCAAAGAGAAGGATTTTAGAGCTGTCAAATTAAGTTTAGTTTTGGAAAATGCACGACAGAATTGACACCATTGCTATGCATGTAGGCATATTTACAAAATTTCATAAAAGTAGTGTCAGTTAGTTCTTTGTAACTAATATAATGAATAAAGAAAGTGGGAGATTATTACTGACTTGCAGAGATTTCTCAAATGTTCGATCTTTTACAGCGCGAGGCCCGTGGATCTGTCACATTCAAGATTGTACCTTCGTACCGGTCAGCACCGCCGCCCTGCGAGGTAAACCCAACTTTACAGCAGACACAGGCTTTAATATCACGGGGATTTGCCAGAGTGCCTGGAACATTGTGATACTCCAAATCAGTAGTAGTAGAATACCAATAACATGGAAACTAATGCTAGTTTGTGATAAGTCAATAACACGTTTTCAATTAATATTTTGAATGATGTAGATAAAAGTACAATTTTAACATTAGCAAGTAGTGTGAATAACGCTTGTTTTAACGCACACGATAAAGTTTTGACATCGAAAGTCGACAAGCGCACACAAAAATACAATAACTGTATGTTTGTCTAAGCATAAACTGATTGGTATTAGAAAAGAGAATTAAATTTTGGTATTTTTTGTTCTAACTAGCTTTTCCGGATAAAGCCTTCGCCCGTGCTAGTAAGTAGCGAAACCAGACCCTTTGCTACTTTATGTTATATGTTGTGTTTGTTTTGTTCGTGTTTAGTTTGTTTGATATTGTCACCTGGGCATGGCTACGCGTCCCCGCGATATCCAACTTTCTGTGCGCTTGTTGTTCTTTTATCATTGCTTCACGACTTCACATTCACTCCACATTTCGTAATCTCCTTTATTTTACATCAACCGCTTCAAATGTGGTGCTGGTTAACATTTATAACTGAAGTTCATTACACTCAAGACAAGCCTTAGACAGCTCATAACGTCGATAAAGGTTCTGTTTCAATTTTCATTTCCTTCTCTCATTCCGTATTTACCCATATCCCGTATTGTGTTCGTTCATCAACTTTGAAACTGGAACTTTTGTCAAGTTTACTCGTATTAAACTGGGATTTTGTACAGTTTCAAATAAATGTGAAACGTTTTGCAGATATTTGTGAGGGCTCAATTTGACTACGATCCGTTGGAGGATGAGATTATTCCGTGTGCTCAAGCAGGGATTGCTTTCAATACAGGGGATATTCTTCAGGTGAGTTTTCAATCAAACCATTGATCATGAAAACCTAATTTTACCATTTAAATTATTTTTAAAGGACCCCGGCCTTTGCCTCTCTCTAAATGCATCTTTTGCATCTGCTGATCTGAGATCTTTTTCAAGTTCAATTGCAAATTATATTTGAGTATCGTAAATCATTAAAAATAATCAATTCCTCAACTTGGCCTAAGTATGTGCAAAGTCAGTATATAGTCAAATGACCTTTTTAGATCATAAGCAAAGACGACTCTCACTGGTGGCAAGCACGCAAGGATGCATCAGGAGGCTCTGCTGGTCTTATCCCGAGTCCTGAGCTGCAGGAGTGGCGGGCGGCCTGTGCAGCGGCCGAACGATCAAACACCGACCAAGGTACTTCTATCATACTAACTAATATGGCAAAAATGAATCTGTTGAGCTTGAAGATTTCAGACATCTGTTCTGTTTTACGTTGATTTTTTCTGCAATTTCAGTTGTATTCTATTGAGTTATGTTTGATGTTGTACAAGCATTGATGTTTACTTATAGTGTGTCGTTTGTAAGTGTATTCTATTCTATTGTAACGTAGTCATCAACGTCATCATTATCGTTTAAATCAACGTCTTTTCTTAAACACTAGAAATTTTCGCATTGTTGTTGTTGTTGTTGCTGAAATCTATTATTTACATTAACCATTCGTGTTTTTCTTTCAAACATTACTTTCATTGGATGCAGCTGTTGGTATGTAAAATTAATTTTACATTCGTGAATCACACAAAATCTTAAGTGAGATACAATATTCAAAGCCCCTATCAGAAACCTTTTCCAAATTTGCACGTTTTATCAATCAGATTAGAGATAATATTCTCTGTTTAAGTTTATTCACATCTGAACTTACCTATCGTAACGTGAATATCATTGAGAACCTACTTTAAACCTACTGCTATGATTGTTAGCAAAAATATAAGAAAGATTTTGTATCCCATTCCTTGTATTGGTCTATGGGAAATATTTAATCAATCCTATGTTTAGTCTCTATGTCCGATTGTTTCAATGCAGTACTACTTTGTGTTTCCTGTGATATATTTTCTGGCCGTGTTAAACCTATTTATAAAACTATTGGTTGATTTTCCCGTAATAGCATGATATGATCAAATATTTCCCATCGTATTCCAAAAACATGGTAGATTGTGACCCATACCTGATGCATGAAACATGTTGTAACAATGTTGTGCCGCTGGACAGAGGGGTGCGTGTCTCACACCGATGGTTGCGAGAATACAGGTAAACATTTATCACTGGTTCTTTCTTAGTCATCTTGTACTGATAATGCTTTCTTTACGTTTGGCAAAACCACCGAAAAGAAGGATTTAAATAGAATAAAATTGAAATAAAGTGAATACTTATGAATATAATGGAAGTATACATTAAATTTTGGATTCAAATTAAAACTTAAAATTGTATGCATGGCGATTGAGTGAGCGACCTAAAATTTTTATAATAGGTCATATCTACACAAGGAAAAAAACTAGAGAATAATTAGAAACAGCCATGCTAAGAATATTACAGATTGGATTGGAATACCTATGTTTACCTGAATAAAGCCTATACAGTACATACATAGCATACATTGATAGTGAAGAAACTGTGGAAAGAACCCAGTGAAAGGATAAAAGTAGCATTAAATGTTAGCTTGCTTAATATCGTAGGCTATTAGTTTGATAAGAAAAATGGCAAAGTAAGAATCAACAATGAAGCAGAAGTGCCATAAACGCTTGCTTTTTACAAAACAATCGCTTATTTCGGTTCAAATTTGGGTCTACAGCTAGACTTACCAAATATTATATCAATATACGTTCTTACTTGTTCTGGGCCGCCCCTTGTGCTTTTGGTTAGGTACGAGAAACGATTATTGATAAGACTATTTCTGTGTCTTCTTTCATAAATGCATCCTTACAACAGCATGTGAAGGCACCTTTATAACAAGTCAAATATGTGGCGATACCACTATCTTTTCCACCCACCTTTTCCTAAATCTAGGTGTTTTTGTAATTTAACAGCAGCACTGCTTCTTATGCCTTCACTGCCAAGCCATTACAATTATTTTACAACTATTTTACTTTTAGCATTATGGTAAAAAACGTAGGTGCTTATTAGTTTTACCACTTGTTCTAGTGAACTGCTCGATCTTCGGCCGCAAGAAGAAGCAGACGAAGGACAAATACTTGGCTAAACATAACGCGGTCTTTGATCAGCTGGACGTGGTCACATATGAGGAGGTGGTGAAGCTGCCAGGTGAGGTTTTACTTAATTCTCCATAATTTCACTTTTTACAAATATGAAGTCTCCGATAGAAGAAAACTATTACAGAGGAAAATAGAGGAAGAACCCCATATAACAAGAGCAGTAACATTTTGATATTCTAGTTTTTTATTTATTTACTATGGGCCAGCTCTTGACCTCGAGGCTTGCGTGGGCAAGGATGAGATCGACGATGGGATGAGCTTTCCCAGAAGATGCCTATTAACTCTTCTTTAAGCCGTTAGGGTCATAAGATAATAGAAAAACAGACGCTGGCAGCTGATTCCATATTTTAGCAGTGCGCATTATAAATGATGTTTGGAAGCGCTTAGTCCTGTTAAATGGAATTTCAACTTGATGCGGGTGGTTGTTAGCAGTGCGTCTGAAGATCCTATGGTAGAAAGGTGAAGGCGGAATAAGGTCATGTAGCTACTGTGCACACTCTCCGAAGTACAACCTATAAAAGACCGACAAACACGCAACCTCGCAACGATGGCTTAAGCTCTCGAGCCTTGTTTTATAGAATCCTGTGGTAAATAATGATACGATGACAAAGAATAACTGCATACTGCACAGAGTTATGGATTCCCTTACCACCTTCTTCTTAACCCTAAGTCTCATATTGGTACCTCTTGAAATCTACTTTTAAGATGCTTGGCTGCCACTACTATTATGAAATTGTAACATTTCTTTACATTATCCGTTATAGCATTTCAAAGGAAGACAATAGTCTTGCTGGGAGCCCACGGCGTTGGTCGTCGTCACATAAAGAACACATTGATCGCTCGCCACCCGGACCAATACGCTTATCCTATACCTCGTAAGTATCTACAACATCAAAAAATTTCAAACATTTGCATCTTCGACATGCTCAAGTGCTCACTTCATCATCATTATCATCATCATCATCATCAGCCTATAGCAGTCCACTTCTGGACATAGGCCCTAATGAGCGCCATTGCGCCCTGTTCTGAGCTTGACGCATCCAGCTTCTACCAGCACACTTTCGCAAATAGGCCTAGAATCGTGGTTGTTACGTTGGGGGCAAGTAGTATGTGCCGCGTACAGTCGGTCATAAAAGTTCTCTATCTCAGATAATATCCCCGGCTTTGACAATACGGTTCGGCCATCGTGTGTCGTTAACTTCAGGTGGCTGCTGCTAAGCTGAGTCAAGTCTAATTATATTCTTAGTCTTTAAATCTTTTACGCTAATAGTTAACCATCCCAGGTTTCGCTGATCAACGTATTCTCAAAGTTATGGATAAAAATAATAGTAAGAGGATTAAAATAATAATTAATTTCCAGACACAACCCGACAAGCAAGATCTGATGAAGAAAACGGTAGACACTACTACTTCGTAACCCATGAAGAAATGATGGCAGATATTGCAGCAAATGAATATTTGGAATACGGTAAGGAAGACCAGCTAAACCTGCTACAAAGCAACCAGTACTCTTCTTCATAACCAGTGCATAATTGGTTTCGGGATTAATGTCTCTAAGGTCCTATTTGGATGACTTTGGTTTTCACGTTTAGCATCGTCATTGATAATCGCAATATTTGGTGTTGGGTCACAAACTGTTTTATAAACTGAAAGTGAAAGCGAAAATTTCTTTATTCAGTACGAATATTATAGTACACTTTGAATCGTCATTTTTTTTAATTTACACCCGTTTGACGACCAAACAAAGGAGAATTGGCAAGAAACTCTGCTAGGCTTATATATTTTTAAATGTCAGTTATACAATATTTTTTCTTAACTATTACATTGATTTTGAGTTAGTTGGAGACAGTTTCATCCAAAGCTTTTTTGTCATCTAAATAATCAGAAACTAGATACTGCTGCCCGATCCTGAAGCGATACTGTTTACTGCAGTATCACCTCGGAATCAATTTCGACAAGTTCTTTCACCATATCGCTCGTGAAGGCGTGAAGAATATGTAATCACCAATGGCTGAGGCCCAGTTGGAAATAGTTCCGACACTTGAAAATTGCAAATCCCTAACAAAACCAACATTAACCGCTAATGACCAAATCAGACAACTATGAGAAAACCAAACAAATGCATTTTTCAGGGACACACGAAGACGCAATGTACGGAACCAAGCTGGAAACTATACGTCGCATCCATTCTGAGCGACGCATCGCCATTTTGGACGTGGAGCCTCAGGCGCTGAAGATATTGCGTACTGCTGAGTTTGCGCCCTACGTGGTCTTCATTGCTGCTCCTCCACTGAACAATGTTGCTGATGTAAGTGTTTTTACCTTGTAAGGTGAAATTGTGCATGAGGAAAGAGTTCGTACAGAAATAGTAGTACTACCATGATCATTTAGCCACCAAGCAGCAACGTTTTGAGAGGTGTGGCTCAAATAGATTCAGCGTATCTCTGCGGGCCTAGTACGAGTTGCCCAATTCGACTGTGGCTCAAATAGATGCAGCGTATCTCTGCGGGCCTAGTACGAGTTGCCGAATTCGACTGTGGCTCAAATAGATGCAGCGTATCTCTGCGGGCCTAGTACGAGTTGCCCAATTCGACTGTTGCTCAAATAGATGCAGCGTAACTCTGCGGGCCTAGTACGAGTTGCCCAATTCGACTAACTTTTATAGTATACTACTTCGAGCTCAATTTGAAGCCACTTTTTCGTTCCACCTCACCGTTTTGAGTGATATAATTATTGCAATCTGCAAGAAGATTACATTACCTACGTTGTTCGATGAGTTTCTACTTAAAACCAGTTGCAACTCGTACTATGCCTTCTGGAGATACAGATGTCTATGGTTAGCATGCAGTATGATGTTTGTTAAAAAAAGAGTGTTGTCATCATTCTTTAAACTCGTTCTTTTTTACCTTTACAGTATGACGGATCTTTGGAGGTACTTGTACGCGAGTCTGAACAACTCCGGCGCACTTACGGTCACTACTTCGATATAAACATAGTGAACAATGACATTGATGATACATTGAATCAACTGGAAGCGGCATTAGTAAGACTACGGAACACTCCGCAATGGGTCCCTGTGTCTTGGGTGTACTGACATGAGGACAATGACGATTATCTGTAACTAGACATGGTGGACTTTATGGCGATATGTTAGGTTTTACTTTGTATTTGATAGAATGTTAAGGGCCAAGTTTACGGAAATTGGAGAGGTACCTAACCTTCGTTAATTTAGAGGCAGTAAAAAAACAACTAACTACCAGTTAGTATAATCCGGCTAGAAGGACCAATGAAAATGAGGCTACGAACTAACGTACCTACTGCAGAGGTTGTTTAGTATATGAATGAAACAACTCTTGTCTAATGTAGCACTTTTATTAAATGCACTCCAAATTTTTAAGGTCATCATTTAAGGTCACATCGATAGGGCGATCGACACGGTGCTTTTTTATTAGTGCCATCTAGTGAATGTTGTATCTAACTAGCTTTTAAATTAACCTAAAAATCACCAGTGAATTTGGGCCTTTCCTGTTTACGGTTTTGATGTCACATCTTGTTTTCACTCGAGCATAGTACGTAGGTATTGATACTATAGCTAAACCTAGCAAGAGAAACATACTATACCATATAAAAAAAGCATTTTAATTGTTAAAATAACTCTATACTCCTTTGTATGAACGTGATGATTTCAAAAGCTCGATCACGAAGACTAGCGAAATAGTATTTGTATCGTATAGTCAAATAAATTGGCAATAGAGGTCGGTGAATGACCTGTATTGCCACGTTATTTGGTACAAACTATAGACGTAAAATTTTGGAACATGACAAAGCGTAGATCCAAAAAACGCTTTGTTATTTGCCAACATTTTCGTTACGCTTACGATATGTCAGGTTTAAATATTCGTTAGTAAGTAGGTTTTAAATATTGCCATAAAGTCCATTGGGTTACACATGATGAAAAATGACGATACGCAATGAAAAGGACAAAGTTTACATGTGAGAAACGGCGAAGCGTGACTATTTACATCCCGCTCATTCTTTACATCAGGGTCTAGTGTGCGAGTGAGATGAGTAGATCATTTTTCTGTACGAATCAATCGTACATGTTCAAAAACAAATTCGGATATTGCTCATTCAGGAAATTGATGCCATCTTTACCATAGACAAACAACAATACTTATGAGGTTTGTCTATGGCAATGATTTTAACACTTCGACCGCGGACATAATAAAGCTTCAGGTGTGTGCGCCCGCAGTCGTTGTGTTAGGGCTAATTTAAATTTAAGTACTATAGGAAAATTATTGTAATAGGTATTATACTGGCACTTTGCGTAGCCTTTGTGCCCATTTATTAATCATTACCTACCTATTGGCTCAAAAGAGAAACTCATTTTTACTGAGGTCTATGTAATGTTATACCTATACCTACCAAAATAAAAAGCTTTTTGTTTATAACCTGATACCTACCTACTTACCTAGATACCTAAATTTTGTTCAAGCGTGTCCCAAAGAGTAACATCGAGCTTGGAGGGGTTATATAAAACAATCTTATCAAATCTAATAAATCTATTAAGATGTTTTTTTAATGGTTATGTTGTTTAAATGTTTTTTTTATATTTGTGACATAATTTAAGAAATTGATTTCAAAATATCTTTTTTTAATTTTAAGGATAACCTTCCATTTGGTCTCATTTAAATTTAAAGGAAAAATACCTCCCCTAAGAATGTATTATTTTCTTGATATTCGTTTTTTTATATTAAATTATATCACTTTCCGTCTTAATCCACTCTCGACTTTACATCGACACCTTTGTTAATGTAGGTAGGTACAAATAAGTACATATTTATAAGTAAGTAGGTACTGAATTAGATCAAATGGGTACTTACTTAAATTCAGTAGTTTTTTCAATAATTTACAACAACCTAAGTTTTTTCTTCTTGGTATTACTATAATTAGGTATATTTATAATTATTTATTATAACGAGAAGTCTTATACAGCTTGCATTTTTATTTTTGGTACAGAAAACTCACTTACACGTAATGTGCCAAAAAGCGAAACATTTTTCAACGACACGAATAAAACATCACTAGTAACTTGTCACACACGATTTTTGGAACAATGTACATAAATACGTTAGTAATAATTTATATTAAAAAAAATCCTTAGAAATATTGTGTAGCTCAAAAAGTTTACTTCTATTCTATAAGACCTTCTCTTATTAAACTTATCGAATCTTGTCTTTATTCAACCAAAGAAACTGCATTGTTATAATATTTTTGTGTTGCATACCTTAATTACGTATGTCACACAAAAATAATTACAAAAAAGTTATTTATAAAGGTAAGAAGGTACTTAATTATTAAACAAAAAATCCTAAAATTAAGTAGGCACTAGATGGATATAATACGCACTTTTGATTTATTATCAATATTAAATAATAATTATTATTTAAATTCATGTCATACATGTGTACTTATACTTAATACTAACCTAATTATACTTATTATTTATACCTTCTTATGTACAAGGAAGTACTTAATTTCAGAATTACATACTTACATACCTGCATAAATATTATCTACTAATTAATATTTTAAATATCATTTCACATTGGATCATCATAGTATTGAACCTCTTGAGTTAGAGAAAAAGTTTAATACCTATTTAGGTTCATAATATTTTACTTTAATGATAATTAAATTAGTATTAAAAAGTATGCAGTTTCTTTGATTGGGTAATGGATAGCTGTCTATTGACTATTTATCACAGGATTAGAATCACAGGGTGGCAAAGTTTAGATTCAGTCATTTCTTTATGTAAGTACTTAATTTTATACTTCTATCTCACTACTACTCACAATAATAATGTTATTTATAGTATATATTATTATAAGATTTATGTTTTATGAAACCCTTTTGATTTTATGAAACCCTTTTTTTTTTGAAACTGCAGTACAATAGTAAATAATAACAATACCAAACGCGCCATTTTTATTATCATTTTATAATAAATATCTGATTGATAATTTATCTAGTACGTTGTTTTCAATAAGTTGATTTTTGGCGCCACGTTATTTTCTGTAGAAGATAAAATATAACGACCAATACTTATTTATTCTTTTTCTTAGTATTATGTTAACATAATTAAAGGAGAATGCCGATTACCCGTACCAATTGCGTCAAAACCAAACGTATCCCATAAAATTTATTATATTTTATAAATGACATTAACATTTTCTTTAGTTTTACACACCGACTCAATTAATAATCAAGTAAAAAAATATTTTGTTGATTTGGTTTCCGTTGCACGCCGCCATTAGACTGCAACAACCAATGATATATACGTTGCTATGGCAATAAACATTGGTGTAAAGTGTTACTATGGCAATTACCCTCATTTTTGATTATTTTAACTGTAGAATCGACTAAAAACAGGCCTCTTTCACTCCGCAGAATAGGTATAAAAATATACCTACGCATCGCCGGCCCTCCTAGCATGGTTCGTTACGTCGGTTGCCGAGTTCTGCCCGGAACGAAAGTGTCTTTGAGCAGCCGCGGCATTTTACTTTGTTTTTGTTAATGTACCTATATTTTACGCCAAATGAAGGCAAAAAAATACTGCATAGCATTTGGTTGCCTGAATAATAATAAGAAAAAATAAATAATACCAATAGTAGGTACAGAACTGAAAGTTTTTCTACCAAATAATGCGTTGTTTAGATATCAAAGTCTCCCGAATTTACTTAAGTAGATAGGTACTTAGGTACAAGTTCTATTTGAATGCGTTACCTACCTACATAAATAAACGTAATATTATAATGTAGGTTTTTTTTAATAGACAATTTTTGTGCCATTGGTAGGTATCTACCTACATAGTGCTGTAGTAAGTAGGTATTATGATTTTGATTATGTAGACTGAGAGCAAGATTAGAAACCCAACCTAGGTACATTTTTATTTGATTTAACTTTAAGTAGGCAGTGTAGGTTACCTACTTAAAAACAGTCGGGTAGGTAGGTGTAGGTAGACAAATCGATGTGGTAAGTTACCTAAAGGTAGGCGTACTAACAACTAAAACTAGATAACTAGGTTACCTACAAACCAAATGTTGTTTTTTTCTCTTGCAAATATCTAGGTAGGTACCTACCTACTAAAATTTTGGCCACGCTGGGCATGCGGGTTGGGGATCGCAGGGTACAGCTTCTCGCACCGCCGACGCTGCTGCCCGTCGGCGGCCAGGTTCTTATTATTCGTCACAGAATAATTCTCAAGACAACCCTAACGTTACACGTGCCACGTCAGTAGAGATAGAGCTATACGATAGAAAGGGATGCAAGGTGTAGGTTATTATAAATGTTAGGCGCTGAGTTCGGTGCGAGCTGATTAGCACTTTATTGCGTAGCAGCTAAAGTCGCTATTTATTTAAATGATTGCGCGGAGTGACGCTTCTGTCCCTTCTGTATTCTGTGCTAAAAACCTATTGGAATTTTTTTGACGCACTCACTTTAGTCTTGGTACCGAGCGCCATACATCAGTCGGCATTCTCCTTTTACCTAAATCCACAATTTAATTTATTTATTAGTTATTATTTGTTGTCTATTGGAATTTTTAAATATCATAACTTTTTCTCTTTTAGTACATACAACATATAGCACTATCACATTATTATACCTATCTGTACATAATTATGGTTATCTATTAAACGAGTAGTAGAATTTTACGATAAAGTCTCACTGTTTCACTATAATAATAGTTTAAATAAATTATTATAAGTCAAGTAGACTTGTAAGCAGTTATGATTGAAATTTCTTCATAAATACAATATGTTTGGTTAACGGTGTTGGAGTCTTTGGGGTGGTGAAATATAGTAAATTTTATCGACAAACCACCATCCCTATTTTTTCCCTCTCCCTCCATGATAAAATGGCAGCCATTTGTTTTTTTCTTCCTAGAAGTACGGGTGCTTGTGGTGCTGATTAAGCCATAGCCACCCATGTAGAGCTCCTAGGAAGACGAAGGAAAACTCATTTTATAGCTAATAATGTAGACAATCAATCAATATTAACAATTTTGCAATTTAAGTTGCATAAAAGCGCAAAAAAGAGTTTCTAAACAAAAAAAAGCCTTTTCATTTCACATTTTTTGAATTATTGACTTTTCATACAATCGAAACTGTCAAGTTACATGTTTTATGTATTTAAACAATAGTACAAAATGTGTGCATAAAAATAAGTATTACATCTTGGCCCTGAATGGGGTGGTTTAGAAGTTTTGACGGGTTAAACATGGTAGTGTTTCTAACTCTAGAAAAAGAAAAAGAAAACATAATAAATCGATTACTACAGGCTTATTCTGTCAAAATCAATACAAAAATTATAGCTATGTTTCAATGGAATGGAATTCCTCGAAACCACGAGTCGTGTTCTTTATTAGCGGGATATTTAAACTTGAAAGGGTCATATTAAAAGCATCATAACTTTTAAACTATCACACTGAGGGCTATGGTGTAAGACTTATTTTTAAGCACACATCATCGTTAAAATACAAAAAACATAAGGCTTGACAGTTTCGATTTTATGAAAAAGTTAATTCTATCAAAAAGAAATTCTTTTTTGCACTTTTTTAAAATTTTGATTGCAAAATTGTTATCATTGATTTATTAGCTATCAAATGAGTCCACTTTCGACTTCCTAGGATCTCTACATGGGTAGCCATTGCTTGATCAGTACAATCACCCATGCTTCGAGGAAAGGAAAACAAAATGGCTACTATTTGATCATGGAGAGAGAGGGGAAAAAAGAGATGGTGATTTGTAGATAAAATTTACATATTACACAGCCCCAAAGTCTCCAGCACTGGTAACCAGAAATATTGTATATGATTTATAAATTATCTATAAAATTGCTTAAGTATACTATTCTTATTTTTTATACTAAGTAATTCAAATATATTCTACATCATCGAATAACATAAATATAAATAATATAAAACTTTTATTTATGTCGGTAAAAGATACCTACTTACTTTACCTACATTTAATGATAATTTTCTATTACTTTCGCGATTCTTTTCCTAGTATATCTGATAAAAAAACTCTTATTCATTTATTGCCAATAGCCTGAGTATAATATATTTATACATAAGTATAATTATAATATAATTTTTGTTAGATGTTGTTATACGTTTAATGTGTGGTTAGTACTTCTTAAATAAGTTAAATAAAATCTTTTGTGTGACAATTTGTTAAATTATTTATTAATGTAAATTGTTAATAACTGAAATAACACACAAAAGTAGTTAAATAAATCGTAAATTGAATTTATATAAGATAAAGGTAGTTAATTAATTAACGTTAATTGGGAATGTAAAGAAAATGGTGTGCGAGTAGCACTTTTTATTTATAATGTTGCCAGTTCTTCAAATATTTAAAAAGCATTATCTAATAATGTAAAATGTATTAGAAAAGTTTTATGTTGCCATAAATTAATAGAGTATGAATGTGTTTGAAGCTACATTATAGCACTTAAAAAGTTTATTACTGTACAAAATTTAATAACAATATTAACTTTACCTACTTTGGTAAGTACCTACCTAGAATATTTTTGCATTCTAATTTTATGAAACTATTTTTTTTTTAATATACATACCTAACAGGTAATGTTGATACTTCAATGAAAAATAGTATATTTCATTACGAGTGCGGAAAGCCTGTCATTGCAAAGAGTTCCGACAAATGTCTACACTAGCCGAGGCGCAGCCGAAGTCGAGGGTTGAGAGTCGGAACAAGTTGCAATGATGGTTCCGCACGTGTACTGAACAACTATTTTTAATACAGTTGCGAAAAAAAACTGATATTTTAGTAGCTTCTAGAAATATTTGCATGAATCATAAAAACTTCTATGAATTTTTTTAGTAAAAACTTCGTGGTTGATTTTTTCTTTTTAATAGTTTTAATAGTTTAATATTTTGACAGTTGGGAAAGAAAGACGCACGAGTTCGGAAAAGGTAAAAAAAAGCTCGAGAATATAATAGCTTACATTCCGAACGCTATACGTCCCTGCAATAAGCCACTTTTTGAGCAACTGTATTAAAAATATATGTACCCACCGAGTAGGTCCTTAGGTATAGCGCTTTAAGTGCTAAAAACGCAACTATCCTTCAAGAGCATACCTACCCACAATCAACGTGTTAAATACCTTTGTGACGTAAAATAAGTTTTTATGGAAAGTTGTGAGTCAGGATGCATTTCATTAGGTAGGTACTTACAAAAAAAAATATTATACCAATATTTTTTGTTTAGGTACCTACTAAATCTCCTTTATCTATTACGTAGGTAGTTAGTAGTGCTACTCTGTTGGGATGCGTGTTGAAGATTAAAAGTATATCTCTAGACTACATTATAATTATAACAAATACTAGATAATTATAAGAATTATACCTTATAATCACTCAGGCGCTTGTGGGCATAGATAATAGAGGGCAAACTTTTGTTCTAGCGCTTTTGGGTTAGTTGACCAGGCATCAAATGTGGCCCCAACCGCCTGAGTCGATAATAACGATAGGTACTTAAGTTACAAATAATCACAGATTCAAAGTGATCATTAACATTCCATTTTGTTTCTATTCTAAAGAATGGATTTGTTTTATTAATGCGTGGTTTTTTATATTGTAATTTTATTGTTAAGTTTGATTTTTTAAGTCTTATGCATAAAGATTTATTCAATTTGAAATTACACCTACATTATGAAAAGCATTAAATTGTATCCTATTTAACTAGAAAATATTAGCAGAACACAATGGACATTATCACTTGTAGGTACTTTAAGGTTATAAAAAGTATGTAAACTATTATACTTACTGGACTCCATTAATTGGAATAAGGCAGGTAACTAACAAAATAAACTTGTGTTGTTAACATTTAGCGTTTATTCAAATACCTATCAACCCAGAAAATAAAATAAGTAGGAAGGTACCTACCTACCTACTTACTAAAAGCACCAACTTACCGAAGTTAAGCCATGATACTTGATTATTGACTTATGTTAATTTTAGAGGTGGTTTTCAACCATAGCAGCTGTTCGGAGAATTTAAGCGATGAATTAATTATTAGCCATCTCGAAAATCTCAGGAAAAGCTCCAAAGATGATTGTGTAAATAAATTTTCAAATAATCCTACCTTCAGTCGGCTTAAAATATTGTTTCATGTCGATCATTATACAAGCAAGCGCTTGTGGACCCACAAAAAAATAATAAAGTGTAAACTTTAGTTCTAGCGCTTTACGGTCGGTTGAACGGGCATCAAATGTGGCCCCAATCGCATCAATGGCTAAGGTAGGTAGTATAAGGTGCTATTTAGTAACAAGGTAGAAACTTGTAACCCAGGAAAGGTATCTTTATCTATTTGTTCAAAATTCGCGCATAAAAGTTAATAAAACTATACAAGTGGTACCATCCTACCTACTTTACTAGGGTCATAAAAATAACCTACCACCTAATTTATGTATCTACCTAACTAGGTACCTAACCACTATATTACCTACCTACAGTGTGTAGGTAGGTTACCTACCTACACAACTAGATGCATAAATAGGTACTTATGTATGTACTAGCTACACAGAAAAAGCACCATGATGCGACCCTACTTGCAACACGTGAAATGGACACAAGTCGGAATTTTTTATAATTTATTAACTATTTAAATAGATATGACTGAAGTAAAATCTTATAAATTAATAACTGTTAATAAATTGAATAAATTGCACAAAATATGATGTTTGTTTTGTTTACCTACCCTTTACCTGAGAGATATCTAACCTACCACCTACCTACTTTATAGGAAGGTACCTACAGCTAGCAGCACGTAAGCTTAGCGCTGAACGAAACCTCTGCGCATGGGTCTCTCGCTCTCTCTCGCCTCTAGCTCCCTTAATTATGATACCTTACTTTTGACTTCTGCGCAATAACGGTCAGCGCTTGAGTTTCGTACCGCTACTTGTAGGTACCATAAAAATATTCTACCAAATTAGGTCGGTAAAGTTTGTTTTATAGTTGATAAAGACACTATATTTTATGTGTGGTGTAGAATAAGTTTGTAGGTTTCTTGGTTTATTTAGAAGCTGTTGTTTTTCCATAAATAAATAAAAAATCGTCGACATTGGACAACCAGCCTAAAGTGGAATAGGCTAGATGCCTCAAAATTCTAATTAGTCCGTTATTTAAATTATCAAAAAATATTGGACACCTATTTTTTATTTTGTCAATTAAACTATTAATGACAGAGATACAGCGTGTTGAAGTTCAGCGTGACGTCACCGGTAAGTACACTTTTAACATATAAGTGACGTCACGAGCCCCCACTCCCGAACTTAGACGCTCTATAACTTTGTTAATTCCTATTGATTAAATAAATAAAAAAATACGTGTTCAATATTTTTTGTTAATCAAACTGACGGACTAATTAGTTTTATTATTTGTTTACCCAGTCATCATCCCTATTGGGCCGGCCTACATGGCCATACATGGGATGCGTGCGGCATAGGACATGGCCGGCCCAATAGGGATGAAGCCTGGGTAAAAAACAATAATTTTATTTAGTCTGTCAGTAAGATTAATAAAAAATATTGGACACGTATTTTTTTATTTATAAAATCAATATAAATTGACAAAGTCATAGAGCGTCAAAGTTCGGGAGTGGGGGCTCGTGACGTCACTTGTATGTAAAAAGTGTACTTACCCGTGTCGTCACGCGGAATTTCAACACACTATATTTTGGTCATCTTTCGTATATAATTGTCAAAAGAAAAAATACGTGCCCAATGTTTTTTCAGGTAATGTAAATGACGGACTAATTAGAATTTTTCAGTCATCTAGCCTATTCCACTTTACGATCATTTATTTTTTATTTATTAATTAATTTATGGAAAACCATCAGTACTAAATAAAGCAAAAAGCCTACACACCTATTTTATCACCGCTCATCCGGCATGCATGCGGCATAGACAATTTTTGCACACCGCTCATCCGGCATCATGCGTCATATAACTGTATGCCTAGACCCTAGACAGAGAAAGCTATAGACGACGAGATAATTCATCTCATTCTTTCAAGAAAGATAACTACTTATGCGTGCTTCATGCAAATAAGGGAGACCGCACTATAGATTTGCTGTCCCTTATCGCGTGCCGGTTTTTTCGTTGTTTAGCGCAACATTGCGCTAAACAAACTTTGGCAGCTAGCAGCAGTTTCGGAAGATTTTGTGAAAAACTTGCTTGAAACTAAATTATAACCTGGAAAAATTATGTTTCATCTATTGTAAATCAATAATAACAAATGAATGTTATGGATTTCTCTATCAAAATGGATCGGTGTAGTGTATTTTGGTGCAAAAGTGGCAGTGATCAAAACATTCCGGATTTGTCTTTTCAAGCGTAAGTATCGTACTTTTGACGAGGTATTTATTCAAAAATGGATTATTAACTAGACTTCCACAATAAATAACAACATTTAGAGCAGAAATCTGTAAGAAAATAAGCCAAAAAGTGAAATTCAATTTTGTTTTGTTTTGTTTGGTGTTGCCGGCATTTGAAATGAATTTTGCCCACTGCACATTAATTTTTGGCTCAACTTTCATTTATTTGTAGTGAGCTAGGCGGCTGGAACTTTTGTCACAGATAGGTCTATTTCTAGGAAGCCTAAATCTAAAATGGCGTAGTGCGGAACCAAATAGTTTTTGAGATATGATTATTTGAAAATTCATCTTCTATTTATTTATAGCCTCTGTGGTATTTTTTGGTGATTCGACATTGACAATGATATTTCTCGTTGTTAATGTAATACGTTGAATAGACAGTCGGTTATTAGATTTTTTACAACCACCTGGAAATCCTTCTCGCAGCAGTAGGTTCTAGGACACCCCAACTTGAGTAGCAATATCACAGAACTGACGCAGATCACCCCGATGCCACGTAGTCTTGTGGTCCCTATGCGTCGATTGGATATAAAAAAATGTGGAACCAGAAATTCCCGTGGAAGATCCTGAGTGGAGCTAGCCCGCGAGGACGAGTGGATGAAGCGACACTCAGGGCCGACGAGGTCAAATACCCGAATCAAATATCCATTTTTATGATTTGCAACTGTTTTTAAACTGATCATAGGTCATAGGTCCGTAGTAGTCCGGTAGTGTGTTTTGGCGTGTATTGTTTAATTTTTTTTCTCTCGTTAACCTCAAAACGTAATTCATTTTTTCTCGGAAACTGTGAGTTTCCCCCTTTTAGAGGGAGGGTCCTCACTCCCTCCCTGCCCTTCCCCACCCCATAAGCTATAAGCTATAAGCTATAAGCATATAAAGAAAAGTCGTTTCATTTTTTATTAGAACTTTAAATAATATAATTTCTTTGGTTCATTATTATTTGCATAGCCCAGTTTAAAGATGACGTTTTAATTTCAGGATAAAAAACCAAAGGCCACGTAATTTAATGGATGGTAACTGAAAATACGCCTTTATGTCTCCAGTTATGTGAATCTTCCACAGTATGTATAAAAATCTTTAATCTTTAATCTATTTTGATACTGATTTTATCGTTTAAAAGCCATGTGCTATATTTGGTCAACCTTGACAAACCGAAGTTTTAATGAATGTATAGGAAAAAAGACCACGAAAACCAAGAATTCATTATTTTTATATATGTTGTGCTATTCAATGTTAGGTTATTGTTATTATTATTATTATCATCATACCTACAATGATAGAATTCGTTCATTTTTGTTTTGGTTTAGAACTGTTTTTTTTATTTCAGACTAGAGAACCAGAGGCTTCGTTAAATCAACGGATCATTCAGATTTAAAACGGATTCGGGATTCGTCAGTCACAACTGACAGCATTTTTTGACAATACACCTATATGCCCCCAATTATTTAAATCTGCCACAGTAAGTAAGTATCAAAAAGCCTAAGCTATATTTTATCAAAACCGGGTAAGTGAAACCCAAGATACTGCTTGCCTTCTCCGAAGTACCCGCAAATTAAATTAGCTAGTTGTGGGTTCAATTCCCACTGCGGGGCAAATGTTGCATGTTCTGTTTGGGGCTACATGATGTTGTGTGATTACGTCCCGCATTATTTATTTATTTATTTATTTACAATGGACTTTGACTGACAGGAAAGAAATACTTTAATGTTAGCTCCATTTTTCAAAAAGTTTTCACTAAGATTTTATACTAGCTTCTGCCCGCGGCTTCTCACACAGCTGGTGTAGCTCTACATAATGTGCAATGACAATTTGTTATATAGGTACACCTAGTTAACTACCTACAAAGCCTCGGTCTGCCTACTATATAACCATATTGCTAAATTTACCCTTAGACAGGGTTTATGTGAGATACCTTACCTATAACCTTACCTGTAACATAATGCAATTTGACACCATGTAAATAATTTACTCCGGTGATCTTCGCAGATCATCTTGGTTAAGGAACACTTCGCCCGGACACTACTTATATGGGTGATCTGGATGGCATTTAGATCTGAGCGCTTCCGTCCTTCGGAAGGCACGTTAAGATGTTCTTCCCGGCTTTTTCAGTTGTTAGCCATGTCGGAGGCCTTCGGGTGGCCTAAAAATTCCGACATCAGAGTTGGCCACTATTTCATACGAAGAAGAAGAAGACCAATATATTCCATGCCTCAATTCATATGTTTCATCATCATCATCAGCAGCGCCATTAATAGCTTGTTATTTTTCCCAGCCAGAACGATGTACGTGTGTAACTTGTAAAAGAAATAAATTTATTGTATTGTATTGTATTTTGTATCTAAATTTTGCGTGAGGGAGAAATAAACAATACTCAATACCTTTCGCCTTTATTATATTAGTAGAATTGCTAGCCTTTTATGTACGCATTTTCTACAGATTACATTTGTTATGTTTAAATACTGAAATTAATTTTTGATGACTGTTTATAGGGTAAATCACCATCATACACACCTAGAAGGCTGCGAAAAAATTTGCGTTGGACTGCTGAGCTATTAGAAGATACGCGAAAAACTGCGAGCTTTGGGGAAAAAAGTTGGTGTTTAATTAAAGAGTAGCGAATTTAGAAAATATGATTGCAGAATCGAAAGCATAATTTTCTAAATGTTGAAGTTTTTGAGAAATAAAAATATATTTCCTATGATTCTATTCTTTTTTGCATGTAGGAATTTTGAACGCTTATACAAGACACATAAAGACATGCGTGAACGACAACTTAGGACACAAATAAATAATAGGATATTTTTGCCGTTCTGTAAAAAATCAATGCAAAAGATATCAGTCCGTTAAAATACTCAATAGTCTCCCCGAAGACATGAAAGATTTGACACTTAGCCTTTTTAAAATAAGACTTCACAAATGGCTTGTAGATAAATGCTTTTATACGATCAAACGAATTTATTAAAACTAAATAATAATTTACTATTTTTATTTCTTCTTTTGAATGGTTAGTTTTCATTTTGACATATATTTATTAAGTAATCTTGATTGTCATCTTAATTATTGTTAATTAAAATTAACCGATATCAATGATAATTAATGACATATAAACATATAACAATTTAATATTTGCACGCTTCTGTAATGAAGTATAAGTATGCGATCCACATAGCCTTTAAGATCCTTTCCTTTGTAATTCTGCTCGCAGTTTTTCGCGTATCTTCTAATAGCTTAGCAGTCCAACGAAAATTTTTTCGCAGCCTTCTAGGTCTGTATGATGGTGATTTACCATACTTTTATGCAATTAAATATAATTTGATATGAAAATTATATAGGTGGTGCATTCAATCAAATTTGCTAAACATCCTTCCTTCCCTTACATATTATCAAAAGTCATTATAACTTGTTAGTGAAGCAGATTATAAATGAAAAAAAATTTCGTCATGCAGGTAAAGTATTAATCAATAGATTAATACTTTACCTGCAGTATAAATTGATAGATTAATCGTTTACCTGCATGACAATAATTTCTTGTTATATTTGTTTGTCTTTGAATTCCTTGTGCAATATGCAAATATTTTACCCATTATCATCATCAGCCTATAGCAGTCCACTGCTGGACATAGGCCTCCCCTAATGAGCGCCTGAGTTCCTGTCCTGAGCTCGACGCATTCAGCTTCTACCAGCAGCATTTCGCAGATCGTTACCACCTGGCCGGAGGGCGAATTATCAGTATATTTTATCCAAATCTATGGAAATTTTAATTATGTGGCAACCCTGCAGTTGAAACGAGAAAGACTAGGGTGGCCACGCAAACTATAAATCTATATATATATACTTAATCTATGGCCTAGACAGAGCTTTACTTAATCTATGACTGTATGCATGCATGCCGGATGAGCGGTGGGCAAAAATTGACACACTAACACAAGTGCATCCCGGATACAGAGAGATGGCATCGCGGCAGGCCACGTAAGAGATGGCGGGCGTGACGAACTAGTCTTCTAAAAAGACTGGGAAACTTTAGCGCAGGATCAATCATTTCTGTTTGCAACAGAGTTAGCCGATCACCCCCCAGGAGTACAATTGAATACAATTTAATACAGAGTGTATTGTGGATAAACATCCCAGAAGCCATTTAATAAAGAAGTGAAGTGAAGTCGGCGCGGACTTTTTGGTCCGTTTTCGGACTTTTCCGGGTCTTAGCGGACTTTTTTCAGATCATGTGGCCTTCCGGACTTTTTCGGACTTTTTCACCTTAGTTACATTTTTGTACCTACTTTAAGAAAATTTAATTTTAATCATGAGTTAAAAATTTGCAGCCCGCTCCACTCGTCGGTTTGGCATACACCTTTGTTGTTACATGTCCTTCTTAATTCCGCCTTTATGATCCAGGGTCAACTTTCATGATAAATGCGCCTCGCTCCGCTTTTCATCTACATTTCAAGCTTATTTTAATATTGCTGATTCGGTGTTATACATTCAGGGCTCCTGTTTGTTGCAGTCTTAAAAAGTTGCGCAGGTTGCTCCGCTTGCCAGTTACATTTCCACCTTGTTTTGAAGTAGCAAACATTGTGCTTATAATGAAGCACTCCGGTATGACGTGGTTTAAAAAAATGCGCTCGCTGACCACTTTGATGTAGAAATTCAGCACTACGATTTGTGAACTTCTGTTTGAAGTATTTATACAAAAAATCGTAGCTCGCTCCACTCGCCGTAAACATATCTGATAAGCTTTAACATTGATAATTCAGTGCTTTATTTCAGTCCATTTTCCATAATAATATCGGTATCGTGTGTGGGTTTATTGGAATCTCAATGAAATCTATCTTAACTAATTTTATTTGTTTGTGTCGCTTTCACGCATAAAGTACCTACTCAGTATATCATCATTAAAATTTTACACGATATTCAGTGGTACAATAAAGGATATACCTAGGCTTTACCTTTCATCCAGAAAGAAGTACTGTTCCCGAGGGACAGGAAAACAACATTTAATGCGAGCGAAGCCGCGGGCAATGTGGTGATCTGGGTCTGATGATGAGGGAAGAAAGAGAAATTAGGACTATCTGGATGTTTTTTTGAAAATACCTATTGCAATTGACCTGAATTTTGGATCTTTTTTTGTTTGACTGCCGGTAGCACTGCTGTGTCTGTCAGTTAAGGCAGCATTG
This sequence comes from Horisme vitalbata, assembly GCA_951804965.1. Taxonomy (NCBI): domain Eukaryota; kingdom Metazoa; phylum Arthropoda; class Insecta; order Lepidoptera; family Geometridae; genus Horisme; species Horisme vitalbata. The sequence goes on from OX638100.1 coordinate 14,862,828, forward strand.
TCACTAATGGCACCTATTCAAGGACACCATTTTTTCCATCTTGAACGAAGGTTGTCATTTTTATTACATTTTATTTTCTAGTGTTTTTCTAATGTAAGTCGTTTATTAGTCATGGTATTATAACCGTTATACGTTTGTTATAATAAGACACAAATATTAGTGAAGTAGTATTCAGAGAGCATAAATTAGGGCAATAGTCCCGCTTTAACATTATTTATGGATTTGAGTAAAGCTTTTGACTTTGTTAATCATAACATACTACTGCATAAACTTGACAATTAAGGTATTCGGGGAAAAGCGCTTGACTGGCTAGATAGCTACTTACAAAATAGAAACAATGTACAGAAATTACCAAATTTATTCAAAACAATAAGAAAAATGTTTGCAAGCAAATTTTTAGGTCTTCACACATCTTTAATAACTCTGGAGTCCCTCAGGGAAGCATTTTGGGCCCCCTGCTATTCCTTTTATATATTAATGACTTGCCGGAATATATGTCACATAAATGCATTATTTTTACTGATGACACAACTGTCATAATAAAACTTTTAAATCAGGACTTAGTCCAGCAAACTTTAAATAATGCCCTTATGGACATCATCAACTGGACAGCTAATAATAATTTATGTATCAATATTAATAAAACAAAAATAATGCAATTTAATTCCTTTAATACTAATCCATTAACTCTTGACATTGGCTATAATAATGAAAAAATATGTGAAGTTGGTTCTTTTAAATTTTTAGGGATTACCTTAGGTACACACTTAAATTGGAAAGATCATGTTAATCTTGTATGCCAAAGGCTTAGTAGGTTCGTTTGCCCTCAAAAGAATACGTCAGACCATTTCATTTGATGCTGCTTTAGCAGCATACCATGGGCATGTGTCGTCAGTTCTAAGCTATGCAATTCTAAGGGGGGGGGGGGGGGGGTGGGGGGGGGGCAGAAATGCCAGACCAGGACAGGGGCGTATTAACCTAGGGCCATGTGGGCGGCCTACGGCCCAGGGCGTCAGGCTCGCAGCTCAGCTTTAGCTTCAGCTTCAGCTTTTTTGCGTCTTTCTTTTTGAATTCATATGCCCTAAGAAATTTTAAAGAGCATATTATAATAAACACATTAAATTAGATACCATCATAACTGCAGTGACGTAAATAGGGAGGTGCTACCGGTGCCCAAGCATTGGGCGCAGACTCTAGGGGCGCACAGAAAGGACCAGACCATGATCAAGATTTGAGGCTCATGCATGCTTGGTAGTATTAATTAATGGCTACCATACATAAATAGTATGTTTCTTGATTAGGGGGTGCAGAAATGACCAGACTCATATGTGGTAGTATTCAGTTATTATTAGGTTGACATCCAAAAGTATTATTCAGTAATTATTAGGTAGAAAGCGCCAAACATGACAAGACATGGACACGATTGCTTAAAAAGTTCCTGACTCACTCTGCTCGCCGATTTTGTTGTCATAATTTGTTTCTTAATGGCGCATAAATGCGCATTAAAATTCTGACCAATAAGGGTGAAATGGCCAAAACTTTAGTAACCCATTCTAAAACGTTTGCAACAATGACAAATTAGGAAAAAATTGCGTTAGTAATGTATTTAAGAGAATCGCTTTATTTTATGGGGCGGCAAACCTTATTAGCCCAGGGCGCTGAATGTTTAAATACGCCTTATATAATAAATAATATTAGGTTGAAATCCAGATCTAAATCGTAGTTTTTTTTGGACCAAATTTTGGGTCTTGCATGGTAGTATTAATTAATTTGTGAATTGATTCTAAAATAACCTAATGATTGCCTGAAATTCAGATATAAATTGTAGTTTTCTTTTTTGTATCTTGTATGCACACCTTTGCAAGAAAAAAAACCCAGCTTTTGTTTCTTAATGCCACATTACTACGCACAAAAATATTTACGAATAAGGGTGTATAATGGTCAAAACGCATCCTAAACAAAAGAATTGGAACACAAGAGCGTTAGTTAGGTATAATAGAAAAAATCGCTCCACTGGCCGACTTCATTTTCTACATCCATTGTTGCAATAACCTGTGTTTTAAACGAAATTGCCACCGTTTTATTTGTCGTGTTTCTTTTGTGCACCAAAGATTTATATTATTATTGCTATTTACGGCACTGGGTAGAGGTGATTTTACGTTAGTTTTTAGTAAAATTAAGCTTCGTTCGTTTGTAGTCAAATTAAGCTTAGAATTAGGCAAAAAAATTAGGCATACAATTTTAGAAAACCGTACCTTAAAGCGAAAAACCGTACCTTTTTGAGGGAAAATCCGTACCTTTTCCAAAATTCATACTGGCAACGCTGCAAATCAGTCAAACATAATTGTTTGCTTTAGATTTGGTGTTGCTGTTGGTCTCAGAGTACTATTTTACAAGTGTTGGTGTGTGAATGAATAATTCAAATAAATTTAGTCTTATTCGAAAGTTGACCCCGTTATAATGTCGCAAAGAGAGCGCCGATGCAATGCCGGAAATCGCATGGCAAAACTGTTAGACGAGGAAGAAGAAGATGATTTCTATAAAACAACCTACGGAGGATTTCAGGAGACCGAAGAAGACAATGATTATGTGTACGTATCTTCGTAATTTCATATTAAACATTTCATATTTTATTTATTACTCCAGAAAAATACAGTCATGCAGTACATAAACAATAAACGTAAGTACAGAATAGATTTAAGTAGGCACATAATTAAGGTAGTTCAGTAAGTACTCATATCTTACAGGATCATTATTAAGAAGTGAATAAGATAAAAAAAAGGGGATGGCTAAAATAGTGCCTACCTACTTACAAATATGGCTGTCTTAAGAGATTCTAGCTCCCACACTAGGATACCCTGTGTTGTGGGTAACACAGGGTATCCTAGTGTGGGTAATTATTCGTAAAAAAATGATATATTCCACTCCGTAAAGGATTTATTTGTTAATCCGTTTGTAGTTAGGTTATGAACTGCAGTCTTTAAAGAATGCCTAGTGTCATTGTGTCAGTGAACATAAACTATACATTGAAGGAGTCTTCAGACTCTCCGACAGTACCACAATCAAAAAAACTTCACTATATATTATTGTCGCAGGCTGGTAGTGCATAGCTTGCACTACCGACCCTGCTGCCCGTGGGTGACCAGGGGATTTAGCTTTGCCGGAGATAGGCTGTGCGAAGCTGCAATCAGCCACCTGCCAGAGCCTTGTTTGTTATACGGCACGGTGTACCAAAATATATACACAAATAATTTATAACATGCCCCATACATAAACTATTTATGTATGTTTATGATATTTTAGTTTTTGTATGTAAGTTTATTTTTATCTTCAGTACCTATGGTTTAGGTTTCTTTATTTTTTCGGTTTTTCTCTATCTCATTTATTATTATTAGTTATGTTATAATTTTCTACAATTTCATTAATAAAATTTGCAGCACTACCAATCTATCTCCACACTACACAAAGGTTATCTGGAAGAAAATGCTATTTAGCATTAAGTTCGCCTGTGTACTTGTATTTTATCTTGTGCAATAAAAAATTTTCTATCTATCTACCAAAGGCAGGTGCGGTTGGCTTGGGTTCCAAAGATGGAGGTCAGAACCCCGTACACTCCAAAGATCCTTACAAGATACTCAATAACCCTACCTCTAGTGACATTTTGTTCTTGCAATCACTTACCAACTATTCTTTTAATTTCAGAGCTGAAAAAGAAGCTGATGATGTAGTGGACTCGGACTTTGATATAGATGAGAATGATGAGCCTGTGTCTGATACAGAAGTGGAAGAGAAAACAAAGCGACAAGTTGGGACAAAGTCATACAAGGTAAATACTATTTGAATCCTCAGAACTAAAAAAAACTAAATCACATAAATTCATAAATTGACGGCCTCTGTGGCGCAGTGGGCCACCTGAGACGCAGAAGGTTGCGGGTTTGATTCCCACTGCGGGACAAATGTTTGCATGTTCTGTAGATATTTGTCTCCGGTCTGGGTGTTTTCTATGTATGATATGTATGTATTTACAAAAAAAATATTATATATGTAGTATATCAATCCTGTGGTTCCCATAATACAAGCTCTGCTTAGTTTGGGGCTACATGATGCTGTGTGATTAGGTCCCGCATTATTTATTATTATTTATATATTTCCCAAAGTTAAGGACATTCTTCTAACTAGGGCATTAAAATATTCTAATGATTCGAATAATACACTAGTTCGAATATTCGAATACTGATATTGCAATATTCGAATATTTGATGTAAATCAATACCACCAAACTCAGAACTCAGATGTGCATGAAATGCCACTTATAAGTTTGCACAATATATCAATATACAACAAAATAAATTTGTTAAAATTAAACAACATGACAAAGTTACACGGTTCGGAAACACTCGGGAGTGCCGCACATGACTACGTAGTATTCGAATAATTCAAATAGTACTGGAAAAAAATGTGAATATTACAATTTTCGAATATTTGCAAGCGCTCCACCTCCATACCTCCTCCATCTATGGAACCCAAACCAACCTCGCCTGCCTGCGGTACACCCTACTAACTAACAAACGGAGCTCTGGCGGCTGGCTGATTGGGGCATTCGGACAAAACGCAGATAATATAAGATTACAATGAGACAAACATGTGAAAAGTGAAAATCTTTGTGAAATCAATATACAGCATAAAGCATATAGCGCAGCCTACACCAGCACAACTCAATCATCGACTGTTAATGTGCAGCAGCATTAACGGTGCATATTATTATTATTATTATTTAGTTATGGACAAGCAGCTTGACGCTGATGTGTCCATTTCAGGCAGTGTTAAAAAAACAAAATTAAGTCATTGTTTCTGTCATTTTTTTTATCACTGATTTATTTAGTCGTAGCCAGATGTTGAGCTTATTTTTGAAGTTGTTTACTGATGTAGCCGATATAACATCTTCAGGTAGCAAGTTCCAATTATGGACCACTCGGTTACAAAGGAAGTGATGAGCAACCATAAGCAAGCATATGGGCATACCCTGCTTCTTAAGGACTATGTCCAGTAGTGGGCTTAAATTTTAATAATTTATCATTTATTAGTTTTCATGTAGCTACACTCCTGTATAAAAAAGAGTCTATGGTTTGGGTTAGTAACTGTTAATTTCATCAAAAGCTGTTAAGTAGTTTTGCCCTAAAGCACTACATACAAATATTATATAATTGCGGATTCATTACTAAATAAAAATGTACCAAAATGTGAAATACCGTTCTATTTTAAATATGTAAACAGTAATGATATTACTAAAACATTCAAACTGATAAATGTCAAAAAAACTACGGATCTCTGGGGCATTTCTATTAGCGTTGTAACATCGTTGATTGACATTGTCGCACCAGAACTAGCGTTTATATTTAACGAATGTATTGACTGTGGTGACTTTCCTGATTTAATGAAACATAGTAAAATAACACCTTTATTTAAATCCGGTAGTAGTTCTGACCCTACTAACTTAAGACCGATATCAGTACTGCCAACATTTAGTAAAATTTTTGAAAAGCTTATTCTTAGTCAACTGCAAAGCCATTTTAACTTTAACAACTTACTAGATGTCAAACAATTCGGATTTACGCGGGGCAGATCGACAACTGATGCCGGTGTTGGGTTGGTATCGCATATCTACGATGCCTGGGAGGACTCACATGATGCTTTAGGCATCTTTTGTGATTTGTCTAAGGCATTTGACTGCGTACAAAATGAAACATTAATCAGGAAACTAGATCACTATGGCGTCAGGGGTATGGCTTTAGCCCTTCTCACTTCTTACCTATCTGACAGAATACAGAAAGTAGACGTAAATGGAAAATGTTCTCCGGGATCTGTAGTAAAGATGGGTGTTCCGCAAGGGTCAATACTTGGACCATTTTTATTTTTAATATACATCAACGACCTACCTCAACTTGTGAGAGACAACCACGAAATTGTATTGTTTGCGGATGACACGTCACTTTTATTTAAATTAAAGCGACGACAGACCAATTTTGACGACGTGAACAATGCAATAGCGAAAGTTGTTAACTGGTTCGATGTAAATAATTTATTACTGAACGAGACTAAAACAAAATGTATGAGATTTATATTACCAAATGTTAAACAAGTTAAACCTAACATTAAAATAAAAGATGAAGATCTAAATCTTGTGGACAGTACTGTATTTTTAGGCATAACTTTAGATAATAAGCTTCAATGGGGCGCTCACATAGATGGGTTGTCGAACAGACTCAGTTCTGCAGCATACGCAGTCAAAAGAATCCGTCAACTTACTGACGTAGAAACGGCTAGACTAGTTTATTTCAGCTACTTCCATAGCATTATGTCGTACGGCATTTTGTTGTGGGGGAATGCTGCAGATATCAACACGATATTTGTGTTGCAGAAGAGGGCTGTTCGTGCAATTTATAATATGGGCCCCAGAGAATCACTTAGAACTAAGTTTAAAGAAATAAATGTTATGACAGTGCCGTGCCAATATATATATGAAAACTTAATGTATGTCCGAAAACATATTAACATGTTCAAGAAAAATAGCGACTATCATAATGTTAACACTAGAAATAAAGATAAACTAGCTGTTCCCACTGTAAGGCTCCATAAAGTTAGTCAATCTTTTAAAGGGATGTCTGTACGATTTTTTAACAAAATCCCAAATGATGTGATTAATCTATCTGTAAATAAATTCAAAAATGTTGTTAAACGTAATCTATGTAATAAAGCTTATTATAAAATATCTGATTATTTACATGACAAAAAAGCTTGGGATGAAACTGCCTCCAACTCCATCAAAAACAATGTAATAGATATTAAGTACAATGACGTTAAAAAAATATAAGCCAAGCAGAGTTTCTTGCCAATTCTTCTCTGTTTGGTCACGTTACGAATTGGTGGTAAATTTAAAAAAATTACGTTTCAAAGTGTACTATACAGTTCCTACTGAATAAATGAATTTTGAATTTTGAATTTTGAATTTAAATATCGTCAACTTTCACATTCGATCGAAGTTTGCATTTAAATTATTAATAAGATAATAACTCACTCACAACACCATCCCAGTCAGTGAGTAAAGATACCAGTTGACGCTGCAATGCAAATGGTTAAGGATATCAGTTGACGCAGCAATGCAAATTATCTAAACATCTAACAAAGCTAAAATAATAATAGTGACCAGAATATTAATGATTTTCCAGGATCCTAACAAAAAAAAGAAAGCTGCTACAGCAAGTACTGATGATAAGAACAAATCGCCAGCTGTTAAGAAACCGAAGCAGCCAAAACCAAAAGGAGAAAAGCCTGAAAAGTTAGACCGTTCACTCATCGACTCATCATTTGGTATGACTCACTAGCTTCTGCAGCATCGGGAATTCGAGAGCAATGTTGCCACCAGCCCAGAAACCTCGTTAAAATAACGGTAATAACGGTCCTCCGTTATTTTAATTGGCTGGCTGGGGTTGGGTTAGCAGGGGGCAATATTTTAAGAAGTTGGGCTGGCTGGGGTTAGGTTAGCAGAGGGACATTGCACAATACACCCCAATGCGGGACGTCAGTGCAGAACCTTTTTCTGCCCCATTTCAAATTAGAAATTTGAATTAGCTTCCGCCGGCTTCACACAGAATTTAACATTTAAAAGTAGTTTAATTCCAGCTTTGTCAGTTTAGACCCCAAGATAAATATTTACAGTACATACAAACATTTTTCTTGCGATGGGATGCGAAACCGCAACCTTCTGCGTTTCAGCCGGGCCGTCGCCTACTGCGCCACAGAGGTCATCTCTTAGAATTTTTTGCGAAAACCCCACATTAAACGTTTATGCTTGATATTACAGAAAGAAAGTCCATAAGACAGAGTACAGCAGTTAAATCCCTAGAAACACAACAAAGGATAAAAATCAGATCAGAACTGAAGAAGAAGAAACCCAAGAAAGTGGAAGAGAAAATGCCAACGCAGGAGGAGTTATTAGCAGAGGCGGTGATAACTGAACAGGAGAATTTGAAGAGTTTAGGTATTTTATTCTATATATCGTTCATTCGTTCGTGTGTTCTGAAATCCTACTCATCAATGTGAGACGCCGCGCCGCTATAGGATCAGAATCTACTAAAACGTCAATTTGTTCATGAATTTGGTCAATTTGATCTATTTACGTATCCTTATTACGTGTGTACGGGGTGTAAGGGGTTCCAACCCATATCTCCTGAACCCAAGCTAACCTCTTGCACCTGGTGCGCCCTGCTAAATAACAAACGGGGCTCTGGCGGCCGGCTGATTGCGGCATAGCGCAGCCTAAAGCTCCGGGCACGTGTCTGCGTTGCGAGAAGCTTTTTTCCCTACAATCCCCAACCCACATGCCCAGCGTGGGGATTACGAGCATATCCCCCTTTATGTCCAGCAGTGGACTGATATAGGCTGGAGTGTGAGTGTGTGTTGGTTAGAATGTTCCAAAAACCTTCTCAACGATTTGAGATGCCGCTATCCTGAAGGAAAAACGTCAGTTTGATCATGAATTTGGTCAACATGATCATGAATTTTGTCAATTTGATCTTGAATTTGTTAAATTTGATCACCTCAAAAAAGCTCAATTATTTGGATGGCGTTTTATTATATGAGCCCTACCATCAAAACGACCACCACCAGCCTTTACCAGTCCACTGATGGGCATAGGTCTACCCTAATACGAAGTGGGATATGCCCATTCCCCACGCTGGGCATGCAGGTTGGCGATCGCAGGGCACAGTTTCTCGTACCGTCGACGCTGCTGCCCGTCGGTCGCCAAGGAATTTAGCTGTACTAGTGTAAGGCTACCACCAATACACCAATTCCCCGTTTGTAAGTTAGCAGGGTGCACCACGAGCAGGTGAAGTTGGTTTGGGTTCTGAAGATGAAGGAACTCCTTATCCAAGAGCTACTAAATACTATTAAATATCTAATTGTGAAAACTGTTATTTCAGAAAAATATGAACAAATTGAGCTGGAGAGGAAAAATATACGACCAATAAAGAAGACGTTTACTGGACCTATCATAAAGTAAGTGAGAATCTTACAATCGGACTTAAGACTACAACTAGTAACAAGTGTCTGGCTTTTGTGGACTATGAGAAGGCCTTTCATTCTGTTGAACCCTGGGCTGTCCTGGAATACTTGTCGCGTTGTTGCGTGTTTGTCGGTCTTTTACAGATTGTACTACGGAGAGTGTGCTCAGGAGTTACATGACCTTATTCCGCCTTCACCTTTCTTCCATAGGAACTTCATATGGAATCAGCTGCCAGCGTCTGTTTTTCCATTGACTTACGACCCTAACGGCTTCAAAAAGAGAGTTAATAGGCATCTTCTGGGAAAGCTCGCCCCATCGTCGACCTCATTCTTGCCTATGCAAGCCTCGAGGTCAAGAGCTGGCCCACATTAAATTTAAAAAAAAAAAGTTGACTATAGTTACCCATATCGAAGTGTTGAGATGTCTACGAAGCTGCCACTATGAGTGTCCAAGTACAGGACCAGCAGTCAAAACCCATCCAACTGCGCAGAGGAGTGAGACAGGGAAATGTCTCCGAAACTATTTACAAGCGCGTTGTGGAAAAGTATGGGTGTAAATATAAACGGCGAGCACATCGAGTTTTCTCGACACCCATATCGCAATGTTTTGAAAGATAAAGTTTTCCATCGGTGCGTCCTACCCAGCTACTACGACGGGTATCATATGGACACAAGTCGCTCAGCGAGCTATGAAACGAGCTATGCTTGGAGTTTCTCTGACGGATAGAATCCGCAACGAGACTATCCATCATAGAACTAAAGTTGTCGACATAGCTCAGAGAATTAGCAAGCTGAAATGGCATTGGGCTGGCCATATCCACCGAAGTACCGATAACCATTGGAGGAATGAGTTCTTGAGTGGAGACCGCGGTTCGGCGTAGGAACGCCCTCCGTCCAGGAGGAGGGACGATTCGCGAAAGGCTGTTGGTAGAAGCTGGATGCGTCGAGCTCAGGACAGGGCGCAATGCTGCTGATACTATGTTTGCCGAGCCGCGGTCTCCGGTGTATATGATGTTCAGCATTATTTATTTAACGTTATTTTCAGGTATCACTCTTTTGCTGTTCCACTTGATACGAAGGTGAATGATGGTGATCAAGTTGCTGATGATGATGATGATGACAAAGGTGTTTCAGAACTAGACGAACTCAACTTGAGTGATCTCATAAAAAGTGAAGAAGGTATAGTTGAATGCTGCTAATTAATAAACACACTCATGGTGGGGCTATGTCCAGCAGTGGACAGCTATAGGCTGATGATGATAATGAAACGGATTCTAATTAAATCATTTAATCGTATCTCGATACTCGTATCTCCGTTCAGTATTGGCGTGAAGAAAAAAGCCGGGACCAGCATTTTAACGTGCTTTCCGAAGCACGGAAGCGCTCAGATCTAAACGCCATAAGATGCCTTTCATCCAAGTAGGACCGCATGGAGTGTTGCTTATTCAAGATGATCTAAAGCTGGGTACGGATAGCGGGTTCCTGTACACGCGTAGTCGGGGTACGCTGTGCACGCGTATATTGGATACGCGTACAGAACCCAATCAAATCTACAAAATGTTTAACATTCCCTTACCAACCAATAGGTTACGAAGCAGACGATTAAACTGGCAAATACCAGGACTTGCGAACAGGCACTTGCACTTTGCGTCTCGGCAGCAATACCTATTGCTGCCGAGACGCAAAGTGCAGGTGTATATATATATTTTTTTTTTGTTCTGTGTTTTATCTGCGATCAGTCTTCAGACTATGAGCAGGTTTGGTGTTGGCATGATATGGCATGTAAGAGAACTGGTCCAGCGATCATTTCTCCTTTCTTATTCATCATGAACCAAGTTCCATGATGTGTTGTCTGCGCAGCCTCTTTGGGTAGCTGATGGTGGTTAGCTGTGAAGCCAGGTGGTTAGGGTGGTCATTCAGCCGTTTTTTATACTTTGAGGAGTATAATTTTATTACGTCGCTGACTGTGTTAATTTCCAGTTCGTTATGCAACTCAGTATTCATGAGGAACCATGGTGCATTTGAGATATTTCTTAGAATGCCATTTTGTGCTCTTTGTATGATTGAGATATTTGAGTTACAAGCTGATCCCCATAGTTGTATACCATACGTCCAGATAGGCTTAAGCACAGCCTTATATACAAGGAGTTTGTTGTCTGTGCTCAGAACTGAGTTTCTACCAAGCAGCCAATGCAGACTTCGATATCTCATGTTGAGTTCATCTCTTTTCTTTCGTAGGTGAGTCCTCCAGGTAAGCCTGCGGTCTAGGTGCATTCCCAAGTATTTGACTGACTCATTGTGTGGTAGTATGTGAGCTCCCAACCTAACAGGTGGACAGTCTCCTCTACGAAGTGCGAATGTTGCATGGGTCGATTTTGAGGCACTGGCTTTGATTCTCCACTTCGTTAGCCATTGTTCTATTTTGTCTAGCTCTGTTTGTAGAGATTTTGACGCTTCGTTTGGATCCTTGTTACTAGCAAGAACGGCTGTATCGTCCGCAAACGTGGCAGTTGCTACACCTGGTGTTTCGGGTAAGTCCGATGTAAACATAGTATACAGGACGGGGCCTAGAACTGATCCCTGGGGTACTCCTGCTTGAATGTCAAAGAAGCTCGAAGTATACTCTCCATCCTTTACTTGGAACATTCTGTCTGAGAGATATGAGCTTAGCACTCCAAAGTACGTGTGTGGAAGTAGGTTTTTTAATTTGCAAAGGAGACCCTTATGCCAAACTTTATCAAAGGCCTGTTGTATGTCGAGGAAGGCGGCAGAACAGTACTCCTTAAGTTCCAGTGATTTTCTAATCTCATCAACTACTCTATGTACTTGCTCAACAGTGCCATGTTCTTGCCTAAACCCAAATTGATGATCCGGGATTATGGAGTCTTCAGTCAGTATTTTTAATATACGTGAGAGTAATATTTTTTCAAAGAGTTTTGAGATGACTGGTAGTAGGCTAATCGGTCTATATGAACCGACCTCGTTGGCGGGTTTACCTTCTTTGTGGACCATGATAATTTGCGAGATCTTCCAAACACTTGGGTAGTGACCAACCATTAGGATACTATTGAATAGTGTTGTAAGGAATACTATTCCTTTTCTTGGTAACTGGACTAGTATTTCTTTCGTTATTTGGTCAAACCCAGGTGCTTTTTTTTATCTAGTTTTGTAATATACCTAACAATTTCTCTGGGATTGGTTGGCTTTATAGGTGTGGCTAGCTGGAAATCTTGGTTAAGTTGGCAGGTGTATATAAATATTTAGGAAAAAACTACTGGTAAACTTTTGGTATAGGAACAATATCGCGAAAGAAATAATATTGTGATAAATATCAGTAAACCATATTTGAGAATATAAAAGCAAGCGAATGATAAATAAGGGTGAATGGGTAGAAATGCGAATGGAAACTTTGCTACGCGGAATTAACGAGTTTGGGGGACCGATCTAATTACTCCCTGTATTCATCCTGTATTTATATAGGCTACTTTTTATCAGTGTTCCTCGCGAGCTAAGCCGTGGGCTGAAGCTAGTTGTGTTATAAGAGATATACAGTGGTGGTCATATAATTAAGAACCCTGATATAAAGGGAAGATTTTTTCAAACTAAGACGCAAAACTAATTGTATGCAATTTTTTATTTCTCTCGGTATCGTAAAACTTTTCCATAATACCACTGTATTCATTGATACACATGATTAGCTAAAAATAAATAGACAAACTTTTTACACTACTTCTAAACAGTTTTCAGTCCTGTTTACTGGCTGGTCACGTAATTAAGAACGCTAAATAGTTTATGCCTTTATTCAAATTTAAATAGATAACACTCGGTCGATTGTTTACTGTTTGTATAATTTTGGCGCCATTTGGTGCTGTAAAAGATTAAAAGTGATTGCGTCTTATAAAAAAACAATGGGAAAAAATGTTGATTTTTGTTTTAGAGCTCAGATTACTATACCTGTTCATGAATCATCAAAAATCAACATTTATCGTACCTTGATTCGACCCTGTATAACATATGCTGCGCCTGTATGGAGTAGTACATGCGATACCAACTATCAGAAACTTCAAGTTCTTCAAAATAAAGCATTCAAAATAGCATTTAACACTCCCTTCCTCACTAACTTAAAAAAACTTCAAGAAAAATACAATTTTCCTCTTATCAAAGAGTTTATATTGCAATTTGACAAAAACCTTTTACTTGTGTCGTACTACGAAATCAAAAAACGCACTCATATCATCTCTAGGCAAATCACGCTTATCGAATCTCCCCTATATCGATACTTACAATCGTTATCGCCTAACCCATCACTACGTCTTGGATGCCATCGACTAGCTTACGCTGCGTCATCGGTGATTAACCCTTCAATGCATAAGCTCCGCACCTTGGCACACTTATTACAAATTCTTTGTATGTAAAATTTTATTTAAAAAAATATGTATTTCATGTTCTTGTATTACATATAACTGCTGGTGCCGAATTTTCAAATTTTAAATGATAATTAGTCATTTTAATTTTTATTTATTAATTAAATAAATTAAGTTATATATATTTTATGAATTATAAGTAAGTAAATTAGGTATTTTCTACCCATAGGTCAATCAATACCCAGATTATTTAATTCAATACCCTGGCGGTCAAGTACCTATCTAGATACAATCTACTCATTATAAATTATATAGGTAATACATCAAATCTATTATGTACAATTTCTTCTTGAAATGTTCACTTTACTTGATAAGTAGGAAATTATCTTTGAAATACATAGTACCACATCATACATCAAAATTTAGCGAATGTATTTCTAAGGAATTGCGCGGCCAACAGGTTAATTTACTACGCGCAAATCAAGCTTCGCTGTCGTTGCTTGTGTGTTGTGTCGCTCGCACTGGTCGCATTCCACGATCCGCGGGTAGTGGCTAGTGGCTAGTGTGCTAGTGGCTCGATGAGCAAGTATGCCGTTCGCGTCGATCTATTTGTACCCTCATAGGAGTATGTAATTAAGTACGCAAAACGTATATGTGACTGCTTCGATGTAAATTTTAAAAATAAGAAACAACCTAAAAGATTATCTTTATAGGTTACTATGCTTGAAAATAATTACGTTTATAAAAATGCGCGCTATACAAAGTGCTCATAGTTAAATTCATTGTTTGTTTGCATAGATTGCACTATGTTAATATTATTGATTTACAAAGTTTATTTATCAACTCATAAATAGTAATTTTATTAAAAAACTTTTATAGGTGCTACAGCCTGGTCGAGTTACATAAAACTTTACTGCTTGTAGGTACTGAACTGTGTTTTTGTATACTATATTTTAAGTATGTTTATATGTTAAATAAAGAACTTTTAAAACAAACAAACAATGGGAAAAAATAAAAGTTGTGATAAATCTACAAGGGAAGTAATAATAAAACTTCGCCGGAAGAATTGGTCTTATAAAAAGATAGCCGACCATCTGCAATGTTCAAAAACGATGGTTTTCCACGCTGTAAAGCATTTCGCTACGTATCAAACTACTTCGAATGTTCCACGTGTACCTAAACAGAGAAAAACAACTCCTAGAGATGACCGAAACATCGTTCGTATGGCAAAACAAAATCCTTTTAAAGGGTCCAATGAGCTGAAAAAAGAATATTTTGGTGAAAACAACCCTTCAGCAATCTCAGCACGCATTATTCGAAGACGTTTGGTAGAAGAAAAATTGCACGGTAGGATAGCAAGAAAGGTACCCCATGTCATGTTGAAACTTTGCCACAGGCAAGCCCGGCTTGTATTTGCGAGAAAGTATGAAAACTGGACTGTGCGACAGTGGAAAAATGTACTTTTTTCTGACGAGACGTAAATAAACAGAGTATGTTCTGATGGAAAACGATATGTACGACGTCCCCCGAATACAGCATTCGACCCTAAGTACACGAAAGTTACATTAAAACACGGTGGTGGAAATGTGAAAATTTGGGGGTGCTTTTCTGGACATGGTGTTGGACCTGTAAAGTTGATAGAAGGTAACATGGATCAGTTCCAATACAAAAATATACTGGAAGAAACAATGTTACCTTATGCTGAAGACGTTCTACCGGTTATTTGGACATTCCAGCATGACAATGATCCAAAGCACACTGCACGCACCGTAAAGGAATTTCTTACAGCGCATTCAATTTCTGTCTTAGACTGGCCAGCTAACAGCCCAGATCTAAACCCAATAGAGAATCTGTGGTTCGAAATAAAGAAAAAGGTTTCAAATACACAGTGTGGGAATTTAAGAGAGCTATACGACGTTTTTTTAGAAGAATGGAACTCTATTTCTCTTGCGAAACGTGCAAAATTAATAGAGTCAATGCCTCGCCGGTGTAAAGCAGTAATTAAAAGCCGTGGATATGCTATTAACTATTAATTTTAGTTAAAAATATATTAAATTGCTTTTTAAATTTTCTGCGCTACATATTATTGTGATTTTTTTAAATGTAAGTGTCATACAAAACAATTCCCGCGCAGTTTAAGAAATCGTTCTTAATTATTTGTCCAGCTTCAGTACTATTTGATTGTGTTACTTTGGTAAAATAAATAAATTGTGAAAAAAATAGTTAGCGATTTTATTGTTCATTCCTAAGCCATGTTGCTCTATTTTATAACATGAGTAGTTGCTTCTCAAAAGGTACACATCTTTGTATATGACAAGATTCAAATAAAAAACTTCTATAACTTCAAATCGTTTTTAATTATATGACCACAACTGTATGTACCTACTTCATATAATTTACCCTTAGTCTTCACTCTCTACTACTTCTCTCTTTCTACTTTTCCCTCTATGATGTTGCTTATAAAGCTGTCATGGTGTATAAGCTAACGTATCGTGAGTTATCCTATATAATTATGTATATTTTCTAGAAGCCACAACCTCACAAGAAACTGGAACAGCAGAGCCTAAGACAGAGACGGAAGATCCAGAAGATCCAGGAGAGAGTGAGAGGCCACAAAGAATTAGCATCGATATAATTGGGATTGACGAGGAAATAAAAGTAGAAGGCGCGCCAGTGTAAGTATAAATACCTTAGAACTAGTCCAGGTAACTCAGTTGCCCACTGAAATGATAAGTACAGGTCCTGTTTTTCCAAACTTTATCAGTTTGTCATTTGACGTTCTTTGATTTTGGCCAGATGAAATGACAAAGTTTGTAAAAACAGAACCGGTGCTTATCATTTCAGTGTGTATGGTTACTAAATGAGGCCTCAGATCGAGTGATGTCGCACGCAGCCAATCAGGTTTGCGAAATGTCACGTGGTATGTGACGTGGATACGGGCAACTCGATTCGCGCATAAATCGTATGGATGGATGTATGTTTGTTACTCTTTCACGTAAAAACTATTGAACAGATTTAGATATTGAGAATTCGCACCAGCGAGCGCCTCCAAATCGTCACATAGTCCTTCGCACTACGTAAAGGCACCTGCCCCCCTGCTTACCTTAATGGCATAGAACTCCCCCATAAGAACTCCGTCAAATACCTTGGGTTTACTCTAGATAGACGCCTAACCTGGAAGGACCATGTCAAATCCAAACGCCTAGAACTGGATACTCGCTTCAAAAGTTTAATCTGGCTGCTTGGAAGTCACGGCTCCCACTATGCAACAAGCGGCTAGTATATAACAGCATCCTAAAACCCATATGGACCTACGGGTTACAAATATGGAGTACTACCTGCAAATCCAACCGGGCTATTATCCAACGTTGCCAAAACAAGATCCTCCGTGTCATATCTAACTCACCGTGGTACACCACCAACAACGAAATCCACGACTACATGGAAGTCCCAACTGTTGACGAAGAAATATAGATAAGAGGGAAAAATTACTTGGAACGTCTGAAACGTCACGCCAACCCGCTAGCAAGATCACTTGTGGAAAATCCCTACTACACAAAGCGGTTAAAGAGAACACATGTCCTGGATAACCTACTGCCAAGAGAAGGAGAAAGGACTGATGAGTCTGGATCCTAAACGCCACCACTATACCACTCATCCGCTTATGGTCCACCAACTGATCGCGGATGTAAAATAAAAATTGAAACTTGGAATATACATAGTTTGTTACCTGGATTAACACATAGGCTTTTATCCGGGTACCACGCGAGCGAAGCCGCGGGCTGAAGCTGGTACTACATAAACAAAAAATGTATAAATAATGCGGGACGTAATCACACAGCATCATGTAGCCCCAAACAAAGCAGAAGCAAGCTATTTTTGGGTCGGACTGTACTAGGATTGATTTTATCGTTTTGCGAGTATATTTTTGTAGCTATAACCTTGTAACCATATTTCTTGCAATTATACCATTTCTATCATTCATTTAGATTTTTCAACCTTAAGTAACATTAATAAAACTACATTTGCAGCAAAGAAGAAAAAGTGAAAAGGAAGCGTCGACTGCAAAACAATAATTTCTATGAGCGCACAATACTTACATTTGAGAATGACATTCAAGATGAGGCATTTAACTCCTGCTTCCCGAAGTCTGAGCCAAGGCGGAGACGGGAAATGCTGTGTGCAGTTACAAAGTACGTATTGCCTCAGCTCGCTCTTTTACGGGGTGTACGGGGTTCCAACCCCTATCTTTGGAACCCAAGCCAACCCCACCTGCCCGTGGTGCACCCTGCTAATCAACGAACGGGGCTCTGGTAGCCGGCTGATTGCGGCATAGCACAGCCTACATCGGCACAGCTAAATCCCCTGACCACCGACGAGCAGCGTCGGTGGTGCGAGAAACTACCAACCCGCATGCCCAGCGTGGGGATAATGGGCATATCCCCCTTTATTAGGGGAGGCCTATGTCCAGCAGTGGACTGATATAAGCTGGGGATGGTGGGTGGTCGCTCTTCTATGGCCTTATAGATCCATTATAGGCTAACCGTCACAGATAGCTAAAATGGCTTTAAAATATCATGTCACCTCTATTTATTTACCGTAGTAGTAGATTTCTTTGTGGAGGGCTCGTCCGGGAAAGTACTGCCACCATGCCTATTTCTGCCGTGAAGCACCTGTGCTGTGTTTCGGATGAAGGGGCCGGTGAAATTACAGGCACAGGAGGCTTATCATCTTCTTACCTCAAGTTGATGGATGCAGGGCGTTGTATCTTAGAGCATGTTACAAAAAACGTTATGTAATGCCAGCAATGCTTAGTGATAGGTAATGGTTAACACTTAACATCAGGAGGGCCATGTACTTGTTACATTTTCAAGTACCATTTAAATGTCAGGACAAGCTTACTTCATCGAGCGTTATAAAATGACATTTCATTATAAATAAGAGGGTGAGTCTGAAACCCAAGACAAGACGTTCTCACGCAATTCTACTTGTGTAAAAATTTCAAAATGAAACCAATTTTGGGTTTCTTTCTTCCTTCTTCAGCCTATATCACTCCGCTGCTGTACGCCTATGCCTCTCCCAGCCTCTCGATTTGAAGCCTTATATCCACCGTGTAAAGCACACATTTCTATCGCCTGGATTCGCGTTAAACTTCCTTGCTTGCCATGTCTCGGAGTAAAAAAACGATTCATTTGTAAATTATACGACAGATATGAGTTTACATAGTAATTTATTTGGCCACTAAAACATCACAGATATTTTCCTATAACTTATGCCGGCTGCTCGAATGTATTTTCCAGTACAGCAATTTAGATTTATCTTGAAGAAGGTTGTCAAAATAATGCTCAAATTTTCTAAGCATGTTTGAGAAATATATATATCTTTTTTGACATTAGTCGTGCAAATCATTTACTCAAATGAATGGCTGTTAAAATCAACCTTTGTTTACAGGAGGCCAGCTCGCTACATAGATCCAGTTACAAAACTCCCATACAGAAGCGTAGATGCCTTCAGAATTATCAGAGAGGCCTACTACCAACAATTGGAAGCGAGAGGTGATAGGAACGATCCTAAAGTAGCAGAGTGGCTAAAATGGCGGCGGGCGAACGCAGCATCATCATACGTGCAGATACATATAAAGTGAACTTTGTTACGGTAGTGTAAAGACTCTATTTCAATGCCAAGTAGTTGTATTAGTTTTGCTAGTAGCCATTCACAATGTATCGATGTCCACCTGAGAAGTTGGCTGCAAGTAGCGACTTATATTTTGGTGGGGTTGTACTGGGATTGGTCGGATCGTTTGCCGAGCCTAACAAAAACCGGACAAAAATCCGTTGTAAGTACAGTAGATTGAAATTTATTTTAGTTACAATCTGATGGTGCTTTTGCACAGTATGTCAAGTTTTAGTGTATTGTAATTTAAACCTTATAGATGTAATGTAAATACTATTTTCCAATGTCGAGTTTCACAATAGCCTAAAATGTGGGATTTAAGGCAGTTTGCACAAACAGTCCCCTAAAATTGCAAAGTGCATTTGGTAATTTAGTATTTCTTAAGTTGGCTAGAGTTTACGAGTGCATTATGAACTTTATTACAAGACTGTTAAGATTTCTTTTAAGATCTTATGAAATATAAATAGCATGATAACGGGTAGTGAACAATTTTTGTATTATTTTATTAGATATGAGTTTTGACGTAATAAAAAACAATTTCCATCTCAACAGAATGTGTTTCAAATGAAAGTCTACCAATTTTCATAGAATTTATTTAAAGAATAAATAATTACAATAAAATCTTTAAACTTAATAATTAGATTCATAACCTGTACAAATTGTACAACGATATAACTAATTTTCTTAAGAATACTGACATAATTAATATTGATAATACATTTTATTCGATTTTATAGTTGAAATTTCTTTACAATTTAGTAAATTTCAAGAGGTGCCTACAAACATAAATAAATATTGATGAACACCACCACACAGCGTCATCGAGCTCAAACTAGGCAGAGCTTGCATTATGAGGACCACGTGACTGATACTTATTTTTTGTACATACGTAAATTTTATAAATAGAAAACGCCCAAGAGCCTGATTCTCACGATTCGGTATATTTGATTCTATTAGATATATATATATCGCGAGAACTGTCATATTACACACAGTTTTGACAGTTTCCGCGATATATATGTAATAGAATCAAATATATCGTATCGTCAGAATTAGGCCCCGAGACAAATATTTTCAAATCATGCGAACATTGGTCTCGTCTGAGGCCTTCGCCCGCTGCGCCACAGAAGTCGCAAACAAAACAAATACTTGATATCTGTAAACAAATAATTGGTAAAGAAATAAAACTATAAGGTCCTAGCAAAATACTGTCAAAGCCCTTAAACCTAAAATCGTTCATATACAGGCGAAAGTTTGCAAATAAGATAATATTGTTCATTCTTCATGCCATAACTACTGATCGGATTGAAATTAGGCACATTTGTCGTTCTAGATAAGGAATATCATAGGCTACATTTTATCTGCTAACACTTATCGATGAAAAACTAAAGATCAGCCGAAAATTTTGGAAGCAATCTAAGATCTGGCACACTATTCCTTCTATGTTTCTTCTCAAGTAATTCCTTTAGCGTTATTAGCCCAGAAGCTTTCGCGTCTAACCTAGAATGATATTTCGATGGATCAGTCGTAGGAAGATAAGGATACTCGTTCAGGTATGACTGAGCGCTCGTCACTCTATTCTCATTTGTGAAATCTGTTATTTTAGAGCTAGACATTTCATATGGACTCATTTTATTATCTGAGATGTTTTCCATGGATCGGAATGCCTCGAGAACAGCTTTCTTATGTGGTATACCTCTTAAGCTACCCTGCCTGCTTAATTTTCCTTCCATGACATCACTGAATAGATCGTCTACGTGGAACTTCTCAGAAATCTTTACCAGTTTCGTTTCGGACTGTTTTTCTTTCTCCTGCATTTCATTCCAGTATTTCGCAATTTCTGATGATGGCATCGAATGAGACTTAACTTTCTTCTTTAATCGTTTCTGTGGCTTTTCGTTTTCAAGAGATTCTGTTGATTTGTTCAGTAATAGTAATTGGCATTCGTTCAGCTTTTTCGGCTTTTTGATCTCTCTAAGTTCCTCTAATGACTGGAAGTACTGTTTGGCTTGCTTGAAGCGGTTTTTATAGTCTATGTGTGGCTGTCCAGTTTTCTCTGGTGAGGATTCGCTTGATTTGTCGGGACTGCTTTCAACTATTTCGATTTCTATATCAGAAAGACTGATGTATGAAGTTTCATTTGGAGTTGTTTCTACCAGGTCGAGTGACTCGCTATCTGTATTGACGTCTGCACTCTCAATGCTTGTAGCGTCTGAGGTTAATCTTGTTCTTAGCCGTTGTGTTTGGTCTATCTGCTTAGTTGCTGGAGTCACTGACTGTGGTACGCTTCTCGTTGCAGTGCTCTTTTGATATGACACGTCAGGTTTTTTCTCAGCATCTGTAAAATAAAATCAATTTGTTACAATTTAAGTTTCAGTAAGAATGTCATATTATTTTGTGTTTACTTACACGAAGTTAAACTGAGAGGCGGTGAAAAGGTTCGTGAGTCTACGGAGCTAGGTCTGTAAACTCTCTTGACAGGCCTTTGTTCGACAGAACTTTTTGAAACATTTTCGTACATAGATATGAAACTTTTGACGTTAATTTTTGGTAGTTCATCATAGGACTTATGTTTGTCAAGTCCATCATCTGACTGAATAGGAACTTTGTTGAATATGTCCATCTCAGATTTACTGATAGATGTTTTACGTAGTGCTATTGGAGATTTCTTGTATTTTTCTATGTGACTCCTAACTTCTTTTTTAGATTTCAAAGGTATTACATTAGTATCTAATTGTTTATCTAGTTTCTTATCATCTTCGTCAAAACTTGCTTTAAAAGATTTTTGCGTCATCCTTGCTCTCTTTTCTTTGATTGCATTAGTATTTAAATCCTGTTTATCCATTATTATTGTCATTTCTTTATTTTCTGGTGTATTGTTACGTAATGGTGGTTCGATTTCTTCTATATCGATGCATTCTACTGAAGTATTACTATCCTCACTGTATTTTCTTGTATGAATACTCTGAAAAGATATACTCCTACTTCTAGTCTCTGGCAAAGACTCGGTGTTGGACATGCTATGGAACAAAGATATGCGACTAGAAACTAATCCACTGTCGGGACTCACTTTGTTTTGTTCTATAACAGCATGTTCGACTGTGCATACTGGTTTTCCCAAAAATGTATCTATTTTATTCAAAATACGTTTTCTTGATGTTCCAAAAAACCTTTTAGGACTTGTTTCAAATGCCTTGAAAACTTCTTCTTCAGGAAGTTCTTGTTTTACAGGTAATGGATATTGTGATCTTAGATCTTCGTCATTGTCTTTGTATTGTATTGACTCCAAAGATATAGGAATGTTAATTGGTGATTTTGCTACCGGTAAAGTGCTTTGTACCTCTTCATGCTGTGATTCTAGTTTTTCGTCCCAAAATTTCCTCCATTTATCAACAAGCTTTGCCTCAGCCCTTAAATTAATATCATCTGTTACTGTTGATGTACCTGCATCTGGTTTGCTCAGACTGTTTTGTCTTGTTAATTTAGCTGGCTGTTCGCCTGCGTTAAGGAAGTTTTTGATGATTTGCTTCCCTTTTCTTTTGCTTAAAGAATCATGTTTAAGCTGTTTAGCTGGGATTCGTTTTTTCTTTAAATTTTTTATCGATTCTTCCGTTTTAGCTTCGATCTGGCGAATTTTTTCGTCCCAATACTTTTTCTTTTCTAAAACGATGTTACTGTAAGTTTTATCCCCGAATTGTATTTCATCAGACTGTATGTGTGGTTGTTCTATTGTTTCGTGAAGGGATTGACTTACTGAAACTGATTCAGTGACATTTGCCTGAACCTCAGAAATCTTTCCTTCTAGTGCCATCTCGTGTCTCATCACATCTGAAGTTTCAGATGCAGATTCGACACCAGTGTCGTCTGTTTCGATTGTTTGTTCGACTTCAGTTCTGTGAACATTATCTTCAGAAGTTATTGAGGAACCTTTTTCTGAATTAGGAAAGTATTCTTGGTAGATATCGTTTATCTCGGCAAATGCCACAGTTACAGAATCAGCTTCATTAGATTTGTGAGATATATCTTTTATTCCTAATGAAATACTCCTATCGCTTTCTTCTATTATCGGAGTAAACATGGGTCGCTTTATTTCCCATCGATATGGTTTGATTTCTTCTCGAGTTCTATTAGGTTCATTTAATGCAGCACACGTTGTCCATAGTTCTCTCTCAGCGGGACCCATATTTGACAACTCTTCTTCTCTTAATTCGTAAGTAGCTTCGTGATCCGAAAACTTTTTCCTACTTACTATATCAGCGATGCCATTGTTTTCATTATTGTTGCCATCTGGGGAGCAGTTACTCTCATCTATACTTACATAGGCAGAGTCCCATAGATCTTTTCTAGGAGAGAAATCGCGATTACGCTGTGAACTTTCATTAATATATGGTTCAAAGTCATGGTGATTTTCACTCGATGTTGAAGCATTGGATATATCAATAGTGTCTGTCAAGTCAGAATCTAGGCTATGAAATGTGGAAGATAACATAGGTACTGGTTCTTTTGGATTATCCGCTTTGGTATGTAGTGGGGTTGAGAATACAGAGGGAGAGATAATATCCTCTTCTATAGACTTATTATCATATTGATGGCTTCGTATATTATCTTCTCCACCTTCCTCTTTTCGGCATTCTATTTCTGGTTCTGGTGTATGGGCTCTCAATGATGGCGGCAAAGATACAGGTGCACCAATAATGAAATCAGTGGTGGGTAGTTTATCGTAGTGAGAAGTAGACTGAAGTTGATGTACAAAAAATGGATTGACAAATTCATTTCTTAGCATGTCATCAGTCAATAGCATGTTCTTTGGATCTAAGTATGGAGAATCGACACGATTAGAGAGCTCTCCCGTTATTATTTTGAGGATGGGGGTCTTTGGCCTTTCTAGTAGTTTTACATCAGGATAAGCAAAAGGGTTGGTTTCTATCGGTGATGGTGTATTGTTGTCTACTATAATTTTTATTGTACTGTCACGTGTTTCTTCGTTTTGGGAATTGTTAGTCTCGTATTCGGTTTTAACAAAGGTGCCTAGTTTCTTTTCTACTCCAAAGTCTTCATTTCCTTCTGTTAAAAATGGATTTTTGGCACTAATCGGCGTTAGTCTACCTATTGATATAGTATCGTTTTCTGCGTCGTCTTCTGATGCTGACAATTTCTCTTCCAAGCTATCTGGGCTAGTTGACCTTATAAATATTTGTTCATTTAACGGCATGTTCTCGATTTCTTTTGCTCGTTTGGTTACTGCTACAGTGAAGGATGGTTGAGCTTTTTCTGTTCGAATTGAGACTGAAATACTTTCAGGAACTATGTACTTGTTTTCGGATAAAATGAAAGGATTCGTACCAGTATCACATAGAGTTGAATTGACAATATCCGGGATGCCATTTTGACTTCTTTTACAGATCAATGGTTTATTTTGTTCGGTTTCCTTGACTTTTTGTATCGACTGTATACGTTTTTCTTCCATGAGGTCGGTAAAAACTTTGCAAACGCGATTCATTTTCAGTATCCTCTGAGCTACCTCGTTGAATTTATTTGACTTGTATTTCTGATCATCTATCTCAGTTACCGAACATGACCTTTCATTCTCTACGTCTGTCGCCATCAGAATTTTTGCTTCAGCCTCGCTTATTTTCTCTAAGGTTCCATTTTCTCGAAGCAACATTTTTTCAGTCACAAAGTCGACTATTCTCAGTACTACTTTTCTGTTGGTTTTAACGTCAACTATGTCAATTTCTTCACCATTTTCTAAACAATAGTTTTCTTTTTCTAGTAACCCAATAATATTATGCCTGGCTGTTAGCGAATACGGTGATCCGACGATAGGTAACCCTCGACTTGTAATCGAGATTTCGTATTTGCCTTCTCGCTTAACCGTATACCAGATCTTTGCATGATCCGATCGTTTTTCGACTTCTATTTCTATATCGTAATTAGGTTTTGGAATAAAATATGTTTTATTCATGTCGTTTTTGCCGAACGCTCTCAAATAAGTGGCGCCTTGAGTTATCGGCAGAGCATTTTCTGTAAAAGTCTGTTTCGAGTTCAGCCCAAGAAGTTTCTGTCTTATTTTCTGTGCTTTTCCTAATACAGGTGGCAGCACCGTCATACCATAAGTGTCTTTCGGGCCTCTTATAAGTATCGTTACTTCTCCAGGATCGAGTGCTTGTTGAGAAGTAGGGTAGACTTTGAAAGACATCTTGTGCTTAACCTGAGCTACTGTTAGACCGGAACCTTTAGCTACGTAGTCGAATGTGAATTGGGTGGTTTCTGGGGAGGTTCTTTGTGATGGCGGTTTGGAGACCGCTGGAGTTATCTTAGAGAGTGCTTGACGGATGCGGTCGAGGTAAGTAGCTAGTTTCCATTCTTGGTGTCTGCTCAGCGAGTCGTTTGACTCCAGCTCCTGGCGGGAGAAGACCTGGAAACATAAAATATCGTTTCAACCCGGACTTTGATAGAATTCGCATTAGCCTAGTATCAATGATTCCGGATACCTACCAGTTTATGTAATTACAATTTAATGAAGCAGAGCATTGTCTCAGATGATAATTGCTTTGATTAGGGAAAATGTACCGGACTTTGGTCACGTTTGCGTTGGTACTTGTGAATATGTTAATTATTCAATAATTGACTCATGGATAAGCCAAGTTCAAAAAACGTTTTTACTCTTTTAAAAACTATACCATAACAGCCCTTTTGCATTCATTATGTAAGCAAAGAATGACCTAATATGGTGGTGCATTTTTAATAGTTCAAGTTCAGTTCTATTAGTGATTTTTATCAGCATAGAAGGCAGTACAGATAGCATAGTATATTGGTATGGGCATCAGGTCCATAAATTATGAATACTCACAGGCTCAACGCCAAGGTAGTGATCGGCTATGGACTGCGCGTGCAGTAGCGACATTCTCGTTGGGGGATGCCCCGCGCAAGCGCCCGGTAGAGCCCCATCTAACACGCTGCATAATACCCAGCCATGGCGCCATACTGTTTCTAAATGCTCCACTGTCATTGGCCCCACTTCGGCCAACCATCGCAGCACTTCTTTCTTCTGCTCTTCGCTTGTGTATACAACTGGAAAAACGACGTTAAGATCTGTTTGACTCTCCAGATATTCGAACGAGATGTTATTGATTGACATTCATTAAAGTACTAAGAATAATAACAGATAATGCTAGACATTATTAGACAACATCAGCCCTATACTAAGCAGCTTGCTTTATGAACCACATGAATGATATTCTACTTAATATATTTTTTTTTGTAAATTCGTATTCTCATTAGGGGAGGCTTATGTCCTGCAGTGAACTGCTAATAGGCTGATACATACATAGAAAACACACAGACACAGACAAATATCTGGAGAACATGCAAACATTTGTCCCGCAGCAGGAATCGTACTCGCAACCTTCTGCGTCTTAGATGTGCCTTCGTCCACTGAACCACAGTGGTCGTCAAACACCAATGTTACGATTGCTAATCACCACATCGACCACGATCTATTTACCAAGTAATTTTGGCATGCCCTCCCATTTTGAGAAACAAAAGTTCAGCAATTTACTTCTACAGATTGAAGAGAGATATAATTGTTTGCTGTAATTTTTGCTCCAATTTTCTTTCCTCCTATCCCTCTGGCTTGACTACTTTGCATAAATATCAAGACCAAGTTATTTTATTCTTAACAACAAACAGTTATACGTTGGTATATTGAATTTTTGCTAAGTTACAGGCTTGGTAAAAATAGGAAAAAAATAGGTAAATGTAAGACCAGCAGCGTCATCCACAGATATATTGATGTATAGATAACTCTATTGTACTCACACCAACTTAAACATAAAGTACACAGAGTAAGATGTATAATTATGCTACAAGAAACCTTGAAATAAACGCCTCAAGGGTCACGGTACCGTTTTTGAAACTGGTAAACACTAAACATAAACAAGTATTTTACTGCGTATTTGATCGCTTTGGGAGAAATGCAATTACAGTTTTACTGCTGCCTCGTAATTAAATTTACTGCAAAACCTACTTCAAAAATAAGGAGAAGCATTTGGAACGGTTGGCGCTGACTGCAATGATAAGATCGCAAGAACGCGGCATAGGTTAGTATGAATGAGAAACAGGTACGTAGCTGTTGCATAGGCATGAGATAATCTTAATCTGAGGAATGACCTTAATGAAAAACAGCTTTCTAATAAGATTCTTTGTGTGAATAAATGACATTAACTTCATACGACGAAGCAATAGTTGTAATAATGGTAAATGATACTCCTGGATCTACATAATCCTGTCATCGAATAGGAGATTTTCATTGATATTTGATATCTACTAATATTGATTCCGATCGCTGTCTGTATGCTTGGAATTAGCCGAGAAAACAAATAGTGTTACTTTACTGCTGTTTAATCTGTATCTCCGTAGTTTCAGGTTGAGATAAGATTTTCCTTAAGACAATTTTCGTTCATTGAGAATTTTTTGAGCAATAGGTTAGCATGGAAAGGGCATGTTATGAGGAGGGATGGACATCATGTAACGAGAACAGTGTTAGATATGTAAGAAGGAAGTGCTGGTAGAGGTAGGCCAGACAAAAGGTGGATGGATTGTGTGAAAGTTGACATGAGTAAGAAGGAGTGTTGAGATGACGAGTAAAAGAGGGAAATGGAGACATACTGTGTTGACCCCAAAAATGGGATAAGAAAGGTGATGATTCTATTGCGGATTTTCTTTGTGAAAGCTTAAGGCAATATTTTGGTTCACATGATCATCATCATAATCAGCATATAGCAGTCCACTGCTAGACTGCCCCTCTGATGAGCGCCATTGCGCCTTGTCCTGAGCTCGACGCATCCTGCTTCTACCAGCAGCCTTTCGCACATCATCACTCCACCAGGCCGGAGGGCGCCCTACACTAAGTTTGCCGAGCCGCGGACTCCACTCAAGAACTCATTTACCCCAACTGTTATCGGTTCTTCGGTAGATATGGACAGCCCACTGCCACGTTAGCTTGCTAATTTTCTGAGCTTTTTCACTGATGACCTCAGTGAAATTTTTCCGAATGGCACTGGCCTGGTTTTCAGTTAATTCATTCTCGCCAAAACCGAATCTAGATTTTAATTCATCTTTCAACAATGTGTGAAAAAGTTTGCAGTCATTGTTTTATTGGATCTCCAAACAACAATACCCATTGTGTCTGGAATATTTCGTGGGAGTTACCCAATTTTATTTGTTAAAATATATACGTGTCTAAATTCTGACTGATATATTATACAGAGCTATTATAATTTCTGTACATTACTACTACTACTAATTAAAATACGACGTTCTTCGGCATTTTGTCTAAAGTTACTTGACTCCATTCTAACGAAAATGGCTCATTACATACAGGCAAATACAAGTACCAATTGGAAATTCTCAAAAAAATTGTAGCATTTTGTGGGGTTGAAGGCATTTTGGTTATAAGACCTAATTAGCTAGGACATTACATGTTACACGGTTGAGCCATTGTTTCGTGAGTAGGTAAGTAAAAGCCTTTTGTTCTTAGAAAAATCTTTTCTGGAACCACTACGGCTAAGGCTGCCTGCCAACGACCGATTTTTTGTATGAGACAAATAAAACGTACTGATTGCAATAGTGCAACGTCCTACAAAAAGTCGGTCATAAATACTTTGCGGTAAAAATCGGCCCGATTATCGGTCCTACAAAAAGTCTGACGTGGGCGGGCAGCCTTGATTTTCTAATGGTAGGTACAGCTCAGTCAGCTCAGTATTACTATACTGAGTACTGGTACTTACTTGCTCGAAAAGCGTTATCGATATGCTTGACTAGCGTAAAGAAGAAACTCTGCTGGCCCCAGAAGAGAGTGAGCAGCGTCGCTGGCGCGAGGTATCTCAGGGTCGTCAGGAGGGCGTCCAGCGCCGTTGCCCACATGCCTCGCTCAGGCTCCAGTTCTGGGTACTCGGGGATCGGGAACAGCCCTGGAACAGATAAAAAAGAGTTTATTTATTGTTAGACAATTCACAATAGGCTAGACGACTGAAAAAATTTAATCAGTCCGTTATTTACATATCCAAAAAATATTGGACACGTATTTTTTCTTTTGTCAATTAAAGAAAAAATAACAAAGATATAGTGCGTTAAA
Organism: Horisme vitalbata; assembly: GCA_951804965.1. Taxonomy (NCBI): domain Eukaryota; kingdom Metazoa; phylum Arthropoda; class Insecta; order Lepidoptera; family Geometridae; genus Horisme; species Horisme vitalbata. Next base: position 14,892,066 of record OX638100.1, read on the forward strand.
GTTCCGCGCGACGTCACGATATAGTACATTTTTTACCTAGGCGTGACGTCACGAGCCCCCACTCCCGAACTTTCACGTTCTTTATCTCCGTCAATTTCTATTGATTCGATAAATAAAAAAATATGTGTCTAGTATTTATTGTTGATCAAACTGACGCACTAATTAGAATTATTATTTTTTGACTCAGTCGTCATGCCTATTTTAGAACAGTAAAATCTTTAGTTAATGCTATTGGACAATGGCACATTGTCATTTTTTAACAAATAAAAAAATATTCCTTATTGAGTTAAAATACCCAATTACCCAGTATCCAATTTAATTGTGGACATAACAAGAAATTGGGCACTTTTATAACTAGACGAGACGACTAGTTGTTAAAACTTTTAATTAAGGAATCATCACCCCTATCAATAGGTTATATAGTGATAAACATATCTACCTAAACCTACCTGTATTAAGCTTTTAAAATCTGATTAATAAAAAAAGGCTTATTCCCAGATATTATATCGTCGAGTTCGTCGTTCAAAATATTATTTCGGGTCTGCTATGCTGCTTTACCGTTTTTGAAATGATAATAATTTATGTTAGAGCAATGATCGCTTTCACTTCAAAATAATTTGCACAATTACAAAGTTCTTAGAAAATGTCAGGATCCAACTCTCGCCGAACTCATTTTAAAAATTAAATATCGTCTTTCAAAGTTCTTCATCGATCTAATACAGGTAATTTAAAAGTACTTTAACTTGTTACGGGCTCGAATGGTCATCGTTAGCGAAGTTTTTTCATCTTTTCTCGCGTAACTTTATACTGTAGGTAGGTTTAGGTTACGCTTCAAGTTTAAGCTTTTTTTAATATTATTTCTTTATATTTTTATTTAGGCAAAATCACGTGTAACCTGCTGTAGTGTCGGAATTTTCAAGCCGATGTAGGCACGGCACGACTTGAGAACTGCCAATCGGCCGCCGTTTCAAGAGTCGAGAGCGCCAGCGCCATGTCGGCCGCCACATACTACTAGGATAGCCTCGTAGTCTGTGGCGGCCGACATGGCAGCTAGCCGCAAAGATTTCATGGCCTGTACCTACGCAACGAACGCTTCACCTTTCGAACAGTCGATTACATTCGCAGCGAATACGTTACGCATCCGTGGCGTGCTCGCTGCAAAAACGGGACGTGTCCGCTGCGTACCTACACGCCTTGCTTTGAACTCGTTCGCTAATCGCCAGTGTGTTAACGCTCCTGCAAAACCGTATCGTGCCTTCATCGGATTTAAAATTCCAAGGAGCAGATCGCTTTAACACTAACAGCTGAGAAGAAGGGACTGACATCATAACATGCCTTCCGAAGCATGACAGCGCTGATTCTAAATAAAACTAAAATGGTCATCCATTCAAATGGTGACATCAAAACTACAGTGAACTGCTAAGAGCGACAGCGTATGTGACGCCACGACTACTTTTTGAGATGAGTAAAATAAAATACAAACCAACACTTCGCGGTCGCTGAGAAAGAACTTCCTCTTCATACAGCCTCACCAGCTTCTCTGTGTTGTCCGACATTTTGTTTTAATTTTAGGACGCCATTATATTTATTTCAAACACTGTCTCAATTTTGTGTGCGTTATTATTCGTTTCTTAGTAGGTATTCACTTTTATCAGTTCATTCCAAAAGTGCTTTAAGAAACTATACCTAGTTATCTAATGCTCAAAGACTAGTGAAAATATATTCGTATCGTAGACGTAAAATTGTGGCTTATGAGAAAGCGTAGATTCAAAATAACGCTTTTGTCATTGGCCAAAATTTTTCGTTACGCAACGTTACTTCAGGTATAAGTATTCGAGATAGCCCTACTAGTGTAATTCAGGCAAGTGCATGTTAAGTTATATTGTATTAGTGTATTTTGAAAGAAGTCGGTGATAAAATATTTGTTCTTGTACCTATACTTCAGTTACCATCAATTTATTTCTAATCTCATATATCCCAGCAAAAACAATGCTAAATTGCTAAATTGAATGAAAGACTTTGCATGAATAAGAAAAAATATTTTGCTATAATTTATACAGTTTTTAATTAAAAAAATATATATATAATCCAGGAAAATTAGGGGTTTCACCTCGGAATGGGAGATAGTCGGCTATAAACTTGTATAAACCTTTATTTGAGCACCCTTAAGCTTGTCTCAAAACCTACTTTTCGTAGGGTGTTAGTTTCTATCAAAAAAACAATTTATTGAAAATATTATGTTTCCTATGGGTTTTATGCTATTTATATCTTAATAAATATTGTAGAACATTCAATTCTCTACAACTTTTGATTGAACATTTTTTTATTATCTTGAACCATTTTCGAGATAGAGGGGGCAGATTGCGCGCAGTGTTTAACTATACTGCGCGCCCTCTGCCCCCTCTATCTCGAAAATGGTTCAAGATATTTAAAAAAATTGTTAATTAGTTAGGAAGAAATTAGTATAAATAAGATAAGAATTAAAAATTAATTTAAGTAAATTCTCTACAAATTTTGTTTAATTTCTTCCTAACTAATTAAAAAGAAAAGATTCAATTTTTTTATTTATGTAATTAAAGTATTTCCCTTAATAACTTTATAATTACACGAGTTGGTAAGTGTTATTCAATGAATAGACACTGAAATTTTGAAAAACATTTAGAATTATATATTTAGTAATAATTTATAAACTTTAAACGACGTGTTTTAATACGGCGGTTTGACCTCGAATGATTCTCCAAATAGTTAATCACAGTGTCACTGCGCGCAATCTGCCCTCTATCTCGAAAATGGTTCAAGATATAAAAAAAATGTTTAAACAAAAGCTGTAGAGAATTTATTGTTCTACAATATTTATTCTACAAGATATAAATAGCATAAAACCCATAGGAAACATGATATTTGCAATAAATAGTTTTTTTGACCTTTGACCTACGAATATCAGTAGAAGATAACACCCTACGATAAGTAGGTTTTGGGACAAGTTTTAGAGTGCTCAAATAAAGGTTTATACAAGTTTATAACTGACTATCTCTCACTCCGAGGTTCTTGCCCTAATTTGACTAATTTTCTTGGACTCATATCTGGTAGAAGGAAACCTACTTTTACCATTTTGTTTACAAAAGTTCTTACTTTAATAAAACTGGCCAAGTGCAAGTTGGACTCGCGCACCGAGCGAGGGTTTCGCACAAACTTTGTAGGTAATATTTTTTTTTTGTTAGGTTATCCTTGTGTGATAAGACATTGCTTCTTCCCTAAGCTATTCTAGGTCAACAGGAAGTTCCAATGTTTGATATTAATTTAGACTTGATAACTCCACACGTTCCTGAGAAAAAGGTCTTGACATTCATACAACGAAATTATTCTATTATAAGGGTCCTTTTTACAAAGTCAAAATAATGAATGGCAGTGTTTTTCCTTTTGAGGTAACTCTAAAAATATAGCTGGTAAAATGTTTGGATAAGATTTAGCCAAGATCAAGATAAGACGCTAGAGCACCGAATCATACTTTATCTAATCGTGATTCACTCAAATGATGAAATTGTGTAGCATTTTCTAGCAAAATACCTACGTAATACACCTTAAATTATTTGGTTTAGTTTTATGCTAGAAATGAGAAAATAATAAATGAATAATTATATATTCTATATTCTGTAACTTTGTTCTCTCTCACTGGGAGGAGGGCGCTGACTCACCTCGCAGTTATTAACTCTTTTAGACGTTGACGTTTAGTTAGACATCAGTGTTTTTAATAATATCGTTAGAGTTCCAATAAATATAGGAGAATTAACTTCCGCCCGCGGCTTCGCTCGCGTGGTATCAGGATAAAAAGTAGCCTATATGCTAATCCAGGTCACAAACTATGTATATTCCATGTTTCATCTAAATCCGTTCAGTAGTTTTTACGTGAAAGAGTAAAAAACATGAATCCATACATCCATACTCACAAACTTTCGCATTTATAATATTATAGTAGATTATGGATAGGATGGGCAGATTGATACCCATACTCAATCCTTCATTTATTCAGGTCGCCTGCAAGACGCCGATAGAAATCGCCAGGAGTACGATAGACTATAACGACTTCTTATTTTAACTGTTTATGTAATTTTTTATCCTTAGCATTCAGATAATGAAAATAAAGTTTTTACCGTCATATAACGAACGGACAAACATTTCAACAAAGCTGATATCGTAAAAATAATGTTCCAATTAATAAGACCTATCCAATGCTATTGGAGAGTGTACCAGGCAGTCCTATCCAATGACATACATGTCATTGCTATTGGAGAATGATACCATCTTCATACATTTGTGCCCATTGTCCTTTGCATTTGAAATTTGATAAAGGGGAAGTACGGTATATAAGTTTGAGTCCTTTATTAGTCACAAATTATCTTTGTCCTCCTGATGTTGGCTGCAGGTAGCGATGTGGTTCTATGTTTGAGACGGATTGTACAAGGATTGGTCTAATCTTATCATATTTGCTGACCATTTTCTTATTTTAATAGAGAATATCTTATAGTCTGAATCTTTGTTTTATATCTCACTAGCAGGAGGGCGCTGACTCCTAAGTTATTAACTTTTGCAGACGTTAACGTTTTCATCAGTGTTTTTGTGAAATTATTTATTGTTCCAATAAATTAATTCGATTTTAATAGAGCTACGAAAAGATAACGGGGTTTCTCTGTTTGAGTTCGTTCTCTGTTCTCAGTTTGCGCCCTATAATAGTAACAAAGTGTATCTTTGTCCTGTTGAAGATGCAAGTAGCAACGTGGTTCCTATGTTTTTGTCGGATTGTACTAGGATTGGTCGAATCGTTTGCTGAGACTAACTTAAGAGGGACTTTCCGTTGAGACCCTGACCTGGCTGTTATTTTGGTCTTTTTAGTATAAATTTGCTATTAAAAAGTAGCCAACTCACTCTGTCTTGTCCAAATTTTTGAGTTCTTACAGAAACCCTTCGAAAAAAGATTAAGTTTTTCCCATATTTTCCGCTAAACTTTTCCAATTTTTCTTTCCTTTTATTATACTAAAAATTAGACAAATCTGACCAGCATTTCTCAAAAGGATAGGGCGCATTAGGGGGAGGCCTAACTGATGATGATTTCCCAAGTGATGCGGTTACCAATAAACAGCATTTTTTCGTATTATTTATAGAAAACATATTGGAAACTTGAAATCATTAATGTTACTGTTACAGTCATCTTGAACAATCCCATTTGTAGAGCAAAGACCTCGACCATTTTTTCTAACCACTTCGAATGAAGAATTCATTTCAATTAAAACATCAACAAAATAACATGTATGCGAAATAAAAGAGTGTCCGTTATCATAAAGAAACTTTAAATGTGTGTTTTTTATGTTGTATTGACCTTAGATAGATCTATAAACGTATCTAAAATAATAACAACAATAAAAAAGCCATTTAAAACAATGGTACAGGGTGACCATGTTGCTTAAAACCATCACTTCCAGGTAAACTTTGAATGTTGAGAAACTTAGATTATTTACTTCAAAGCTGAAAAATTCAATGATTGTGTAAAATTCAAATTGTTATTTATGTTATCTATGATTTCATTAACATTACCTATATTGCGTGTATTTTACTTCTTATCTTTTAAATGCACCCAATAATAAGTAAAAGTCATTCAATTTTTATAATGGCTTACCTAATTTTTTATCACCAGATGCACCGATAAAATTACACTTGTTTCGTTTATCTGATTAGGTAGATAAGTACCCACTGATTTAATAAAACGTAATTAATTTCTCGCTGAAATTATATCCAGCTGTATGTACAGACGTTACCGACCCAACTATTTATGATCAACTACAAATAGCGCTTATCTTATCACCTGTGTTCACCAACTTATTTTTGCCGGCTCGCAGTCATGTCCAGGTACTTATTAACAGGCCTCTTTTGGGTATACTGTCGTACTTTCCAGCTGTGGGACGAATTTACATGATCTGCAGATAAATTTTGTTCCGGTGTACAAAAGTCTACTTATACCATTTTTTTTTAATAGTTTTAATTTTTAAAAGTCTCTTATTTCCTAGAATTACCTTTCCTAGCTTTCTATCGTTCTAAAATCCCTAATATCTGGTGTACAAAAGTCTACTTATACCATTTTTTTTAAATAGTTTTAATTTTTAAAAGTCTCTTATTTCCTAGAATTACCTTTCCTAGCTTTCTATCGTTCTAAAATCCCTAATATCTCTGCTTTTCGAAACCCCATTTTTTCCCTGAATCACCAATTGCAATTAGTCCAATCTCCACATTACCAGAATTCCCTTTTTTCTAGAATTTTCGCATTTGCTGAATCCCATCTTCCCAGAATTCTTAGATCGTACCTACTTTATTAGACTAAATACTTATCTACTTCTAGACAGAATCCGTTAAGTGATGCTATATCCATTGATAAATAATAAAGACGGATTTTCTATGACTCAGTGATATGTTCTAGTTATCTTCGAGTCGACTAATATATAATATGATGACTAATAGGGAAAGATCAAATACCTACCTGTTTTTCAACTTATGAAATTTTAAGCCACTGTAGGATTCTTCTGACGTTAATTGGGACCAGATAATAATCATTATACAGATTCTTGAATGCCACAGTTCTACTGATAAAATAGCATAAACCTCTGTGGTACCTACCTACTGATTCCTCTCCGCTCGCACAAGGCCGCCAATTCAAGACAAAAGTTGTTTGCAATTCGCCGGATTCATTATGAAAACATGGTAATCTTCAGACTTCAACTCTTTTTATAGGTACTTATTTTGTTCTATCTTATGTGAATGTACCTACTTATCTACATGTTGGCTATATTGAACTGTATTACAAGTGCTTGCACCAGATCTATTTCTGATAGCTGCCGAAGCAGAGATCCAGAATAAATTATTGGCTGTGTGAATACCCTGATTCTAAATCTTATAAACTTCATACGACAAATTGAGAACTTCTTCCCTTTTTTTGAAGTCGGTAAAAATGGCCACTGTCATCTCTTTTACCTATTGTAAATGGACTCCCTTTTCCGCAATTGGACTCCAGTTGGTCCATTGTGCGTGTTCTTTTACCTATTATGCATAGCTCTTGTCTGTGTAGCGATCCAATTCTTTCACTTTTGCTCCTTCTATTCCGCTGTCTCTCACTATTTTCAAGAATGCATATTTCTAGCAATCCCCTCTTTCTCCCTGTTTTCCTAGAATTTATCTAGATAATCAATTAGTGCTCTGTGTGAATTAATAATGAATTCATCCAGAGCATCAATTTTAACCAGTTATAGAGCGTCGGTGATGCGAGATGCGGGGATTATTTGCAATTTGGCATATCCCCTTCTTATGGCTATGGAGGCTAAAGGCTATGTCCAGCAGTGGACTGAATGGGCTAGTGTTTTTGTGTATTAGTTAAAGAGATAGGTAGGGACTAACATAGATAAATATTATCAAATGATTTCAACTAATAAAGGGCCTAGATAATTTTATCTATTAGCGCAGTAATCTAATGTAAATAATGATGATTCAAGAAAACTATTTCTATAATAGCGTTTCGGCTTTAGCCGTCTGTGGTTTGTAAATAACTGATAAGAGCTAAATGATAAGATACGCGTTATTCATTAATAAAACATTTCTGTCCACACCATTTGTAAACAAAATTAACCAACCAGCACCTCATCTAAAAGTATATTGAATCAAAGAGATTGTTGATACAAGAAAACTTAAAAGGATTTATCTATAGAATATAAAATATAATGCAAAATTTGTTAAAATTTAGAGCACTATATTATAAAAATAAAACAACGGGGACCTTCTCCTCTTTCAAAGTTGGTTAAAAAGTGTGTAAAGAACACAGGTTGGTGCACAAAAATGTCAGTAACTGAGTCTCAAAAATCTAAACGCAAGGTCTGCCAATCTGCCCTACCCATAGCGTGCAGTGTATTAGGGTTGAAGAGGATAATATACAATTCGCAACACGAGCTGAGGGCCTACTACCATACACCGAAGTACGAAATTTCGTGTTTCGTTTCATGCGATTGATCAAATTTTTACTTCAATTCCAATAGTTCAGTCGTATGTTTTGTGAAATAGGGTGCGCATTGTTTGGACTGTCACACATTACGAACTTTGTGTGGAAATCTTGGTTTATTTTTTCGATTATCGAGTACCAATCGCAAGAAACGATACACGCAATTTCGTACTTCGTTGAATGAGAGTAGACTTAGACTTAATCACTGAAATAGCCGACTTAGGTGTTATAGAGTACTAGACTGAAGTGGGATTGGTTGGGGTCACGTGAGCCGTATGCCCCTGATATGATATGCACCCTGATAGATACATATCGTCATCTAATGGCGAAGACACCGAGGCAGGCATTGTAAACGCTGGCGTGATAATATCGATGCCTATTGAACTAACTAGCGGAAGGCAACAAGCTGTGGTGGTTTCAACTCTATCGTAAGTTGTCGAAGGAGATGGGGGAGACCTTTGCCCAACAGTAGAACAGTATAGATAGACTTGATAATGTATATTCGCTGTATTCGAAAACTCCGCACATTGTTTGTACATTCATGGTTGTTACTGTGTGCTTTGTTCTTTATGTTCATGTTGGAATGAGTATGTTTAACACGTTGACTGCGGGCCTCGAAATGGCGCATAGCGTAATGTTCAAGCCTTGCCCATGCAGCAGGCCGCCTAGAGCAAGTGTTTTTTCACTCAAATCGCTATACATTAAGTTTAGTTTTATATCTAGCTATCTATCTACCCCGGAAATCATAATCATCATCATCATCATCACTAACCGATGTTAATGGCCGATATATATATATATATAAATATATATATATATATATATATATATATATATATATATATACATCACGGTATAGTAATTGCGTCCATGCTGAGACACCGACTTAAAACATGTGATTGTTGACTTCTGTATCACATGCCATATTGCTGTGCATCTTGTATTTACAAAAAGTTTAAAATTGTAGATATTCGCACTCCTTTTATTCTGGTATACTTGTTACGTCATGTACATTTTCACGTCCTAGCGTATATTTTTTATATATTTTAATCAATACTGATGCTTTTGTTGCGTCTACAGTACTTAATATTAATTGCGCGTCTCTAATATACTTTTAATAAATTCTGATGCTTTTGTTGCGTCTACATTACATAATAATAATTGCGCATCTCTACTAAACTTTTATTCAATACTGATGCTTTTGTTACGTCTACAGTACTTAATATTAATTGCGCATCCTCTAATATACTGGTTTACGGCGTCCACCATTTCCACTGGCATTATCACCAAACTTCATGTGAATGTTGACTTCTGTATCATACACATGACGATTTTGGACTTAGACAATTTTTTTAAATACGTTATCATAACGAATCAAACGAGGATAGGCAGGCATATTCCCACCTTGTAAATAATAATAATAATGCTAGACAAATCACACAGCATTATCTAGCCCCAAGCTAAGCAGAGCTTGTGTTATGAGTACTTGATAACTGATATACATAATACAATATTAGTATATAGATAGATATTTTTACTATACATAGAAAACGACCAGAACACCCTGAACAAATATCTGCAGATCGTACAAATATTTGTCCCGATGCGGGAATCGAACCCGCAACCTGCGTCGCAGGCGGCCCTTCGCCCACCGCGCCACAGAGGTCGTCAAAATGTTACGAAGACCGGCACATTAGCACTTACAGAATTAAATTAATCGTTCTGCATTATTCATGTTACGTTCAAGAAAACAAGTAAAAATGTATTGAACAAATTTATTCCAAAAAGGTCCAAAATTCTTTTTTTAGACAAGAGCGCAAAATAAAATAAATAAATGCAAAAGAAATAAATGTTTACAAGAAATGTGTTTTCATTTTCAGCAACGTTTAAGACATCCTCTATTTCCAACCATTCACCTTCTAGGTCTTCTTCCATATTTAAATTGATCTCATCTAAAGACTTTCCTTTGAATGAATCAGCTTTACCATCTTCCATTAAGATCAATAACTTAGAAATTTTTGCGGTCTGGAATATATCATCAGGCAATCTGTAATTTCGTCTATGTACTCCTGTTGTGTGGCCCATGAAGTTTGAGAGCTGTTCAATGTAATTTTCGCTCATGTTAAAAAGTTGCGTTAAGGTAGCCAAATGTTTACGTAGTTTGGTTGATGATATAGCTTCAGGATTTTTGGCACCGGACAACTTTACATGTTTTTGTAGGACTTTATATCCGCATATGCATGGTTTTGCAAACAGGAATTTGTTGTTTGAATGAATGTATTTACTTCTCAGGGAAATAAATAGATCTAGATCTTGCTGAACGTCTATGCTGAAAAGAACCGGGACCCCTCTTGATCTTTTATCCCGAATTACAATACGTTTGAATCGTTGCACCAAAATCCTTTCAGTTGCGGTCAGAGTACGATCAAACTCTTCGTACTGATATTCCTTATTATGTTCGTTTTCTACATAACTACATAACATGAGTCTTTGTAGCTCTCCTGGCCGTCTTCGATTAAGAAGTAGAGCACGACAGAAAACGTTTTCGGCCAATTCGTTATAGGCTGTTAGTTATAGGTGTTCTGATAATTTTCTGCTTCTCTCTGGGCAGCTGAATTTTGAGCGACTGCGCACAAATGGTCTTATAGTAATTTCAAATCGCTTGCCAGTGGAACAATGGTCACTTTGTTCCATTTCTTGAGGTTCAAATCATTAGCCGCCTTACTGGAGACGTCAAATTTCCAGTTTGATTCAATTAACTGGAGGAGAGTTTTTAGATCAGCTTGCATTTCTGCAGATTTTATAGAAGGTCCGTTTTGAGAATTTTCATGATGGCTATATTGCAGATAACACTTACGTGAATGTAAAGCCAAATTCAATAAACGGCCACTTCTTGAGTTTCTGCTCACCCGTTCTAGAAAGAAGATAAGTAATAATTAGGTGTCGGCACGCGGCGCTTGAGGGGTAAACTGTAAAAATAAAATAAATAAATAAATAATGCTGGACTATCACACAGCATCATGTAGCCCCAAAGTAAGCAGAGCTTGTGTTATGGGAACCACATGATTGATATATCAAACATTTGTCCCGCGGCGGGAATCGAACCCGCAACCTTCTGCGTCCCAGGCGGACCTTCGCCCACTGCGCCACAGGGGTCGTCAAAACTGTCGGATAGAATAATGGATTGGTAAAACCATACAAAATATTCCATTTTCAATCAGCTTGATACATTACCTACTGTCTATTTAAAATTATCAAAAGCAAATACTAACCCTTACGTGACTCCAAATTCATCAGAAATCTCAAGTTGCGCTTCATCGTGTCAGGACTTCAGTAGGTTGATATTATCACGATAATATTCATCACAATAATAAGCTACACAACTTTAAACACATCCCTTCGTACGGAGTGCGCGAGTTGCGTCCGCAAACGCAAAGTTCACGAGCAGAATAAAATCAAACAATCTTAGCACGCGGCAAGACTCATAGCGCTCCCGGCAACGTCGCATTTCGTTCCAAAGTGTGTTTTTAAAGGCACGAAGTGGCAACTTCGCATTTGGGGTGGACGCAACATTATCGGCTTAATGTACGAAAATATACAGCCAAAAAATATACAACGATGCAGCGCCTCTAGCTGAAAATCGGCGAACTACATTATGCTCGTCCAGACGTTCTGGAGGTGAATTTGCGTCCCAACGATTTTTTTACTATTGGTACCCAATGCCTATAGCTATGGAATGGTGGTAATTAGAGGTGAAAATAATCTTGCGTCCGTATAACGGACGCAGTAAGTCGGTGGACGTAGTATTACTATGGGATTTTTTGGGGTTGGACGCAAGAGGTATAGAGGGATGTAAATATATATATATATATATATATATATATATAGGCCGATGCCTATAGCAGTCCACTGCTGAACATTGGCTGTATTGCGCCCTGTCCGGTCTTGAATATCTAAGTGTAGCTCATTAATTAATTTCTTTATTATTATATCATATTATTTTACTTATAGGTATATAGTAAAAGTAGATAAAAGTATGTATTTGAATGTAGTCTATTGTATTTTTTATATAATTTGGACTAGGCAAATCGCCGTTCCTGTTTTTTTTGAAAGTTTCTCTCCATCCAAAGGTTGCCTGCAAGAGATCGCTTTTAGCGATAAGGTCGCCCATTCTACCATATTTTTATGATTTTTTTAATTATGTTGTAATTCTTTGTATGAGCTTGTGCATCGTTGAGTATTTTCCTACCACTTGAGAGTGGCGCATCTGAGTGATGGTCAATTTAGACCAGCTTGACCAGAATGTCTTACCTCGGAGAGGACGGACCCCAATAGCGTGCATTAAAGTAATATATATCTGTCACAAAAAAAATATACCTACATACGTCTTGAAAAATGTGTAAGTACCCACCAAAAATAAAGAAAAAAATCCAAATTCTTTGGTATGTACTAGGTATCATTAAAATATTCAAGTGTAAAAAAATGACAAAGCCTGATCTAAATAAAAGTCAAATTAATTTACTAGGTAATGTATTCATTACAGTTAGCTTTCATCTTAGTAGTTACTTTCGTTTTTATAACATTGTTGTTATAAACAAAGACTCGTCTCAGTATTGTTTTACGAGAAGTAGAATTTTAGATCAAGGACAAAGAGATAACTCGTAGAATAATATATTTCTCTCACTCTCCTCGAAATAGCTTCCGGAAAGCAGAATGAAATTGTTTTTGTAAGCGTTTTCATATTAGATAGTGCAATGGCTATGTACCTACGTAGCTAAGTATACTACTTCTGAACTATGTCCACCACAGCACCCACACCCACACCACACTAGCACACTAGCTATATCAGTCCTCTAATAATATGTGGGATATGCCCAATTTGACAAAGCCATTAAACAGCTGCAAATTATTAATGTAAACATCTGTTCTGTCTTACAAGGCTTATAAAAATGTTATCTTTTGATGAGAAAATTGACGTGACTAAAAATAAATTGAAATTGAAATCCCCACGCTACCCGTCGGCGACCAGAGGATTGAGCTGTGCTGATGTTAGGCTGTGCTATGCCACAATCAGCTGGCCGCCCCGTTTGTTAGTTATCACGGTGCACCACGAGCAGTGCGCTTGGCTTGGGCTCCGACGATGGCAGTTGGAACCCCCGTACATCTCTTGACCCTCTTTACCTATGTACGTACTTTAAAATAATCTAATATTACCTACGAAAAGTATGATAAATAGCGCGTTGGGTGCTGAATAGCACAGTGGTAGCGTAGCTGGCTGCGCTCCGTACCATGCCCGAGGCCCGCAGTTAAACGGTTAAAGATCCAAGTATATAATTAAAGTCTAGGCACAATGGCAAAAAATCTACAAAACTTTCTTTAAATTTATCTACTTATCAATATCATGATATTTATGCACGCAGATGTTAGCTCTTATGAGCGGGTAAATTCATAACAACGCTGCTTCACGGTCGAAATAGGGGCTTGTTCTCAGCAGCACCAAAACCATTGTTCTCAAAATTATAAATTCCATACTTTAATTCCCTTCAGCTCCAAAATATTTAGGCAGTAAAATACCTATCAATTTATTTCCCCACAACTTCATATTACAACTTCATATACTACTTATTTCGTCGAACACAATAGTCGCGCGGCATCTTTGTAGGTAGAGCATCCATGGTTTAGTGCCTAGTTCCCCGGGCGAGCCCTCACAAAGACTCTTTAATTACTAAACTGTGCTATCTTCCTATTTACCTAAATCTCTTTAATCCGCCAATTAGGTCAAACAAAGATATCGAGTGATAACAAATCTATTGTATGTTATGTTGTTTGTGACAATACTCAAAGCACTTGAGATTGATAAAAGAGAATGATGATAAAATCTTTGAAAATAACTCTATTTTTTGTCATCACATATTTTTCTACTTAATTTAGGTTTCTTATTGCACTTTTGTTTTACAGAAAAATCACACGGATTATTTAATAAAGTTAATTTGTTTAATTTGTTCGATATAAAAATGTAAAAACTATTTGTGTTGGTTATGAAGTTGCCTTCAATTGTTTGAAATGCAACTATGTTTCTAAAATATCTAACTTAGATTCAACAATCAAAGTAAGATATTTTTATTTAAACAACCGGCCAACACCGGCGCCAGTTGTTTAAATTATCGGTCTTCTTCATTGAACCAGAGGCAAGAGGCGAAAGAGAGCGAGAGATCTATGCGCAGACATTTCGTTCAGTGCTAGACTTACGTGCTGCTAGCTGTATCAGAGCTAGCTTGCTTTATGGCATCCTGACGAATATAACCTCCTCCTCAATCGTTCCCCTAATAGTTGAGGATCGTTATTCCATGCAAGGACACGATTAATAGGTTTTCTCCACCTGCCGCGGTCTTCGGTTTGATGGAGCGCGAGGTTAACTAGAGTTTCCAGCTGTTACATACAACACCAGCGGGGTGATCGGTTAACTCTATTGTAAACAGAAATTTTTGACACCGATCCTATTTTTACAAACTTCGACATTTCATCCGTCGAAATTCAATGAACGTCAATTGACAAACTGTCACAGTGTGTTGTTTGGTGTCAATCATTTCTGTTTGCAACAGAGTTAGCCGATCACCCCGGTTATGAAATTATGTTGTTCTATGTATATGTAACTAGAAAAATACAAAAATAACTTAGATAAGTAATAAAAAGTTTGTTTTTTTGAACAATTATTATACTTGATACTGGTGAAATTGTGGATAACTATCCCAGAAGCCATTTAATAAAGAAGTGAAGTGAAGTGAGTTAGCCGATCACCCCGCAGGTCATAATACCAACGCTTCAACTCCCTCACGGTATGGTCACGGTTGTACGTATGTAGATTTTTTACACATGGATAAGTAATAAATGAATTTACAAGCTCTTAAAATATAAAGTAAAAATTATAACAAAGTAGCAGTTTCTCTAAACTTTGTCATTTTATAGACTTTCTAGAGCCAATTCAATCTAATGTAAGATAGTTAAACTGTGGTTGAACTACTGAAGACATTGTATAACTTTGTAATGGTTTCAGGTGTGATCTTGTAATTAACTTAAGGTCATAACGACTCACATAAAATCCTAGAGCGAGCACACAAAACACACATTTTTATAAACACGTCAAACTTGTCAGACTTATGCAACTTTCAACAAGGTGATGACTGATGAGTGATCGTTTCTGGCTGACTAACAACAATTATACTTAGAAGATGATGATTAGTGGCTGTAACAGTAGGTTAAGGGGCCTATCAACTTCAAAACAAGTATATTGCTCTTACGATGTACACTTTACGTAACACGGAACTTCTGTACCGCACATTTTTACGTTTATGCAAATACTTTCACTATTTTTGAATAACTTAGTACATAATATTTAAATCTGAATTCATAACGCATCAACTTCCTCATTCAGTTATGCAAAGACCGAAATAATATATGTAATTTTAGGTAAGATTTTTGAAATTTTATTTTTGGAGAATTTACTGTTTACACGTTTCACGCACGCACGAGGTAGATAGGTACTAGTGATAATATTCAAAGAATGATTTATCAATCTTTTTATCAGGAAGGTTGGTGAATTATTTTATAGTAGGGGGGTTCCGTATGAAATAACAATGCGATCTTTACTAAATAGTTTTTGTACATACATAATTAGTCCATCCACTGATGGTAGGAACTAACGTAAGCTCTTGTTTTGTTTTTAAATCATTTATTTTTGGTAAAAGATCACAATTATTCAGAGCAAGATTCGAATAGGTATTGAAGGGACTTCTTCTTTGCTACTTTCTCAGGTGTCCAATTTTTTTATATTGTTGTTGTTCTTTATTAACGACATCTATTACTCTTATTTTAAACATTGTCATAATCTCTTCTTCTAAACATAAATATTAATTCTATTTTCACAGTAAAAAAATATCTTCTTTACCATCATCCTAATAATATTATAAATGCGAAAGTCTGTGTGAATGTTTGTTACCACGTATCTCCATAACCACTAAACCAATTTAGATGAAATTTGGTATGTAGATAGTTTAGGTGCCAAAATAACACATAGGCTAATAAAAATTTTGAAAAATTAACTTCTAAGGTGGTAAACTGGGGTGGCAAATTTTGTATGGGATACAAAAAAAATCTTTACCAATCGACTTGAAATTTTGCACAGAGAGACTCTCTACTGAAAATATCCTAATCCTAATCCTAATCCTACTATCCTATCCTACTATCCTACTATCCTAATTCCTACTATCCTACTATCCTACTTCCTACTAATGTTATAAATGCGAAAGTTTGTGAGTATGGATGGATGTATGGATGAATGGATGAATGTTTGTTACTCTTTCACGCAAAAACTACTGAACGGATTTGGATGAAACTTGGAGCTTGTGATCTGGATTAACACATAGGCTACTTTTTCCCGGTACCACGCGTGTGAAGCCGCTTGCGGAAGCTAGTATTTATTTATAATAGTTACAGAATGTAGGCAAACAGTTCTGTTAATTTGATAAAAAGGCAAAAGTAAAAGTTTATGTTTCTGTAAAAATTGCCCTCTGATTATAATGTACCGATTGAAAAAATCCGGCATGGTCATTTCCTATCATGTTGGATAAATTCCGTGCAACCGGCAACTTTCTGCATTGCTTAATCTTAGATAAATACAACATACCATGTATCAGATGGTAGATAACCACCGTAATTAAAGCGAATTATATGAAGCAACTGGAGAATTATAATTTTGTAGGCCAGTAACTTTCAACTCCGTCAACGTTGCGGCGTGAAAAATGTGATAACGTTTTGAATTCGTTTTAATTGTGCGAAGAACCCTAATCGCGATAAACATTTGAGAAATGTCAGATGAAATTTAATACATTTTTGCATTTTAGGTACCAATATTGTACTTGGATATTTTTACTAGGCGGTGATCGAAGCAAGACGCATACCTAATAAAAAAACTTTGATTGAAAACGGTTGATAATGATGATGATGATGATTTTTACATTTACATTTACAGGTGTGGGTAAAAATTTCGGTGAACAACAATTGGTCAAATTGAAACCCTTGAGCATTGACATGCATTTTAAAACGATGCCTACCTAACTAGGTAGATAAAACAACTGTTTTATCTATCTATCTAGCTATATCTAACTATCGCTTTAAAGTTTTTTTGGCAATCCAGTCTTCGGAGCTATCAACATTGTAGTTCCCCTCTCACGCGCTGTAGGCACCAAAGATTGGGTTGCATTGTAAAAGGAAGGTAAAGTATTCATCATCATCATCAGCCTATAGCAGTCCACAGACCTCCCGCTCTGCTGCTGTCTCTGCTGGACATAGACCTCCCCTATTTAGCGCCATTGCATCCTGTTCTGAGCTCGACGTATCCAGATTCTACCAGCATACTTTCACAGATCGTCACTCTGGCCGGAGACGTCCTACGCTACGTTTGCTAAGCCGCGGTCTCCACTCAAGAACTCGTTTACTCCAACGGTTATCGGTTCTTCGGCAGGTATGGCCAGCCATTGCCACTTTAGCTTGCTCTGAGCTATGTCAACGACTTTAGTTCTAGGTCGGATAGCCTTGTTGTGGATCCTATCCTTCAGAGAAACTCAGAGCCATACATCGTTCCATATCTCGCTGAGCGACTGTTAACTGGTGGACTAATACTGTTAGTGTTCACGTTTTGGTTGCGTATGTTATGATGGGAG
Organism: Horisme vitalbata; assembly: GCA_951804965.1. Classification (NCBI taxonomy): domain Eukaryota; kingdom Metazoa; phylum Arthropoda; class Insecta; order Lepidoptera; family Geometridae; genus Horisme; species Horisme vitalbata. The sequence continues at coordinate 14,909,817 of OX638100.1, forward strand.
TTTATAACTTAGTAGTTTTATGTCCTAAAATTGAGGCGAAACAACGGGGTTAAGCCAGAAGCTAAGTATAAGTATAGAATAATAATTATAGATACACACTTCAGAGCATAAGTGTAGGTTTAGCGTTAACTGTGAAGTCGCTTGCCCTCCACTTGCTCTTGCCACTTTTCTAGATTTCGTCCTAAGTTATTCGATTGCGTAAGTATGTATTTGATTGTTGTTGTGTTTTTTCTTACTACATAAGCTAACTAACGTTCTGCTGTCTGGCTGCTTATGTTGCGCATATGCTAACCCTGTAATTACGCGTGCACTAAAACTTAACCTTTGGTCCATTATTTGTGAGAGTGTTGTTAACCTATATTGGTTCTCCCTTTAAATAAAAAAATAAAAATAAAATTTATAACTATGTGCTTCGATCAACTATACAAAGGATATCGCGCGCCGTACTATGTCTGCACTGTGAAAAAAGTGACATATATTGCTTGCTATCATTTGTCAAAAGCACGTCATACAAATATCTCCTCTTTATTTAAGGGAATAAGACACAAAATCTAAGTAAGCCGACTATATTAAAACTGCTGCTCCGATAAGTACGTCATACAAATATCGCCTCTATAATAAAGAAGATAAGACAGAAAATCTAAGTAAGCCGACTATATGAAAACTGCTGCTTCGATGCGTTTTGGGGGAGTTTTAGACATGCCGCTTTCGGGCGGATAGTGCAAAATGCTTTGTATAGTTGATCGAACAGACTATGTGGCTATGAAATTGTATTGTCCAACTGCGTATCTGCCGTCTCTAACAAATCTTTATTTAGAGTGACTTGGTAATAAAGTGTAAACATTTTAATACATGGTTCTCATGTTACTAGTAGGTAAGTATAATTTGTCACGCACGAGTTCAGACATGCTTACCAACATATCTAGAACCATAGAATAAACTTAGCACTAACCTGGTCTACTCTGCAAAACAATCGCCCTCTTCTCAATCTCGCCCTCAAACAACAATCAAGAGAAATACCTTTGTACGTTAAAAACACAAGGCAGTAGCCGGTCGTTCTTCGGGCAATGGCGCGTAGCGTAATGTCCGAGGCCCACAGTCAACGTGCTAACTTTATCTTTGACTTATTGATGATGATCATTATAACTCTGCCTTAATTTTAGGCTGGCAGTCCACAGTGTTGTGGAACATAAAGATAAAAATAATGTTTTTGTAGAAAAAATTTGAATCACCTATTTTTAACTGAGTTTCACACTACTTGTAAAAAATCATCGTCCAAATCATCCCCTTTCGGGACAACTCACGTTAATATAAATAAATAAATAAATAATGCGGGACGCAATCACACAGCATCATGTAGCCCCAAACTAAGCAGAGCTTGTATTATGGGAACCATATAATTGATATACCACACATACATTTTATTTTTGTAAATACATACATATCATAGAACGATACGGCAACCGACAGTTCAAATTATTAGACCCTCCCACCATTCCCTTCTATCACAAATAAACGCGATCATCATTGTCAAATTAATATCGTTGGTTTCGTGTCGGAGTGTGTGTGCTTGTAAATTACGGTTTCGTCAAAACAAAGGCACAATGAAAATGCACCGAAATACGAACAGATAATTGACGTGTCAGAAGCAGACGTCCCCGGGGAACTCACAATAGGATGCAGTTAAAGCAGACACCATGGTATACTGCTGGACATTGTACAGTCAAGAAATCCAAACCAAATAAAAAACATAGATAGTGATCCTTTATGAGCACACCCCAGCCTATATCAGTTCACGGCTGGACGTAGGCCTCCACTAATAAGGGGCCATATAATATGGCCATAATCCCCACGCTGGGCATGGAGGTTGGGGATCGCAGAGCACAGGTTCTTGTACCGACAACGCTGCTGTTTTTCTCCTCTTACTGTATAGAACCCTATTATTATTATTATAATATCGATGTCTTATCAAAAAAAATATACAACCGAATTGCGAACCTCCTCCCTTTTTGAAGTCGGTTAAAAAGATTAGGGATCCTTACTAAAACTTAAGTAACGTAACCGAAGGTGTAAAAAAAGTGCCTTAATCCGTGCAAAGCCGGGACGGGCCGCTAGTATGAAATAAATAACAATTATTGTAGTAGAAAAAAAATAAAAAATAATAATAATTTGCTTTTCTTCTGACGGCCTCTGTGGCGCAGTGGGCGAAGGTCCGTCTGAGACGCAGAAGGTTGCGGGTTCGATTCCCGCTGCGGGACAAATGTTTGCATGTTCTGTAGATATTTGTCTCGGGTCTGGGTGTTGTCTATATATGATATGTGTGTAGTCTTAGTTTGGGGCTACGTGATGCTGTGTGATTACGTCCCGCATTATTTATTTATTTATTCATTTGCACAGCGGCCGGCTTTATTTTAATTTACATGTGCGTATAAAAATAAAACATTTGTATCGTAACTTGTTTACATAGCAGATGCGCTTCTTAACAGGTATACAATAACACAATTTGTTCCTACCTTAATAATCCGATTAAGATCGGTTCACATGGCTCTTAAGTGTTCAGTCTCTAAAGGTAAAAAAACTATTATATAGATATATATATAGTCCTCCTCATCGATTTCGATGACGGCGACCCTAGCTAATTTGTGTCTCTATTATGAGCCCTAATATGGCTGGCCAGACCAAATTTGGTTTTGAATACCCTATCGCATGAATTGCAATAGAGTTGACCTGCAGAATTGTAAGTATATGTATAGAAGGGCTTAGGCCTCTCTTTAAGTGTTTGACGTTTTGCGTCAAGAGTATCGAGTCGATTATTCTCGAAAATATTAGAAAAACTATTAGAAAGCTAACAGAAACTAGTATTTACGTTTTATCATATGAATCTTAAAAACCACTTTATTCAAATGGCACATCGAAACAAAACAATAGCCATAAATATGTGTGATATTTTGTCCGCAACTACACTTTGAATACGTGAGAGTTTAGCTTTTATTGTAAACAACATTAAGCTGTGAATAAAACTACTTTGAATTATGAGCCTTTGTTCTTTATCATTCTTTGGGTCTGCTGCTCTGTTATCATCACCAGCCTGGTGATGATAACAGCAGCCTACTTTTAGAAGTAGTAGAGTTCTTTGTAAAGGGCTCATCCGGGGAAGTACCTTAGTACTTTTACGTAGTTTCCTTTTTTATTTTTTTAGCAGCATTGCTGTGTTTCGGTTTAAAGGGTGTGGGTGCCGGTGAAATTACATGCACATGAGGCTTAACACTTTCATGTCATGCAACCCTGCTATTCAAAGTTTTTTACATACGTACATGGATAGGTACCTAAACGAGAAATGTTGTCTTTTGTTTTTAGCGCTAACTGTACCTGCCGAAAACTCGTGGCATTCACTGGGAAGGAAATAACTTTATATTAGTCGATTTAAAATGTCGTCGCATTGCTTGGGGCATAATGTATGAAGTTTTAAATTCAGAGAACAATGGATTCTGCATTGCTGGGACTAACCCTCAATTTGATAGATAATGTAGATACAGTTTCGCACCATTTAGTACAAACTCGCATACTTAAGTTCTTCGGCCACGTCTCGAGGCGAGACACTGACTCCATTGAACGCTTGGTCGTAAAAGGACGCGTGGAGGGCACCAGACCGCGAGGAAGGTCACCGATGCGATGGACTGATCAGATCAAATCTGCAGTGGGCGACAATCTCTATACGTGTACCCGAAAGTCCACCAATAGACAAAAGTGGCGAGATATCATGAGGCGAGCCACATCATCAGCCCCTAATAATACTACATGATGACCACGACCGCTCTTTCAAGAGTGAAACGAAGAAGAAGAAGTAAACAGAAAAATTATTTATTCCACAAGATAAAACAAATACACAGGTGAACTTAATGCTAAATAGCTTTTTCTTCCAGATAACCTTTGTGTAGTGACTAGTGTGGAGATAGATCAAGTTGATCGACGCAGAGTTTTACTTTCGTAGGGTATGGTATAATATGCGTGACCTACGCAGCAATAGGTACCTTATTATAAGTGGTACTTAGTATGGTTATTACTTAACATTATGGTGGGCCATGGTGGGCTATGTGCTAGTTCCATCTTCAGGTATCATAAAAAAGCCTCCAGAAGTACAATGCTGCAAGTGAAAGTAGAAAGAAAGAAAGAAAACATTTATTTCAACGTCTTTTACATTTACACTGAAACATTTTGGTAGCTTAGAAGTAAGCTTAAATAGACATTGAAACAGGTTGCCACTCAGCATGTGCTTCGGCAGAAGGCCTGTCGAAGTGCTGGTCTTCCGCGACGCCAAGTTGAGTGACAATAGGGTTTTATTTGTTACATAAGTACAGCTTTATCAAGGGAATTTACACAAACAAGCGCAAGTAGGTAACAGAAAAATAATTACCAATTTTTAAGACCTGAAGAAAAATTTTTTTCGGTACGCTTATGATACAGAAGATATTAGAGCTTCAGCCGCTGACTATTACTAGTCCCTTACTTTTCCACCGGCAGCCCCACCGATTCTCGGTTTGTCAGATTTTAGCAAACCAATTTTTTCATAGAAATTCGTATCAGTTACATTCTCAAACAAATTTGCCACTTGAATGGAAATTTTTAACTTTTTCTCGTCAACAACGAATATAATCCGTCATCTTAAAGTCAATCAAGTCGATAATCTTTGTGAATATCGATTATTAATCCACTTACACCCGACTTAATCATAATCCACGTTAATTCAATTACTTAGCAATAGAGTAAGAGATTGCCCACAACTTTGACTGTGTGTCTTGACTTTGAGCTTGTAGCCAATAGGGATGGGGACTGAAAAATTCTAATTAGTCCATCATTTACAAAAAAATATTGGAGACGTATTTTTTCTTTTCTAAAAAAATGACAAAGATGTAGTGCGTTGAAGTTCCGTGTGACGTCACGGCTTAGTACATATTTTACATAACAGTGACGTCATGAGCCCCCCCACTCCCAAACTTTGGCGCTCTTTATCTCCGTCAATGTTTATTTATTTGATAAATAAAAAATTACGTGTCCAATATTTTTTGATGATCTATCTGACGGACTATTTGTAATTTTTTTTTTACCCAGACGTCATTCCTATTTCTCTCTGTTAGGTCTTGTTGCGATTTTGTGTAAATTAAAAAGTTGACGATTCAATTTTGAAGTTTGAAGTTTGATTGCTAAGTAATCTTAAATTATATTTTTTTCTTCAATATGTCTCTGTATGTTTCTGTTCTTTTTATTCTCGCCTGCAGCATTCATTAAATATTAAGTTTGACTAATTTGAATATACATAGATAGGTACTTGATTTTCACTTTTCAGTTCATTAATTTTTAGCAGTCGGATTTTTGGTTTTTACCTTTGATAAATTTCAAACTGACAAACTGATCAACAATGTTTTACTAAATGGATTAATACATTGAATACATTCATTCATTCTCTAATTGCTTCAGGTCTACTGAAGCAGTTACTTTTCACCCTATTACCAAGTCAATAGGGTTGATAATCCCGCGGGTACTTTCGGTTTTGATCGCGTGCCAAGCAAAAACATTGGACATTATTCGGAATAACAATGTAACGATTATGATCGCTTACATAATATTTTGGATTATGGAGTTGAACGATCGTTCTTCTGTTTCGTATGAGCTAGTAGCCAACTCTGGTGTCGGAGTTTTTAAGCCGATCGAGGGCCTCCGACATGGCTTAAAGATTGAAAAAGACGGGACCAAGATCCATACGTGCCTCCTGAGGCACGAAAGCGTTCAGATCTAAATGCCACTAAATGGTCATCCATTTATATGACCGGGCGGAGCTTTCTGCGCCACGAGCGCTTCACGTTGAAAAATACATATTAAGAGCGTTATTGTTGAATGAACTTTGATGGCCGCCCTCAAAGTTTTTTTCCATAGCTACAGAGAAGAAATAGGAGACGGTAAAAACACTCGTGAATTCAAGGAAATAAACATCTAGGTATGTTTATGTTTACAAAAGCTACTTAGCTACATTTTAATCAAGTAACACGCGAGCGAAGCCGGGCTGATGTTAGAACTAAAAAAAACAAATAACGATTATACCCTTATAATCTACCTGCTTCGTAGTTCATTCTATTTATAGAAAAGTGATGGTATTTGTTCATTTTCAATTCCTGAAGCATGTACTTCAGAAACACAGCTATATAGGTACCTATATACCCTCGAGAGCAATGAATCCGGGTCACTCAAAGAATCCAAAAAATCTCGGAAAGTAAGAATGCTAGGTTAATGCAATAAATTGTATTTAATAGACAAAATTTATGCTCTACAAGCACGATGGAAGACACAGAGTGTATAGAAGACCAGGGGAAAGATTCAAGCAAGCATGCATCGAAGAAAAAGTAGCCTACGGTGGTGGGTCTGTACTTGTGTGGGCCGGAATTTCCTCTGAAAGTCGCACAGAGCTGGTGATCATAGAAAACGGCTCTTTAACTAGCGTAAGATATGTGGAAGAAATCCTCAACGAACACGTTGGTCCATTTATGGTCAATTTGGGTGAGGATGCTATATTTATGCATGACAATGCCCGACCTCATACAGGTAGGATTGTGAATGACTACCTTCAAGAGATGAACATTACTTGTATGGAGTGGCCAGCGCGCAGCCCGGATATCAACCCGATCGAGCATGCTTGGGACGAGCTAGGGAGATGCGTAAAACAACGAAACCCTCCCCCAATCACGCTTCCTGAGCTCAAAATTGCTCTCACAGAGGAATGGGAGAATATTCCCCAAAATCGTATAAGGAACTTGGTGTACAGCATGACAAACCGCGTAAACGCAGTAATGGAAGCACGAGGAGGTAATACGAAGTATTGAAATTCAAGAAAATCGTCATAAAGTTCAAAAATTTCATGTTTCCTATTTTTGTTTTAAGGAGAGATCAGCAGTTTTTTTTCTTTATGTAATTTTGTGTAAATAAAATGTATGGTGACTCATATTTTTTTAACTTTCATTTAAGGAGTATTAAATTGTCTATTAAATACAATTTATTGCATTAACCTAGCATTCTTACTTTCCGAGATTTTTTGGATTCTTTGAGTGACCCGGATTCATTGCTCTCGAGTGTATATTAGATCATTTGATTAAACAGCGTAGTTCACAAAAAACTTAGTTCAAAGAAAACTGACCACTCACTTAAGAGATGAAAACACTTATTCTACAGTTATGTTCTTACGTGTTTGTGCCATTCTTCGGTCAGTGTACCGTGGACTAATGGCTCTAGATAACAGCTTAGCTAGGTAACAGCTTATAGCTAGCTCTGTTATGTGGCCAGTGTTACAAGACACGATACGGGTGAGGTAATTTACTTTATAAGGACAACGCTACATAATGCTACTAAATAGTATTTAGTAGACTGGCTTCAAAGCTCACTTGGACGTAGCTTTGCGGTAAGTGGATTCCAGTCCAGCAGAAACATTCTCAAAATCCCAACAGCCATTGAATAAAGAATTAATGAATTTCCTTTGACACTACAATAGATAGTGAATTGCTAGATGTAGATGCTAATGATGATGATGATATGCACTGACGATTGAATTTCACTAGAGTGAATTGAAGCTCAAATTCAGATTTTAGGAATTCTTAGCTCTAAATGGACTATGGTTAAACTACAGGGTTATACATATTTTGACAACGAATAGGCTAGATGCCTAAAATAATCTAATTAGTCCGTCATTTAAAATATCAAAAAATATTGGACAAATTTTTTATTTCCTCAATTAAACTAAAAATGACAAAGATATAGCGTGTTGAAGTTCAGCGTGACGTCACGGGTATGTACACTTTTTACATACAAGTGACGTCACGAGCCCCCACTCCCGAACTTTGACGCTCTATAACTTTGTTAATTTCTATTGATTAAATAAATAAAAAAAATACGTGTCCAATATTTTTTGTTAATCAAACTGACGGACTAATTCGTTTTATTTTTTGTTTACCCAGTCATCATGCCTATTGACATTATTAAAGATATTTGTCTATAGACATACTTGATGAGAATAACGTAAATCTTCGGGCTACGAGTGAAGCTGTGGGCCGAAGCGAGTATTTAAAACTTTTTTTTTATAGTAAAATGGATCTTAATATTGAAGAGGACCCTTTTAACCTTTATATTATATTTGGGATTTTTCTCTGTGATATTACAATAGTTTATGTAGTCGTTATTCCATTATGAAAACCTACAACATAACCGACTGAAACACTAACTAATTAAAGGTTTATTGACATCATAAACCTTGAAAAGTATATTGACATTTAGATTTGAGCGCTCCCGTGCTTCAGAGGGTACGTTAAGATGTTGGTCCCGGCTTTTCAGTCGTTGAGCCATGTCGGAGGCCTTGGGGCGGCCTAAAAACTCCGATACCAGAGTTGGTCACTAGCTTATACGAAAAAGAAGAAGAAGACAAGCCTTCCGCCTGCCTCTTAGGTGGTCTATTCTTCGCTTGCGTGGTACCCTGATAAAATAAAGCCTAGGTATATTTTATTACAGGTCAAAAACTGTGTATAAAATTCTACGTTTCATTCAAATCCTTTCAGCCGTTATGGAGTTAAGTTGGAACAAAGATACAAGAAACTTTCGCATTGTTTATATTACTTAGTGTGATTGATTAGGTACCTGTATCAGTCAGGGGACTTTCATTGAAATATGAAGATAATCCCAAGATAAAGTATCAAATTTCAAAGTAAATTCACAAAGCACGCTTGATCAATGCTCCTGACATTAGATATGGTTTCAAATGATCTTATTACTACACTTACAACTCAAATTGCACTCTATTTACCCGTGATAAAGCTTATTGTAATGAAAGTGGGTAAGAAGATTTCAAGACCACAGTCTCAAAGAAGGTCAGGTTGATGGAGGCAGGTGGCTATTACAATCACGATATTGTTTGTAAAAGAATTGAAAGAGAAGTCATGGTCATAGAAACCATGCTACTGGGAATATTCCGCTTAATTTTAGCTTGTGAAACTTACAAACTTCTTACGTTACTTGCAAGACTATATTTTATTTGGGAAACAAACAGCAAACACCTAACAAAATATTATAAGACTGTAAAATAATACAAAAACCAGTGAAATTACCTCCTTTAACCGCATAGTAAATAAGGCCACACAATTCAGATATTCGACACAAACAATTTAACAGCAAAAAAGTATTGCTTTTTTTTTTACAAAAGATGAACAAATTATAAAATTTGAACTGTACTGTTTACAACTTAAAAGCTATAAAATAAGTCTACATAAAAACTAATATTTCTGGTTTAGAACTTTATTATGTGCAAAATTTCAGCGCAATCTGTTCAGTAATGTTTGCGTGAAGAAGAAACAAGAATCCTATAATTTCACATCTTTTAGGGTTCTATACCCGAAGGGTGCCCAACGGAACCCACTAAGCCTCCGCAGTCTGTCCATCTGTCTGTCGACTGGCTGTATCCAGAGAAGGTAAGAGAGTTTTCGTGTGCGTATTCCTAAAAAAGTTTTTCCATTCCTTAGCTGTTCTAAGGTTGAAAGTTGCAGCGAAACGCTTTGGGCGGGCAGGAGGAATGTCTAGGTACTGTGTACGAATTGCAAAACTTCGTGCGTCTGGTTATACCCCAGCAGAAATAGTAGATTGTTTTACAAGGGACTAAACCATCTCATTATATACGAGGTTGTTATACTCCCGAGCGTAGCGAGGGAGGATGACAAGACCGAGTTATAATGGGTGGTTTTGGCCCGAGTAAAACACTCTACTTTTCACTTCGATTGCGAGAAAATAAAACAATTCAAAATTAGACAATTTTCAGAAATTTTATCAAAAATTAATCAACCTTCATAAAACGTCACCAAGGCGGTTCTATTTTCAAAAAAAAGATTGACGGAGCACCAAGAAGTCAATTTTTTATGTAAGAGAACGAATGCTTTGTACGGGCTGATGATTTTAGACAAAAATTAAAAAGAAAAAATACTTTTTAGCCCGAGGTATTAAACTCGAGTTTTAGGCCCGCTAAGCTACACTATTATGATACACTTTTTGAGCAAGAGAAGTGAAAAGTATCTTCTAGAAAAGTATCTTCTAGAATTAAGTGAGTTCCAGGAATAATTAGAGCGTCACATGCTAAAAAAGTGCGTCAAGAAAAAAATTGTGCGTGTTGCCGTTTTGGCATAAAATGCAAAATATGTTTTCTGCAGGAGTAAGCAAATCATAAAATATGGTTAGAAACAATGGCTGAACAAGGCACTTATTATTTTCAATACTTCAAACAATCACAATTTAAACTCAATTTGGCTCATGCCTTTGAAGTAAATACTCTCCTAAAGAACTTCATAGATCATAAACCACGATTGAAAATAAAATGTGTAAAACATCTAATATTTCCGGCCCAAACTATTCTTAGCGGAACGATCAAAGAGCAAAAAACAATGAAATCGCTAACCAATTAACAAAATCATAAACAAACCTGTTTCCTAACCATTATCGGAATCATAACAATGATTTATGATTATCTGTCCATAATCTCACTTGTTTACAAACAAACATCTATTCGATACGCCTGATTAACTATTTACGTCATAGGAAATCGATTTGATGCGAAAGGGGTGATAATTTAATCGAAATAGTTATCAATTTTACTATGGCACATTATGGTTGCGTCCTACCCGTCATGATATTATGAAGTTGAAACGTGGAAACAGTACGGCTGATCCACCAGTTTAAAGTCGCTCAACGAGCTATGAACGAACTATGCTCGGAGTTACTCTGAAAAAAAATGGGAACGTTTCCTTAGAACGTAAGCATTATTCTATAATTTATGCTATGTGATAATTTGAGTTCTGACAGAAGATTGACGATTGGACTTATACTTAAGGGGCCAAATTAAAATTACCCCATGGCTCATTTTACACTGGTCACGAAGGAGACAGATATATAAACCGACAGTGTGTCAGTGCTACCCTATCCCAGCCGTACGTTCTGACTCATACTTAATGGAGTCTTACAAGCTTCCACCAGCGGCTTTGCTCACCGTGAAATGTAGCCAAATGTAGGCTATGTGTATTCATAAGCTTTGTAGTACCTATATTTCAAGTTTTTAATGTATGGAGTATGTTTGTCACATTCATGACAACCATTCCATGTTTCCTATTCTTGGGTCAAACATTCTGACATACACACTAACATTACCATTCACACTTACCAGCGCGCGTCGGAGAGCATCGGAGATCATTTTATAAAATGCTAAAGCAAATTAAAACATCCACAAAGCACGTAAGTTCCTTATTTGCATGCAATATATGCAGCTTTGAGCTTTGACAAACACAGACTTTTTTCTTATGGTGTTTTTACCGTTTATTTGCTAGAATACATAAAATTAATTTCACAATTAGGTCTTATAGCTATGATAGTACATGTATTCAGCCTGCATGCAGGCATGCAAATATTAATAGAGTGTCGTTACAAATTTAATTATTTAAATATTCATTTAGGCTATAAAAACAATTAATAAGTAACCAATTATTTAACTTTTTCTTGAATATGGATCCATCTAGCACTTTAAGTTCTTCAGGCAATTTATTATAAATGACTATAGACATGGTATAAACGTTTTTCCTATATATTTCCTTATGACATAGAGGTTGATATAGTAAGTTTTTAAACTTGGCTCTTTGCTGTCGAGTAATAACCTCACTGCGTTTTTTGTAATATGATAAATGTTTTTTTTACAAAAATACACATTTCCCTGATAAACATACAAGGAAGTGGCAGAACATTACATTTTTTTTAAAAGCGGTGTACAACTATCCAGAAACCAAGCTGTATTTATGACTCGAATGCATCTTTTTTGTATTTTAAAAACCCTTTCTACGTCTACCGAGTTACCCCAAAAAATCAAACCATACCTTAGAACTGACGACACATGACCGTGGTATGCTGCTAAAGCAGCATCAAATGAAATGGTCTGACGGATTCTTTTGAGGGCAAAGACGAACCTACTAAGCCTTTGGCATACAAGATTAACATGATCTTTCCAATTTAAGTGTGTATCTAAGGTAATCCCTAAAAATTTAAAAGAACCAACTTCACATACTTTTTCATTATTATAGCCATATACCTACTTCACGATATGCCAGAACAATGATCGGGAGCTGTAGGTACTAAAGCGTGCTAAAACGTACTGTTAATTTGCATCAATAATAAATGTATCTGTACTGTAACTTCTAATGAACATGCCAGTACTCACGCACGATTGACTAGAGTCCGCTTTTAACAAAGAACACTCGTGTTTCTTCTTTACAAAGAAGAGACACGAAAAAAGACCGACTAGGTTGAGAGGATGGTATCGGTGCTGGGCAAGCCTCTTATTGCAGTAGTAGGGAACCACCTCTCCTTTCCAGCATTGATTAAATTGATGGTGGAGAGCGAAAGGTCGTGGAACGAGATTTTATCTTTCTGTGAACAAGTAATATCACGGAAGGAGTTTGCGGAGGGAGAGAGAGAGATAACCTCGGACCTCCCGATCTGCGAGCGGAGACCTGGGCGTAGGAGGTTTTTTAATGCCCTTCTCCAACCTCCATAACTGGGGCGTCGGCGACGGAATTGTGGACGTTCGTCGCTGACAAAATGAAGCCCTGAGGTGGTGTACGCGGTGTTTACGCGTGCTAGGTGCAAATGAAGATGAAATTGAGTTATTTATCTCTAGGAGCTTACAATTATGTTCTATCTGGATGTAGACTTTCTTATCTCCGTTTGCAAGAATCAAGTTTTTGGCACCGCTGCGCTCCAATTCGCTCCGGGTCAGCACTGCGTCAAACAGCATCTTCGATTTCACCGAGTCATTCAAACCAATTGGATATTTTTGTGTTGATTGCCTATTGGGTATTGCGACAGAATTATGTACCGTTCAAGTACCATTACTTGTGCCATTTTACTACTTGTACCACTTTACTACCGGTCCTATGTCCAACGACACTACAGAAATTTCCTATAGATATTATTTACAAAACTTATTGTTTAAAATTCATATGGGTTATTTTTTTTGTAAGGGACCAATTTAACAAGCACCTGACTGACACTAGGTTTCCCTCTTAGGGCACGTTTGTAACGTTTCACTGTTGCCCAGTAGGTACCTGTCCACCAAATAGGTAAAGCAAGATAACAAGCAAAATAAATAACCACGCATCTCTACGATTCAAAACTTTCTTATAGATTTCCGCCCGCGGCTTCGATTGTCTAGTACCAGGTTACCATACAAGACAACAAAATGACTTATTCAGTCCACTGGGCCGTCCCCTACAAGAAGGCATGATATACCTACACAAATCAAAATAGTTTATTTACCAAAGAGCCTGATAAAAATAGAGTTAATGATGGTCCCCGCACGATGCTAGCCTGTATCGCGGGAGGCCAGTTTTTAAACAAAGCAAAAAACAGGGCAGATTAAATTTACAAGTCAAGAAAAAATGTTAAGTTTAATATAATAAAATGCACAATTAAATTAAAGGCGGTCTGCAGCAAACTAACAACCAACAATAAGGATGTGTATGTGTGTGTTTCAATAAAGAAAGTACCTATTTTTTATCAGAAAATAAGAGCCTTCATATTTTTCGTTACAGATAAAAGCCTTACTACCCACTCACTCATTCTAATCTATCTATTGTCATCCAATATCCAGTTCAGCTTTCTTTTCCATTTCTAGTATAGAAGATTACGTTATTGAAGTCAAACCAAGTAAAGAAAGTAAGATTATTAGTTTGTATGTTATAAGTAGTTGGAATCCGTAACGGATCTGCCGTGACGAGATTACGGCTCATGTAGAAAATAAGAGTTGCGACAATGTAGTACCTACTTTCATATAACATTGTTGAGTACCTACTCAAGAATGTTATATGAATATTGCTAAAAAAATATATGTAGTTACAGATTTATTTTGCTCTACTTTTTTATTATTATTGATTTCGGAAGAAAAAAAAATTCTGTTAAATATTCCATTGAATTATTCGATCGAAGGATATGAAAATAAACGTCTATTTTCAAATTATTTAACAGCTAGGGATCGTAAGGGGTCCCAACCTCCATCTTCAGAACCAAAGCCAACCCCACCTGCTCGTGGTGCACCCTGCTAACTAACAAACGGGACTCAGGCGGCCGGCTGATTGCGGCATAGCGCAGCCTGAACAACTAAGCTACATTCACTGACCGCGGGTGGGCAGCCGCGTTGACGGCGAGAAGCTGTGCCATGCGATCCCCAACCCGGATTGCCCTGCGTGGGGATTATGGGCATATCCCTCTTTCTTAGTAGGGAAGGCCAATGTCCAGCGGTGGACTGATATAGGCTGGTATTGCTGTATATTATTGATTATTGGCCCTTTATTTACAAAGTAGGTAGGTAGCTATACTCATAAATTTATCTGACTTGTCATAATATTAAACAGTTATTCTATATTACTTGGAGTTTATTCGAAAACTTTCATCGGTGTCCATAAAACAGGATTAACGTTTATTGCACCATAAAAGTGGCGGTTTCAATTCATAACCATATTAATATTGTAAACTGTGTCTTATGGCCTCACTTATTATAGTTGTATCAGTAAATATCTTATAATGTGAATAGGTATAATGTATGGACCAACGAGATCCTCAATATGGCCGAAATCGGATGATGGAAAGCTCTCGAGATCTTTTTTCGTAAAAATCCTTTCGGGAGTATCTACTATGTTGTACCTACACTACCGTTTTATTTCTTTATTCTTGTAATTATTATTGGTATTGTATAGTAAGCAGTAAGCAATAAAGAGTTTAAAAAAACAAGTAAGAATTATTTTTATGAACAGTATAATAATACAAAGGTTAATTTGATATTTATTGAGATTATAATTTTGAGCAAAACATAAACGAAATAATATAATAATAAAATATTAGGTAAATAATTTAATTATAATACATGAAAAATACAACGATTCTACAATAGTCCAAGCTCGAGGTCGCAAAATAAGTTTTTTTTTTACTTGAAAAAAAATATATATTTACAGTCAGACAAAATCTATGAACAAAGACTAATATGTAAATATTTCTTAATTAAAAATAAATAAATATTACAATTAAATCTATGAACAAAAATGAAAACCAATCTTTCGAACCAAAAAGGACTACAATATTTCGTTGAGAACAGTTGATTTTGCCTACTAAAACATTAATTAATGCAATGCAAAGAAAACCAATTACATACCAAAGTAATAACTCAATTTCATTATCATTACACAAAACATAATGATCAATGTTAATTACTCATTGAATTCGTGCACGATACATTTAGATTATTGAATAAGTAGGTGCATATCTTTGTCTGAATTGAGTATGCCAATTTTTCCCCATTAAACTGTCCTACTGGTAAGGATGATTATGATTTTTTCAAATATCTCCATTGATTACATCATCTTCTGCTATAAAAAATCATCAAAGGGTTTTCCTCATTAGCGGTTGTTAACTTATTACTCAGTACTCAGTACGTACACAATGCACTGCACCACGCTCCGTCGCGTAGCGCAGCCCGTAGATTTTTACGTTGCATGCATGTAACTAACTCAATTTGTATAGAAAACACGCCTAGAACAACACTGGCAACTGGCAACGCGTCATTGTACGAGAGCGCTTTTCATGTGTGAGAACTGCCTTAAAAATTCAGAAGAAAGTTTAGTAAATTAGATACATGCTCAATTTTTTCCATGCAGATAGATACAGCAATCAACAACACCAACACCTCAACAAAAACAACAACAACAACAACATCCACTAATAAATGATAATTCTGTACATTATCACATACCATCATCTAGCCATACATCCTACTAGTATGATTAACGTGTAAGGTTGTGAGTATGGCTGTTTGTTACTCTTTCACGCCAGAACGGCTAGACGGATTTAGATGAAACTTCGAATATACGTAGATTGTGGCCTGAATTAACACATACATATACACATTATATAGCTACATTGTATCTGGGTCCCACACGAGCGAAGCCGCGGGCGGAAGCTAGCAGATAATAACTTTAACATAAATATTATACATAGAAAATACCCAAATATTACACACGAATCGAACCCGCAACCTTCTGCGTCTCTAAGGAGTCTTCGCTCTTTGCGCCGCAGAGGTCGAAAACTCTCCAAAGTTTTAGGTTTAAAGCCTTATGTTAAATTTTTTTTTTCAGGCACATAACAGAAAATTTTCAAAAAGATATAATGTATATAAGTATATAGCTAAATAATGGTATTGAAACATGTATACTCATCATGATAAAATAATAAATAATTATATATAAAGATAACGAAAGGAGAATGCCAAAGAACCCGTACCAATTGCGTCAAAACCAAACGTATGCCATAAAATTTATTATATTTTATAAATGACATTAACATTTTCTTTAGTTTTACACACCGACGGGATTAATAATCAAGTAAGAAAATATTTTGTTGATTTGGTTTCCGCCGCACGTCGCCATTAGACTGCAATTACCAATGATATATACGTTACTATGGCAACAAATATTGACGTTAAGTGTTACTATGGCCAATAACCCTCATTTTTAATTATTTTGACTGTAGAATCGACTAAAAACTTATTTGATTTTTTTGACGCACTCTCTTTAGTCTTGGTACCGAGCGCCATACATCCGACAGCATTCTCCTTTACAGCCTTCTTGTACCTAGTTATACCTAGAGTGTAGTGTAATGTAAGGTGCTTTCGAAAATTGCCACATTTCTTTGGAGCTAAGATAAAAACAGTATTAGAGTAAGAATCGTAAAAATGTATTATTATTGTATTGTTATGTCACCGTTGGGAGCCCGGGTGAAGCACAGCTTATATAGACCAGCTCATTTACTTTTTATGCTTAATAAAAATCTAGCAATAGTGAGATGCTAGTTCCTTGTAACTCAATATGTAATACTAGTTATTTTCGTGTGAGCCAATAGTGCAGTAATCTTATTTGACCGTCTATTTCAGACAACAGTATTTATTTAGGACTTATTACCTACATCACCACCATCACAGTACACCAGCCTAAATCAGTCTACTGCTGCACACAATTATGCAGGTCTCCCCTAATAAAGGAAGGTGAAATGAAGAAGTTTTATCACTAGCACTTTGACTGCGGTAAATTGCGACATTGTATGTACCAATTGTCAATGAGCTAAGATAGATATAATAGCATTTTACTAAAGCCCTACATCAGTAAAAATCAAATCAAATCAAAAATCAAAAATACTTTTATTCTCTTACAAAGAATTATTACATGGGTTGGGATCTCCTCTTTTAAGTTGCATCAGTAATCTGTATACCTAAATAATACACAGTAGAGCAAACATTAGGATTACTAATCTTATCGAATGGGTTTGTTACGCTTTCACGCCTTAATTACTCAACCGATCGTCATAAAATTTCGCATACGCATTGTCAGGGGTATAGAAAAGAAACATACATTGTATTCTGAAGAAACAGTACTGTTCCCGAGGTATGGAAAAATAATCCCACTGTTCACAAAAAACAATCGTTTCCTGAAATAAGCCAGCTATTCTTGTAAGCTGTGACAGAACTCAGCGAAATAACATTGATTTCCAATATTTATTTTATCGCAGTCACGAATTCTCTGCAACAGTAAAATGTTTGAAAGTGACTATATTTTTTGTGAGGTTAATATTTGATTTTGAGTAATAATTGATTTAGATCGCCTTTGCAATTTGACCCGATTATGTGCTCTGAAAGTTTCCTTTTCTATTACTTAGCTCAATTCTGAAGAAAAAAAAGGTTTATCGTTATAATATACAGGTGCGAGATGATAACAATAGAACTATCTAAAGGCCTCGGCTTTAATTAAGTGGACTGGAATGTCCCATATAGCTACATAATTTAAGTACCCAGTCAACTAAGCCAACCTAATTATATATAAATTAATTTATAAATTTTGAGACTTCTCAAAGTAAGTATGTAAACCTCAATGGTTTTTGGTTGCTATTTGTAAAAAAACATTTTTTGTGTAAAACTTTTAAATGATAAATGTTTGGGTACGGCTTGCTTCCAATACCCAGAATGATGATAATGATGGTTGCTTGCTTTGATGGGACCGGTATGATATTGAGTGAAACGACTGTTCGTCACCGATGTGAGGTTTCAACTGTTTTATTATGGAAAAATTACTACTAACTATGCACAATTTGCTTAATGTTTGTAAAGGCTGAATGTGCGGGATGCGGCCCGTACAATAAATAAACTAATAAATAATAAAAAAAAGAAACTAGAGTTGACTCATAAAGAGAATAAAATAAGGATTATTTTTAACCGACTTCAAAAAGGAGGAGGTTCTCAATTCGTCGGATTTTTTTTATGTATGTTCACCGATACCTCCGTCAATTGTGGACCGATTTTAAAAATTATTTTTTTGTTTAATAGTATACTTCACAGGTGGTCACATATAAATTTTATTCCTGAGGAATTGGTACTTTTCCCGAAAAACTCAAAAAACCTCATCCTCACTTGTAATTTTCGCCCTATGATCACCAATATCTCCGCCAATCGTGAACCGATTTTCAAAATTCTTTAGGGCAAGAAGGAAGAAGTGATTTATTTGAAGTCGGTTTTTTTTTATAGTATCATCATTGTAGATATTTTTTCCAATAAGAAAATCGCAAATAACTTCATTTACACAAGTAATTACAGGAAATATAAAATATAAAACAAAACATTTTCCCAAAATGTTATTAAGTAAGTTTTTATTTTTTCACAATTTGTATAGGAAAGTTCTAACAAAACACTTATTTTTGAGATAGGTACTCAGTATTATACTTACATTTGTAATATATTTTCTAAGATCATCATCGTCAGCCTATAGCAGTCCACTGCTGGACATAGGCCTCTCCTAGGAGGCGTTATTGCACCCTGTCCTGAGCTCGATGCATCCAGTTTCTACCAGCAGCTTTTCGCAGACCGTCACTCCACCTGGCCGGACGACCTACACTACGTTTGCCGAGCCGCGGTCTCCACTCTAGAACTCGTTTACCCCAACGGTTATCGGTTTTTCGGCAGATATGGCCAGCCCACTGCCACCTCAGCTTGCTAATTCTCTGAGCTATGTCGATAACTTTAGTTCTATGTCGGATATACTCGTTACTGATTCCATCCTTCATAGAAACTACGAGCATAGCTCGTTCCATAGCTCGCTGAGCGACTTTAAACTGGTGGATTAGCTGTACTGTGAGTCCACGTTTCGGCTCCATATGTCATGACGGGTAGGACGCACTGATTGAAAACTCTACCCAACTGCAATATCTATATATCTCAATATGTATATTTTCTAAGATATAATGTATAAAAGAGTGTGAGCTCCAGGTATGTAGCAATCCTTTACGCACTCTTGAATATCAAAACACATCCTAATAAACTCCATATAAAGATCAGTCCAGACTATGTATATCAATATTGCATATCTATAATAATAGTGTGGTAGCTTTCTGTTAATAAAACAAGTTTAGCATGTTTAACATGTTTATAGTGCAGTAATAAAACAACTAAAGACTGCAATTGTAGACTTTTTAAATAATAATTTTAATAATAAACTGTTATTTTTAATGTGTACCTTCAGTCTTTTTATTTAATATGTTAAAAAACAATGTTGTTCATAATTATAACCAAAGTATTGTAACATGCTACATAATTCATACATTATGATTACTGACAACTTGACAGGTTGATTGACATTATATGAGAGGAAATTACGTCTTCACAAGTAATTCCGCACCATGATTCTTATTCCTAGTATTATCGACTTTCTTCACGACTTGGAATAAGTATATCAAATTAACGTCAAATTAACGGTACGTGAAAATTACAGTTTTTTAATATGAATATCAAATTAAATTCCAACTATTCGTTAATATGATGTATTTTACTGGTAAAATAAAACATAAAAGTTGAAGTATTACTTCCTACTTGAACTTACAGCCTATCTAGATAAAGCGTGTTACTATAATGCCTTTTGTTTGTGTAGATAATTTGAATAAAAAACCTACTTAGGTATAAAAGTTTGTGAAATGTGAAGATCTATGTTTGTGTCCACCACACCAGCCTATATCAGTCCACTGCTGGACATAGGCCTCTGTTTTTCTATTATTTATGGCTTCAAAAAGAGAGTTAATAGGCATCTTCTGGGAAAGCTCGTCCTATCGTCGACCTCATCCTTGCTCACGCAAGCCTCGAGGTCAAGAGCTGGCCGATACCAAATAAAATAAATAAAAAACCCAAAAAACGAAGAATAATAAAAAAAATATTAGTTTACGTTGTGTCGTAATATACGTTGTGTCTTTTTTAAAATAATCTGTTATATGTGCTTGAATGAATAACAACATGATTTTGAAAAAATGCCATTTGGTAGTCTGCCTGTATTGAATATCAATCTACAAAAACAATTTAATTAAAATAAATCATGTAGTATTGTATTAGACAATAGACTGGAGTAATTGTGAAAGTACTTAATAATAAAGTAACCGGATTTAGCTTCTCATAATAAAGCTTCAGTGTGAAGAGATCTATGATATTAATAATGCTAACATAATAATAAAAGAATAAAGAAGCTATCGTCTTCATTGCAGACAACGTAACTTCCTAGGTTTGATTAATGGATCTTCTTTTTATTAGAGTAAGTGGCCAAATCTGGTATGATGGAATCATATCACGCATGATGGTTTTTGTTCAGCCGAAGACATAGATTAAATGACTGAAAAGCCGGAACAAGAGCTTGCATGCTTTTATTCCGATCATGGTTGTACCGATCTACGTTGATCCGTTTCAGACATTAAAAAAAAAGAATCTGAACCTATAATGCCTTTCGGAAGCACGAACGCTATACCTCGTCTTTAACCGACTTCAAAAAAAGGAGGAGGTTCTCAATTCGGTTATATTTTTACTCGAAAACTAACAGGTGGGTATCTTGATCTTGATAAGCAATTATTTTTTACTTTTTAGTTTTACAGATTTTTCAATAAATGTTTTTGAAGTCGTTTTTTTATTTATTTTTGATGTTTTTTTTTTGGATTTTAATTTTTAATGGTTTATTTTTATTTTACTTTAATCACAAACAAAAATTGCAACTGTTTGATATACTTAAGACTAGCTTCTGCCCGAGGATTCGCTCGCATGGCACCCATATAAAAAGTAACTTCAGTTCATCCAGGTCACAAACAATGAGGGGTAGAGGGGTAATAAAGATATCTACTCAAACACAGTGTGCGAGTACTTTCGCAATTTTAATATTAGTGTGAGTGTGATATTGCTTTGACATAACACACCTATTAGCAATGTAGGCTTTGCTATGAAAACAAATCGATTAACATCAATTTCTAGGCATAAAAATAACGATAATGACATACACTTATACGTATTTGGATATTCCAAAAACCTTATAATTTGCACCCACACGCAAAATACCTTGTATGTATGAACAATATAATTTTAACTCTCCATCCGGATACATTTAAACAAAGTAAGTTTGAATTCGTATATTATCCCGAAAGAGGGTTACCTATTTTGATTCACACTAAAAACCTTACTATAAATAAGTGATTCTATACTTTTTTCTTAAAAAAATCAGCTTAACTTTGAATTGTTCGTGACAACCCTAACATTAAAATTGACTTTCAATAATTATCATCATCATTGTGCCTATCAGCTCAGCTTTTCTAGGGCTGCCTCACACTTTGAGTTAAACTATGGTTATAACTAGGGATTAAAAATGCTTGTGAAATCGTGCGGGTACAATAATTCTATAACATTAATAAAAAAATCATAATAGGTGCTCTCATGACCAATTTCAATGCAAAATTGCACGAATCCAATCGTAATTTTAACAGTTTTGCACGTGAGATGACAATAAAATTTACCGTTTCACTATAAAATTCATTCCCATATCTGTCCAAACCGTTTTCAAGTCTATAAATGTCATTTTAATTGCATATAATAAATGTATGAAGAGATAAAATAATGTTTGTATCATTCATAACATTTTTTTGGCTCAACATCATTATCATCATCAACCTATAGTAGTTCACTGTTGGACATAGATTTTTTTATGGAACCTGTAGATGGAACAAGCCCATGACCCACCTGATGTAAAGTGATAAGTATTACCTATCACAAAGCATTGCATCGTAAATCACGCTTTTTTGGAACGTGCTCTACGATGCAACGCCTTGCGTCCATCAACTTGAGGCATGAAGATGACAAGCCTATTGTGCCTGTAATTTCACCGACACCCACACCCTTCAAATTGAAACACACCACAGCTGCTTCACGGCAGAAATTGGTATGGTGACAGTACTTCCCCGGACGAGCCCTTCACAAAGAACTCAACTTCTACTAAAATGATTTTTGAAAATCTGCATGGTTTTAAAACAGAACACAGAACAAACAGAATTTTCTACAAAGTGTACAAAAAGTATAAACAAACTTGTAATCTCAGCCGATCGCATCTCAAAAGCGTCGTTTCACTTTCTGTAGCATTGGAGCGGCTCGGTAGAGTTGCCCAGGTTGAGCCGGATGAAGCGGAAAAATATAAAAAAAGTGATGTAATATTTCTAGTAGTTTTATTTAAGTGTTGTACAATACTGACAAAGAAACGCCAACTGTACCGAAATATATCTACTACTAACAAAAGTAAGTAAGTAGCTATGTATATATATAATATAGCTAGAATGGTAGGTCCAGTAAGTACCATTCTACTTGTAGGTATAAGAAAATATTTATTACGAAAATAATGAACCGAGAATGAAATGACAAACATGACTTTTTTCCGATCATGGAAATCTTTAGACTCCGGTTTTTTTTCGAAGTAATAACTGTAGAGTCCATTTCTATCAATTAATTTATTTCTTAACTTTGACCCTAATTTATACAATTTGTTATAACTTGGTTTATTGTTATTACTTTTGTTTTTTTTTTCAATTGCACAAATTGTTATAACTTGGTGTATTGTTATTACTTTAGTTTTTTTTTAGCAATGAATATAGGTTCTACTATAGGATCCAATGCCAAAAGCCAGAATAGCCGGACAACAGACAACACTACTCCACAGAAAGTAGCTCGCTGTGTAATTGCCCTAAATGCAGCCGTCATAATAACGGTGCAAGTTATCTGCAAGTAACGGCTTCAACAATTCGATCATCGGGAGACGTACCTGTGAGTTTATACCGCACTCAGATGCGTCTGAGTTAATCAACATTTGTCAAATGTTTGAAACCTAGTTCTCGTCGGCG
Source organism: Horisme vitalbata (assembly GCA_951804965.1). Classification (NCBI taxonomy): domain Eukaryota; kingdom Metazoa; phylum Arthropoda; class Insecta; order Lepidoptera; family Geometridae; genus Horisme; species Horisme vitalbata. The sequence continues at coordinate 14,933,145 of OX638100.1, forward strand.
CCGTTAGGGAAATTAGGTGTGGGCTGCGCACTGCCGCAATCAGGGCCATCGCATACCATCAAAAAATTCTGTTACACAAACGTCGGACTTTCCAGAAGACGTTCCTTTCATACAAATATGTTCTAGCACCAGGAATTCGAAAACTGAGTATGAAATCAAATGTCGTACGTTTTGCGGACCTTCTGTCGCTCCCTTAACCAGCGCCGCCCTCAAAGCTCCGTGTTTGTAGGGTACAGTGCACTACAGGTCAGTAATGTTGGCTTGGCTTGCAAAGATGGAGGTTGGCCCTCTTACACCCCTGAAACTCTTACGGCTAACAAATATAGGTACTATGTAGATACTCAAATTGAGATCATCGTCCTCATAGGCTACGAAAACCGCTTACCATCAGGAGGACCGTATGCTTGTTTGCTAAATTAGTAGTATAAAAAAAATCATCATCAAACTATAACAGTTTAGTGGGTAGGTCTCCACCAAGGTTCTTACGCCACTTAGTCCAATACTCGGATCTGTTCACCTATTGCATGCTAGCAATACAATTTATGATATCCTTACTTAGTACGTATACTTAGGTAGGTACCTACTTACTGTTGTATATCTAATCAACCTACTGAAGCATGTATTAAGTCATGTCTGGCTCAGTCATGTTTAGCATAGTGCTAATAAGTCTAATAGGCTCAGCAAATGTTACCGGGTATAGTTTATTGAGTTATGATCTTTATTTAAGGACAATTTCATCAATAAAAAATGTTTTAGAAAGTTTCTTTTTCGTATGAGCTAGTGGAAAATTCTGGTGTCGGAGTTTTTAAGCCACCTGTAGGCCTCCGACATGGCTTAATGATTGAAAAAGCCGGGACCAACATCTTAACGTGCCTTCTGAAGCACGGAAGTTCTCAGATCTATATGCCACTTAACGGTCACACATCCAGGGTGGAGTGTTGAGTGTTGCTTAATTCAGATCATTGGCTAAGTACACCGAAGTCATTAGCGCCTATCGGCTAAGTAAGTACACGTCTTATTCCACGAGCGCTTCAGAAAACCAAGTGTAAATCAATGAATAACTCATAGAAAATATTTTTTCTACATGTTTTTACACGTGTACTTATTTTTATAGTACCCCAGTCTATTTTTATCGCCATCATAAAAAACAATTCATCGATACAAACACAAAAACTTATCGTGCTTCATTTAAGTTTTTTAATTCACCAGACATAATCACAATCAGTAAACCCTAGGAGTTTTTGTTGCTTAATGGACTCGTATAATCTGAGATTGTAAATATTTTTTTTATTCTAAAGAGAGAAAAAGCCGTATTATTTCTAGCAGAAAACAATAAAAAAAGACAGAAAACCATTAAGCCATCACTCTCAATATGGAGCTGGTTCTTCTACCATCTATCGTAAGTGCTCCTCGACTCTTGGGTAATTATGTTTTCTATCCTGATCAAGGATAAATTACATCAGCCTCATTCAAGAGAAAGTAGATGTCATACCGTATAGGGAAGTAAAGGAGGCAGGAGGCTTTCGAGAGAGGCAGATGGAAGGAGCTGCATCAGTTGCGCCGACAAGTGCATACCTCTTAAATAAATGGTGTTGATCCTGACCTTTGGTTGTATGGAAGAGCGAGCTGTCAGCGATAATATCGTCCTATACCTACTTCATGATTGATTATGTCTGTTTGGCTGGTTTGTTTTGCATTTATAATGTTGGAGTGAGTAAGTTACCTAGAATAAAAAGTCATCTCGCTGTCTATCTTCAAATAAATTTTATTATTTTGTTAAACTGCCATTACAGTTTGACATTAAAGAGTCATTAGAAACCTTAATATCTGAATATCTACACCTTCTTAATTATTACTTGCTCTAAAATCTAAGCTATATAGGTCCTACTTAAAAAATGTAAGACAGTATCTGTGAATTTCGTCAATATAATATTGAATATATAAACATTCTCAGCAGCACTTAAGCTGTTGATAATACAGAGTTTTGTGAGAAAGTACCTACATTCAGAAAACACCTCCCTGTATTATCCAGTCTGGCTGCCTCTTATGCAGCAAAGAATAAATAATAGGTACCCGTGACATGAGGAATGTTATCTTCTCCATTAATGTGAAGTACCTAATCTCGAATGGTTGGGCGAACCGGTTCTAGAATGAATCTTTCGTGTTTGTTTTAAATTATAATTGAATTTATGAATTGTTTCGAAACCAGTTTTGGTTTATCAAGAATGTCATTCACAAAGTTATCTTATTAGTTATTGAGATAAATTATTAGATTAATTTTAGAGCAGAGGTTAAAAGTATATGTTGGATTTATATTTATGATAAATAAATTCAGCTCTTCTGTTTTGCCGCATCAAAATCAACCCTTTTCATAAAGTGATACTACAACTCTTAAAATACTTCTTCAAAAGGTAAAAATAACAATGTAACCACAGGCAGAAGTAGACGTAACTATTCATATAGTACCTACCAGTAAAAGTAAATCTATATGTTTAACTTTGAGAGACATGTTAAGATGTTTGTCCTAGTTTTTTTCAGTAGGTAAGGTACAACCCACGTCAGAGGCCTTCTAGTGGCCTTAAAACTTCGGCACTAGAATTAGCCACTAGCTCATAATCATAATCTTAAGTACTCCTGACTAATAATAGCTAATACAATCTCCGTCTATAAAAAAAATTACTTCACTTCACTTCTTTATTAAATGGCTTCTGGGATAGTTATCCACAATTTCGCCAGTATCAAGTATAATAAATGTTCATAATAATATGAGGCAACGTAGTACGGTTTATAAGTCCAGTCGTCCAGTCTTCGGTCCGGTCCTGTTTTGACTTTACGTGTTTTAAAAACTAAAACGAAAACCAACTCCAATGTCAGGGCGAAACTCACAAATGAGGATGAGGTTTTTTGTGTTTTCCGGGAAAAATACAAATCTTTGAGGAATAAAATTTATATGGGAATATCTAAGAAGTTGCCTGAAGTTGAATATTGAAAATCAGTCTATAATTGACGGAGATATCGTTGAACATACATAAAATCAAAAAAACATACATAAAACCTTCTTATTTGAAGTCTGTTATTTCAGTCATCAGCCAACTTCAAAATAAATCCGCAACATTATCTCAAGCAACATCAATACTTTTTACAAACAAAAACACTCATTAACACAAAACAAAAAGCCTCAACTCACCTCTTGCGCTAATGACACTCCATTTCCACAAATCCACAGTCACAAAACGGGCTTATCAGAAAAAACTTTATCACTTTATTTTATTTTACCCGTACTTATTGTGTTTAACCGTAACGCGTTTACCTGTAAAGCGGTCTTGCGCGTCTATGAACGGTACCGGCTCGGTACCATGTTAGAACGCAAATGAGAATTGAAACTGTACGTAACGTAACGTTACAAATGAAATTAAAGAATCTATACGTTATTGCCAGAGAAAGCATCTTCGAAAGTGTAAGTTCCGCGTTTTGAAGCTTGGACAAATGTATAGGAATAGAATACGATAGAAAGCTAGGTATCTGATGATAACTTCTATTTTGTCCGAGATCTGAAGACAAACCAAGGTCAAAGATGCTTCCTATCATTAAGTTCGCCTATGTACAATGAATTTGTTTTTGTGCAATAAAGAATATTCTATCTATCTAAAGATGTAGGAATACGGGTATTGGAACTCAAGTGGAGTTGGGCAACACACCTGGAGGCTAATCGAATGGTAGCAGAGGACTGGGGAAAGGTCGGTTGTCCAGTAGAACAGTTAACGTAGGTACTGACAAAGTCAGTGTCGTGGATCCATCAGTGGATCAGGCTAGCGCATGACCGTAGCCAATGACAGGAGCAAAAGGAGGCCTTACTCGGCAGTGGGTGAAATCGGGCTGCGGATGCTGATGACGTCATAAAGTGGTGAGACTTAATTTGGTGCTTTTAGCGGATCATCTTGGTTAAGCAACACTTCGCCTATTACTTGGATTGGTGACCGCTTACAGCCATTAGATTTGAGCGCTTTCGTGCTTCGAAAGGCACGTTATAGGTACCGGCTTTTTCAGTCGTTAAGTCAAAACGAATGCCTTCGCGCGGCCTAAAAACTCGGACACCTGAGTTCTTACTGAAACAAACAAGGATCCCACATTTCTTGTGACTGAGCTGGATTTACCCCGACTAATTAATAAGGCATGGAATTTCAAACTCATGCCTACTATTATTCACTTGTTTCTAAGACCTACTCCTAGAAGCGTACATAATTTTTGAAGCCGATTACGTTTATTAGGCTTCACATAAAATGTAGGTTTGTTTCGTATTTAATGATATTATTGGCGTGACTAACTGGACGTTTTTTCAGTATCCTGGCATAGGATTCCCAAGATCAGGATGTGTGAAAGGAGGGAAGGGAGGCGTTTGCCCTGCAGGGGGATTAGACAGGATTTTATGATACTTAGGTAAAAATCTTACTCTAGTTAAAAATAATAATAATAATAGTGCTGGACGTAATCACACAGCATCATGTAGCCCCAAACTAAGCAAAGCTTGTATTATGGGAACCACATGATTGATATTCTACACATATATTTTTTTGTAAATACATACATATCATACATAGAAAACACCCAGACCCGAGACAAATGTCCACAGAACATGCAAACATTTGTCCCGCAGCGGGAACCCGCGACATTCTGCGTCGTCCACTGCGCCACAGAGGCCGTTAATATATAGGATCTCTAAAGAATTGAGACTTAGTCGAGGCGAATTTGATTAATCGATGTATTTATTCTCGGTAATCGTAAAACATTGATAATTGCTGTGATTATCAGTAGAATTCATATCATTGAAACAATGTAACAGTAGGTATACTCTGTGAATGTAAAACTAAATTATCCAGCTCACTTGCCGTATTAATAGTCCTAGTATCAAGTCAGTAAGAGTAAAGCACCTACTAAGACAACATACTCGATAGTAGGTATTTCGCTTTACTCTTTCTTCTTTCTTTCTTTATTCTTTCATTCCTTTTAGGGTATCCTCAATAGATTTGCGTACTGAGCAATATCTGAAGATATCCATAATGGGGAAAAAGTCGTGAAGATGTATTACATTCTATAACATACATTTTGCTACATACATTTTGGGGCATTTCAACAATTTTTGCGAAAATTGTAAACCTGGGGCTTGATTCTCGGGAATACACATATTAACGTCTTTTAAGATATATATCAAGAGAACCATCAAAACAGTATGTAAATTTGACAGTCCTGTGGTCTTTACTTGATATATCTAGCGTGACATTAATAGAAGGAATAGATTCCCAAACATCAGGCCCCTGGGGCCTGATTCTGACGATATATCGCGAGAACTGACAAATTTCATACAGTTTTGACAGTTTCCGCGATAAATATCTAATAGATTCAAATATATGGAATCGTCAGAATCAGGCCCCAGATGCTGTCGTACTTGAACTAAGTAGTTGATATTGATCACATTGCTACACCAGCCTATATCAGTCCACTGCTGGACATAGGCCTCTCCTAATAAAGCGGGTTATGCCCATAATACCCACGCTGTGCATGCAGTTTTTAGGATTGCAGGTTGAGCTTCTCGCACCGCCGGCGGACGCTGCTGCCCGTCCGCGGTCAGGGAATTTTGGGAATTTTGGAACCAGCTGCCAGTAGCCACATTTGTTGTACAGCAGGGTGCACTATAGGCAGGTAAGTTTGGCTTGGATTCTGATGATGGAAACTTATAACTCCTTACGGGGAGTATATTTATAACTATATATTATACTCCTTATTACTCCTTAAATGAATGTCATGATATTTTTTTGGGAGTTTCAAAAAAAACTGGTTAAAGTAGTTAAAATAACATGGAGTAACTTCATAATTACGAATGGTGCTATAGCTGTTATATTAAATTACTATTATTTACATAGAGTTTAAAAACAAATATATATATATATAAATTTTGAATGTCATGATATTTTTTGGGAGTTTAAAAAAAAAACTGATTAAAGTAGTTAAAATAACATAGGAGTAACTTCATAATTACGAATGGTAAATTGATAAAAATATGCGTAACATCTTTTTCATAATGATTAAACTACCATCAGTAGGGGATTATGACAAGATAACTTTAACTCTCTTGCAACAAAAACACATTGTTTCAACTTTTCCCGTCAGGTTGCAATTATACAATAATTGCAGCTAATCGGTCGTGACGGAACAAGCGGCGACACGCGATGGCGTATGCAAAACGCGATCGAGATGGATTCGTGAATGAGAGCAATGTAGAGATCGGAGTAGGGGTGACACAAAAATTATAAGCCACAGTTTCTTGCCAATTCTTCCTTAATTTCAATTTTCAATTAGGTCGCGTTACGAATTGGTTTAAATTCAAAATTGAAATTCAAAGTGATCCATGGATCCAATTGAATAAACATATTTTCTATCTTTCCTTCAGTTCAAACCAGTATAGAAAAAAATCACAATGGTCTCATCTAGACCCAAAACAAATATAAAAACAGCACCTTTTGCATCTCAGCCGGAAATTGGCTCTTTGCGCCAACGAGGTCGTAATACAAATTGTTTGAAAGTCTGGCAGCATATTTAAGATTTATTTTTAAAACTTGAAATACATACGGTATTCAGTATAGAGGCTCGATCACGAAGAGTAGGTAGCCAAAAAGTATTCGTATCGAAAAATTTTGGCCAATGAGAAAGCGTTGATTCAAAATAACGTTTTGTCATTGGTCAAAACTTTTCGTTGCGCTTACGATATGTCGTCAGGTTGAAATATTCGTGATAGCCCACTCGCACACGTTAAGGATACGCAAAATTCCTAATAAAAAGTACAGGACATATTAAGCAGGTAATAACCGATAACCGTTGGGCTCGTACATAGAAACGTTCTTTAGTGGAGACCGCGGCTCGGCAAACGTTGTAGGACGCCATCCGGCCAGGTGGAGTGACCATCGACGAAAGGCTACCAAAATCTGGATGCGTCAAGCTGACAGGACGTAATGGCGCTCTTAAGAAGACTTTTGTCCAGCAGTGGACTGCCATAGGCTGATGATGATATAAAAAATAAAATAAGGTTCTTTTGAGTGAAATTTTCTATCTTAAATTTGCAATTCTTCTTCTTCCTCGGACCACTCTGTGTTAATAAATAAATAAATAATGCTGTAAACTATCACACAGTATCATGTAGCCCCAACTAAGCAGAGCTTGTATTATGGGAACCACATGACTGATAAACTACATCGATACATTTTTTTTCTGTAAAAAAATACTTATTATACATAAAAACACACAGACCTGAAACTAATAATTTTACAGAACGTACAAACATTTGTCTCACAGCGGGTGTATTCATAGAATTAGATACACAAAGTCACGTTGCATTCTTTATAAATTACCTAACAAAATGAGATGTAGCAACCCTAGATCATAATTATTTTAGTTCCGTTCGAGATGAGAATGAATGTACTCTTAATGAATTTAGGATTACACAACAAAAACAAAGGCCAAACATTCTTTATACTTTAAGTATACATAAAAATATGTAGGTTGAACTTTTTAACTGAACTTATTTTTAACCGACTTCAAAAAGGAGGAGGTTCTCAATTCGTCGGAACCTTTTTTTTCGACTTTTTTATGTATGTTCACCGATAACTTAAAAAAATTTTTTTTGTTCAATAGATTCTTTACTGGTCCCATATAAATTTTATTTCTGAGGGACTGGTACTTTTCTCGGAAGACTCAAAAAACCTCATCCTCACTTGCAATTTTCGCCCTATGATCACCAATATCTCCGTCAATTGTAAACCGATTTCAGCTGGAGCTCAGCTGATTATGGGTATATCCCTCTTTATTACCTAGGAGAGGCCTATGTCCAGCAGTGGATAGGCTGGTGAGACTGATTTCGATAATACAAAGCTCAGCTTAGTTTTAGTCATTATAAACCCGACAGACATTGTCCTATCAAAAGCACTTCTTATTCCCGTGTTTTCCAATATTTCTTTGGGTTTTTCTGATTTACTTATAACTAAACCACCCAGTGAATCAAGGCAAACAAAACAAAAAATTATAATTAGATTGGTCAAGCGGTTTTAAAGCTTTTGCGAGACACACGCACGGGAATTTTTATATAGATATAGAGATATATCCTATCCTGACATATGGAGCACAATGCTGGTCTTTGACTAAACGTCAAAAGTTCGCCCTAGAGGTGTGCCAGCGAACCATGGAGCGCAGCATCTTAGGAGTCAAGTTGTCTGACCGCCTAAGAAACAGCATACTGCGCTCCAAAACACAAATTGCCGATGCTGGCTATAAAGCCGCCAGCTTGAAGTGGAACTGCGCTGGACATGTCTGCCGAATGTCCGACCACTTGTGGGCAAAGACCACAACAGACTGGATCCCACCAAACACCAGACGGCGACGTGGAAGACCTAGAAAAAGATGGCGAGATGAGCTTGACGCGTATTTAAGATCTTGGCCTGTGGTAGCGACGAATCGCGAGGAGTGGAAGGAGGGAAGGGAGGCCTTTGCCCTGCAGTGGGATCAAAATGGCTGAATAATAATATTAATAAAAATAAAAATAGAGATATTAAAATTACTCTTGTTAACCATAACTTGGAAATCTTCGTTTAAATACAATTGAGTATGTAGACACATAGAAAGTGTAATTGATTTGAATTTAAGTTACGGCGCCAAAAAAATCACGTGTCATTCATTCTCTATTATAATTTTCATGTCATTACTTTTTTGTAAATCATCAAAATGAAAGAAAACGACGGTTATGTAAATTTGGTAATTTAATAAACGCCGATTTTAATTCAGTTGAAAATCCCATTGCATATGGAGAGTATTTTTGCATTCAACATTATCATTCTTCTGCCATTGTCCCATTTTACTGACTTTATTATTATCAGCTGCCCAAATATGTGTCTATCCAGTCCACTGCTGGGCATAGGCCTTTCCTAATAATGGGGGATATGCCCATAACCCCCACGCTTCGGGTTTGGGATCGCAGGGCACAGCTTCTCGCATCGTTGACTTTGCTGCCCATTGGCGGTCAAGGAATTTTGCTTTCGTGGTTAGGCAGTGCGGCATCATTCAGTGTAGAGCCCTGTTTGTTAATTGTAGGTTGCATCCCGGACACGTGAGGTTGGCTTCGATTCCAACTTGAAGTTGGAACCCTTAACATCCCTTTTTGTGAGTTTCGTATTCGTATTAATATTTAATCCAGCCTAGTGCCATCAAAGAACCGTTTTTTTATGCAAAGAAATAATTCTTAGTATCTCCTCGTAGTATTTCAATTACACGCCGTCCAGCTTTAAAAATATCCATGTTTTTAGTAACTAGTTTTCGTTACGCATACGATTCTTCACGTTATGATGAACAATCACCCCACAGTTCTAGTTAGTTGAGTGTGACTACTGAAGTTTATGTATTAATTTAAAAGTAACAGGATTTAGGAGTCTTCCTACGTAACATTGATCTGAGCAGACCTTCTGAAAACTTAAAATCACATTAACACTTTCGCTAGAAGCACCAAAGAGGTTGGATCAGATGTTTTTGCTAGACCCTTGCTGCAGCTTTAGCCCAATTTATGCACAGTCACGCCCATCGGCTACGTGATTGTTATGATAATAAATGCAAGTTCACAGTCATCGCTCATCAATGAATCCGCGATTTCACTTACAGAATTAACATGCTAGAAAGCTATCAAATCTATTTTAAACTTACGCTGACTCATGATACATAGACATTTACGATGAAGAAAACTTGAAATTTTCTCTGAGATGAAAAAGAAACTAAAGAAATTACAAGCACGGGAAACTTTCGTCGTATGAGTGGCTAACTCTGGTATCGGAATTTTTAGGCCACCTAAAGCAATAGTGTGGGACGTAATCACACAGCATCATGTAGCCCCAAACTAAGCAGAGCTTGTATTATGGGAACCACATGATTGATATACTACACATAATTTTTTTTTGTAAATACATACATATCATATTTAGAAAACACCCAAGACCCGAGACATATATCTACAGAACATGCAAACATTTGTCCCGCAGCGGGAATCGAGCCCGCAACCTTCTGCGTCTCAGGCGGACCCTCGCCCACTGCGCCACAGAGGCAGTCAATGACTGAAAAAGCCGGGACCGTGCCTTCAGAAGCACGGCAATTCTCAGAGCAATGCCACCCAATGGTCATCCACCCCAGTAGTGACCACGCGAAGTATTGCTTAACCAAGATGATCTTGTAAATATATAAAAAGTCAACCACGCCATCTATCTGCTGAAGAGCCGACAAACGAGTTTTTGGAGTTCCCGTTTTGGCAAATGTAGTGTAGGACACCTTGCGGCTAGGTGGAGTGACGATCTGCGAAAGGCTGCTGGAAGAAGCTGAATGAGCCAAGCTCAATACTGAGGGCACAATAGCGCTCATTGGGCCTATGTCCAGCAGGGGACTGCTATGGGCTGATGATAATGAAACCACGCTATGAGAAATGCAATGCGAATGAATGCGATTGATTTACTTACTCATACTTACTCACCATTTTGTATAGCAACTATAGCCAATAATGCGATACAGATTTTCCCTTTCTTTTCAATCACGGCATGGAAATTATTTCCTTCGCATAATAATGAGCATCAATGATGTTCAGTCATTAAAATGTAGTTAAGAATAATCATCTACTTCATAGGAAAGCAAGAAAGAGAGGGCTATTGATAAATGATAAATGAAAACCTTTATTCAGTAGGAACCATGGAATTATTTTAGGTACTTCGTAGGTACTATCTCCTTAGTAGCAAGGAAACCATGGAATACTTTGACTCGTAAAAATAGGTATTTCGATTTACATCAATTTGTAACGCAATTACTGGATTTACAAAATATGTATTATGACATCAATTAGCACAGCACCTAACTAAGATTTTCTCCTATCTTGTTTATCAAGAATCATGAGTACACCATGGTACTACCTTATTTTTGGATAATTATTACGTTTATCAGTTTTTTGCTAGGACTTTTATTTCTGGATTCTTACGATTCTGGAATAACGGTAAAAAATCATGGTAACTGATTTATTACATCATTTGCTGAAACTCGTTGGACAAGTAATAGTTATTGTGCACTTTTTTGGCCGTTTCTAAATTTCAGATGCATAGTCCTAAACTATTATTCAGAGATACTATCTCTACAACTATGCTCGAAGTCTCTCTCAAGGATAGAATCTGCACTGAGACTCCAACATAGAACTAAAGTTGTCAAAATATCTCAGAAAATTCTCAAGATTAATGGCAGTGGGCTGGCGCTATCTGCCGAAGAACCGACAACCGTTGTGTTAAACGCATTATTGAGTGGAGACCACAGCTCGGCCAACGTTGTGATGGACGCCCTCCGGCTAGGCCTAGTGACGATCTGCGTAAGGATGGTAGAAGCTAGATGAGTCGAGCTGAAGACAGGGTGCAATGGCGCTCATAAGCGGAGGCCTATGTCCAGCAGTGGACTATTATAGGCTAATGATGATAGTCCTAGCTTTAAAATAGAAGAAATACCAGCCAATATAATGATTTATCGGCCAATGATAATATACAGCTAGGTTAATTGATACTGACAATGTAGTGTTTTTACAGCTCCCATTAATATTTATTCTGATTAATTGGTTCGTGGTCATGCAATACTGCATGTAAGTGTTATAGTGATTTATTGCTTTGGATAATCAGTAATCATTCATTTATCATTTTCGATAAATTGATGCTGTCCTCTGCTGACAAATCATTGAGGCTGTTCATCAATGCCTAAGTAGGTATTGAGAGTTTTATCAAATTTTACCTACTTTAAATAGCTATGCTTTAACGATCTTATACAATTTTATATCTATTTATAATTATGGAATTACATAATTATTTGTAGCAGATAACTTTGATTAATAGCATGAGATTAATAATTATTTATATTAGGGGTAAATACAAATAGTTTAAAAATAATACGGGATATTATCAGATCAATATACCCCCAAAATAAATCAGGCTTTTATCATAGTTAAAATCACCGAGATCGGAGACTTTCTTCGATGCCGGAGACAAATATATTCGGATCATACAAGTACAGGGTAATGTTATTAGAACACCTTGTAGGCTTTACATTTTAATTATTTCCACGTGAACTATTTCTAAGGCTTGCAGTAGGTAGGTGTGTCAGTAATGCAATTATGTTGAATCTCTTCAGTGCAAGAAGCCAAGCAAGTGAGTCTATTTTATACTCCACGGAAAATTATAAACATGTGTTTATGTATAATCCAATGTACTATAATCTAATTTATGTCAAGTTTTGATAAAATAAAACTACCACGGGAACACACACTTTAAATAAAAATAAAAATAATAAATCCAGTCCTCTAAGCTAGCTGACGTAGCTAGACTTTTATGATCATCATCATCAGCCTATAGCAGTCCACTGCTGGACATAGGCCTCCCATAATGAGCACCATTGCGCCCTGTCCTGAGCTCGACGCATCCAGTTTCTACCAGCAGCCTTTCGAAAATCGTTACTCCACCTGGCTGGAGGGTGGCCGAGTCGTGGTCTTCACTCACGAACTCGTTTACCCCAACGGTTATCGGTTCCTCGGCAAATTTGGCCAGCCCACTGCTAATTCTCTGAGTTATGTCGACAATTTTAGTTCATTTATCCGGCTAGCACTAGATCACCAGGAGTGGCGAGATAGAGAAGAGGCTTTTACTCAGCAGTGAATGGCCGGCTACCGGCTGAACTGAATAGATAGATAGATAATGTAAAATACCTGTACTGTATTTGCATTATTTTGTCGGGTAGCGAGGCACGTCTCAGCCCCCTCGACCCGAACTATCGAGGTCACCAGGTCGTGGATAGTCAAGAAGTGTTAACCTAATAGGCTTTAAGGCTTATGTCTAAGCATTACATTAAGCAGCTCATTGCATCATGAATTGACATTGACATATTTTTTCAACCGTTCAAAAGAGGAGCTGATGGACACCATTTTTTTCATCTTGAACGACGGTTGTCAATTTTATTAAATTTTATTTTCTAGAGTTTTTCTAATGTGTATCGTTTAATATTCATGGTATTATAACCAATAAATGTTAGTTATAAGACACAAGTATTAGTGAAATGGAATAAAAGAAGATTGAACGGGAATTCTCTGATGAAGAAAATTGTGCGCCGATCGTCTTTTGTTATAGTCGCCATGGCTATAGCAGAAAACAGGACCTGACCGAAGACGGGACGACTGGACTTATAAACCGTACTACGTTGCCTCATATTATTATGAACAATTATTATACTTGATACTGGCGAAATTGTGGATAACTATCCCAGAAGCCATTTAATAAAGAAGTGAAGTGAAGTGAGGAGCTGATGGCGTGGCTTAACTTGTGTAGCAGATTATTTTGGTTATATTTCACCCAGTCACTACTTGGATAGGTGATCGTTTAGTGGCATCTAGATCTGGCACGTTTATATGTTGGTCCCGGCTTTTTCAGTCGTTTAGTCATTCTTTTACCAACAACCTATTGCAGTTCGTTTATCTGGCCGGAGGGCGTACATACTAGATTTTCCTAAACGAGGTATCTGCTCAACGTAGTTCGGTACTCCACCTGACTAGTCCAGTCCACTCAAAAAATCGTTTACCCCAACGGTCGTGGGTTCTACTGTTCATACCGATTGACGTTCTAACCAAACCTTATCGTCTGAAAGCCCTCTTTCCGTCATAGCAATCACGGGCCAACTTTATCTGCAGCAAATGAACTCTACCAAAAGAACTTTTTTATTTTATTCTTCTGGCCCGACTGGCAGTGGCCGGTGAAATTTTAATTAGGAAAGTTATTTTGCTTATTTATCTTTTAAAATCATCCCCTTGATTCTCGACCTTATTACACTGTGGAAGGGCAAGCTTTTTCTTGGAACTGTGATTTTTTTTACATTTTAAAAGCAAATTGTCAAGGGTCTGTTTTATTTAGCGGCGTCAAAGCTTATTTTACTTGAAACAATGATAAGTGGAAGTATTTTTTGATTAAATAAATAGTAGATTGTTTTACAAGGGACTAAACCATCCCATTATATACGAGGTTGTTATACTCCCGAGCTTAGCGAGGGAGGATGACAAGACCGAGTTATAATGGGTGGTTTTGGCCCGAGTAAAACACTCTACTTTTCACTTCGATTGCGAGAAAATAAAACAATTCCAAATTAGTCAATTTTCACAAATTTTATTAAAAATTAAATGTGCAGTTAGAGCAATTTTGAATGTTTAGTGATATGTTTTTCCCGGGCAATTTTATTTCGGTTCCCTGTGATTGGGATGTGATAATATTTTGAGTTGATTGTTGAGGAGTAAAAGTTGGAGAGACTCGAATCATGCTTGAGTTTCCTGCATTATTAAGATCTGAGTGCGGCTTCAGCTGAGTTGACATATTCATCCAATCCCGCGATGTAGATGCTTGGGGTTCTGTAATGTTTGGTAGAATATTGATTCCTTCCATAATCCGCTGCGTGACGTGATACTTGTTTTGTATAGAGTCCTCTATATAACCTTCAGCCAAGCTTTTTCTTGGAACTGTGATTTTTTTTACATTTTAAAAGCAAATTGTCAAGGGTCTGTTTTATTTAGCGGCGTCAAAGCTTATTTTACTTGAAACAATGATAAGTGGAAGTATTTTTTGATTAAATAAATAGTAGATTGTTTTACAAGGGACTAAACCATCCCATTATATACGAGGTTGTTATACTCCCGAGCTTAGCGAGGGAGGATGACAAGACCGAGTTATAATGGGTGGTTTTGGCCCGAGTAAAACACTCTACTTTTCACTTCGATTGCGAGAAAATAAAACAATTCCAAATTAGTCAATTTTCACAAATTTTATTAAAAATTAAATGTGCAGTTAGAGCAATTTTGAATGTTTAGTGATATGTTTTTCCCGGGCAATTTTATTTCGGTTCCCTGTGATTGGGATGTGATAATATTTTGAGTTGATTGTTGAGGAGTAAAAGTTGGAGAGACTCGAATCATGCTTGAGTTTCCTGCATTATTAAGATCTGAGTGCGGCTTCAGCTGAGTTGACATATTCATCCAATCCCGCGATGTAGATGCTTGGGGTTCTGTAATGTTTGGTAGAATATTGATTCCTTCCATAATCCGCTGCGTGACGTGATACTTGTTTTGTATAGAGTCCTCTATATAACCTTCAGCCACTTGATCGGACCTCCATCCACCGTGGCGTTTTAATGTCGTTATATTCGCACCAGAGTCCGCCAACAGAGTCGCGGATGTTCTGCGGAAACAATGGCCCGTGTAGAGTTCCGGATTTGGTAAATTTAGATAAGTGGCAATATCTTTAGGCATGTTACCAAATTTATTTTTGCCTATGACTTGCCTTGTGCATTTACCATTTTGATAATTTAGAAAAAATCTTCTCGTTGAAACATTAGTGGGACGTAACTCCTGATAGGCTTTAACTATATTAAGGTATTCTCCACTGATGACAAATTTACGCTCTTTGTTTGTTTTCGTGTTCGGCAGACTCACAGCTTGTAGGTTTGTATCCGTTTCTACGTCTTCTAGCGTTATATTGGCAAGCTCTATTCCTCTGCATGCACCGCTGATTCCATAAATTAAAGCAACCTGTTGAACAAAAAAATAAGTGTGTTAATAATCGTAATAATCTAGGTACATAATTTAGGTATGTAGGTAGGTATCTATTTATTTAGTTTGAGTAGAGTACATAAGTAGGTTACCTTTGTTGCCAAGTATTGTTTATTTGGAGCGTTATTTAAAAATGTTTCGATTTCTTGTGTCGTCAAGACTTTAGATTTTTTTGCCTTGTATCCAGTGGACAATTTCTTCAGTAAAGCCGTTAAATTTACATATTTTTTTAATATCGACGTCGTGTCTCGTTTTTAAGGTCATTCTTAACATTGAATATGTGCTCCAAAGAGTCGACGATTTGAATTTTTTCGATAATTCATCAAAATAAGTGAGAAAAACCCCTTCTGTAAAAGAATCCACACGTTTCTCATCTCTCCATTTCATAAAATTTTCGTAACTCTTTAAATATATTTCACGTGATTTTGTCGGCAACAGATTCATAATTATTTCTTTGCCCTTTTCTTCCATTTGCATATTAGCATCTTCACTATCACTTGATGACATTTTTCACGTTCACAATTTGAAAGTTAAAGTCAGGAAGTTAAACGTAAAAGTTTGTGATTTGGAATGAAGAAAATTCTAGAGATTTAGCGCCAATACCATCTTTTTTTTAAAATCTCTATACCTTCAATAACCCTCAACGAAACAGTTCGCATTCTACCGTGAAGGGAAGAATCAACCTTCATAAAACATCACCAAGACGGTTCTATTTTCAAAAAAAAGATTGACGGAGCACCAAGAAGTCGAGTTTTTATATAAGAGAACGAATGCTTTGTACGGGCTGATGATTTTAGACAAAAATTAAAAAGAAAAAATACTTTTTAGCCCTAGGTATTAAACTCGAGTTTTAGGCCCGCTAAGCTACACTATTATGATACACTTTTTGAGCAAGAGAAGTGAAAAAAATTTTGTAGATAGGTACCTACTTATTTTGGTTGAAAATGTTTGTTGTTAGTTTGTGGTTGTTTTATACCTGCCGGTAAATTTAGCTACATAATTCTCTAGTGTTTCATTGGTCCTAGTGTTTGCGTAAACTCTCGCTGACTGCCCTTACGAGTCTCCTGTCTGCGATCGAAGAGAGCGATGCATGAACGGAAGAAAGAAAATATATTACTACATAAAATGTACCTTAGTATTTACGCTGCGTCAGCACAACAAGCTTATTTTGTGTTGAAGTATACCTAAGTGCCGTTTAGTGGAAATAAATTAAATGAATATATCCCAGTTTATTAAAAATAAATCACAATAATAGTTTTTAATCCGTAAGTTACTCGAACATATTTCTCTCTACTTAAAATTCTTGTTGGGTTTTTTTAAAGAACAAATCCATTAAGAGCCAGTCCTTAGAAAACTGACGACCTGACTGCCCCTACGCGCCACCTGTTCGCGATCGAAGTGTACCTAATGAAAGGAACAGATAATTTATATCACAGTTATTAAAAAAAAAACTCACACAAGTACGTATTTAGATTTTATTTTGTAAGCGGCCAGAACATCTCTCCCTACTATTCTTGGTGGAATTCTTCTTGAAGAACGAGACCCCTCCTTCTATAGAAAGTTACGATCATTTTGCCCCGTGGTTTTTATATCTATAACTATGGCATAGTCTGAATTCTTTGCCAATCTATGGCGATTACAAAATTTTCAACCTGTCGTATCGTGAAATATTGGCCAATCAGAAAGCATGGATTTGAATTAAGACTTTGTCATTGGCCAACATTTTTACATCATACGCGATACATCACGATACATACGTCAAGTTGAAATATCCGTGACGGCTCTTCTGGACTCCTCGCCAACAGTGTTTGCGTACTGGTTGTCTTGTTAATCATAAAACTAAGTTACGTATTTAGGTAAGTAGGTACGTGCAGTGTAACATAAAATTTATAAGTATTATATTTTAATCGTGATAACATGATAATTTATGTGTTTGCTGGAAGGCGCTACCAAGCGGTAGATCTTTTCGAAAGCACTTCCTCATTTCATTAATTTTTGATTTTAATTAAGATAAATTCGCTTGTAATAGTCCGTGTCTTAACTTAAAATTAAGCTGAACGAAACATAATGTTCTTATTGGAAGTCAAATAACATTAGGTAAGTCTATGATACAACTAGGTAGGTAATAGGTATATTACTAGTTACAAAAGGTAATTCTATAGGTAGTTGTAATACTGTTGGATGGTTTTTATGACGGTTTCGGTTCGTTGTCCCCCGGTCCCGTATTCACTATTCACCCGGTCCGTTCTCCCCCGATTTACGTAAAGTTTAATTATCATTTTTTTACCGTGTTTTTTTACAATCTATAATATGTATTTATATATTCACAGAATTAATATGCATAAATAAGTAGTATATTAGTCATGTTTTTGTACTTTTTGATGAACCCTATGGCTCAGCGGCCGAAGTCCCGCCTGAGACCCAGAAGGTTGCAGGTTTGATTCAGGTAGGTATAATGTTAGCTATAGACATCATCAAGTCCATCATGAAACCAGTTTGACCCACTGCAAAGGTAACTACGTGTGCCTACAGATATAATGCTAGTGTCAATCTAAGGTTAGTGTAGATCATCATCAAGCCCTTCATCATCAGTCCAGTTTAATCCACTGCATAAGGACCAGTATGTACAGGTATAATGTTGACAAAAGATCATCATCATCAGGTGTAAGTAGTATAGGGATGACAGCTGAAAAATTCTAATTAGTTCGTCATTTACATTATCAAAAAATATTGGACACGTATTTTTCTTTTATGAATTAAACAAAAAATGGCAAAGATATAGTGCGTTGAAATTCCACATGACGTCACGGTATGGTACATTTTTTACCTAGCCGTGACGTCACGAGCCCCCACTCCCGAACTTAGACGCTCTTTATCCCCGTCAATTATTATTAATTTGATAAATAAAAAAATACGTGTCCAATATTTATTGTTTGTCTATCTAACGGACTAATTAGAATTTTTTTTTTTTTACCCAGTCGTCTTCCCTATTATATCAGTCACGTGGTTCCCATAATACAAGCTCTTCTTAATTTGGGGCTACATGATGCTACGTGGTAGTGTCCAGCATTAATAATTGTATGCTATAGAAACAAAGGATTTCAAGTCTGATACACGCATCCACTGAAACAGAGTAACAAATGGCTGACATTCGAGATGTAGATAAGCCACACTCCGCTATCTCGCACTTGACATGCAAATCAGTAGACATGGCTTAATTAGTCTGATTGCGGCTTTGTACGGCTTGTGGATTAGGGGCCCTATTCTAGTCATGTACGCTGTAATTTAGTACCTGGGATAGGTGACCGTCATGATATGACGTCATAAATATAAAGTCAGTATATAAAAGTTGTTATTGTTTTTTATAACGAGCACATAAGTCATAGTAGGTTATATATTTTTATGTATCCTAAAATTTTGAATCAGGCGGGATTTGAACCCACGACCTTTCCATAAATACCGGGACGTGCTCACCAACTGCGGTACCGAGTCAACTCCTGTCAAATATCTGGCTGAAAGTTATTTTTCTCTGCTTTACTTGCCTTAGAAGATCTTACCTAATTATCGTGAATAATTTTCAATCAATTTGATAGATAAAGATCAACTACAACTCTTCAAACGCAGATGAAGCGTTTCACAGTTCCTAGTAAAGTTATAATTGAATTGCGTGTGTTGTCAATGACTGTGATGAATGTGATCAATATTTTTTTTCACCTCGCCACCTCGGAAAAAGTATTTTTGCTCTTCTATAACTGACTGCAAAAGCCGTTTTATCCGCTAGCTAGAGGATAAAGTTAATTGAATTTAGACCATCGTGTCCACTAAGTTTGTGAATTCAAAATATCATTAAACCTATTTACCTCTACCTCCTTGGTGCCCAATTTATCAGACAACCTTTTTTAATTTGTTAAAAACTCAGACTCAGAACCTTCTTGGTGTACTTTTTTTTAATTTGCTCGTCATTTCCTCGCTGAGGTGGGATGAAAAGTTACGTAAAGTCCAATGGTTACTACTGATCTGCGGTGAGGCAACAGACGTTCGGGACGACGCCGCCGTGTCGCTAGCCACGGAAGGTATTTGAAGCGTTACCAGATCGTACTAAAAGGTACGGTTTTACGTACCTACCTTTTTGAAGCCGGACGTACCTTTTTCAACTGTGACCAAAAACGAGATCGACTGCATCATGGCGGATAAAAGGCACTTATTCAGAGACGTCTCTGTGGTCAACAGGTTCAACACCGGATCTGATCACAGACTTGTCCGAAGCTCTCTGAATATCAATCCAAAGCTAGAACGAAACCGTCTGATGAAGTCCACGCTCCGACCCAATCTACTTCAGATCATGGCGGGCACCGAGAAGTTTCAGAAGCTTCTCGGTGACAGATTTGTTGCTTTGGAACCTACCGATGAAGTTGATGAGGCCCTACAAAACGTTGTTGGAACCATAAAGGACGAGGGCATCAAATTCTGCCAAATGCAGCACAAAGGCGAGAAGTCCAAACTCACGGATGAGACTCTTCGGCTGATAACAAAAAGACGGGAAACCACTCAGGCCACTTCATCAGAGAGGTCAGACCTGAACAAGCGAATTGCGAAGATGATACGGCGCGACCTTCGGAGCTCCAACACACGCCTCATTGAAGAGGCAATAGAGCGAAACTGAGGGTCCAAAGTATTCACTCAGCAGGTTGGCAGGAGCCACCTGACGAAGTTAACAACACATGATGGCCGAACCGTCTTGTCGAAGCCGGAGATGTTATCAGAGATCGAGGACTTCCATGGCCGACTGTACATGGCACATGCTCCTTGCCCCCAACGTGACAACCATCATTCTAGAACCACCCTCACCCACCACTACATCGACGACCTGCCGGAAATCAGCCAAGAGGAGATCGTGTTGGCCCTGAGACAACTAAAAAATGGAAAAGCCCCCGGTGAAGATGGAGTCACTTCAGAACTTCTGAAGGCAGGAGGAGCTCCTGTTGTGCAGGAACTGCAGAACCTCTTCAACTCCGTCCTGCACTGTGGGAGAACTCCAAGGGCGTGGAACGAGAGCTTGGTGGTTCTGTTTTTTTTTTAAAGAAGGGTGATAAGATTCTTCTTAAAAACTACAGACCTATTTCGCTCTTGAGCCACGATTATAAGCTGTTTTCTAGGGTCACAATGAATCATCTCGCCAGAAGACTCGACGAGTTCCAGCCACCGGAGCAGGCCGGGTTTCGCGGAGGGTATGGCACCATAGACCATATTCACACAGTGAGGCAGATTATACATAAGTGCGAAGAGTATAATCAGCCACTGTGTCTAGCTTTTGTAGACTATGAGAAGGCCTTTGACTCTGTCGAAACCTGGGCTGTCCTAGAATCCTTACAGAGATGCCAAGTGGACTATCGTTATATGGAAGTGTTGAGACGTCTGTAGGAAGCCGCCACTATGAGTGTCCGAGTACAAGACCAGCAGTCTAAACCCATATAACTGCGCCGAAGAGTGAGACAGGGAGATGTCATATCTCCGAAACTGTTCACGAGCGCGTTGGAGGATATGTTTAAGACACTGGACTGGAAAGGTATGGGCATTAACATAAACGGCGAACACATTTCACACTCGCTGATGACATAGTCCTACTGGCGGAGTCGCTGGAGGAGCTGCAATTAATGCTGGACGGCCTAGCATCAGCCTCGCGAAAGATAGGTCTCGGCATGAATTTGGACAAGACCAAAGTCATGGTCAATGACCGAATTGATCCGAGTCCTGTCGTCGTTAATGGACACCTTCTTGAAGTTGTTTCGGAGTATACATACCTCGGGCAGATATTGCAGTTAGGTAGAAACAATTTCGAGAAGGAAGCCAAGAGGAGGATTCTGCTGGGTTGAGCAGCATTTGGAAAACTACGTCGAGTTTTCTCGTCACCCATACCGCAATGTTTAAAAACGAAAGTTTTCAATCAGTACATCCTACCCGTCATGACATACGGAGCCGAAACGTGGACACTCACAGTACGGCTAGTCCACCAGTTTAAAGTCGCTCAGCGAGCTATGGAACGAGCTATGCTCGGAGTTCTCTGAATGATAAAATGCGTAACGAGTATATCCGACATAAAACTAAAGTTGTTGGCATAACTCAGAGAATTAGCAAGCTGAAGTGGCAGTGAGCTGGCTATATCTGCCGAAGAACCGAGAACCTTTGGGGTAAAAGAGTACTTGAGTGGAGACCGCGGCGCGGCAAACCTAGGGTACGACGCCCTCCAGCCAGGTGGAGTGACGAACTGGGAAAGGCTGCTGGTAGAAGCTGGATGAATAGAGCTCAGGACAGGGCGCAATGGCGCTCATTAGGGGAAGCCTATGTCCAGCAGTGGACTGCTATAGGCTGATGATGATGATGACGATGTACCTTTTCCGTGCCTTGGCTTTGACCGTACCTTTTCGTTTTGTTATTGTGACCCATTACATTCAACGGTTACACCGTTAAATTTAACTAAAGTGGTTAAGCATACATGCTCAGATAATCTTGTAACTAAATACTTACAAAAAATGAAATACTCATATCAGATAAGGTACGGTAAAGGTAATTTTACGTTCGTTTATTTCGAATCAAAGTTCGTTTAACATTTATCAAGAACAATACAATAATTGCGGTAGAGAAAACATATTGAAACAATATAATAAAATCTATACAAAAAAAATTGCTTTTAGGCATAACATTTTGGAAAACCGTAATTTATTATTATTATTATTATTTAGTTATGGACGAGCAGCTTGACGCTGATGTGTCCATTTCAGGCAGTGTTAAAAAAACAAAATTAAGTCATTGTTTCTGTCACTTTTTTTATCACTGATTTATTTAGTCGTAGCCAGATGTCGAGCTTATTTTTGAAGTTGTTTACTGATGTAGCCGATACAACATCTTCAGGTAGCAAGTTCCAATTATGGACCACTCGGTTACAAAGGAAGTGATGAGCAACCATGGTGTTGGTAGAGGCTCTCATTAGTCGAAGGTGGTGGCCACGAGATGGTCTTAGGGATTCCTTCTTGCAGAAGATATCCTGAATGTCCGGCAAGTTGTAATGACCACCAAGGACTTTATAGTTTTCGATAAGATCACCACGGAGACGTCTTTCTTCCAGAGTAGTGAGGTTTAGGGCATTTAATCTTTCTTCATAGGTCAAACGACGTAAAGCCTGAGGTATTTTGGTGGCTTTTCTTTGGACACTTTCAAGTATATTTATATCCTTGTGAAAGTAGGGGCTCCACACTTGAAAACCATACTCTAGGAGTGGCCTGATATAAGTTTTATAGATCCTCCGAAACACGTCCACTGATAGTGATTGAAATGATCTGCGTACAACATAGATAAAAGAGTTGGCTTTTTTTACTATTGTAATGATATGCTCAGCCCACTTCAAATCAGATGCTACGTTGACTCCTAAATCTTTTTGTAGGCTAACAGCGGCTATAGTGTTACCATCAAGGTTATATGTGACCCGAGGGTTATTATTTCCTAAATGCAGTATATTGCATTTATCATTATTTAATTTGATAATCCAGTCTTTGGTCCATTCCTGTATACGGTCTAAGTCCTCTTGTAATTGTCCAGAGTTTGTGAGTGGATTTGCAAAAAATTTACCATCATCAGCAAAGAAAGCAGACTGGGAATCTATAAGCTCAATTAAGTCTGTAATGAAAATTCCAAAAAGATGGGGAGCGAGCACCGAACCTTGAGGAACTCCACTTACAACCTGCCTTCAGTGTGAGAACGAGTTACCGACCCGAACTTGGAATGTTCTATTTTTCAAATAGCCCTCTATCCATTTGTATAAAGCTCCACGTATTCCATAGTGTTCTAATTTCATAAGAAGCCGTTGATGAGGAACTTTATCAAAAGCACGCTCAAAATCCAGGTACACTACATCCACAGGCTTCTTATCGTCCAGTTCTTTGCTCCATGCATGTACGCAGGTGAGTAAGTTTGTAATGGTAGATCTCCTCCTAATAAAACCATGTTGTTTGGTAGATACTATACATTCATTGGTTATGAATTTGGTCAGATTATCAGAGATAATTCTCTCCATTATTTTGACGACCACACTGGTGAGACTGATGGGACGAAAATTGCCAGGCTGTGTTTTGTCTCCTTTTTTGTATACTGGCGTTACTATGGCATGCTTCCAATCTTGGGGTATGTGCCCTGATTCAAAGGATCGATTCATAACTTCCGTCAGAGCAGGAGCTAGAATCTTAACACAATTTTTGAGAACACAACATGGCAACTGGTCTGGTCCAGGGGATGACTGCATATTCAAGTTTAATATTATTTTTTCAACATCTTTTACTGTAAACGTTATGTCACATAAGCTATTTGTAACCCTTGGAACCGTGGTAACATGTGCTTGTGGGTCTAGACTAGGTTCATCGGAGTATGCTTTCAAGAATTCTTCAGCAAATACTTCAGCAGTATCAAAAGGGTCCGTTATTAAGTCTCCGTTGCTGCTCTTTATTGCTGGTGGAATATTAACCTTGGACGTGAGGCCACGGCGAATGTATGAGTAGAAGGCTTTATCACCCTGCTCCAGTATATTTAACTCATACAAGCTTCTCTGTTTCCTTGTCAATGCAACACATCTATTATTAACTTCTCGGAATTCCCTATAATCAACATCAGTTTCTGATAATCTGTATTTAACCCAGAGTTTTTTCTTTTCCATAATTAATTCCAGAACGCACTCATCTATCCAGGGCTTATTTTTAGTTTTATATCTTATAGCTCTTTCTGGAGCATGTTTATTGGTAGTTTCATTAATTGCTGTCAAGATTCCTGTCCATAGTTGCTCCGTGTCACAAGTAGGGTTCACTTTATGAAGGTTATTTTCTAGATCAGCATTGTAGACTTCATAATTAATATTATTGTAAAATCGTCTGAGCTTAGTAGGAGTTTTCAGTGTTTGTTTTTGACACTGGACACTAAATTCCAGTACACAATGGTCACTTTTTCCTATAGGTGTTTGATGAACTATTTCTTTTATTAACGAATCTTCATTAACCAACACCAGATCTAAGAGTGAAGGTTCATTGTTTTGTCTAAATCTAGTGGGACTATTTACTAGTTGATAGAGATTGCAATTGACAAACATGTCTTTGAAGAGTTCTGAAGGCCCAGATTGGAGCTGGTCTATATGTATTGGCCATTTTATAGAAGGGTAGTTAAAATCACCAGCAATGATAACGGTGTTATTTTCTGAAGCCATAAATAGATTTTGCAGCAGTTTAGTGTCACGTGGTCTCCATATACTTTCTTCAGCGTCATCTGATCGGTACACTCCTACTACAAGAAAGTGGTAAGAACTATATTGAATGTCTATATATAGGGCTTCAACGTCATCACACATGTATCACTGGTTGCGTTGGGCTACTATTGGAATTCCATAAAGACTGTTTCTGATATACATTGCCACACCTCCACCCCTTGTTTTGCCTTCTGATTTACATTTCTTATGCTTGCGATCTAATCTGAATAAAGTATAATCAGGTATGTTGAATGTACTGTTACGGTCCTTACTGTTTAACCATGTTTCTGTGATGATTGCAACAGAGGGTTTTGATGTGTTTACATATTGTAGGAAAAGGTCAAATTTTGGTGAAAGTGAGCATAAGTTAGTGTACATAAATGTAAGGTCAAAGTATGGATTTCTGCTGTCCTGTATTAGTTTTTTTGTTCTACAATTTTAGGGACACCCTTTACATATCTGATGGTGAGGTTAGATTCTCCCTTTTCAATTCTGGCTTTGAGGGCCTCTCGAAGGAGGTTGAGCTCCTCACGCTGCTGAGGAGTTCTATCATCATAGATTCTAATTAAATTTTTAGCCTTACTTTTATTCTTAAGGATCTGGACAGCATGCTGGCGAGATGTCAATATTACCTTCAACGGTCTAGATTTACCGGTTTCTCGGCGTCCCAGGCGCTGCACTATAACAACTTTCGAGCTTAGGTCTTCACCATTATCTATGTCTTGCAAGATCTTATTAACACACGATTCATCATGCATCTTCCTTTCGCTGCCGACATCAGACTCACTCTCCTTAATGCCAACCATAATTACATTGCAGGCTCTACGCTCGCGTTCTACAATTTCCTCCAAAATTGCGTTTGTGTTCGGTGGGGTTGGCGGCGGTGCTGCTACTACTACCGGCACGGCCTGCGTTTGGGGAGGCTGCGACAAAAGCTTCTTTACTTCATCTAACTCTTGACGTAGACCGTCATAGGCCTTGATCAGTTTGGGCACTTGGAAAAGGGCCTCACGGCATGGAAGACACAAGTACAATAGGGTGCGCTTGCCCTTTAACCCCATGACGCGTGCCTCACTGCTTGTTAAGCCGCTGCACTGCAGGCAGATATTCCTCTTACAACCATCACATTGCACCGTATTATCGTCGTTGTAGTCATCCTCACATTGAAAACACTTCATTTTAGCTCAAACAATCGACACTGGCACGAAAAAGTCGTTACGATTTTGTGACTGATTTTGCACTTTACTGTCTAGGTTTTTTACGTTGTTTATTATTTACACACAATTAAATGTCCTTATTTTACACAAATCTCACGAAAACAGCGTAATTTTATCGCGATTTCTATTTTTAAAACAATCTAAATTACGACGCTGTTTTTAACACTGTTCGCCTTTCTGAGGGTAGGGTCGAAAAAAAAAAACGCGAAATATAATAATTTGAAGCGAAAAACCATAACTTGTACCTTTACTGAGATGATCACCGTAGAACATAATCCCACCTAAAAACACCGTTGTTAGCTACGCCATGAACCCTTCTACATTAGGTAGGTACTTACAATAAAATTACCAATTTGATTCAAAGCCGTATCAATAGCTCTTTTCATACGTGACCTCGGTGATTGATTCGACACGGGCATTAAAATACTAGGCTAATCTACCTACTATATGTGTGAAAGAAATTTATTGCAATAACCTTGACTAGTCTTAAACAATAGGCCCTATCATGTTAAGAAATGATTTTGGCCTTGAATAATTTCATTTATTTCATTATCGTGTTGTATGTAGGTATTTAAATTCTTCTGACTACAAGGAATTTGCTTCTAGATGAATTATTACAGCAGTGTCAAATAGTACCTTTAGGTGTAAGTGTCTAAACACACTATAGCCGAAATTACGCGGCGTATGTTCGGCATGATTACGCCTGTAATGCTATTTGAATTACTGATAACACATTGTGTTGAAATTACGTTGCGTTATGGCATACAGCCGAACTGGTCAAAATCAGCTGCGAAACTTACGTCGCGTAATTTTCGGCATAGTGTGTTTAGACGCTATGGGGTTCCAGCCGGAATCTCCGGAACCCAAGCCTACCCCACCTGCACGTGGTGCACCCTGTTGTATAACAACCGGGGCTCTGGCGGTCGGCTGATTGCGGCATTGCGCAGCCTGACACTGGCACAGCTAAATGCCCTGGCCACCGACGGGCAGCAGCATGCGAGAAGCTGGGCCCTGCGATCCCCAACCCTCATGCCATATCCGATTATGGGCATATCCTCCTTCTTATAGAGGAGCAGCGTTGGGATTATGGGGGGATATTCTTATAAGGAAGGCCTATGTCCAGCAGTGGACTCTCGGTGTACTTCGGCTTCGGCTTAGAGAATATTTATTGTCTTAAGAAATAACAAATAAATATTTCACTATTTAATACAACTTAAGCTAACATAAAAATACATTGTGCAATACTAAAAATATTTAACTTAACTTTAATGTATTTTTATGTTATTTATTAGATAGGTTAAGTAAGTAGGTAATAAGACATTTCTAGGTATATAAATTTCAGAGAGGTTAGTTAGGTTGCCATTGCCACAAGTTTTCTTCCGTGGTACCGTTTCAATTATATGGTTTTTACTTAACTTTTACTTTTCTTCTCCATACTCAGCATGGTAATAATATTCATTTTCGCAACAATTAATCCATTAGTGCACGGCAAAGATTCGAACCCACCACTGTGTTCGAAGTCGGAATACATCCCACTAGACTTTTATAATTTACTAGTTGGCTCGACAGACGTTGTTCTACCTTAATTAGTTACCAATAGATAAAAACTGTTGAATTTAAAAAGATACTTACATATATTGCTTGTAATGTGTAATGTGTGCTTAAATAAATAAATATAAAATAAAATAGAGTAATAATTATTCTACAATTATATTACAATCTAACAAAGAAGTTAAAGATATATAAGCCAAGCAGAGTTTCTTGCCAATTCTTCTCAGTTTGGATGCGTTACGAATAGGGATGATGCCTGGGTAGAAAAATAATAAAACTAATTAGTTCGTCAATTAGATTATCAAAAAATATTGGACACGTATTTTTTATTTTTAAAATCAATGGAAATCGATAAAGTTATAGAGCGACAAAGTTCGGGAGTGGGGGCTCGTGACGTCACTTGTATGTAAAAAGTGTACTCGTGACTCGTGACGTACCCGTGACGTCACGCGAAACTTCAACGTACTATATCTTTGCCATTTTTAGTCTTATTGACAAAAGAAAAAGTACGTGTCCAAAATTTTTTGATAATGTAAATGACGGACTAATTAGAATTTTTCAGGCATCTAGCCTATTGGTGTAAATATAAAAAAATACGATTCAATGTGTACTTTAACGTTCCTATTGCTGAATAAAGATATTTAAACTTTACTCTTTTTAAGGTACTATTCTTGAGTGTTGAGGCGTACTCTTCAATAATAATGGCAAGATGGTGCAAGGATAATTTATTAAAATCAGATAAAATAATGTTTACTTTCAGGACGTCGAGGCAGAAGTGATGAAAAATTTCAAAAAAAAAAACTTCATTTCACATGCTGTGTGACACTGAGTTATACATAAATCCCATACAAAAAGCACAAAAATCCTTATAAAATATTACCTACCTAAGTAATTCTTATTTCATCAAATCTCGCACAGTCAAAATTGTTTTCTTTAAGTACTTTTTGACAAACTCTTAGCGGGCTAAGTTCCACCTGAGAGGCGTAAAGTGAGTTTGATTCCTGCCACGTGACAAATTTTGTATGTTCTGCAAATATTTGTGTCGGGTCAGAGTGTTTTGTAAATAAATATAAAAAAGTATTTAATTAGTATTATATCAAATATATGGTTCCCATAATACATGCTCTGCTTAGTTTAGGGCTACATGATACTGTGTGATAATGTCAAGCATATAACATATTTCACCAAAGTCAAGCTTTAAAGTGACTTGCAATTCTTTAACATAAATGTAACTGTCAACTTTAAACTCTTCATTAAAATGTCCGCTTTTACAAAAGACAGGTCAGTTTTTGCCCCAAAAACTTGGCATGAATATCATAATGAAATTATTTTAACGAGCAAGCGAAATCCCACTTT
The DNA here is from genome assembly GCA_951804965.1 of Horisme vitalbata. Lineage (NCBI taxonomy): Eukaryota > Metazoa > Arthropoda > Insecta > Lepidoptera > Geometridae > Horisme > Horisme vitalbata. The sequence goes on from OX638100.1 coordinate 14,962,225, forward strand.
ATGCCATTATCAATAACGATCACACATGGTTCCTAGTTTCTGCTGAAAGTTTCAGAACTTTACAAAGTTAATGGTTACATTTTATCAATGGAATTCCAATCGTATTGGATCGTAATAAGGGTGGAGTGAGGTATATTTCCCGTGGTAATTGCATCTGCCTGACTTAAACCTCAAACCACAGACACCTGCTCGGATCCTGACACCTTCAGTTATATGAGCAACTAGCTGACCCGCTCGCAACTTCGTTTGCGTTTGTACTCTTTTTTTACGTATGTCCTTTCATGTGAAATGTTTCCCAAGCCCGGTAATTTGACACGGAACCCTAAATATGAATGGAATAAAAAGTACCTACATATTACTACATAACCAACCCCATAATGTACAAATATGTAGGTAGGTACTTGTTCCCGTTCCCGCTCTCACTCCTTTTTGCATTCCTATTTCTGTTGGCAAACCGTCGCCAAGTTAACAGCCGGTAAAGGTATGATGAATTTTTATATGCCTAACTCTTGATATGATTGGTTACCCATGCAAACTTTCATCGTGTTTATTTATTTTCGTTATAGTCTCTGTGAAAAATCTCAAGTTTTTATGTAAAAAAAAACTTGCTATCCCCGTGGTATTCAAATATCCAAGAACAAATGAATGAAATTGAAATTACGAATTCTAATCCGATTTAAGTATTATTTTTTATATGACATTCCAATTTTAAAGAGTATCTCATTGCACCAAGCTTTTAAGGCTCCCCCACACAGGTGTGTTATTGTCGGCGATAATATCGCATGCATTATTGCGATAATGCGTCCCAATTCCTTGCACATAATTGCGTTATCGCAGCAGTATGTAAATTTTTAGCCGTCCTAATACTTAATGTACCTAAATTCCACACTACGCGCAACTATCAAAGGCATTGAAAATGTAATTTAGAAATAAAGCAAACGATAAAATTTGACTTTATTGTACTGACGAAAAAGTGAACTCGCGCGTAAAGGCCCTTCTACTGCCTACAGTTTTTGTCCGTCTACCTCCTAAGATGGCTCAAGCTGTAGCTTAATTCAACCTCGAGATATATTTTTTTCTTTTTCTTAAATAGCGAGCTCAAAAATGTAATTGGGGAATTCTCGATCAAGCAAAAATTGTTGAAATTTAACAAATTTTGGAAAATCTCAAAAAGTTACCACCCGATTATAGAAATTCAAATTGCACTTTGAAGCCCTCCGGCAGACGCAAATATTGACATAATTGTGACCGATCACTTTATTCACCTACACATCTTTATTTAATGTTTGTGCCGAATTTACTTTCAATGTATGGAGTTTCAAAAATGTGACGAATTTACTTTATGGCAAATGTACAACAACCCCTCTCATATCTGCGAAACTACAGGCAAATGTCAGAATTTCATGAAGCGGGGTACTATACTCGATCAGAAAAACTTAAACATTTTCAATATTTGCACATGCGATATTACGATATATTCTGTTATATTGTCTGATATTTTCGCCGATAATAACGTACCTATGCCCACGTACCTGTGCGTAGGAGCCTTTATGTGAGAACATAGTTTTTTAAATAAATTTGGAATGAGTTTTCAAACACGACAGTGTCAAAATACAATAGCATAACATGTGTCACTAAGGAGTATTGATATCAACTTCGATGCAAATCACCCCTAAAATAACTTTCTACCCCTTTTTAACTCCGTTAGGCGATAAATTTCAATAATATACGAAACTCGTCTTTCATCAATTTGGTTAAAGAATGTTTATGCAAAATTTGAAGTGGATTGAACCAAGGAATCACGTTGTTCCATACAAATCTTGCCCACGTTTTTCACCCCTTTATGGGTAGATTCACGGAAAATCCTTTCTTATCGGATGCTTACGTCATACAAAGAACACGCCCTCCAAGTTTCAGGTCTCTACGATCAGCGGTTTAGGCTGTGCGTTGATCCGTCAGTCATTCAGGACAAAGGATTTTATAAGTATAGATTACCCTCCATTAGGGAATTTTTTAAAAACCTGGTATGCGGTCTTTCATTATTTAATATTCAAAGTGTTCTGACGAAGTTTCAAGAAAATCACACCACGCGTTAAGATTTTCCCATACAAACTTTACCACCCCATTGCAACCCCCTCGAGGACTATTTCAAATTTTCAATGACACCAATCTTCATTGATTGTATGGAATATTACATGTCCCATGTTTAAAGTTTCTAAGTTCAAGGAATATGATTTTTCATACAAACATGTTTACCCCTTTTCACCCTATTAGGGGTTGTATTTCCCAAAATCGTTTCTTAGTGAGCGTCTACACCCTACAAAGAATACTTGTGCCAAATTTCAGATCTCTAGACCCTGTGGTTTCTGACATTTCGTGATGAGTGTGTCAGTGAGTGAGTGAGGATAGTTCTCTTTTATATATATAGATTGTTACCAGTAGTAAGTATATGATTTTGTAAGTTACCACAGCAATAACAATTTCATGAACATTGGATGACTACTGTTGATGAAAGATTAAAGATTTATTTATTTGCTTCAACATAATTTAGGTTATAGTTGTGGGTCTTAATTATATTTCTTGTAAGTATTCTTGTTTTGAGTTTTCCGGGAAAAGTATCAATCCCTCAGGAATAAAATTTATATGGGACCACCTGTGACGTAAAAAAGAATTTTGAAAATCGGTTCACAATTGACGGAGTTATCGGTGAACATACTTTTAAAAAAAGTCGAAATAAAAGGTTCCGGTGCATTGAGAACCTCCTCCTTGTTGAAATTGGTTAAAAATGGCTGAAGATTCGGTACGTAACAGACGTGATAAGAACAGGCTCTGTATGCATAGTTGCCAAACTACACTGTTGCTAAAAAGCATAGTATGTATGGCACCTAAAATTTACCTAGTAGGAAGTAGGATAGTAGGATAGTAGGATAGGAAGTAGGAAGTAGGATGCTACCTTGGAATTCTAGATTAATTTCCACATTTTTAGCTCTTTGACCACAATGAATTATATTTGTTTTAGTAATATTTATTTTTAAATTGTTGTTATCAAGCCAGTAAGTTAAGAGACACAAAAATTGTTCATGAATGATAAAACCTTTACTTCAAAACCAATAAACATTTTTGTGTTTTCTATGGTGAATAGACAAAATATGTGTAGAACTCACAACTCACTCATGGTCATAAGAACTAATGTAGAAGATTTAATAGTTAGTTACGTAAGTTTTCCTTATAATTATGATCAACAACCGTTAAACTGGGTAAAAGAGTTCTCGAAAGAAGAAAGCATCTTGGCAAACGTAGTTACTACAAGACAGCCAAGTGGAGTGATGATTTGCGAAGGGCGGTAAAAGCAGGATGCGTCGTGCTGAGGACAGGGCGTGATGGAGCTCATTAGGGGAGGCCTATTTCTGACTGCTATTGGCTGACGATGATGATGATCAAATAGTAGATTGTTTTACAAGGGACTAAACCATCACATTATATACGAGGTTGTTATACTCCCGAGCGTAGCGAGTGTGGATGACAAGACCGAGTTAAAATGGGTGGTTTTGGCCCGAGTAAAACACTTTACTTTTCACTTCGATTGCGAGAAAATAAAACAATTCAAAATTAGACAATTTTCAGAAATTTTATGAAAAATTAATCAACCTTCATAAAACATCACCAAGACGGTTCTATTTTCAAAAAAAAAGATTGACGGAGCACCAAGAAGTCGAGTTTTTATGTAAGAGAACGAATGCTTTGTACGGGCTGATGATTTTAGACAAAAATTAAAAAGAAAAAATACTTTTTAACCCGAGGTATTAAACTCGAGTTTTAGGCCCGCTAAGCTACACTATTATGATACACTTTTTGAGCAAGAGAAGTGAAAAATCTATTATAATGTAAATGGTAGTTCAAAATGTAATTACTCACCATTATCTTTACTCCAGCTCTCTCTAAAATCAACCTGTTTCAACAAAAACTGCTACATTTAAACTATTTCCAACAAATAAACAGATTTAAAGGGAGAACATTTAATTCACAGTTTAAATTTTAAATGCCATTAAAACTAGCAATGGCGAACTGGGTGCAAACAGACAACGTATTGAAAACTGTTCCGAACGTTTTACAACTTTTGGATGTGGTCAATGTCGTCGAATACTAAGGGTGGTTTTAGTTTATTTCGGGTCATTTTTAGGTTTTCGATTCTGGATTATTCAAGAATCGTTGTTGACTTATGTGTTTTGTTTTTTGTGCTAGGATGCTCAATAATCACTAAATTTATTGCTTCAATAAGTAAGAAAACATACAGGTGGTAGACTTTATAGGTAAGTTCTTAAGGATAGGCACTACAATAATAAGAGAGAAGACTTAGTACTTCATTTTTTACTAAGTATTTCACTTTAACTTATATTACTGCTTAATTCTAAGTAGGTCTTATTTCTTCTTCTTTGTAGTTGGTACTTCATTTCTGAAGATGTGATCAACATGCGATGTTCATAGCCTGTCTCCAGCTACTCGATTTGTGGTCATGTGCACCACACTGTAGAGTGACATTCCCTTGTCTCTAAGCTGGTCAGACCATCGGGTTGAGGATCTTCCTGTGGATTCACACATTTCTGCGTTTCGCCGTCCAACGCCAATGACTGATAAGTAGGAACCTAGTATCTGTTTTAAAAACTTTATAAATATTTATAAAGTAAACAAAATATTTATAATAGCGGTAGGTTAAACATAATTTTATAAATAATATATTTAAGTACGGTAATTGAGATTTTTTTAAATGATTTTTTAGTTTTTAATTTCCTTCGTGAGAGTATTTTTACGGACTCAAATCGCAATCTACGTAGGCTGAAACGCGTGTTCTAGGCTTTGAATACAAGATTCATACATAAATGCGGTTGAACAAGCGTAAGCCTTGCCAAGTTATTTACAAGACAAATGTGAGAATTCTGACCTCAAACTGGTTTCCCTAACAAAGGGAGCCGATAAATCCTCAAGTAATTCCTCCGATAGTAGCAATACATAAGAAGCGGGTGTGTCGATGGCTCTCTACGGATTTATGTCAAATTACCTACCCATGGCACCGCTAGCCCATTTGACCTCGTTTGTTTAGAAAGGACCAAGATATGTACTGAGGCGGAACTTCACAGAGTTGTTTACGTAATGGATACCTACTTGTCGATTTTCTTAGAAAAAACACCTTACTTATACCAAACTATGTATAACTTTTCTTTATTTTTGTCGCCAATTCTGATGACGGAGTTTCAGAAGCTTTAGGTAGCGGAAAAAGCTGTGGAAATTATATTTTCATTACACATTTAAATCACATAGGTAATATTAATATTAAAATGTGAAAGTTTGTGTGTGTAAGTTTGTAACCCGTAGCGGGTGAATTGATGGGATGAAAGTTGGAACATCAACCTACTTAGATCATGGCCTGGATTAACAGATAAGCTTTTTATCTCGGTACCACGCGAGCGAAGCCGCGAGCGGAAGCTAGTGAATGATATTCATATAAATGTAAGAATATCTATAGGTATGTAATGTAAATTTGTTACACATATTTTTATTCTATATATAAAAGAGTTTAAAGATTTGAGAACATATTTCTCAAAATATCTTGAAAGGTTGTCAAGAAGGTTGTCATTGTATGAGACCACTGTAACCCGTGTTTGCAAAAAAATATTTTGATTTTGATTTTGAAGAGATGTACGCCCATTGTAGGTACCAAAGAGTTTGGACTTTTTGTATACTAAATCTACGGTAGGTACTTTCAATATAGTTAACCGTTATGTTCTGTATGTTTATGTTTGTGTGAGTCATTGATATAATGTTATACAGTTAAAGACTCAACCCCGGAATGTTTGAACGAGACGACCTGCCTACTGCGGTAACCCATATGCCGGCTGATTACGTTGAAAATTTGGTTGGGAATATGCATTTCTACCCGCCAGAGCATTATATCACAGGAGACTAGTTGTGCTATAAGTATGACCCAGTATGGGTTCGCTAATTTCATTTCCATTTTAAAAGGCTGATATCCGGAATTTCAAATACACTCATAGGTAATACCTACTGTTATTATAATTATCTCAAAGTAGTGAGTACAATACAGAAAAAAATATTATTTAATTTTGTAGTGGGTCCAATCGCCGACATATTTCGGTGAGAAACAAAAATTTTATATTTGTGGTGAGAAACTGTGGGTTGAAAGAGAAATACATCGACTTTTCTACCTATATACCAATGTATGACAATGACTTACTTTAAATAACTTGAACCATTAACCAAAGGTTTATAAGGATCAAACAGGAACCTAGCGCTGTATTCATAGGTACAAAATTAACTATTCTAGTATGTGTTACAGTTTATTGATTATCATTGATGTTATATACTTTTTATGTACTTTCAATCCTGTGTGAAATCGCTCATATAATTATATTATTTCACTGTCTAAATAAAAGACACATCTTAAAGTGCCTTCCATGTTTCGACGTTAAGTTTGGTTCCGGTTTTTTCACAGCTAAGCAATGCCTATGGGTGGCTGGGCGTTTTTTTTTTCCCACACAAGACCGTATATAATCGGACTGCCGGACGGTAAAATACCTTGCAGTGCACAAGCGCCCTTAGGCCTTTGAGCGGTCAAAGGACTCCCTCACCAGAATTGGATATAAGCTCATACGAAGAAGAAGAAGATGCGAACAGAACAATGCGTTTTAACCCATTGAGTTCCCAGTGCATTTAGTTTGACGGCCCAGTCGGCCGGGCCTGACGCAAGCTAAGTTTTAGTAAAGTAAATTCTGTTTCTTATATAAAGGAAGGCCCATATCCAGCACTGATATTGTAGTGACATAGGCTGATGTTGTTGTTGTTGTTGTATGTTTTTCTTCCAATTTGTCAAAATTCCACATAATATTACAAGAAATGTTTCATAACACATCGAATTCGTAGCATTTATTTAAGCTCCTTGCTTGTCCTCTTTTGATAAAAAGCTTTTTACTTATCTTTTTTGCCGTCCCAAATAAAGCTTATATTTGAGACCCAATACCAAATACTGAATTCGCTTTTTCATTTATTACAACGAAAGGACGATGATTTATGTAATTCCTACACCCTAGGTTTTATTGCTCTTAGGGACGGCTATCAGAGACATTTTCTTTCAACTACGTACAGTTTTATGTTCATACTAATTTTATAATGACGTGTAAAATTATTGGTAGGGTAACCCCCTCTCCGTAGTTTATATGGCGGCATAATAATTTTTTTGTTTGATGGAGTTAAGCACATAAAAAATCCAAAAATCTATTATTATGTTTCTAACATGTTTGGATTTTTGGACGTCATAATATTATGAATATAATCACATACGTAACTATAATACCTGTAGCCGACTATACCGTGAAAAAGAAATAAACATTATCTTATCTTATCTCAGTTGCTCACTGAAATGTATTTATTTATCAGCACCGGGATCAGTATTTCCAAACTTTTACAATAATCTGATGAAATTTGAACAACGTTAAAAGTTTGTCTTTAAAATCAGGTCCTGTGCTAATCATTTCTGTGGGAAATTGAGATTCTAAATAGACCCTCTGGATTGTTTTTAAAATTAATAGAAATATATTTAGGTAAACAATACTATGGACCTAGTCCATTGTTCTATAGCTCAGTTTCCAGCACTCCCAGGTTATCGTGGATCACGAACTTTTACTTTACGATTATTTCCCTGGCTGTCCGAAGTGTCCAAGTTCAAAATTACATTTCTATTATTTAGTTTTTCCTGTTTTCATCCTTCCTTCTGAATTATTTTAGGAAATATTACAGAATTGAAATAAGTGTTGGGAAATTTACCGAGGTAGCAGACAGAGTTGATAGTGCACTGATAGTCTAACCATCTTTAAATCTAAAATAAAAATAAATACTTTTATTAGAAAAGTGCTTATACTCCTTGGATGACTTTTAATTAAGTATTGGGAAAATGTATTGTGAGTTTAATTTTAGGTTGGACATGGTTTTTTATTAAATAGTTTTGACTTAGGTATAGGTATAGGTATTAGAAACGTGGACCCCCACGCTGGGCATGCTGGTTGGGGTTGGGGATCGCAGGGCGGGGCCGTGGTAGAATCCTACCGGGACCCCATGACCCCATCAAGTGCTGGTGCAGCGTCGAGCCCTTCGTCAGGCGATGAATGTTTCGATGATGCACTAGCACTACGGTGAGCGACGGAACACGGTGTGTTTTTAGTCGGTAGGCCGCCGGGCTAGCGAGAGCTAGTCGCAGGCGGAGAGCCCGACAGACCCCTCCAACTCTCCCCGGGTTTGAGAATGTGCGTAACGCATTTTCACACCGACAAAAAAAAATGGGGATCGCAGGGCACAGCTCCTCTCACCATCTACCGCCCCGACAGGGCCGATGCTATTGCCCGTCGCGTCGCCCGGTGTGTGTGAACCCGGTTTCAATTGAATTCTGATCTATACTAGGTAGCAAAGAAAATAAACGGTAGGCCTGTGACCGTCCATAACTATGCAGTTTACCCACGGCACAAAACTAAAATATCAGTGCGTTTCCACAGAAATTGTTGGCAATTTTTTGGTTTCATTGCGTCCACACCGAGTCGCCAACACTTACCGCCAAAAATGGAAACACGATTTTGAACATTTGCTTATAATTTTTGTAGCCAACACAAGGTAGGTACCTAATTACAGAAACTTTTGTTACCAACCCGTGTTGAAAACACAAAAGTTGGTAATTTTTCTTTTTTTAAGTTTGAAACAAGAAACTAGTAGCTGTTGACGTACCACTTATATGAACCGCTATAAAGAGGTGCTTTATGTAAAAACCTACTTAGTGCTAAGTTAAAAAAATATGGCACAGTGTACCGTACCTACTTCAAGATTCTTTGAACTCAACCTCAAACAATAGTGATATATTGACAGAGAACAATGCCTCAGGCGTTATACAAAAGTTCAGTGGTATGCATGATTTTAGTTTTATAAGAACCACCAAGTATTATTAATTTATAATTTTATGCAACCACTTATTACTTCTTTTAGGTGCCATTATAAATATGAGCAGCGGTGGTCTAGTGCAGTGTTCCGAAAACTTTTTGTGTCCAAGGTACCTGCATCTAGGAAATCTAAAAATTTTGGAGGTACCTACACCATAAATGAAAATTTTAACAAAATATAAAAAAGACGTGTGGCACTCGGGGACTGCCGCGGTAAAGCTATTGCATAGCATTTTGTATCAACTTATGCAATTATAATTATTTATTTATTTTATTTATGCAGTCTTTCTTTTTCTTTGATATTAATTCAAGTTACACTTTTTGAGCGTGGTGATCGTCTCGATTCGTGCGAGCTTCGTAGAGTCGTACAATACGTCTAGTTGCACGCACACAAACACCGTGTCAAAGACTGCCGAAAAGAAACGACGTTAGACAATGCACGGCCTTCAAGCCACACTCCGTGCCCGTCGGAGTGGGGAGCGAAAGGTTTTTTTTCGTTACGGAATTTCTGGATTCGGTCCCCGCGCTCAAGGCCCTCGATAGAAGCTATGCAAAGCCCTATTCTTACCTACATAATTTTTGAATATTCAAAAACGAATGAAATTGATGAATTTGTTTCGTACGATGCTTATTTTACTATGTTTGAAATAGTATATTAAAAGTACATGGGAATCTACTCACTTTGTCTATCTTTTGGAATCCCACTGCAAATTTCTGCCGCCGTAAACAGAGTTGGTCGCGCAATAATTATGCCTAAAAGACGACCGTTTTCGTAAAATTTACGCACGAAATGTTTGGATTAAACTTTTTTTCCATTAGTTTATTAATTTTAGGTGAATTCAAAAATGTAGAGTTTATTTGACTAAGCCACAAACTTTGCTTAAAGGGCTTTTGGAGAAAACAGTGTATTATGATACCACTATCATTTTTTGATTCACACGTAGGGACACTACATTTAATAGCACCCATTTTATACGATTTCACTTATAATTGAAACACATAAACATCTAAAAGCAATAAAAATTCCAAAGAAAAGATTGTGATGACAGAAACTTCAAAACAAATCTGAAATTAGATGCAGGTGAAAAACGTCAGACGTCAGTTCGTGTCAGAGGCCAATCATGGATGTGTAGCTATCTTTACTGTGTTGAACACTAGCGCTGCGACGTTGCGACGAAGAACTAATAGAATACAAAAGTTTGAATATGAACTCTATTTCCAAGCAACAGATTATAAAATTAAGTAAAAGTGGGGAGCGTGAGGTTTTTTTTCGTTACGGAATTTCTGGGTTCGGTCCCCGCGCTCAAGGCCCTCGATAGAAGCTATGCAATAGCTTAAAAATATTCATTCATCAACAAACAGATAAGCGTAGCCGCGCCAAACGAAGCAAAACACCTCGCTGTATAAGTACACATGTATTTCTTCAGTTTTTGGTCATATTTAACTTTATGTATAAATTTTCCGAGGCACACCAACTAATGACCATAGTACACCCACAGTAGTGGGATGTTGGTACTTCCGATAAGGTGGTAGTGCGATTGACTTTCGGCCGTACCAATGGATTCTCCATTTTGAAAAATGTACCTATATACGCATTACGACATAGGTACTCATGCTCATAGTGGTAAGGGAAATCACCTTGGGGAAGCCCTTAGCAAAGTTTAATCCGTATGTTATGACGAGATACCTTACCTGTCGATAAAGCCGAGTAGGCTGTGTGATAGGTAAAGGTGCTGGGTAAGGACACTCCATATATCCAACCATGTCTCAAGCACTACATACAGCGTCCCGGTCAAGGCGTTATAGATACGAGTATAAACTGTAAAAGGCCTGAGAATTGTACACAGAACTAATATTGGTATTTTTGACCCCCGACGCAAAAGCGACGGGGTGCTAAAAGTTTGATGTGTCGAGTTAATAGGCAAGTAGGTACGCAGGTCAATGCCTTCGCAGGCAAAATATCCTTACAATATGGCCTAAACAAGACACATGGCGTAAAATCTTTCCTCCCATTCTATTATATTCCCCTTAGTAAATATTATTCAGGTTAATATTTTCTTTGCGCATACGCATTGTGAGAACGTTCCCATATTCGAATAAAACAACGCCTGGAGGTTGAAGCGAGCAATTTGCTGTAATATTGGACGGAAAACGTTCAGGCGTTTTAACTTGCTATTGTAATTTCATAGCTAAGCACTAGTTTGGTCTCTTTCCTAGTAAGTTCTGTTTGATCGGTTTATAGAACTTTAATACTCACAAATAACAGTTTAATTAAGTGTTTGTATCTGCATGAAAGTTTAATATAATTTGTGTTACGAATGTTTTTTTTCTGATGTTTCATGAATATTTTTGCAATGCCTAAAATAACAAAAATAATATTCACTTTTCTATGCATACTCTTGTTATTTTTCGCTACAAAAAGCAGCAAGTCCTTCTCCAAGGTCCCACCCATGGTTCCGCGCTTATTTATTTTCGTTATAGCCTCTGTGGAAAATTTCAAGACATTAAGTAACAAGTTGACGATATTAGAAAGACCGTGGGCGGCACCTGGTTCAGAATAGCGCAGGATCGAGGCAAGTGGCATAATCAAAGGAAGGCCTATGCCCAGCTGTGGGTCGATAAAGGTTGATGAAGTAACAAGTATAAACTTTTTATAAAAAATAAACCAACTTCAAATAAATCACTTCTTACTTGTTGCCCTAAAGAATTTTGAAAATCGGTTCATAATTGACGGAGATATTGGTGATCATAGGGCGAAAATTACAAGTGAGGATGAGGTTTTTTGAGTTTTCCGGGAAAAGTACCAATACCTCAAGAATAAAGTTTATATGGGACCACCTGTAAAGTGTACGCTTTTAAACAAAATAAGAATTTTGAAAATCGATTTACAATTGAAGGAGATATCGGTGAACATACATAAAAAAAGAAGAAGAAAAAGTTTCCAAATAAACTTGCTATCCCCTTGGTCATTGAGATGATGAAATGACTAGAGCAATGCAAACCTCCTTAACAACAATGACAAGAGCAATGCAAACAACCTTATATATATGCTAGCGTGTATTATTATACTATATATATATACTAGAATAATACACTAAAAACTCAGAAATAGAGATACTTCCTGTGGCCATCTGTGGTTTTCATCTCACTTCACCAAATGGTGCTTTCCGAGAGCAAATGCACTACGAGTTATAAAACAGATTACGCAGTCTAAACGATCCGCCATGTTGCCCAAAGCCAGCAGTTATGCGGACGATGATGATGATGATGATAAGATGAGGGTTACCTTCGCGGCGGCGTTTCTCTCCCTCGCCAACCACGTGACTAGATGCAGGTCCAGGGCCGCCGCCATCTTGCCCACGCGGAGCTCAACAGGATCCGCACGTATCGATGAATCATCACATCGATAAAGTACTCCTCGTCGTTGCCGTAGGTAGATTCTCTGCGGAGGAGATTGCGATTAGATGCTTTGGAGATTTGAAAAGCATGATACATAGTCCCTTGTATGGTTGTCGTTAAGCAATCAATAACAACACCAGCCTTTATCAGGGCACTGATGGACATAGGCCTCCCCTAGTCAAGGGGGAAATGCCCATAATCCTCACGCTGGGCATGCAGGTTGGAGATCGCAGGACACAACTTCTCGCATCGCCGACGCTGCTGTCCAGGGCAATTAGTTGTGCCGGTGCTAGGCTGCGATATGCCGCAATCAGCAGGGTGCACCACGGGCAGGTGAGGTTGACTTGGGTTCTGAAGATGGAATTTGGTTACCCCTTACATCCCCTTATGGCTCAATTACACCAAATCCGTTATCAGCCGAAGTATGCTCAGTGTCGACGGCCGAATATGGTCCATCGAAACAAACGTATGTAAAAAAATGTGAGCGTACACTACTACTCTACCGATATCCGGAGTCACCTTCCGCTCCATCGACCGCTGACGTCCGATTATATTTCGGCCCATGACGAACAAATACAGTGAGAACAGATTACCTACAATAGAAAAGACCGGACGTCTGGCCAGAGGTCAAGTCCATCTCCACTTCAGTCTCGCAATCCGCACATCTACATCTTCGACCTTAGTGCAGAGTCGAATCTCATGTTCGGTATACGGTCTACGAGGTGGATCCCTAGCATGGCCCGCATGTGCTCATTTGTGAGGGACCTGTTTCGGCTCCATAAGTCAAAATGGGCAGAAAACAAATCTTGGTTATGAGTTTTGGTTAGGACATTGAGGGATAGTATTAGATTAGAAAACGTATCAATCACATTTATGGAAAAAAGATAGAGAAAAAAGGACAAACCCTCTTGTTTACATACTAAGTGGTAGAAATTCGATGCATTACCCTGAATAAGCCTACAGCTCGTACAAAAGAAGATTGTACTGACTGTAGGTAGGTACCTACCTACAACACTTTCACCTTTGTGCAAAAAGTCATTTTTTTTGCCGTCACGTCGCGGATACGACTGCACTATTTGTTTAAGTAGTACTGACACGCTTATTCAAAATGATGCAGAATTACAACAATCCTGAGAAATATTTGCACAGTTTGGAAGTTCATGCAATGAATTATACTCTTATTTAACTAGACAGTTAATATTTGAACTAAATTCTATAAACATTTTATTCTAGGAACTTAATTAATAAATGCTTAAAGAAATTTTATGTGAACAAATAGTCGTTCTTAATGAAAATACCTAGGTATTCTCGATTGAAAGATATCTTACAACCAACGCGGCAAGAAAACTCGGCGTAGTTTTTCAAATGCTGCCCAACACAGCTGAATCCACACCTCCCTAGGCAATGTAATCAAATGATACACCTACTTACTTTCTTTAACTTCTTTAATAGGCCAAGTCTTCATATTATGTCTTAAATCTCCAAACTTCTGACCAGTGTAGGGAAAAAGGTAACGTGTAAACTCGCCTAAGCAAAATAAAAATCAGAGATTGCTTAAATGCTACAGAACTGAGTCTGTTCGATAACCCATCAATGTGAGTGCCTCATAGTCACTTTCATAAATCTTAGTTTTAGTGCCGTTCAGTATTAAGTTATTTAGCTAAAACCAGTTAAGAACTTTCGACATTGTATTGTTCACGTCGTCAAAATTAGACTGCTCATCAATAAATTTGGCGTGCCACAGGGCAGTATTTTAGGACCTATATTGTTTCCCTTGTATATTAATGACATAGTTGATGTGAAAAACTACAGGTGCATTTTATATGCTGACAATATTTGTGTAGTTGTGACATCTGTTAAAAAAATAAAACCAAAACTGACCATGAAACCGACATTAATAGCACAATTGATAAAATTATTAAATGGCTTGACATAAACAATCTTAAAATAAATCTTGACAAATCGAAATACATACAATTCAATAAATCTAAAAATATAATTTTTAATTTTTATCTAAATATAGCAAAGATAGAAGAAGTCCCGCCAATAAAGTTTTAAGCCGTAATCATTGACGAGAATCTGGACTGGAAGGCACCTATAGACGTAGTAAATAATAAATAAATAAATTTGTGTATACTGTAAGCCAAATGAAAAAATGCAACAAATGTGAAAACTGCCTTAATATCCTTTCATGCATGTATATATTGTATATGCGCTACGGGCTTGTAATTTTGGGTATGAAAATGATGAGGAACTGGCTATGAGGAAGAGAAAGCGGAAGAGGTAATGAAAATTAAATTAAATAGAAGCCAAGGCACGCCAAGGTAGGTAACTATTGCGTGGGCGGCACAGGAGGGCATGTCCGAGGTGGGAGAAGTGTAGTTGCTATAGTGTCGTACTCCAAAGCTGACTCCGACTCCAAAAATAACAGGTAGGTATCTAGATCTACCTATGTGGTAAACGCATAGATCGTAAGGGATAAATTTATAGAAAAAAGGTGGATGAACCAAAAAATAAGCAATTATTTTAAACTTTTTAGTTTAACAGTTTTTTCAATAAATGTTTTTGAAGTCGGTTTTTTTTATTTTAAATTATTGTTTTTTCTCTGTTACTCGTCATCTCAAAACTAACTTCTTACTTATTTATGTCATGTGACTTGTTTACATACATTGACACTCAAGAAGACTTGTTTATTGGAAAAAAAAGCGTGTACTTCTTTGACATATAGGTCTCTTTCGTTTTATTTCAGTTGAGGTGGGCCGACTTCGTGTGTGTTGGGATAATTGAATGAAAAAACCTATACCTTCAGGACGACGTCGAGAAGAACTACCCTCTGATTTCAGCTCTCATACAAAACATCCATAACTTGCCAGGTGTAGATGAATAAAATGCGTTTATAACTTTGAAGTGTACTAATAATCGAAATATAAAATTATTTAGAAAAGTACGTCGTTACACAGATCAAAATCAAACGGAAGGGGAGAATTGTCATTTTGACAGATAAAGATAAAGATAAAGATATTTTTATTTAAATTTAAATTTAACAAATTCTTTGTAACAACTAAGCAAGATCCTTCGTAGTTGTCACATTGCCGGTAGTACATTATTTTATATGTTAAGAAACTTTTCTGAACATACTCGTAGTTGGGCCGTAGAAGAGTCCTCAAGAGCACCCATGGTTTTGGCATAAAGGCACTAGGACGAAACATCGTGTCGGTATTGGCCGGTAGGAGTCCAGCATAATCATTCTGTTACCCCGTAATGGAATGGTATCCATATGGATTACCCCACGTTAAAAAAAGGGCCAGTGAATATTATTAAAACTTCTAAACAAGTTTTTTTAACAAGGTTTACCACAACAATAAAAAGGATTTTACGTCCATCGGTACAGGGACTATATTTTGGATTCTTGCCATTGGCCATGTTAATGGTGCAGTATTGTCACTGCGCACAATGACAAGATCTTCCTTTTTTAAGATAAGGGTGGACTTTTTTCCATTAAGGTCTGTTATAGAACAGTCTGGTATAGAACTGGGAAAGATAGTCTCTCCACCAGGCATACCAAAATTCTTGTTTTAATTTGGACAATATATTCCAAAATCTAAGTCTATTCATAGAAACATTTGAAAGATCTACCTCAGGAAATGTAGTCATAGCTGTACCTATTATAAAATGTCCAGGTGTAAGATATTCAAAACTAGATACATCTGAACTCAATGGCAACAGAAGCCTGAAATTGAACACAGCTTCAATTTCTGAAGAGACAGTGTAAAGAGCTTCAAATGTTAAGGCAATGTTATCAACAATTCTTTTAAAATGAAACTTTAGGCTCTTTACACCTGCCTCCCAGAGTCCACCAATCTCTGTGGAAAGCTAGGTATGAATGTATATTATATAGTCCTGAAATTCATCTACGTTTCTTAGAGTTAAACAAACCATATAATTTATTTATTTCATTTTCAGTACCTTTAAAGGTCTTTGCATTGTCGCAGAATATTGTGACAGGCATTCCACGCCAGGCGATAAAATACTTGAGGCATGCCAAAAATGCCCCTGTGGTGAGGTCGCTAACTACTTTTACATGGATGGCTTTCGTTGCAAAGCATACAAACAAAGTAATATAACCTTTTGTTATAAAAGGTCTCCTGATTCTCGATACCCTTACATTGAAAGGTCCACAGAAGTCTACACCTATTATATGAAAAGGTCTCACAGCAGTCAGTCTCTCCTAAGGTAGAAAACCCATCAGCTGCACTTTAATGCAGCGGTTAACAACCTTCTTGACCAAACAAATAGCGTTTATGATCCAGAACCTTTGAAAAAGAGAACCTAAAACTAACTTTGCACCAGCATGTAACAAACACACGTGTTCTTTGTGTATGATAATATTAGTTATGTGAGAGCCTTTTGGCAAAATAACAGGATGCTTTCGGTCATATGAAATGTCAGTAGCATTTTAAAGACGAACCAAGCCATTAGTATCAATAAAAGGGTGTAAGCTAGACAAGCCAAACTTTTTGGGAGAGTTGCTCTTAAGCAAATCAATCTCACTTGAAAAATGATTTTGATGAATATAGCGTTTAATGACCAAAAGTGCATTATGGTATGGAGCTCTTTTGGTGTAAGTGTGCCAAAAAACCTTTCATTATTTTTATTTGACTTGTTTCGAAAACGCAGAATATAAGCTAATAAATCAAATAATCAGTTAATATCAGAGAACTTTTCAAAAAAGAAAAATAAGTCTTTGTGAAGGATCATCAGCTGTATTGCAGCTTTTTACTACAGGATCAACTTGCTCAATGCCAGTACAAATTGGGGATGGGTAACTTGACCTCTGAAACAAGTGTGGACTGTACCACACTTGAGAGCTATTTGGTTTCATGCCACCATTCTTTATTAGGCTGCAGTTTTTGAGGCTCACAACCCCTAGACAAAAGGTCAGCCCAATTGTCGTTGTGCTGACATAATGCCAACTAGCATCTTTTCGCTTGCATACATAGGGATTTGACTTTATATTATTAGATTTTATCCAAGCAAAAACAATTTTGTGGGTCACTTTAAAGGAATGATTTTAATTGGAATTTAATGACTCTACTGATAAGCTCAGCCAGAAGGAGGAACTATTTGATTCAAGTTTAGGAATCGTTATTGATTTATGCAATGGAGCGACCCGTGACTTGGAACACAAAAAGTTTACAAAGACCGTTCGATCAGCGTTAAACACTCTTAGATATATGCAACAGCCTAACGCCTTAAAAGAAGCATCAGCATATCCTACCAGCTCTACCTTAACAATGCCAATAGAATTTACACATCTTTGAATACTAATCGTACCCATTGATTCTAAATTGTCCAGAAATTTTTTCTAAAAGTAGAACTGTTCATGGGGCTTTATAGAGTCCCAGTCAATTTTCATTGACTACGATTTTCGCATGAATAATTTTGCTGTTACTATTATTGAACCTATATGGATTTTCATTTTTCTTATAAAGCTTAAAGGTTTCTTTTAGTATTGATATTGTTTTTCAAAACCAATGGAGCTGTAAAACTAAGCTCATCTGACAAGATATCACTTTTAAGACCAAGTGTCTTTATAACATTATTTTTGTTGATATCGAGTTTTTCAAAATACTTGACTTCTTTTGGAAGTTCATCCAGAAGTTGGGGACAGTTAGAGGACTATTTATGGAGGGTGAAACTACCAGTTTCTAGAAGATCAATCAACTGACTTTTAAGCTGGCGGAAGTGCTCTAGGCTGTCTGAACCTCCTATGACATAATCAACATAAGTACTAGAGCTCATAGCTTGGGCTCCAAGAGGATATGAACTACCATATCTGTTGACAAGTTCAATTAGACACCGTGTTGGTAAGAAGATGGAAGATTTTAGAACATAAGCAGCAGCTGTATGCAGCTAATAGGCCCCTGGGGGTTGTCGCGCAAAATAATGTTTTGGAGACTAGTTTCAGCAGGATCAATTTTCACAGACCTAAACACCTTCTGAATGTCGCAAATAAGCGTGTAAATGAATGTTCTCCATAAGATAAGTATGTGAAGAAGTTCGCTTTGGACCATTGGACTGTTCAACATAACATCATTCAATGAAAATCCAAATCTAAACCTCATGGTCCCATCGAATTACAAAACGAATACCGATCTGTGCCATCACGTACTCACTAAATCCCTGTTAAAAAATATGTTCCTATGTTCTTTTATTGCAAAGTTACATTTCTTACCATTTTGCGGTTATAAATATAATAACCTCATGAATAGAACAAGGCAACAAAGGCAAAAGCATTAGGTACCCAGAGAGAGAGAGAGAGAGTATTATAGTCACAATGCCCAGAGGTAATGTAGAGTTGACGCAGATTGGCATTAGTATTATAATTTGTAACGGTCTTTTTGGGAAGAAAAATAACATTGCTTATAAATTACCTAGGTACCTTATAAAAACACAGTAACCACATTTTTTTTATTTAGACTTTCATTGTACTAACTAGAGTTAACTAAATTAACAGTTGACACTTCTGCCTGCACTCTAAACTACATACCTACATGTTATAGAAATCAATCAGCGACCAAAAAAAAAAATTAAATTATTACTTTGATCCCTGTCTGCCTGGTACTGCCTGGCAACCACACCCAATCTGCCTAGTGCGTGGAAGAAGTAGGTACTGTCAGCATCAAGGTTCCACATCAACTGCTATCCAAGTATAGGTACTATCATAACTCGCATTTCTCAATCGCTTTATACACCGTAAGCACCATTCAGGAAACAACAGAAACCGTGTAGACACTGTACATTGTGTCGAAAGCTACTGCAGTTTATGAGCTGATATAATAGTTTCAGGTCTTTATCGAAGCTTTCTTCGTAGACCCATTATCGGGACCATGAACATAAAAAAATTAGCGGTTTTTACGAAATAGGTCTCTAATATATAATGTTTTGCATTTATAACATTTACTAGACTCAATTTCAGGAAAACCCGTGAATGATTAAATTTTGAATCTTATTATCAACGTCATTAAAATCACTGCACAAGACTTAATAAAATTTAACACATCTTTATCTAAGCATACTTTAATTCTTTTTTTTATTTGATTGAATAAATAAAAAAATTATGTACGAAATAGAAAAATGAAAGACATAACTTTTAGGAGTCTTTCTCGCGCTTCTATGACATACTTACTTCTGTCCATGGCTTCGTTTGAGTGGTACTAGGATAAAAAATCTATGTGTTAATCCAGATCAGAAACTATGAAGGTATACTTATTCCAAGTTTCATTCGAATCGTTCACCCATCAAGGAGTTGAGTAGGCACAAACATACATACAAATGTGAGTGGTGTGTTTAGTTAAAATAACTAATAAAGAACATAAAAACAATGATAATTTATCATATTTTATTTTCCACTTACAAACAAACTAGGTAGGTACACTAGAAAGTCTGAATGTTTCAGTTGAGTGACTATTCTGAAGAGTGTTTTACAGAATAACACAAAAACGACCTAACAATTCATAAATAATCAAAATTCGTAGCTTAACCAAAATATATTTTAGTTTTTGACATCTTGCACAGTATAAAAGTAGTTAGAGAGAGATGGGATCACAAGCCAAAATATCATTTTAATCTAAGCTTACTTAGTGAAAATAGAAGATATCGTAACCTAGTATTTATAGTTAGGACGCTTTTTGATGTAGTTCTTGATGGCTGGGATGTTTTTGACTTCCACCGTCAGCTGCTTTAGCAGAGGGTAATTCGAGAGCCAGTTCTTTTTCATGAGCAGATCCACGAACTCCAGAATGCCGACTACGTAGATGTCAGCCCAGCTAAGTTTCTGAAAGATAAAGTAGACCTACAGTCAGTACTAGTAGACTATAGTCAGTCTAGTGGAGATTTTGGGCAGCCCGAAGGCTTCAACCATGGCATAAACACTACCAAACTGGAACCAAAATCTGCGTCATATTGTGCCTTCCGAAGCACGAACGCAAACTCAGATCTAAATGCCATTAAACGGTCACCTATCTAAGTAGTGACTGAGACGAGAATTAATGTGCTAAGAACACCGCAATAAGACAAGCAACGACCACTAATCACCTCTGCACTCACACAATGTATAAATTTCATTGTTGCAAATAAAAAAATGCAAGTTAAAGTACAAAAAAATTAGAAAGAGTTAATAGAAAACATAGATGTCTCCTTTTGTAGGTATTTCAAAAATTCTTATCAGGCCTCCATACATACTTGTTAAGGTAATTGTATCACACAGTTTTAATATAACCAAAGTCAGAATAATTTGGATATGGGTAATTCGCCGCAGTTACTTTAAGATGTATAATTGAATACATTATTTTCATTGCACAAGTGTTCAAACACCATGTGAAGAATGCACAACAAACAACTTTGACTTTGAAAATGACAAAATGAAACCTGACTTTCACTAGGTATCTTTAGAATTCCAGCACGCTTTCAAAAGAGACACTCCTAAACATGCATTGATCAACTTGATCAAAATAAAAAATCACTTGGATTTAGCACAATTGGAAAGTCCGCTGCTAGTTTTAGGCAGAGATGCGGGTTCAAGTCCCGTATGTTGCTCCGCAAAGTACAAAGGTCAAGTGTGCGTGAGTAGGCCAGTTCATACAAATCTTGACATCAAAAATTATTCGTAGTTCTTACATTTCCTCCGAAAAAGTTTCCTTTTTGCTTCAGGATATGCTCCAGATCATAGAACCACTTGGGGATGATGACATCAATCAGCGCCTTCTCGACGAAACTCTTCAGCTCTTGGTTCTCCTGCAGATGCCATTTCCACACCTCTGTAAATGAAAATATATGTATTTTTCTGTTTTCATGTTTTATAGTCGTGCAAAAGCTTTCCTCATTTATTTTACTGTTTCTAACAATTCTCCAAGAAATCAGGATAATTTATGCTTTTATATATCTTTTTATTTATGTTTGCTCTTAGCTTTTCCTAAGGGTTAGAGGAAGGGTGGAAGGGTGGAGGTGTCACCAAGTAGCAAATTGGTTCCAGCAGTTCCTCCAGCTGTTTTTTTTAGGAATCTTATAGTTAAATCGATGTAAGTGCAAACAATAAGTTTTAAAAATACATTATCAAAAAGGCTAAATTAGTTTTCAATTGATTTGAACGTTGTCAGGACTGCAAATTATTCCCAAAAGTTTGCAAAATTTCGAAAAATTATACTCACGCCATCCTAACTCAAAGGTTGCGTCTACGACGGCATCAAGTTCAGTCATTTCGAATTCATCAAATGGGAGCAGACCGACCTGCTTGCCGAGGTATTTGCTGATGGCTAAGGAATGGAAGATCACCCTGTTCTCAACCTCCAGTATCGGCAAAATGCTGAAGGGTACAACTGAATGAAAGAGAAAATAATATAAATCATTTATTAAAAGCGCATCAAATAAAAAACAGAATCAAAAGTTTACATCATCTTGACTTTTCTTCATTATGAAAATTTTTCAAACTATTTATCTGAGTATAATACCACTACATAAGAGTTGGTATTTATTGTTAAGGCACAGGCAGGCAAGTTCAAACATTACACATTCGGTACATACTCATACAAACATACTCATTTTGGAATTTCTATTAGCATTCTATGCAGATGGCAAGTCCATCGACGCTGTTTTTGTAAGGTTAAGGTTTAATTTTCCACTATTGTATTATGATTTTTGAGTGTGGACTACTACAAGCTGAAAAAGAAGTTACCCTTCTGCACGGTGATCCAGTCGGCATCACTGACGACTATGTTTTCGTACTGGATGTTGCCGTAAGCCAACAGGTACCTGATGGGCTCAGCCAGACCCATGTAGTTGAAATACTTAAGTTTGTATACTGGAGCCATTTTAAAGGTTTCAAGAGCAGACTTCGAATGTACATGGTTGAGAGAAATCAGCCTTTTTATAGGCGTCTCGTGCGTCGCGCCTCGCAAAATGGTCGCCGCCCAGTCATATTAATCATTAGTCATATAGTCATGTACTACGTTTTTTTCTATGTAAACTAATAAGACTGTTTATTTATTTGTAATGCTACTAAGTTTGTCTACCTAGTCTTGTATTTTAGAATCTATCCTACTACCTATTGAATTTGCTGTGAGCATATAATTCCAAAAATGTGATAAATTGGGGGTTTGGGGAAGGAAATGTGATCATTTCAAAAATAAAACTGTATTCGAGTGTACGCGCTATTTATTTTACATCCTACTGTCTTAAGCTATCCTAAAATGGGAAGAATTACAAACGTTTTATTTGTTTTTTTTAGTACTGGTATGAAAAAAGGACCAGTTCGGCGAACGTTATTTCGCCGCAGATCAAAATGCTACATTGTAGGTCTTGTATCTAGTGAGTAGCTTTCGCCCGCGGCTTCGCATGATAAAAAGTAACCTATTATGATATTCCTGGTCTACAACAACAATATTATGTGCAAAACTTCAGCTCAATCACTCATAAACCTGTTTTTTTTTAAGTATACCTATAATATTTGTATGAAAACTGAAACCCGTATTGTCCCCCATACAAAAGTTGCCGCTCCCGTTTACCCCCTTCGATGTTGTTATTTAAAATTATTATATTGTATGCTTGAAAAGAATTAAATAATTTATTTTATGTATTGCAAAAAATGCTGAAATAGGTGTTTTATTGAGTCTCTGTGCAGAATTTCACGTCAGGTGCTGTTGTTCCCCAAACAAACTTTGCCACTCCCATTTACGCCCTTAATTGTTGAATTGCGAAAAATGCTAAAATAGATGTTTATTCATTTTTGTTACAGTCTCTGTACAAAACTTCAAGTTGGTAATTAAAGTTTTTTTTATCCCCCATACAAACTTGGCCACTACCGTTTACCCCCTTAGATGTTGAAATGCTAAAAATGCTGAAAGAGGTATTTGTTTCTATTACAGAGTCTCTGTGCAAAATTTTAAGTCAATGAGTGAATATTTTTGTACCTCATACAAACTTTGCCACCCCCACGGAAATATATGCCACCGTTATCCCTTTTAGGGGTTGAATTACTAACAACGCTAGTATCAGAAATGACGCACATAGATTGAGACGTTTTTTTAGTTAAATGCTCAATAATATCAATTTATTAATAATATCAATACTAAATCAGTTTATTAGATAAGACCCAACATGGTTTGAGTCCCTTTAGCTAAATGAAAAATGGTCTTGTTTCTTAGTAAATTACTTTACCAAAAATGACCTACACAGTTTGAGTCGTTTGAGGTAAATAAAAAGAACGGTTAAGTGCGAGTTGACTCGCCCACCGCGGGTGACGTCAATGGCTTGCGATACAAATTAGTAATTTTCCTGTAAAATATAGATATACTTCAATTTTAAACAAAAATATTTGTTTATGGTTAGTTTTTTGACTTTTTGTATCCTTAATCAAAAACTGTGCATGATTTGATATCATTAAAAAAATTTAAAACTGTTTCAAAAATTAAAACTGTTTTATACTCTGTTAATTTCATACCCACCTTGACCTGGCAAAAACCCCTTTATTTTTAAACCCCCTCATTTTGGAAGATTTCTCAAAAATTGTTCTAGGTTGGGACTTCGCTATTATTTTCATGTAAAAAATAAATAGTATTCTTCTATAACAATAGATTAGTTTCAGATTTCTCGCTTTGCAAACTTCGGAGATTAGGGGGTTATGGAAATTTTTTAGACAGTTTTGATCATAAAATGAAAACCATGCATTGTATACACTTTTCATATGATATGCCACTCGACCTATTGGCACCAGTTTGAAATTTTGACATTTCTTATTTTGGACCTTATGGGGTTGAATTTTTTTTTTTATATTTCTTTACTAGCAATCTTATTTAATAAGTACATTTTAAATCTATACCAAATATCAAGTCGGCTGTTCAAGCTGTTGTAGTTCCTGAAATAATCAGGTGTGACAGACGGACGGACGGACAAAGCGGCACCATTTTACCTTTTTTATTAATTGTAATTTTCCTGTTAGTTGATTTTTTTTTGTTGTTTTATAAAATATTATTATAAGGGATCGTTTGACCGGTTCGGTAACGTCACCCTCAAAATAGCATATTTTCTATGAAACTAAATGTAACAGAAATGATTCAAGTGTTTTAAGACAATTCTGCGAATTACTTAATTATACACTTCTTTGAAATTGCATTTCTTAAAAATTATCCATGTAGCCTAGGTTATTAATGTGTTTTGCAAATAAATACCCGCCACATGTGCATACATATGGCTTGGTTCTTTCAAAAAACCACCTTAGCGCTGTCTGATTACGGATCTTTTTTGCGAGGTGATAATGATAAGTGTGGGTTGAGTCAGTGGTTTTCAGCGTAACTACGTCCATTGTCATTACCTACAAATTGATTTTCTTTAATTTTTGTTATTTATAATCTTCTATACTTATAAAATCCTTAGTCCTGAGTGACTGACGGGTCAACGCACAGCCTAAACCGCTGATCGTAGAGACCTGAAACTTGGAGGGTTTGTTCTTTGTATGACGGCGGCATCCGATAAGAAAGGATTTTCTGGAATTATAATTAAGGGGGTGAAAAACGGGGGCAAAGTTTGTATGGAACAATGGAATCCTTGGTCCAATCTACTTCAAATTTTGCAAAAACATTCTATACCAGAATTGGTGAAAGACGTGTTTCGTACCTATATTATTTAAATGTATCGCCTAACGGGGTTAAAAACGGGTAGAAAGTTATTTTGGGGGTGCCTTGCATCGAAGTTGATATCAATACACCCTAATGACACATGTTATGCCATTTCATTTTGACACTGTCATGTTTGAAAACTCATTCCAAAGGACATTGCTATTGTTTATGTGGATTTTGGTCCAAATGCTGCGAAATGAAAGTAATTGAATTGGATTCCTTACATCAAACTATAACTTTGACCCTAACACACTTTTGAAATCGGTCCTGGGGCTAAACACCACAAAGGTCAAAAATATTGTGGGTGAAATTGCTTTTAATTTTCACTTCTGACTTTAAAAACATAGTCAAAATCGACGTAACATAACATCTTATAATCATCGTCATCATCATGTTCACTATCATTACCAGCAACATCATCATCATCATAATCATCATCATCATCATCATCGACATCAGCATATTTTATGTTGTGGGTGCCTATTAAAGACATAAAATTTAAACAAAAATTATTAAAATAATCGTTAACATCGACGTAATTACGACTCATTATCATCAGAATTACCACTTTCATCATCATCAAGATCATTATGTTGAAAGTTTGGGAGGCAGTACTTTTTCTTAGAAGGCAGACGGACAGAAACTATAGGCGGTAGAAGGGCCTTTACGCGCGAGGCTAGTCTGCGCTACGTTCATTTCTTCGTCAATACAATAAAGTCAAATTTTATCGTGTGCTTTATTTCTAAATTACATTTTCAATGCCTTTGATAGTTGCGCCTAGTGTGAGATCTGTAGAATTTTAGTACATTATGTATGAGGACGGCTAATAAGTAACACACTGCTGTGATAATGCAGATAAGTGCTAGGAATTGAGACGCATTATCGCAATAACGCATACGATATTATCGCCGATAATAACGCACCTGTGTGGGGGAGCTTAAAAAGCTTGGTGCATTGCAATACTCTTTAAAATTGGTTGGTCAAATAAAAAAAGAATATTTAAATCGAATTAGAATTTCAAATTTCAATTTCATTCATTTGTTCTTGGATATTTGAATACGACGGGAATGGCAATTTTTTTTTTTACTCAAAGACTTAAAATGTTGCACAGTGGCTATAACGAAAATAAATAAACGCCTAAGGCGCTGAACCATGGGAGGCACCTTGGAGAAGGACTTGCTGTTTTTTGTAGCGAAAAATATCAAGAGTTAGGCATATAAAGATTTATCATACCTATACCGGCTGTTAACTTGGCGACGGGTCGCCAACGGAAACATGAACGAAAAAGGGAGGGAGAGCGGGGACGGGAACGGGTACCTACATATTACTAGATTACGGGGTAGATAATAGGTATGTGTTTATTATTCCATTCATATTTAGGGTTCAGTGTCAAATCACCAGGCTTGGGAAACATACGTAAAGACAATAATTGAAAAGTTATAAATAACAAATTTTTCGACATAGCTCAGAAAATTAGCAAGCTGAAGTAGCAGTGGGCTGGCCATTTAGTATTCAGTATTCAATATTTATTGCAATCATATTACATATGTAGGTACATTAAACAAAAAATAAGTCAGATGTTAAGACTAGGTTGAGAATCAATACATAATATTCATCAATACTTAAGTTCACAACTGAGTAGACCGATATTTTAAATAGGTACTTACATTATATACTTTGCACATTACTGATTGTCGTTATTATTAGTTGATTCATTAAGGAATTCGTCTAGAGAATAATATATTTTATTTAATAGCATGTCCTTTAAATTATTTGCAAAAATGTTATTCTCTTCTTGGGCTTTATGATTTTTCTGGTAATTTATTGTAATTTTTTACAGCCATCGCTTTTGGACCCGAGCTATGTATATTTAATTTGGACGTAGACATATCTGCCTTAAGAACCGATAACCGTTGTAGCAAACGAGTTTTTGAGTGGAGACTGTGGCTCGGCAAACGTAGTGTAGGACGCCTTCAGCCTGTTGCTGGCTGAAGGCGTCCTACACTACGTTGTAAGAAGGCTGTTGGTAGAAACTGTATTTGTCGAGCTGAGAACGGCTCAATAGCGCTCATTAGGGGTGGCTTATGTCCAGCAGTGGACTCTTGTAGGCTGATGATGATGATAATCAGACAACAAATACGTATTTAGTAAGTACATTAAGTCAATAAATGCACCAATTTAAATTTCTTTAGAAACATGAATATAGTCTCCAACCAGCTGGGTTAATATGCGCTGAGACAAAATGAAATTATTATGAGGGCCTCTGTGGCGCAGTGGACGAAAGTCCGCCTGAGAACGCAGAAGGTTGCGGGTTCGATTCCCGCTGCGGGACAAATGTTTGCATGTTCTGTAGATATTTGTATCGGGTCTGGGTGTTTTCTATAAATGATATGTATGTATTTACACAAAAAAAAAATGTGTAGTTTATCAATCATGTGGTTCCCATAATACAAGCTCTGCTTAGTTTGGGGCTACATGATGCTGTGCGTCCGCATTATTTATTTATTTATTTATCGTACAATATTATATTTTTTTAAACTCATTGTTACAATTTGTATTCTTAACTGTTACATTGTTTTTGAGGGAGTTGGAGACAGTGTGTAATCCCAAGCTTTTTTGTCATCTAAATAATCAGAAATTTTACAATAAGCTTTATTACAGAGATTACGCTTAACAACATTTTTGAATTTATTTACAGATGAATTGATCACGTCATTTGGGATTTTATTAAAGAAACGTACACTTTGCTCTTTAAATTATTGACTAACTTTATGGAGCCTCACAGTAGCACTCAGTTTATCTTTATTTCTATTTCTTTATTTCGGGCATTATGACTGTCGCTATTTTTTTTTAATCAAATTAATATGTTTTCGGACATACATTAAGTTTTCATATAGATAGATATTGGCACGGAGCTGTCACTGGAACATTTATTTCTTTAAACTTAGTTTTAAGTGAAGTTTTAAGTGACATGGGGCCCATGTTATAAATTGCACGTACAGCCCTCTTCTGCAGCACAAATATGGTGTTGATATCTGCTGCTTTCCCCCACAACAAAATGCCATACGACATAATGCTGTGAAAGTAGCTGAAATAAACTAGTCTAGCCGTTTCTACGTCAGTAAGTTGACGGATTCTTTTCACTGCGTATGCTGCAGAACTGAGTCTGTTCGACAACCCATCTATGTGAGCGCCCCATTGGAGCTTATTATCTAAAGTTATGCCTGAAAATACAGTATAATCCACAAGATTTAAATCTTCATCTTTTATTTTAATGTTAGGTTTAACTTGTTTAACATTTGGTAATATCAATCTTATACATTTTGTTTAAGTCTCGTTCAATAATAAATTATTTACATCGAACCAGTTAACAACAAACAAAGTCAGCCATTTGAGAACCGTATTTTTACGAAAAGGAGAATGCCGAGAACCCGTACCAATTGCGTCAAAACCGAACGTATCCCATAAAATTTATTATATTTTATAAATGACATTAACATTTTATTTAGTTTTACACACCGACTCGATTAATAATCAAGTAAAAAAATATTTTGTTTATTTGGTTTCCGCTGCACGCCGCCATTAGACTACAACAACCAATGATATATACGTTGCTATGCTATGGCAATAAACATTGATGTAAAGTGTTACTATGTTAAAATGTAATTTCTATGAGTTTATAATTTTTCAATATGTTTTAATATGTATAATGATAAGGGCAAATCAGCCACTTGTGAACTGTGATTTTAATATGTATGGTTAAATTCTTGAAATCCTGATTATAAGAAATGAATAAAGTATTTATTTTGATTTTTTAAATTTTGTTTTAATGATTGTTTGATTTTTCTGCTGTCTATGCGGAAACAAGCAATGCGACGAACTCACAATAGTAATACTAATTCTAAATAGACTCTGTGGACGATTATTAAAACCTATTATAAGTAGAAATATATTTAGGTAAATATGTATAGGCATGCTCAGTGTGGAGATTATGGGCACATCCCCCTTTATTAGGGGAGGCCTATGTCCAGCAGTGGACTGATATAGGTTGGTGTGGTGTGGTATGGTGTGGTGTGGTGTGGTGGTGTGGTGTGGTGGTGGATGTATATAGTAAGTTTATGTAAAATTCAACTGTAATCTTTAATATATTATCTATTGCTCTATAGCTCAGTTTCCAGCACACCCAGGTTGTCGTGGACCACGAACTTTTACTTTAAGATTATTTCCCTGGCTGTCAATGTCCAAGTTCAAAATTACGTTTCTATTATTTAGTTTTTCCTGTTTTCATACCTTCTGAATTATTTCAGGAATTATTATAGAATAGAATTAAGTATTGGAAAATTTACTAAGGTGGCTGATAGATTATTATGTAACAACAACAACAACATCAGATTATCAGGCCACTGCTAGATGCAGGCCTCCCCTTATAAGAAGAAGGGAACCCCCACGCTAGGCATGCGGGTTGGGGATTTCAGGGCACAGCTTAGCTCTGCCGGGAAGCTGCGATATGCTACAATCGGCCGGTGAGAATAACTTTCGTTCCATAAATAAAGGTTGCTTCGTTATGACGGCCTCTGTGGCGCAGTGGGCGAAGGTCCGCCTGAGACGCAGAAGGTTGCGGGTTCGATTCACGCTGTGGGACAAATTTTTGCATGTACTGTAGATATTTGTCTCGGGTCTGGGTGTTTTATCATGTGGATCCCATAATACAAGCTCTGCTTAGTTTGGGGCTACATGATGCTGTGTGATAACGTCCAGCACTTTTTTTATTATTTATTCTTAGCTGTAGGGAAGCGGCACTGAAGCGAAATCCCGCCCCCTAGGAAATAAGTAGTTTGTAGTACGTATAAAAAATATTTAGGTTAGTGTTCCAATTAAAAGCGGCGGCTTTCAACCTGTCTCCTGGAATGCTAGTTGCTTGCCAAAAGTGGGCATGTATCGAACGTAATGTTTGGACTTGCCTGTGACTACCCCCGTTAAGGTATCCTCAATAAATTTGCGTACTAAGCAATATCTGAAGTTATCGATAATGGGGAAAAAAGTTGTGCATGTTTGTTTTTTTGTTTTTGTAAACAGTAAAAGGCCTAAATATTTTTAACCCCCGACGCAAAAACGACGGGGTTTTATAAGTTTGATGTAAGCCCTCGTAGCTCTCGAACGAATAAACCGATTTTTTTTTGTACAATGATCATATATTTATTTACGGGTAAAGTCGAGGGAAAACGGCCAAGAGGCAGGAGCCCGTTGGTCAGACCAGATCCGCAGCACACTCGACCTCAACATGCCGGAAGCTGTGCATGCTGCTGGAAACCGAAACAAATGGCGCAACATCGTAAGGGAGAAGATACTTCCGTGATGGGTCACGACCCCCAGCACTGAGGAAACGACGCAAGGAGGAGGATATATTTTTTTAAGCCTAGTTGTCTTACAACTTAAAAGTTACGTATGCAGGCAAACGATTCTTACACTATGGTCAAAACAAGATACATGGCATAAAATCTTTCCTCCAATTCTATTATACTCCCCTTAGTTAAATATTATTCAAGTTAATATTGTCTTTTCGCATACGCATTATGAGAACGTTCCCATATTCGAATAAAACAACGCCTGGAGGTGGGAGCGAGCAATTTGCTATAAATCTTGCGGACGGAAAACGTTCAGGCGTTTTTACTTGCTATTGTTATTTCATAGCTTAGCACCAGCTTGGTCACTTCCCCTAAGGTCTGCAAGATAAGATACGATAAAAAAAGATAAAACTTTTTATTATGTTTGATTAGAAATTGTTACCTACATAAGAAAATAAGATATTATTTGTTTAAGGTGTTAAGAATTTATTTGTTCTCATGTTTCATGAACATTTTTGCAATGCCTAAAAATAACAAATAATGTCGTATTTTTTGTAAACTAGCGGCCCGTCCCGGCTTCGCACGGGTTAGGGCACTTTTTTACACCTTGGGTTACGTTATTTAAGTTTTAGTAAGGATCCCTAATATGTTTAGCAATAAATATAGCCTATGTTACGCAGGGTGAATGTAGCTTTCCAATAGTGAAAGAATTTCTGAATGCGGCACAGTAACTTTTGAGTCTTTTCATTACAAACATAGACACACACAAACATACAAAATTTTCCTCTTCATAATATTAGTGTAGATGTAGATCTACACACACCATAACAACAACACTAGCAACACTAGTCCGTTGTTGGACATAGGTTTGCCCATAATATAAAGGGGGGCATGCCCTTAATCTACACGCTGAGCCTGCGTGTTGAAGATGGAATCTGCTGGGCATAGCTTCTCGCACCGGCGGCACCACCAATGACTCTTGTGCCCGTTCGGCCAGCGGCCAGGGAATTCAGCTGAATGATATTAATGCTAAATAGGTAATTTAATGCGAAACGAATACGTAAATAAAATCGTTAATAGATAAAAAAGTGGACTTTTCCCAGCAGTGTGACATCTTTAGTTAATCAAACTAACGGCTTCAAAAAGGGAGTTAATAGGCATCTTCTGGGAAAGCTCGCCCCATCGTCGACCTCATCCTTGCCTATACCAGCCTCGAGGTCAAGAGCTGGCCCTTGAAAAAAAAAACATTATGTAAACACACTATAGGCCTTACTTATGAACATCTTTCAAAAGATAAACGATGCTTAGGCCATTGCCATCTCATACTGTTGGATAATGACAAACAGTGACAGGGCTAACTTTGAGCATTGATTAACGTTGAGAAGCGTTCATAAGTAAGGGGGTTAGTATATAAATTCAGAAGCTACATTTATTGTCATTAGTTAATGGAAGATGTCGTTGTAATAAAATAGTTGATTTCTTTGAGTTAGCGGGAACAAGTCATAGTGGCGAGGGTTTCCGAGTAGGTACCAATCCAACCAGACTTATTAATAAAATTAATGAGTGCCCATAATCACCAGATGCACGATATCATGATATGTTGCAAATTATTTAGATAATCGCAATAATCATAACTTTTCAAAGTGCATTATTATGTAGCGTAGATAATGAAGACAACAAGATTTTTATCTACGCCATTTCCTACCCATTTTCAATTTTCATGGTTAGCAATCAAAATATGTTTTTATTACTTCCGACCGCGGCTTTAATCGAATAAAATGTAGCTTAAATGTTGCCCCTGAAGTGGTATTTTAAAACATTCTAGGATTTTAAAAGCTACGGATAGTGATTCTGACAAACGCCACGACACTAAGTCTTAAAAATTCCCCTGCTGATCTCCAGAACTACAAATGTGCATTTCAGCTAAATCTATTCAGTATTTTAGTAATGAAGAGATAAACATTTCAAAAAATTCAGAGCGAAATATTTAAAGTGACAATCATCTTTATCTCTGAAACCCTGGAATAAGTAGAGATCATTGAAGATGTTTATATTTCCTATAATTAATCTTTAGAAATCATTCAGCTCTTTTTTACAAGTAAACCGACGGTTTTCCTTTTAGACTACGTTTGTTTCGTAAGGATATTCGAGATACTGCTGGGTTATCTAATTTTCTTTTTTGTGTAGTATGTAAATGAGGCTTAAGTAAAGAATTGGATAATAAAGTGGGTTGATACAATTTGTTTCATGGTTTACTTAGCTCTTGTTTAGTTCATTTAGTTTTATGAAAACCGTGCTTGGGTTTTATTATGATTGTCTCTGATCTTGAAGATGAAACAAGCACCAGGACAAGGAAAGTGGACCATAATCCACCATGTTGTGTGGTAACAATCCTACCCTATTGAAAACATATGAATATGATTTTTTTTTAAATAAAAACCGACTGATATTGCACATATGGGGTTTAAAAAGACGTCTACCGAAAACGCCTTTGTTCGGTGTAGGACAGATTCTGGATTAGACAGATTCGTAATTCGGCAGTTTCGTTACTCGACAGATCGTGAATTGGGCAGATTCTTGGATTCGACAGATTAGCTACACAGCAGAAAATGAACACTTGTGCACAGAATACTGATCTGATACTGATTAATGCAAAAGCTGAATTAATCGTGAACTAATCAAACTAGATTAACATTAGATTAAGTACTTACTTATTTATACCTTATGAAAACTCCTTGAATATTTAATCATCTATGTAATAGGCCACTTATGACGTTGTCATTTAGCATGTCAAACGCTTCAAATAAAATGCACTGTTCTACTATTATATTTTAAGTAGGTAATACATAATAATGGGTATCGCCGGTCCCAGCAGTGGTGAGGTGAATTTAAAATTTATTTTAAGTGAAAGAGGAAAACCCGTACTTTTACATGCCGGGCATAGATACAATTTTGTAACAAAAAATAAATGTGGTACCACAAACTGGCGATGCTCTAATAAGGCAGAATGCAGCACTTCAATCATTGTGACTTAGACGATGCAGACAAACTAACATTTACACAGAAAAAAGATTTATTATATAAAGCCAGAAATGATTACTTAAAAATGAACACAAAACCTGCAAAGATCCCTAAAAATACCGCATAGTCTTGTGGGTGATTTCTTTTTATTTGATGATGGCATCGAGAATAAAATTTTGTTTTTTGGGACGCCATTGGCGAAAGAGTACTTAAAAAAACACAAGTTTTTTTACGGTGACGGTACCTTCAAAATATTTCCCCCTCATTTTTACCAAGTATACAGTTTACATATCAATATTTCCCGTGATAATATTGTGAACTTTGTTCCTGTGCTTTTTATTATTCTGGCTAACAAAACACAGGCGATCTATGAAAGACTGTTCACTATTTTAAGGGACTAATTTTCCGTGACCATAGACCAATTTAAATGTGATTTTGAATTGGCAACCATTCAAGCAGTAAAAATAGTTTATCCTGCTGTAAAAGTGACTGGCTGTTACTTTCATTACTGGAAAGCTGTACTTAAAAAGAGCCAACAAATTGGTTTTGATAAGATAGAACACGGAATATTTATCACGCGCCTTTATATGCAACTGCCACTACTGCCTCCGATTTTGATACCCGAAGCCATTTTAAGCATTCAAGAAGAGGCACATGATTCTGAGGAATATAATGCATTTAGCAATTACTTTTCAACACAGTGGATGGGAATTTATACCGAGAATGTCTTTACTTGCTGTAAAGAAAATTTTAGAACAAATAACCCTGTCGAAGGGTGGCATGGGCGGCTAAAAAGAAGATTTCCCATAAAACCCCCATTGTATCTTTTTATTCAATTATTAATGAAAGAATCACGCTTTCAAGATATGAAGCTAAATAAACAATAATTTAAAATAAAAAAAACCGACTTCAAAAACATTTATTGAAAAAACTGTTTAACTAAAAAGTTAAAAATAATTGCTTGTTTGTTGGTTCATTCACCTTTTTTCTATAAATTTATCCCTTACGATACGTTTACCACATAGGTAGATCTAGATACCTACCTGTTATTTTTGGAGTCGGAGTCAGCCAAGGCACGCCAAGGTAGGTAACTATTGCGTGGGCGGCACACCAGAGAGTTATGAAAACATTTAAAACAGTATTGCTGAATGAATATAAAATCTTTAATAAAATAAATATTTTACAATAACGTTTGTTTTGCTCTACACCACTCCAGCCTACATCAGTCCGTCCACTGCTGGACATAGACCTCCCCTAAGAAAAGTTGTTAAACGTAACCTCTGTAATAAAGCTTATTATAACATTTCTGATTATTTAGATGACAAAAAAGCTTGGGATGAAATCGTCTCCAACTCTCTCAAGAACAATGTAATAAACGAATAGAAATTGAAACATGGATTTCAAAAAAAATATAAGCCAAGCATAGTTTCTTGCCAATTCTTCTCAGTTTGGTCGTTGCGAATTGGTGTAGACTAAAAAAATACAGTTTAACGTATACTTTACAGTTCTTAATGAAAAAAAATTGTCTTTGACTTTGAAAGAGGATATGCCCATAATCCCCACGTTGAGCATGCTTCTCACACCACCGACGCTGCTGCCCGTCGGTGGTCAGGGGATTTAGCTGTGTCGTTATAGGCTGTGCTATGAGGCAATCAGCCGGCTGCCAGAGCCCCGTTCGTTGTTTAGCGCGGTTCACCACGTGCGTGTGAGGTTGGCCAACCCCTATCTTCGGAACCCAAAGATAGGGGTTGGAACCCCGTGCAACCCAAACGTTCGTTTGCTGAAAATTTATTATGGTCCTATACGTTTTTAAATGAGGACATATAAGATCAAAGGGAAGTCTATAATACATTGTATCCATTATTACCTAAGTTGAGATTTTATTTATGTACTTTTTTCAGGCAATAAATGAACTTTGACTTTTGACTACGTTGTATTTTGATGTAAGTACGTTTACGTTATTTCTTGTATGGTGAAAAATACCGCTCCTTTCACGCCTCAAACAGATGAAGAAGACTGATTCAAACGACAAAATGTTCTATTTTCAATTCGATTTTTGTTATAAATACATAAACATTGCTAGACATTATCACTTATCACATTCATAATTATCTAGCCACAACATTATAGCAGCCTATAGCAGTCCACGGCTGGACATAGGCCTCCCCTAATGAGCGCCATTGCACCCTGTCCTGAACTCAACGAATCCAACTTCTACCAGCAGCCTTTCGCAGATCGTCACTCCACCTGGCTGGAGGGCGTACTACGTTTGCCAAGCCGCGGTTTCCACTCAAGAACTTGTTTACCCCAACGGTTATCGGTTCTTCGGAAGATATGGTCAGCCCACTGTTACTTCAGCTTGCTAATTATCTGATCTATGACAACAACTTTGGTTCTATGTCGGATATACTCGTTACAGAATTTATCCTTTAGAGAAACTCCGAGCATAGTTCGCTTCATACCTCGCTGCGTCTTTAAACTGGTGGACCAGCCGTACAGTAAGTGTCCACATATTTCGGCTCCACATTTGGCTCGGAGTTGGAAATATGTCATGACGGGTAGGACGGACGATTGAAAACTTTCATTATACAACATATATTTATGACACAAGTTTATAACACATACTACTTATACATTTATTTTGTAATAGATGCCTGACCCAAGACAAATCATTGCAGATCACACATAGATTTGCCCCGCAGTGGTAGCCAAACCTACAATATTGTGCATCACGAGCGAGCCTTTGCCTTCTACGCCACAGGGGTTCTAAGTTATTCCGCATAACCTAGGAATAAAAGCAAAAGCATATTGACGCCTACAAACTTTCTCGCTTGGTTTCCGTCCTGAATAATTATCAAACTCACGTAGGTATGTCAGCACTGTACTCGTACAATAATCTGCTTTGTTTAATGCCGAGTGTAAATCATAATCAAATTTGAATTAGGGTTTCGAAAGAGGTAAAGTTAGGCCTTTCTGTCATAGTAATGATTTGTGTAGCGCAATTTGGAGCAATGGCTAACCCTACTCTTAGGCTGAGCGCAGACCATAGTCAAGTCTGTCTTAAGATAGGACTGTCTTCAGTGTTGCCGGCAGTCAAACAGAAAAAGATCCGAACTCAGGTCTAAATCATATGTTAGGTACACCTACACCTACTGGTACCATGTGGCTTGACAGAAGTAGGTACAAATTACGTCAATAAATCATATCACTTTCCTATTAATTCAACTAGGTGACCTGCATATGTAGTACTTAGAGTAAGTAGCACATTAGTAAGTTAGTAAGTAAGTAAATATGTAAGTAAGTTAGGTAGTTAGGTATAAAATTTAGCGGAACGCTTTGTCTTTAACTACAGCAACTAGGTGGCAACGTGTGGGTAGTAAGAGTTCGTGACCCCAATCAGTGACGTCTGCGCTACAGATTTATCGTACAGGCTGACTGACTCCCAACAAACCAACAACAGTCTTTATAGCAGTTGATAGTAGGCAAGTAGCTAGGTACCTACTTACCTATATATACTTAAAAGATTAATACGGTTTTATGACAAACTAGCTTCTGCCCGTGGCTGCGTTTGCATGATCCTAGGATAAAAAGCCTATGTTATTCCAGATCAGAAACCATGTATACTTATTCCAAGTCTCATTTAAATCCGTTCACCCATAACGGAGTTGAGTAGGGACAAACATACTCACACACATACAAACTTTCGCATTTATAATAATTATTATTAGTGTGATGTGAGTGGTGTATTTAGTTAAAATAACTAATTATGAACATAAAAACAGTGTAAATTCAATAAATATTTTATTTTCCACTACAAAATGACTAGGTACAGTAGAAATAGCAATGTCAGAATGTTTCAGTTGAGTGATTATTCTGTTTTACAGAATAACACAAAAACGACATAACGATGGTCAAATTATCAAAATGCGTAACTAAACTAAAAATATATTTTAGTTTTCGATGACATCTTGAAGAGTACATAAGTAGTTAGACAAAGATGGGATCAAAAGCTAAACTATCATTTTAATCTAAGTTTACATAGTGATTAAGGATGCTATTGTAACCTAGTATTTGTAGTTAGGACGCTTTTTGATGTAGGTCTTGATGGCTGGGATGTTCTTGACCTCCACAGTCAGCTGCTTTAGCAGAGGGTAATTCGAGAGCCAGTTCCTGTTCATGAGCAGTTCCACGAACTCCAGAATGCCGACTACGTAGATATCAGCCCAGGACAGTTTCTGAAAGATAAAGACCTACAGTCAATACTAGTAGTACCTTCCTTTTTCGTATAAACGAGTGGTCAAATCTGGTGTTGGAGATTTTGGGCTGCCCGAAGGCCTTTGATATGGCTTAACGACTGCTAATCTGGGACCATCATCTTATGGTGCCTTATAAAGCACGGGAGCGCAAAGATCTAAATGCTATTAAACGGTCAACCATCCAAGTAGTGACCGGGAGAAAGATGATCTGCTATACACCGCAATAAGACAAACAACGACCACTAGTTGCCGCTACACTCACACTATGTACATGTTGTCCGATTTGGAAGTGTTTTTAAGAAGTTTGCTGCTACAAATTTAATTTTTGCAAACAAAAAAAAAATACCTAGTTGAAAGAAAACATTTTTGGAAAATTGCCAAATAAAACCTGCATAAAATTTCTGACATTTGAAATAACTAGTTTTTGCACTACACATCTCTAGTATTCCAGCGCTCTTTTTAATGAGGCTCAAAAAAATCACTCGGATTTGGCACCATTGGAAAGTCCGCTGCTAGTTTTAGGCATAGATGCGGGTTCAAGTCCCGTATGTTGCTCCGTAAACTGCAAACGTCAAGTGTCAAGCAGGCCAGTTCATCCAAATATTGGAAACTAAAATAATTCGTAGTTCATACCTTTCCTCCGAAATAGGTTCCCTTTTTCTTCAGGATATCCTCCAGATCATAGAACCACTTGGGGATGATGACATCAATCAGCGCCTCCTCGACGGTGCTCTTCATCTCTCGGTTCTCCTGCAGATTCCATTTCCACACCTCTGTAAATGAATATATATATTTTTTGGTTTTCATGTTTCATAGCCGTGCCTTTTCTCATTTATTTAACTGTTTCTAACTATTCTCCAAGTAATCAGGGTAATTTATGCTATCATTTTATTTATGTTTGCTCTTAGCTTTTTCTAATGCTGAGTGCTACTTGGTGACACCTGCAGCTGTTTTTTAGGAATTATTTATTTTAAATCAATGTAAGTGCAAACAATATGCTTTAAAAATATATTAGCAAAAAGTGTAAAATAGTTTTCAATTTGATTAGAACGTTGTCAGGACTCGCTGTGAATTATTCTCAAATATTTGCAACATTTCGAAAAATTATACTCACGCCATCCTAACTCATAGGTCGCGTCCACGACGGCATCAAGCTCAGTCATTTCGAATTCATCGAATGGGATCAGACCGACCTGCTTGCCGAGGTATTTGCTGATGGCTAAGGAATGGAAGATCACCCTGTTCTCAACCTCCAGTATCGGCAAAATGCTGAAGGGTACAACTAGATGAAAGAGAGAAAAATATAAATAATTTATTTAAAAAAGCATAAAATAAAATAAAGAAATCAAAATCATACAAAACAGAGTTATCAAAGTTAGTTTACGTCATCTTGGCTTTTTCTTCATCATGAAAAGCAGAATATGTAATACTACGTAAGAGTTGGTATTTATTGTATTGCAAAGACAAGTTCAAACATTACACATTGGTACTCATGCAAACTCTTTTTGGAATATCTGCTAGCATTCCATGAAGATGGCATGAAGATGGCCCATCGACGCAGATTATCTAACCTTAATTTTAATATGAGTGTGGACTACTACAAGCAGAAAAAGAAAAATTACTCACCCTTCTGCATGTTGATCCAGTCGGTGTCACTGACGACGATGTTTTCGTACTGGATGTTGCCGTAAGCCAACAGGTACCTGATGGGCTCAGCCAGACCCATGTAGTTGAAGTACTTAAGCTTGTATACTGGAGCCATTTTGAAGGTTTCAAGAGCTGACTTCGAATGTGCAAGATTGACAGAAATCAGCCTTTTTATACGCAAGGAATAATCTTAAACGCTATTTGGGGTTTTTTAATCTCATTTTTTTAAATTAGTTCATTGGGTAGCAGGTATTTGATTATAAGCTTTATGATCGTTGAAATTGAATTGTTTATAAAAAATTAAGTAGAGATGTGACCTGACTTTTAATTCACCTATGATGCACAGATAGTTGCAAAACTGTTTACAAACAATTATTTTCAAGAGAAATTAAGGTCATAGATATCACTTAACCGCGACGGTTTTCCTTTTAGACTACGTTTGTTTCGTAAGGATATTCGAGATACTGCTGGGTTATCTAATTTTCTTTTTTGTGTATTATGTAAATGAGGCTTAAGTAAAGAATTGGATAATAAAGTGGGTTGATACAATTTGTTTCATGGTTTACTTAGCTCCTGTTTAGTTCATTTAATTTTATGAAAACCGTGCTTGGGTTTTATTATGATTGAACCCTGAAGCCTATCATCACATTGGCTATGTTTTTATAATTCTTGAAGATGAAACAAGCACCAGGACAAGGAAAGTGGACCATAATCCACCATGTTGTGTGGTAACCATCCTACCGTATTGAAAACATATGAATATGAGAAATTTTTGAAATAAAAACCTACTGATATTGCACATATGGGGTTTAAAAAGACGTCTACTGAAAACGAAAGGTGGTGTCACAGTACACCAAAACCCAGCCAAATAAAAAAAAAAAAAAAAAAAACAAACAAACTGTTGTCTGAAAAAAATACAACCTGAAAAAACCATGTAGATTTCAAAACTGTACGGGCGGACTGCTGCTTGCTACGAGCCTTCCCAGATAGGCGATTTGCTCGCGCGTGTTGAGCGCGCGTTTGACGTGCTTATCCAATCAGGCTTCCTGAATGTCACGTGGATGTGACGACATGCTTGCTCGCGCGTGAATCGCGTGCAGATCGCGCCAATGCCGACTCGCGCGACTCGAGATCCAGCACACGCGCGATTGTTGCAGCGAGTGAACGAATTTACCCGACAATGGCGAAGCAAAAAGATGCTCATGATTTTGACCGGTAGGTATGTACTATGTAGGTATATGTGTGGGTAGGTATGTGCATGTATGTTCAGCTCTTCAAAACTTCTAAATTACATAATGTGTTGTATATATATTGTAATGTATTATATGTTTAAAAAAAATCACAAACTTTTCATATTTCGATTATTGAATAATAATTATAGATACGAGTAAATATCGATACTTTTAAATTACCTAGTTAATTCTATACGAAAGGTATCGCATGACGATTTGAGTACTTAGGTACATAACACATATAAGTAAGACATTGGTGAAATCGGATCATCCTTATTCCGTCCCTTAAAATCACGTCTCCGTTCTGCACACAAAATCAATCGCGCAACTCCACTCGCGCAATTGAGTTGCGCGAGCAAGTAGCGCTCTACATGCATACCTACTTCGCTTGTTTTTTTTTATTCGTTTTTTGCGTATTTAAATGAGATAATTAGGTTGATATGATGTAATTATGTTGTTCTATGTGTATGTAACTAGAAAAATATAAAAATAACGCAGATAAGTAAAAAAAAATATTGCTTTTTTTCGCTATACATATGTTCAGAATCATGGTCTGATTGCAACCTACCAGTTTTCAGCTTTTTTTGGGGTGGAAGCTAGTATCTATAAAAAAGTACTGTCTCGAGTCACGCATGTTCGGAACATGTCCCAAGATGCAATCCATCAACTCTAGACATCAAGGCGATAAGCTTCTAGTGCCCGTAATTATACCGACACCCTTCAAACTCGAACACAGCAATGCTGCTTCACGACATAAATTGGTTGTAGTACTTTTTCCGGATGAAACCTTCACAAGGAGCTCTATCTTCTTACTACTTTAATATATCCGAAAATGAATAAAATGTTCGACGACATTATTATTTTTCATAATAGGTAGGTTACGTGAAGCGGCTGTGCTGTGTTTCGGTCTGAAGGGTGTGGGTGCCGGTGAAATTACAGACACAAGAGGTTTATCATCTTCATGTCTCAAGTTGGGCGCAAGGCGTTATAGCACGTTCCGAAAGAATGTGATCTATGATGAAATGCTTTGTGATAGGTAATGGTTACCACTTAACATCAGGTGGGCCATGTGCTTGTTCCATCTTCAAGTATCATAAAAAAAAGAATTCTTACCTACTTTATTAGAGTAGGTATAGAAATGCTGATCGTGTGTTTTTGTCATGTATTTTAGCTGCTTTGGCGTTGGTACCTAGTGGAAGGGAGTCTGGTTGTACTGTTAAATCTATTCAATCACACGTTTAAAAAACTTTGATTTCAGTAAGTAGATACCAACCAACCCAAGTATTCGAAAAAACATTAGCACCAAGTTTTCATATGAAAATATTTGTTTTTAAAATGTTTCAAAAGCTTGTAAACATTGTCACCATTAAAATATTAGCAGACGATTTGGCAACGGTAGGCAAACCGCAAACAGCTGGCCCGGACAGAATACCACAAAACCTTCACGCACACCAGAGAGTTATGAAAACATTTAAAACATTATTGTTGAATTAAAATCTTTAATAAAAAAAAGACGTGTGGCACTCGGGGACTGCCGCGGTAAAGCTATTGCAAAGCATTTTGTATCGACTTATGCAATTATAATTATTTATTTATTTTATTTATGCAGTATTTCTTTTTCTTTGATATTAATTCAAGTTACACTTTTTGAGCGTGGTGATCGTCTCAATTCGCGCGAGCTTCGTAGAGTCGTACAATACGTCTAGTTGCACGCACACAAACACCGTGTCGAAGACTGCCGAAAAGAAACGACGTTAGACAATGCACGGCCTTCAAGCCACACCTCCGTGCACGTCGGAGTGGGGAGCGTGAGGTTTTTTTTCGTTACGGAATTTCTGGATTCGGTCCCCGCGCTCAAGGCCCTCGATAGAAGCTATGCAATAGCTTAATAAATATTCTACAATAAACCATTTGAAGGCGCTTGAATGGTTTAATAAAGTCCAATAACGTTTGTTTTGCACTACACCACTCAAGCCTACATCAGTCCGTCCACTGCTGGACACAGGCCTCTCCTAAGAAAAGTTGTTAAACGTAAC
The DNA here is from genome assembly GCA_951804965.1 of Horisme vitalbata. Taxonomy (NCBI): domain Eukaryota; kingdom Metazoa; phylum Arthropoda; class Insecta; order Lepidoptera; family Geometridae; genus Horisme; species Horisme vitalbata. The sequence continues at coordinate 15,004,825 of OX638100.1, forward strand.
CTCTGTATTAAAGCTTATATAACATTTCTGATTATTTAGATGACAAAAAAGCTTGGGATGAAACCATCTCCAACTCTCTCAAAAACAATGTAAAAAACGAATAGAAATTGTAACATGGACTTAAAAAAAATAAGCCAAGCATAGTTTGTTGCCAATTCTTCTCTGTTTGGTCGTTGCGAATTGGTGTAGACTAAAAAAAATTACAATTTAACGTATACTTTACAGTTCTTAATGAAAAAAAAAATGTCTTTGACTTTGAAAGGGGGACGTCCCCACGTTGAGCATGCTTCTCGCACCACCGACGCTGCTGCCCGTCGGTGGTCAGGGGATTTAGCTGTGTCGATGTAGGCTGTGCTATGAGGCAATCAGCCGGCCGCCAGAGTCCCGTTCGTTGTTTAGCGCGGTTCACCACGTGCGTGTGAGGTTGGCTTGGGTTCCGAAGATAGGGGTTGGCACCCCGTGCAACCCAAACGTTCGTTTGCTGAAAATTTATTATGGTCCTATAAGTTTTTAAATCAGGACATATAAGATCAAAGGGAAGTATATAATACATTGTATCCATAATTAACTAAGTTGAGATTTTATGTATGTTCTTTTTTCAGGCAATAAATTAACTTTGACTTTTGAATACGTTGTATTTTGATATACGTACGTTTACGTTGTTTCTTCCATAGTGAAAAATACTGCTCCTTTCACGCCTCAAACAGATGAAGAAGACTGATTCAAACGACAAAATGTTCTATTTTCCATTCGATTTTTGTTATAAATACATAAACATTGCTAGACATTATCACTTATCACATTCATAATTATCGAGCCACAAAATCATAGCAGACTATAGCAGTCCACAGCTAGACATAAGCTTCCCCTAATGTCACATACTACTTATTTATTTCTTTTGTAATAGAAATTACCCAGACCCGAGACAAATCATTGCAGATCACACAAAGATTTGCCCCGCAAAAGCCAAACCTACAATATTGTGCATCGCAAGCGGGCCTTTGCCTTCTACGCCACAGGGGTTCTGAGTTATTCCGCATAACCTAGGAATAAAAGCAAAACTTATTGACGCCTACAAACTCTATCGCTTGGTTTCTGTCCTGAATAATTATCAAACTCACGTAGGTATATCAGCACTGTACTCGTACAATAATCTGCTTTGTTTAATGCCGAGTGTAAATCATAATCATATTTGAATTAGGGTTTCGGAAGAGGTAAAGTTAGGCCTTTCTGTCATAGTAATGATTTGTGTAGCGCAATTTGGAGCAATGGCTAACCCTACTCTTAGACCGCGGTGACAAAGTCAGCGGGAGCGGGGCGGTGGCGGCACGGCGCTAAGAAATGACGCGTTTCAATGCATAGATTTGCATTGGCGCGCCGCTCCCCGCGCCGCCGACGCTGACTTTGTGACCGCGGCCTTAGGGCCCTATCAGACAGCAAGTGGTCACGCGTTCGAATGTTCCGCGTTCTCGTACTGCGTTCGTTGTTTAGGATTACGTTCGTTAGACATGCACTCACAGCATGCGTTCGGTGTTCACGCGGTACCACGCGAATTTGTACTTGAATTCAATGGCATAGAACGCAGAACGAGACGACACCATTAGACAATGGGACACTTAGCATGAGGGTTTTCGATACACGATTTAAAATAAAATAGACAACTTTTAGATGTCAATAATTTAGAGATTCAGTCAGTCATCATCACAGGGTAGGTACTTTTTTTTCTGAGGATGGAACTTGCACATGGGTCACCTGATGGTAACCATTACTTATAACAAAGTTTTGCTTCATAGGTCACGTATATTTAGAACGTGCCCTATGATTCAAAGCCATGCCATCCTTATTATTTGTGGCCCTGCGTCCATCAAGTTGAGACATGAAGATGTTAATCCTCATGTCCCTGTTATTTCACTGGCACCCGCACCCTTCGAACCGAAACACAGTAATGCTCTTCAAAGCAGAAATAGGCATGGTGGTAGTAATTCCCCGGATGAGCCCTTCACAAATAACTCTACTACTTCTAATAATTTTTTAAAATCAGTTATGTCAGTGTTGTCAGTCTATTGACATGCTCAACAACCAAGTTGATTAGCTGGATTGCATGGAATTATAAGTACTTCGCTTTGATGATTGTGACTCCAATTGAGTCAGCGCCATCCATCAAGTTAGATATTTGGAGTAATTCCATGGTTAGATGTGACTATTTTATATCATTGGCGAATGTGGTTATGGATCAGCTATTCATAAAACGGAAGACGTACCTAGATTGTTTATGTTACATACGACTGATTTTTTTACAACACAACACAAAAACACCAGCCTTTGCCTCCCCTAAAAATTAGGGGGGAGTATGCCCATAATCTCCACGCTGGGAAGGCGGGTTGGTGATTGCAGGGCACAGCTTCTCGCATCGCAGACGGTGCTGCGCGTGGGCGGCCAGGGCATGTAGCTGTGCCGGTGTTAGGCTGCGTTATGCCGCAGTCACAAAAAACTTAACTTAAACGTACGATGAAACAACAAAATTCTAAGAAGTTGGTGAAAAAAATCTAGACCATTTGCAAATTTTGCAGGTAGACTTTGAATCGAAACGTAAACCACATTCGTATATAAGTAAGAACTCAATAAGCTATGAATGAAACTCCAATATCATTGGCGATTCATGTAAACACAAGCTGGACAATCATAAAAGAAAATGTCAAAAAGAAACCAGCGTATTATCCGAAACCTTCTACGCATCGCATTCACGCCGTCACAATACATGTTTATAGTCTTATCATCGACGTCTTTGTCGACCCCTATTGCTTACGGTTGAGGCGTGTTATCGATAACATCGCGCCATCACTTTTCACACTGATAAATCTTTTAAACATCACCCTTTCAGGATTTTTCGCTAACCATTGCGGGTTATATTAGTGTTGTTGGACAAAGATTTATTGAGAATGCTGTAATGTAAAGAGAGACAAGCAATATGGTCGTATAGGTAAAGAATTGCGGTAGGGACGTGGAGAACGTGTGTGATAGGGAAGCTAAGGGAGGGGGAAGATGAAAGTGATTTTGTCCCCGAGGCATCTAAAGCTCTAACGGGTTTTACGCGTTCCGTGACTTAATAGGAAATTGATTTTGAAACTGAAAGGCCTTGGAAATGAAAAGCGCATTGTATGATACAATGCAATTATGCTTAATGATTAATTTTCAGGTTTAAAATACTTCATTGACATTGATTATACTCATAATTCAAAAGATTGAAAAAAAGGTACTAAAATTGCAAAGCCATTATTTCGTCCTAATCTGCTAATACACAAAAGTATTTTGACCAGATAGCGAACACTTGACTGGCTTCAGCTCAGCTCAGCTCATAGCTCTGCCTTTTGAGCTACAGGTCGCGGGTTCGGTTCCCGCCTTGGACAAATATTTGTGTGGTAAACATGGGGCTATAGTTATTTATTATGAGCCAGGTCGAGGCTTGCGTAGGCAAGCATGAGGTCGACGATGGGGCGTGCTTTCCCAGAAGATGCCTATTAACTCTCTTTTTAAAGCCGTTGGGGTCTTGATTCGATGGAAAAACAGACGCTGGCAGCTGATTCCATATTTAAGCAGTGCGTATTATAAGTGATATTTGGAAGAGCTTAGTTCTGGTATATAGAATATCAACTTGATGCGGATGGTAGTTAGCAGTGCGTCTGAATTTCCTATGGAATAGCTCCTGCACACACTCTCCGAAGTACAATCTATAAAAGACTGTGGGTCTTTTATAGATTGTACTTCGGAGAGTGTGTGCAGCCTTTCAGTTTCAAAATCAATTTCCTATTAAGTCACGGAACGCGTAAAACCCGTTAGAGCTTTAGATGCCTCGGGGACAAAATCACTTTCATCAAAAATGATCAAATATGCACCCCTTAGCTTCCCTATCACACACGTTCTCCACGTCCCTACCGCAATTCTTTACCTATACGACCATATTGCTTGTCTCTCTTTACATTACAGCATTCTCAATGAATCTTTGTCCAACAACACTAATATAACCCGCAATGGTTAGCGAAAAATTCCTGAAAGGGTGATGTTTAAAAGATTTATCAGTGTGAAAAGTGATGGCGCGATGATATCGATAACACGCCTCAACACGCAACCTCACGACGATGGCTCAAGCTCTCGAGCCTTGCTTTAGCAAGATACTCTTGACCAATGAGCCTCTTAGCCCTGCGTTCCACTAAGTCTAGTGCGGCAAGTTGATGTTTGGCTGAACCATTCCAAAGATGGCTGAGATGCTTTTGAGTTTTTGACTGTAATTAAAATATAATTTTCTTCACTGCAACGCTTAAATTCATTAATGGCACTCAATTAAGACCTACCACGGCCGTTGCATCCTCAGTTTCAACCATACAAACAATTTTTACACTCATCTATACAAATATAACCTGATTATAACAAAGAGCCAGCTGGCCATGAACCCACGTCGTCGGACGTACGGGTCAAAAGGTGGGGGTCGATTCCCGAATCTGTCCAAACAGTGCTAATGTAATTAGACCGTTCATCCATTATTCACAGGTGCGGGGCGGTTCACTCTATTACCGACAATTACTTAGAAAAGGTATTAGTTACCTAGAAAGAAAGGATCTTGACCCTGCACATTTGTACTTGAGCTAAGATATTTGTTTTGGTCTTAAAGAAATAAAACCAGAAGAATATCAAATCTCGAGAATAAAACTGCTTTTGGATTGAAATCATACAGCAACCATAATAATGTTTGAATCAACGCATCAATAAAGCGGATGTTAAGTTACACCCAGTGAGCACAGCCAAAACTTTATAATAAAAAGAGACAAATTCTTTCTGTTCCGGTCTCTGTTTTTTTTACTGATCATATCCACACCACTGTCAAACTTTATGTTCATCTTAAAAAAAACAAAACATTGATAGCAAAACTGCTCAAAACTATAGCCGAGTGTACATTAACAATATTTTTTGCGCAGGCATTGTTTGTGATTATTGTATGTATGTCAAAATGAGTCAGTATGATTGGAAAAAGTACAACCACAAAATCTCTAGACTTCACAATAATTATCACATCAACTGTTATACAAGTATAGGTACTATCTTATCTCTCGTTTTTCAATCGCTTGCTCTTATGCCCCGTAATAAAGGCAACAACAGAAACTGTGTAGATACTGTCCATTGTGTATAAAGCGGTTTACTGCAGTTTATGAGCTGATATAATAGTTTCTGTTCTTTATCGTAGGTTTCTTCGTAAACCTGCGGCTTGAACCATTATTGGGACTATGAACAGAATAAAAATCATCGGTTGTTACAAAATAGGGCACAGATGGTATGATTGTTCACCACCAAGACTATGCAACGGCCACAGTTAAGCTGAAGTAGGTATACAAGGTGTTCCTCTAGTCCCAGCCATCTCCTAAGTTGGTACATTACCTAAACATTACCCACCTTCTGGCGCAATTGGGTAAAATCCCATGCTAGTTCTTATCTAATATATCATCTTTTGTATTAACATTTAGTAGACTTATGTAGACTTATTCAATTTCAAGAAAACCCATGAATTATTTAATGTTGAATCTTATTATCAACTTCATTACAAGCACTGCACAAGACTTCATGAAAGGAGAATGCCGATAACCCGTACCAATTGCGTCAAAACCAAACGTATCCCATAAAATTGCCTTTATTTTATAAATAGAATTAAAAAATTTTTTAGTCTTACACACCGACTCGATTAATAATCACGTTAAAAATTATTTCGTTTATTTGGTTTCCGGCGCACGGCGCTATGACATTGCAACCACCCTCACTTTTAATTTTAGACAGTAGAATTTACTGTAAACATTGGAGGTTTTTTCACTTTGTTTAATCAAAGAGGTTGGATAAGAATTTTTTTTGTGGTACTAAACTATCTCCTAGCTTTATGTATTACTAGAGTGTTCTGTGGCATTGTGTAGCAGTGTTAATTCTGTAAATAGATATTTTATTAGACATCATCACAATAATTTACGATATACAATCGTGGCATCAACTGTTTGCTAATAACCGGTGACGCGAAACCAGCATAGTTTGGAAGAGGCATCCATGGTCTTTTCGTGGTTGTGATGAATGTGTTAAGATCTTGGATCTTAGCTTGGATTTCACCTTCACCAGTAAGTACTAATACCTATTATAATCATAAATGATTTAAATGCCTATCTGCTTTCTCGTCACTATCATTATTTGAAAATAATATAAAGTAGAATACAGGTACTTCGTAGGTAGGACATTACTGTCCTACCTACGAAGTAGAAGTTAAAACATCCTTTTACCGTGTACGTGTTTGGTATATAAACCTTTTCTTATAGATATAGTATCATAGTTAAATGTTTATGGTGTAATACTTATAATTATGTAGACAAAACTGATCACACAAGGTCTCGGGAAAGCATTATATAAAAAACAAACTCTAAAACTAATATCAAATAAAAACAATTTGTTTACGTTTATCTTAAATAAGACTTAGTATTCCATGAATAACAGTTTAATATCTTTCGAAAAAATTAGGTTTCGTTTTGACGCAATCACTTTAGCATTGGTACCGAGCGCCATACATCAGACGGCATTGTCCTTTAACACATCTTTAATTAAGTATAACTTACTTCTCTTTTTTATTTAATCAAATAAATAAATAAGCCAATTTATTTACGAAATATAAAAAAAGAAAGACTAATTACAATTGGGAGTCTTTATCGCGGTTTTATGACAAACTAGCTTCTGCCCGTGGCTGCGTTTGCATGATCCTAGGATAAAAAGCCTATACCATGTATAAAATGATAGAAACCATGTATAATTATTCCAAGTCTCATTTAAATCCGTTCACCCATTACGGAGTTGAGTAGGGACAAACATACTCACACACATACAAACATTCGCATTTATAATAATTATTTTTAGTGTGATGTGAGTGGTGTATTTAGTTAAAATAACTAATTATGAACATAAAAACAGTGTAAATTCAATAAATATTTTATTTTCCACTACAAAATGACTAGGTACAGTAGAAATAGCAATGTCAGAATGTTTCAGTTGAGTGATTATTCTGTTTTACAGAGTAACACAAAAACGACATAACGATGGTCAAATTATCAAAATGCGTAACTTAACTAAAAATATATTTTAGTTTTTGATGACATCTTGAAGAGTACATAAGTAGTTAGACAAAGATGGTATCAAAAGCTAAACTATCATTTTAATCTAAGTTTACATAGTGATTAAGGATGCTATTGTAACCTAGTATTTGTAGTTAGGACGCTTTTTGATGTAGGTCTTGATGGCTGGGATGTTCTTGACCTCCACCGTCAGCTGCTTTAGCAGAGGGTAATTCGAGAGCCAGTTCCTGTTCATGAGCAGTTCCACGAACTCCAGAATGCCGACTACGTAGATATCAGCCCAGGACAGTTTCTGAAAGATAAAGACCTACAGTCAATACTAGTAGTACCTTCCTTTTTCGTATAAACGAGTGGTCAAATCAGATGTTGGAGATTTTGGGCTGCCCGAAGGCCTTTGATATGGCTTAACGACTGCTAATCTGGGACCATCATCTTATGGTGCCTTATAAAGCACGGGAGCGCAAAGATCTAAATGCTATTAAACGGTCAACCATCCAAGTAGTGACCGGGAGAAAGATGATCTGCTATACACCGCAATAAGACAAACAACGACCACTAGTCGCCGCTACACTCACACTATGTACATGTTGTCCGATTTGGAAGTGTTTTTAAGAAGTTTGCTGGGACAAATTCAATTTTTGCAAACAAAAAAAATACCTAGTGGAAAGAAAACATTTTTTTGAAAATTGCTAAATAAAACCTGCATAAAATTTCTGACATTTGAAATAACTAATTTTTCACTACACATCTCTAGTATTCCAGCGCTCTTTTTAATGAGGCTCCAAAAAATCACTCGGATTTGGCACCATTGGAAAGTCCGCTGCTAGTTTTAGGCATAGATGCGGGTTCAAGTCCCGTATGTTGCTCCGTAAACTGCAAACGTCAAGTGTCAAGCAGGCCAGTTCATCCAAATATTGGCAACTAAAATAATTCGTAGTTCATACCTTTCCTCCGAAATAGGTTCCCTTTTTCTTCAGGATATCCTCCAGATCATAGAACCACTTGGGGATGATGACATCAATCAGCGCCTCCTCGACGGTGCTCTTCATCTCTCGGTTCTCCTGCAGATTCCATTTCCACACTTCTGTAAATGAATATATATATTTTTTGGTTTTCATGTTTCATAGCCGTGCCTTTTCTCATTTATTTAACTGTTTCTAACTATTCTCCAAGTAATCAGGGTAATTTATGCTATCATTTTATTTATGTTTGCTCTTAGCTTTTTCTAATGCTGAGTGCTACTTGGTGACACCTGCAGCTGTTTTTTAGGAATTATTTATTTTAAATCAATGTAAGTGCAAACAATATGCTTTAAAAATATATTAGCAAAAAGTGTAAAATAGTTTTCAATTTGATTAGAACGTTGTCAGGACTCGCTGTGAATTATTCTCAAATATTTGCAACATTTCGAAAAATTATACTCACGCCATCCTAACTCATAGGTCGCGTCCACGACGGCATCAAGCTCAGTCATTTCGAATTCATCGAATGGGATCAGACCGACCTGCTTGCCGAGGTATTTGCTGATGGCTAAGGAATGGAAGATCACCCTGTTCTCAACCTCCAGTATCGGCAAAATGCTGAAGGGTACAACTAGATGAAAGAGAGAAAAATATAAATAATTTATTTAAAAAAGCATAAAATAAAATAAAGAAATCAAAATCATACAAAACAGAGTTATCAAAGTTAGTTTACGTCATCTTGACTTTTTCTTCATCATGAAAAGCAGAATATGTAATACTACGTAAGAGTTGGTATTTATTGTATTGCAAAGACAAGTTCAAACATTACACATTTGGTACATTGGTACTCATGCAAACTCTTTTTGGAATATCTGCTAGCATTCCATGAAGATGGCATGAAGATGGCCCATCGACGCAGATTATCTAACCTTAATTTTAATATGAGTGTGGACTACTACAAGCAGAAAAAGAAAAGTTACTCACCCTTCTGCATGTTGATCCAGTCGGTGTCACTGACGACGATGTTTTCGTACTGGATGTTGCCGTAAGCCAACAGGTACCTGATGGGCTCAGCCAGACCCATGTAGTTGAAGTACTTAAGCTTGTATACTGGAGCCATTTTGAAGGTTTCAAGAGCTGACTTCGAATGTGCAAGATTGACAGAAATCAGCCTTTTTATACGCAAGGAATAATCTTAAACGCTATTTGGGGTTCTTTAATCTCATTTTTTAAAATTAGTTCATTGGGTAGCAGGTATTTGATTATAAGCTTTATGATCGTTGAAATTGAATTGTTTATAAAAAATTAAGTAGAGATGTGACCTGACTTTTAATTCACCTATGATGCACAGATAGTTGCAAAACTGTTTACAAACAATTATTTTCAAGAGAAATTAAGGTCATAGATATCACTTAACCGCGACGGTTTTCCTTTTAGACTACGTTTGTTTCGTAAGGATATTCGAGATACTGCTGGGTTATCTAATTTTCTTTTTTGTGTATTATGTAAATGAGGATTAAGTAAAGAATTGGATAATAAAGTGGGTTGATACAATTTGTTTCATGGTTTACTTAGCTCCTGTTTAGTTCATTTAATTTTATGAAAACCGTGCTTGGGTTTTATTATGATTGAACCCTGAAGCCTATCATCACATTGGCTATGTTTTTATATTTTTTGAAGATGAAACAAGCACCAGGACAAGGAAAGTGGACCATAATCTACCATGTTGTGTGGTAACCATCCTACCGTATTGAAAACATATGAATATGAGAAATTTTTATCAACGGGATATTTACCATGATTTGTGAGTTCTGTTATTTCCCGATATTTATATATATATATAAAAACCTACTGATATTGCACATATGGGGTATAAAAAGACGTCTACCGAAAACGAAAGGTGGTGTTACAGCACACCAAAACCCAGCCAAATAAAAAAAACGATTGTCTGAAAAAATACAACCGGAAAAAACCATGTAGATTTCAAAACTGTAGGGGCGGACTGCTGCTTGCTACGAGCCTTCCCAGATAGGCGATTCGCTCGCGCGTGTTGAGCACGCGTTTGACGTGCTTATCCAATCAGGCTTCCTGAATGTCACGTGGATGTGACGTCATGCTTGCTCGCGCGTGAATCGCGTGCAGATCGCGCCAATGCCGACTCGCGCGACTCGAGATCCAGCACACGCGCGATTGTTGCAGCGAGTGAACGTATTTACCCGACAATAGCGAAGCAAAAAGATGCTCATGATTTTGACCGGTAGGTATGTACTATGTAGGTATATGTGTGGGTAGGTATGTGCATGTATGTTCAGCTCTTCAAAACTTCTAAATTACATAAAGTATTGTATATATATTGTAATGTATTATGTTTAAAAAAAATCACAAACTTTTCATATTTCGATTATTGAATAATAATTATAGGTACGAGTAAATATCGATACTTTTAAATTACCTAGTTAATTCTATACGAAAAGTATCGCATGACGATTTGAGTACTTAGGTACATAACACGTATAAGTAAGACTTTGGTGAAATCGGATCATCCTTAATCCGTCCCTTAAAATCACGTCTCCGTTCTGCACACAAAATCAATCGCGCAACTCCACTCGCGCAATTGAGTTGCGCGAGCAAGTAGCGCTCTACATGCATACCTACTTCGCTTGTTTTTTTTATTCGTTTTTTGCGTATTTAAATGAGATAATTAGGTTGATATGATGTAATTATGTTGTTCTATATGTATGTAACTAGAAAAATACAAAAATAACGTAGATAAGTAAAAAAAAGATTGCTTATTTTCGCTATACATATGTTCAGAATCATGGTCTGATTGCAACCTACCAGTTTTCAGCTTTTTTTAGGGTGGAAGCTAGTATCTATAAAAAAGTACTGTCTCGAGTCAGGCATGCGGAACATGTCCCAAGATGCAATCCATCAACTCTAGACATCAAGGCGATAAGCCTCTTGTGCCCGTAATTATACCGACACCCTTCAAACCCGAACACAGCAATGCTGCTTCACGATATAAATTGGTTGTAGTACTTTCCCGGATGAAACCTTCACAAAGAGCTCTATCTACTTACTACTTTAATATATCCGAAAAGGAATAAAATGTTCGACGACATTATTATTTTTAATAATAATGTCGTCGAATGATAACCTCTGTGGCGCAGTGGGCGAAGGTCCGCCTGTGACGCAGAAGGTTGCGGGTTCGATTCCCGCTGTGGGACAAATGTTTGCATGTTCTGCAGATATTTGTCTCGGGTCTGGGTGTTTTCTATGTATGATATGTATATATTTACAAAAAAAAAATGTATCTATGTAGTATATCAATCATGTGGTTCCCATAATACAAGCTCTGCTTAGTTTGGGGCTACATGATGCTGTGTGATTACGTCCCGCATTATTTATTTATTTATTTTATTTAATAGGTACTATTACGTGAAGCGGCTGTGCTGCTTTAGGTTTGAAGGGTGTGGTTGCCAGTGAAATTACAGACACAAGAGGCTTATCACCTTTATTTCAAGTTGGGCGCAGGGCGTTGCATCGTATAGCACGTTCCGAAAGAATGTGATCTATGATGGAATGCTTTGTGATAGGTTATGGTTACCACTTAACATCAGGTGGGCCATGTGCTTGTTCCATCTTCAAGTACCATAAAAAAAAGAATTCTTACCTACTTTATTAGAGTGGGTATAGAAAGGCTGATCGTGTGTTTTTGTCATGTATTTTAGCCGCTTTGGAGTTGGTAACTAGTGGAAGGAAGTCTGGTTGTACTGTTAAATCTATTCAATCACATGTTTAAAAAACTTTGATTTCAGTAAGTAGATACCAACCCTAGTATTCGAAAAAACATTAGCACCAGATTTTCATATGAAATATTTGTTTTTAAAATGTTTAAAAAGCTTGTAAACATTGTCACCATTAAAATATTAGCAGACGATTTGGCAACGGTAGGCAAACCGCGAACAGCTGGCCTGGACAGAAAACCACAAAACCTTCACGCACACCAGAGAGTTATGAAAACATTTAAAACATTATTGCTGAATTGACATCTTTAATAAAATAAATATTTTACAATAAACCATTTGAAGGCGCTTGAATGGTTTAATAAAGTCCAATAACGTTTGTTTTGCACTACACCATTCCAGCCTACATCAGTCCGTCCACTGCTGGACACAGGCCTCTCCTAAGAAAAGTTGTTAAACGTAACCTCTGTATTAAAGCTTATATAACATTTCTGATTATTTAGATGACAAAAAAGCTTGGGATGAAACCATCTCCAACTCTCTCAAAAACAATGTAAGAAACGAATAGAAATTGTAACATGGACTTAAAAAAAATAAGCCAAGCATAGTTTGTTGCCAATTCTTCTCTGTTTGGTCGTTGCGAATTGGTGTAGACTAAAAAAAATTACAATTTAACGTATACTTTACAGTCTTAATGAAAAACAAAATTGTTTGAAAGGGGATATGCCCATAATCCCCACGTTGAGAATGCTTCTCGCACCACCGACGCTGCTGCCCGTCGGTGCTGCCCGTCGGCCCGTCGTCAGGGGATTTAGCTGTGTCGATGTAGGCTGTGCTATGAGGCAATCAGCCGGCCGCCAGAGTCCCGTTCGTTGTTTAGCGCGGTTCACCACGTGCGTGTGAGGTTGGCTTGGGTTCCGAAGATAGGGGTTGGCACCCCGTGCAACCCAAACGTTCGTTTGCTGAAAATTTATTATGGTCCTATAAGTTTTTAAATCAGGACATATAAGATCAAAGGGAAGTTTATAATACATTGTATCCATAATTAACTAAGTTGAGATTTTATGTATGTTCTTTTTTCAGGCAATAAATGAACTTTGACTTTTGAATACGTTGTATTTTGATATACGTACGTTTACGTTGTTTCTTCCATAGTGAAAAATACTGCTCCTTTCACGCCTCAAACAGATGAAGAAGACTGATTCAAACGACAAAATGTTCTATTTTCCATTCGATTTTTGTTATAAATACATAAACATTGCTAGACATTATCACTTATCACATTCATAATTATCGAGCCACAACATCATAGCAGACTATAGCAGTCCACAGCTAGACATAAGCTTCCCCTAATGTCACATACTACTTATTTATTTCTTTTGTAATAGAAATTACCCAGACCCGAGACAAATCATTGCAGATCACACAAAGATTTGCCCCGCAAAAGCCAAACCTACAATATTGTGCATCGGAAGCGGGCCTTTGCCTTCTACGCCACAGGGGTTCTGAGTTATTCCGCATAACCTAGGAATAAAAGCAAAACTTATTGACGCCTACAAACTCTCTCGCTTGGTTTCTGTCCTGAATAATTATCAAACTCACGTAGGTATATCAGCACTGTACTCGTACAATAATCTGCTTTGTTTAATGCCGAGTGTAAATCATAATCATATTTGAATTAGGGTTTCGGAAGAGGTAAAGTTAGGCCTTTCTGTCATAGTAATGATTTGTGTAGCGCAATTTGGAGCAATGGCTAACCCTACTCTTAGGCCGCGGTGACAAAGTCAGCGGGAGCGGGGCGGTGGCGGCACGGCGCGAAGAAATGACGCGTTTCAATGCATAGATTTGCATTGGCGCGCCGCTCCCCGCGCCGCCGACGCTGACTTTGTGACCGCGGCCTTAGGGCCCTATCAGACAGCAAGTGGTCACGCGTTCGAGCGTTCCGCGTTCTCGTACTGCGTTCGTTGTTTAGGATTACGTTCGTTAGACATGCACTCACAGCATGCGTTCGGTGTTCACGCGGTACCACGTGAATTCGTACTTGAATTCAATGGCATAGAACGCAGAACGAGACGACACCATTAGACAATGGGACACTTAGCATGAGGGTTTTCGATACACGATTTAAAATAAAATAGACAACTTTTAGATGTCAATAATTTAGAGATTCAGTCAGTCATCATCACAGGGTAGGTACTTTTTTTTCTGAGGATGGAACTTGCACATGGCTCACCTGATGGTAACCATTACTTATAACAAAGTTTTGCTTCATAGGTCACGTATATTTAGAACGTGCCCTATGATTCAAAGCCATGCCATCCTTATTATTTGTGGCCCTGCGTCCATCAAGTTGAGACATGAAGATGTTAATCCTCATGTCCCTGTTATTTCACTGGCACCCGCACCCTTCGAACCGAAACACAGTAATGCTCTTCAAAGTAGAAATAGGCATGGTGGTAGTAATTCCCCGGATGAGCCCTTCACAAATAACTCTACTACTTCTAATATTTTTTTAAAATCAGTTATGTCAGTGTTGTCAGTCTATTGACATGCTCAACAACCAAGTTGATTAGCTGGATTGCATGGAATTATAAGTACTTCGCTTTGATGATTGTGACTCCAATTGAGTCAGCGCCATCCATCAAGTTAGATAGTTGGAGTAATTCCATGGTTGGATGTGACTATTTTATATCATTGGCGAATGTGGTTATGGATCAGCTATTCATAAAACGGAAGACGTACCTAGATTGTTTATGTTACATACGACTGATTTTTTTACAACACAACACAAAAACACCAGCCTTTGCCTCCCCTAAAAATTAGCGGGGAGTATGCCCATAATCTCCACGCTGGGAAGGCGGGTTGGTGATTGCAGGGCACAGCTTCTCGCATCGCAGACGGTGCTGCGCGTGGGCGGCCAGGGCATGTAGCTGTGCCGGTGTTAGGCTGCGTTATGCCGCAGTCACAAAAAACTTAACTTAAACGTACGATGAAACAACAAAATTCTAAGAAGTTGGTGAAAAAAATCTAGACCATTTGCAAATTTTGCAGGTAGACTTTGAATCGAAACGTAAACCACATTCGTATATAAGTAAGAACTCAATAAGCTATGAATGAAACTCCAATATCATTGGCGATTCATGTAAACACAAGCTGGACAATCATAAAAGAAAATGTCAAAAAGAAACCAGCGTATTATCCGAAACCTTCTACGCATCGCATTCACGCCGTCACAATACATGTTTATAGTCTTATCATCGACGTCTTTGTCGACCCCTATTGCTTACGGTTGAGGCGTGTTATCGATAACATCGTGCCATCACTTTTCACACTGATAAATCTTTTAAACATCACCCTTTCAGGAATTTTTCGCTAACCATTGCGGGTTATATTAGTGTTGTTGGACAAAGATTCATTGAGAATGCTGTAATGTAAAGAGAGACAAGCAATATGGTCGTATAGGTAAAGAATTGCGGTAGGGACGTGGAGAACGTGTGTGATAGGGAAGCTAAGGGGTGCATATTTGATCATTTTTGATGAAAGTGATTTTGTCCCCGAGGCATCTAAAGCTCTAACGGGTTTTACGCGTTCCGTGACTTAATAGGAAATTGATTTTGAAACTGAAAGGCCTTGGAAATGAAAAGCGCATTGTATGATACAATGCAATTATGCTTAATGATTAATTTTCAGGTTTAAAATACTTCATTGACATTGATTATACTCATAATTCAAAAGTTTGAAAAAAAGGTACTAAAATTGCAAAGCCATTATTTCGTCCTAATCTGCTAATACACAAAAGTATTTTGACCAGATAGCGAACACTTGACTGGCTTCAGCTCAGCTCAGCTCATAGCTCTGCCTTTTGAGCTGCAGGTCGCGGGTTCGGTTCCCGCCTTGGACAAATATTTGTGTGGTAAACATGGGGCTATAGTTATTTATTATGAGCCAGGTCGAGGCTTGCGTAGGCAAGCATGAGGTCGACGATGGGGCGTGCTTTCCCAGAAGATGCCTATTAACTCTCTTTTTAAAGCCGTTGGGGTCTTGATTCGATGGAAAAACAGACGCTGGCAGCTGATTCCATATTTAAGCAGTGCGTATTATAAGTGATATTTGGAAGAGCTTAGTTCTGGTATATAGAATATCAACTTGATGCGGATGGTAGTTAGCAGTGCGTCTGAAATTCCTATGCAATAGCTCCTGCACACACTCTCCGAAGTACAATCTATAAAAGACCCACAAACACGCAACCTCACGACGATGGCTCAAGCTCTCGAGCCTTGCTTTAGCAAGATACTCTTGACCAATGAGCCTCTTAGCCCTGCGTTCCACTAAGTCTAGTGCGGCAAGTTGATGTTTGGCTGAACCATTCCAAAGATGGCTGAGATGCTTTTGAGTTTTTGACTGTAATTAAAATATAATTTTCTTCACTGCAACGCTTAAATTCATTAATGGCACTCAATTAAGACCTACCACGGCCGTTGCATCGTCAGTTTCAACCATACAAACAATTTTTACACTCATCTATACAAATATAACCTGATTATAACAAAGAGCCAGCTGGCCATGAACCCACGTCGTCGGACGTACGGGTCAAAAGGTGGGGGTCGATTCCCGAATCTGTCCAAACAGTGCTAATGTAATTAGACCGTTCATCCATTATTCACAGGTGCGGGGGTCACTCTATTACCGACAATTACTTAGAAAAGGTATTAGTTACCTAGAAAGAAAGGATCTTGACTCTGCACATTTGTACTTGAGCTAAGATATTTGTTTTGGTCTTAAAGAAATAAAACCAGAAGAGTATCAAATCTCGAAAATAAAACTGCTTTTGGATTGAAATCATACAGCAACCATAATAATGTTTGAATCAACGCATCAATAAAGCGGATGTTAAGTTACACCCAGTGAGCACAGCCAAAACTTTATAATCCAAAAAGATACAAATTCTTTCTGTGCCGGTCTCTGTTTTTTTTACTGATCATATCCACACCACTGTCAAACTTTATGTTCATCTTAAAAAAAACAAAACATTGATAGCAAAACTGCTCAAAACTATAGCCGAGTGTACATTAACAATATTTTTTGCGCAGGCATTGTTTGTGATTATTGTATGTATGTCAAAATGAGTCAGTATGATTGGAAAAAGTACAACCACAAAATCTCTAGACTTCACAATAATTACCACATCAACTGTTATCCAAGTATAGGTACTGGGTATCTCTCGTTTTTCAATCGCTTGCTCTTATGCCCCGTAATAAAGGCAACAACAGAAACTGTGTAGATACTGTCCATTGTGCATAAAGCGGTTTACTGCAGTTTATGAGCTAATATAATAGTTTCTGTTCTTTATCGTAGGTTTCTTCGTAAACCTGCGGCTTGAACCATTATTGGGACTATGAACAGAATAAAAATCATCGGTTGTTACAAAATAGGGCACAGATGGTATGATTGTTCACCACCAAGACAATGCAACGGCCACAGTTAAGCTGAAGTAGGTATACAAGGTGTTCCTCTAGTCCCAGCCATCTCCTAAGTTGGTACATTACCTAAACATTACCCACCTTCTGGCGCAATTGGGTAAAATCCCATGCTAGTTCTTATCATCTAATATATCATCTTTTGTATTAACATTTAGTAGACTTATGTAGACTTATTCAATTTCAAGAAAACCCATGAATTATTTAATGTTGAATCTTATTATCAACTTCATTACAAGCACTGCACAAGACTTCATGAAAGGAGAATGCCGATAACCCGTACCAATTGCGTCAAAACCAAACGTATCCCATAAAATTGCCTTTATTTTATAAATAGAATTAAAATTTTTTTTAGTCTTACACACCGACTCGATTAATAATCACGTTAAAAATTATTTCGTTTATTTGGTTTCCGGCGCACGGCGCTATGACATTGCAACCACCCTCACTTTTAATTTTAGACAGTAGAATTTACTGTAAACATTGGAGGTTTTTTCACTTTGTTTAATCAAAGAGGTTGGATCAGAATTTTTTTTGTGGTACTAAACTATCTCCTAGCTTTATGTATTACTAGAGTGTTCTGTGGCATTGTGTAGCAGTGTTTATTCTGTAAATAGATATTTTATTAGACATCATCACAATAATTTACGATATACAATCGTGGCATCAACTGTTTGCTAATAACCGGTGACGCGAAACCAGCATAGTTTGGAATAGGCATCCATGGTCTTTTCGTGGTTGTGATGAATGTGTTAAGATCTTGGATCTTAGCTTGGATTTCACCTTCACCAGTAAGTACTAATACCTATTATAATCATAAATGATTTAAATGCCTATCTGCTTTCTCGTCACTATCATTATTTGAAAATAATATAAAGTAGAATACAGGTACTTCGTAGGTAGGACATTACTGTCCTACCTACGAAGTAGAAGTTAAAACATCCTTTTACCGTGTACATGTTTGGTATATAAACCTTTTCTTATAGATATAGTATCATAGTTAAATGTTTATGGTGTAATACTTATAATTATGTAGACAAAACTGATCACACAAGGTCTCGGGAAAGCATTATATAAAAAACAAACTCTAAAACTAATATCAAATAAAAACAATTTGTTTACGTTTATCTTAAATAAGACTTAGTATTCCATGAATAACAGTTTAATATCTTTCGAAAAAATTAGGTTTCGTTTTGACGCAATCACTTTAGCATTGGTACCGAGCGCCATACATCAGACGGCATTGTCCTTTAACACATTATAACTTACTTCTCTTTTTTATTTAATCAAATAAATAAATAAGCCAATTTATTTACGAAATATAAAAAAAGAAAGACTAATTACAATTGGGAGTCTTTATCGCGGTTTTATGACAAACTAGCTTCTGCCCGTGGTTGCGTTTGCATGATCCTAGGATAAAAAGCCTATACCATGTATAAAATGATAGAAACCATGTATAATTATTCCAAGTCTCATTTAAATCCGTTCACCCATTACGGAGTTGAGTAGGGACAAACATACTCACACACATACAAACATTCGCATTTATAATAATTATTTTTAGTGTGATGTGAGTGGTGTATTTAGTTAAAATAACTAATTATGAACATAAAAACAGTGTAAATTCAATAAATATTTTATTTTCCACTACAAAATGACTAGGTACAGTAGAAATAGCAATGTCAGAATGTTTCAGTTGAGTGATTATTCTGTTTTACAGAGTAACACAAAAACGACATAAAATGGTGGACGATGGTCAAATTATCAAAATGCGTAACTTAACTAAAAATATATTTTAGTTTTTGATGACATCTTGAAGAGTACATAAGTAGTTAGACAAAGATGGTATCAAAAGCTAAACTATCATTTTAATCTAAGTTTACATAGTGATTAAGGATGCTATTGTAACCTAGTATTTGTAGTTAGGACGTTTTTTGATGTAGGTCTTGATGGCTGGGATGTTCTTGACCTCCACCGTCAGCTGCTTTAGCAGAGGGTAATTCGAGAGCCAGTTCCTGTTCATGAGCAGTTCCACGAACTCCAGAATGCCGACTACGTAGATATCAGCCCAGGACAGTTTCTGAAAGATAAAGACCTACAGTCAATACTAGTAGTACCTTCCTTTTTCGTATAAACGAGTGGTCAAATCTGGTGTTGGAGATTTTGGGCTGCCCGAAGGCCTTTGACATGGCTTAACGACTGCTAATCCGGGACCATCATCTTATGGTGCCTTATAAAGCACGGGAGCGCAAAGATCTAAATGCTATTAAACGGTCAACCATCCAAGTAGTGACCGGGAGAAAGATGATCTGCTATACACCGCAATAAGACAAACCACGACCACTAGTCGCCGCTACACTCACACTATGTACATGTTGTCCGATTTGGAAGTGTTTTTAAGAAGTTTGCTGCTACAAATTTAATTTTTGCAAACAAAAAAAAAAAACCTAGTTGAAAGAAAACATTTTTGGAAAATTGCCAAATAAAACCTGCATAAAATTTCTGACATTTGAAATAACTAGTTTTTGCACTACACATCTCTAGTATTCCAGCGCTCTTTTTAATGAGGCTCAAAAAAATCACTCGGATTTGGCACCATTGGAAAGTCCGCTGCTAGTTTTAGGCATAGATGCGGGTTCAAGTCCCGTATGTTGCTCCGTAAACTGCAAACGTCAAGTGTCAAGCAGGCCAGTTCATCCAAATATTGGAAACTAAAATAATTCGTAGTTCATACCTTTCCTCCGAAATAGGTTCCCTTTTTCTTCAGGATATCCTCCAGATCATAGAACCACTTGGGGATGATGACATCAATCAGCGCCTCCTCGACGGTGCTCTTCATCTCTCGGTTCTCCTGCAGATTCCATTTCCACACCTCTGTAAATGAATATATATATTTTTTGGTTTTCATGTTTCATAGCCGTGCCTTTTCTCATTTATTTAACTGTTTCTAACTATTCTCCAAGTAATCAGGGTAATTTATGCTATAATTTTATTTATGTTTGCTCTTAGCTTTTTCTAATGCTGAGTGCTACTTGGTGACACCTGCAGCTGTTTTTTAGGAATTATTTATTTTAAATCAATGTAAGTGCAAACAATATGCTTTAAAAATATATTAGCAAAAAGTGTAAAATAGTTTTCAATTTGATTAGAACGTTGTCAGGACTCGCTGTGAATTATTCTCAAATATTTGCAACATTTCGAAAAATTATACTCACGCCATCCTAACTCATAGGTCGCGTCCACGACGGCATCAAGCTCAGTCATTTCGAATTCATCGAATGGGATCAGACCGACCTGCTTGCCGAGGTATTTGCTGATGGCTAAGGAATGGAAGATCACCCTGTTCTCAACCTCCAGTATCGGCAAAATGCTGAAGGGTACAACTAGATGAAAGAGAGAAAAATATAAATAATTTATTTAAAAAAGCATAAAATAAAATAAAGAAATCAAAATCATACAAAACAGAGTTATCAAAGTTAGTTTACGTCATCTTGACTTTTTCTTCATCATGAAAAGCAGAATATGTAATACTACGTAAGAGTTGGTATTTATTGTATTGCAAAGACAAGTTCAAACATTACACATTTGGTACATTGGTACTCATGCAAACTCTTTTTGGAATATCTGCTAGCATTCCATGAAGATGGCATGAAGATGGCCCATCGACGCAGATTATCTAACCTTAATTTTAATATGAGTGTGGACTACTACAAGCAGAAAAAGAAAAGTTACTCACCCTTCTGCATGTTGATCCAGTCGGTGTCACTGACGACGATGTTTTCGTACTGGATGTTGCCGTAAGCCAACAGGTACCTGATGGGCTCAGCCAGACCCATGTAGTTGAAGTACTTAAGCTTGTATACTGGAGCCATTTTGAAGGTTTCAAGAGCTGACTTCGAATGTGCAAGATTGACAGAAATCAGCCTTTTTATACGCAAGGAATAATCTTAAACGCTATTTGGGGTTCTTTAATCTCATTTTTTTAAATTAGTTCATTGGGTAGCAGGTATTTGATTATAAGCTTTATGATCGTTGAAATTGAATTGTTTATAAAAAATTAAGTAGAGATGTGACCTGACTTTTAATTCACCTATGATGCACAGATAGTTGCAAAACTGTTTACAAACAATTATTTTCAAGAGAAATTAAGGTCATAGATATCACTTAACCGCGAATATATTATATATAATTTATTGAATAATAATTATAGGTACGAGTAAATATCGATACTTTTAAATTACCTAGTTAATTCTATACGAAAAGTATCGCATGACGATTTGAGTACTTAGGTACATAACACGTATAAGTAAGACTTTGGTGAAATCGGATCATCCTTAATCCGTCCCTTAAAATCACGTCTCCGTTCTGCACACAAAATCAATCGCGCAATTGAGTTGCGCGAGCAAGTAGCGCTCTACATGCATATCTACTTCGCTTGTTTTTTTTTATTCGTTTTTTGCGTATTTAAATGAGATAATTAGGTTGATATGATGTAATTATGTTGTTCTATGTGTATGTAACTAGAAAAATATAAAAATAACGCAGATAAGTAAAAAAAAATATTGCTTTTTTTCGCTATACATATGTTCAGAATCATGGTCTGATTGCAACCTACCAGTTTTCAGCTTTTTTTGGGGTGGAAGCTAGTATCTATAAAAAGGTACTGTCTCGAGTCACGCATGTTCGGAACATGTCCCAAGATGCAATCCATCAACTCTAGACATCAAGGCGATAAGCCTCTTGTGCCCGTAATTATACCGACACCCTTCAAACCCGAACACAGCAATGCTGCTTCACGACATAAATTGGTTGTAGTACTTTCCCGGATGAAACCTTCACAAAGAGCTCTATCTACTTACTACTTTAATATATCCGAAAAGGAATAAAATGTTCGACGACATTATTATTTTTCATAATAGGTAGGTTACGTGAAGCGGCTGTGCTGTGTTTCGGTTTGAAGGGTGTGGGTACCGGTGAAATTACAGACACAAGAGGTTTATCATCTTCATGTCTCAAGTTGGGCGCAAGGCGTTATAGCACGTTCCGAAAGAATGTGATCTATGATGGAATGCTTTGTGGTAGGTAATGGTTACCACTTAACATCAGGTGGGCCATGTGCTTGTTCCATCTTCAAGTACCATAAAAAAAAGAATTCTTACCTACTTTATTAGAGTGGGTATAGAAAGGCTGATCGTGTGTTTTTGTCATGTATTTTAGCTGCTTTGGCGTTGGTACCTAGTGGAAGGGAGTCTGGTTGTACTATTAAATCTATTCAATCACACGTTTAAAAAACTTTGATTTCAGTAAGTAGATACCAACTTTACCAACCCAAGTATTCGAAAAAACATTAGCACCAAGTTTTCATATGAAAATATTTGTTTTTAAAATGTTTAAAAAGCTTGTAAACATTGTCACCATTAAAATATTAGCAGACGATTTGGCAACGGTAGGCAAACCGCAAACAGCTGGCCCGGACAGAATACCACAAAACCTTCACGCACACCAGAGAGTTATGAAAACATTTAAAACATTATTGTTGAATTAAAATCTTTAATAAAATAAATATTCTACAATAAACCATTTGAAGGCGCTTGAATGGTTTAATAAAGTCCAATAACGTTTGTTTTGCACTACACCACTCAAGCCTACATCAGTCCGTCCACTGCTGGACACAGGCCTCTCCTAAGAAAAGTTGTTAAACGTAACCTCTGTATTAAAGCTTATATAACATTTCTGATTATTTAGATGACAAAAAAGCTTGGGATGAAACCATCTCCAACTCTCTCAAAAACAATGTAAAAAACGAATAGAAATTGTAACATGGACTTAAAAAAAATAAGCCAAGCATAGTTTGTTGCCAATTCTTCTCTGTTTGGTCGTTGCGAATTGGTGTAGACTAAAAAAAAATTACAATTTAACGTATACTTTACAGTCTTAATGAAAAAAAAAATTGTTTGAAAGGGGATATGCCCATAATCCCCACGTTGAGAATGCTTCTCGCACCACCGACGCTGCTGCCCGTCGGTGGTCAGGGGATTTAGCTGTGTCGATGTAGGCTGTGCTATGAGGCAATCAGCCGGCCGCCAGAGTCCCGTTCGTTGTTTAGCGCGGTTAGCGGTTTCACCACGTGCGTGTGAGGTTGGCTTGGGTTCCGAAGATAGGGGTTGGCACCCCGTGCAACCCAAACGTTCGTTTGCTGAAAATTTATTATGGTCCTATAAGTTTTTAAATCAGGACATATAAGATCAAAGGGAAGTATATAATACATTGTATCCATAATTACCTAAGTTGAGATTTTATGTATGTTCTTTTTTCAGGCAATAAATGAACTTTGACTTTTGAATACGTTGTATTTTGATATACGTACGTTTACGTTGTTTCTTCCATAGTGAAAAATACTGCTCCTTTCACGCCTCAAACAGATGAAGAAGACTGATTCAAACGACAAAATGTTCTATTTTCCATTCGATTTTTGTTATAAATACATAAACATTGCTAGACATTATCACTTATCACATTCATAATTATCGAGCCACAACATCATAGCAGACTATAGCAGTCCACAGCTAGACATAAGCTTCCCCTAATGTCACATACTACTTATTTATTTCTTTTGTAATAGAAATTACCAAGACCCGAGACAAATCATTGCAGATCACACAAAGATTTGCCCCGCAAAAGCCAAACCTACAATATTGTGCATCGCAAGCGGGCCTTTGCCTTCTACGCCACAGGGGTTCTGAGTTATTCCGCATAACCTAGGAATAAAAGCAAAACTTATTGACGCCTACAAACTCTCTCGCTTGGTTTCTGTCCTGAATAATTATCAAACTCACGTAGGTATATCAGCACTGTACTCGTACAATAATCTGCTTTGTTTAATGCCGAGTGTAAATCATAATCATATTTGAATTAGGGTTTCGGAAGAGGTAAAGTTAGGCCTTTCTGTCATAGTAATGATTTGTGTAGCGCAATTTGGAGCAATGGCTAACCCTACTCTTAGGCCGCGGTGACAAAGTCAGCGGGAGCGGGGCGGTGGCGGCACGGCGCGAAGAAATGACGCGTTTCAATGCATAGATTTGCATTGGCGCGCCGCTCCCCGCGCCGCCGACGCTGACTTTGTGACCGCGGCCTTAGGGCCCTATCAGACAGAAAGTGGTCACGCGTTCGAATGTTCCGCGTTCTCGTACTGCGTTCGTTGTTTAGGATTAAGTTCGTTAGACATGCACTCACAGCATGCGTTCGGTGTTCACGCGGTACCACGTGAATTCGTACTTGAATTCAATGGCATAGAACGCAGAACGAGACGACACCATTAGACAATGGGACACTTAGCATGAGGGTTTTCGATACACGATTTAAAATAAAATAGACAACTTTTAGATGTCAATAATTTAGAGATTCAGTCAGTCATCATCACAGGGTAGGTACTTTTTTTTCTGAGGATGGAACTTGCACATGGCTCACCTGATGGTAACCATTACTTATAACAAAGTTTTGCTTCTAAGGTCACGTATATTTAGAACGTGCCCTATGATTCAAAGCCATGCCATCCTTATTATTTGTGGCCCTGCGTCCATCAAGTTGAGACATGAAGATGTTAATCCTCATGTCCCTGTTATTTCACTGGCACCCGCACCCTTCGAACCGAAACACAGTAATGCTCTTCAAAGCAGAAATAGGCATGGTGGTAGTAATTCCCCGGATGAGCCCTTCACAAATAACTCTACTACTTCTAATAATTTTTTAAAATCAGTTATGTCAGTGTTGTCAGTCTATTGACATGCTCAACAACCAAGTTGATTAGCTGGATTGCATGGAATTATAAGTACTTCGCTTTGATGATTGTGACTCCAATTGAGTCAGCGCCATCCATCAAGTTAGATATTTGGAGTAATTCCATGGTTAGATGTGACTATTTTATATCATTGGCGAATGTGGTTATGGATCAGCTATTCATAAAACGGAAGACGTACCTAGATTGTTTATGTTACATACGACTGATTTTTTTACAACACAACACAAAAACACCAGCCTTTGCCTCCCCTAAAAATTAGGGGGGAGTATGCCCATAATCTCCACGCTGGGAAGGCGGGTTGGTGATTGCAGGGCACAGCTTCTCGCATCGCAGACGGTGCTGCGCGTGGGTGGCCAGGGCATGTAGCTGTGCCGGTGTTAGGCTGCGTTATGCCGCAGTCACAAAAAACTTAACTTAAACGTACGATGAAACAACAAAATTCTAAGAAGTTGGTGAAAAAAATCTAGACCATTTGCAAATTTTGCAGGTAGACTTTGAATCGAAACGTAAACCACATTCGTATATAAGTAAGAACTCAATAAGCTATGAATGAAACTCCAATATCATTGGCGATTCATGTAAACACAAGCTGGACAATCATAAAAGAAAATGTCAAAAAGAAACCAGCGTATTATCCGAAACCTTCTACGCATCGCATTCACGCCGTCACAATACATGTTTATAGTCTTATCATCGACGTCTTTGTCGACCCCTATTGCTTACGGTTGAGGCGTGTTATCGATAACATCGCGCCATCACTTTTCACACTGATAAATCTTTTAAACATCACCCTTTCAGGAATTTTTCGCTAACCATTGCGGGTTATATTAGTGTTGTTGGACAAAGATTCATTGAGAATGCTGTAATGTAAAGAGAGACAAGCAATATGGTCGTATAGGTAAAGAATTGCGGTAGGGACGTGGAGAACGTGTGTGATAGGGAAGCTAAGGGGTGCATATTTGATCATTTTTGATGAAAGTGATTTTGTCCCCGAGGCATCTAAAGCTCTAACGGGTTTTACGCGTTCCGTGACTTAATAGGAAATTGATTTTGAAACTGAAAGGCCTTGGAAATGAAAAGCGCATTGTATGATACAATGCAATTATGCTTAATGATTAATTTTCAGGTTTAAAATACTTCATTGACATTGATTATACTCATAATTCAAAAGTTTGAAAAAAAGGTACTAAAATTGCAAAGCCATTATTTCGTCCTAATCTGCTAATACACAAAAGTATTTTGACCAGATAGCGAACACTTGACTGGCTTCAGCTCAGCTCAGCTCATAGCTTTGCCTTTTGAGCTACAGGTCGCGGGTTCGGTTCCCGCCTTGGACAAATATTTGTGTGGTAAACATGGGGCTATAGTTATTTATTATGAGCCAGGTCGAGGCTTGCGTAGGCAAGCATGAGGTCGACGATGGGGCGTGCTTTCCCAGAAGATGCCTATTAATTCTCTTTTTAAAGCCGTTGGGGTCTTGATTCGATGGAAAAACAGACGCTGGCAGCTGATTCCATATTTAAGCAGTGCGTATTATAAGTGATATTTAGAAGAGCTTAGTTCTGGTATATAGAATATCAACTTGATGCGGATGGTAGTTAGCAGTGCGTCTGAAATTCCTATGCAATAGCTCCTGCACACACTCTCCGAAGTACAATCTATAAAAGACCCACAAACACGCAACCTCACGACGATGGCTCAAGCTCTCGAGCCTTGCTTTAGCAAGATACTCTTGACCAATGAGCCTCTTAGCCCTGCGTTCCACTAAGTCTAGTGCGGCAAGTTGATGTTTGGCTGAACCATTCCAAAGATGGCTGAGATGCTTTTGAGTTTTTGACTGTAATTAAAATATAATTTTCTTCACTGCAACGCTTAAATTCATTAATGGCACTCAATTAAGACCTACCACGGCCGTTGCATCGTCAGTTTCAACCATACAAACAATTTTTACACTCATCTATACAAATATAACCTGATTATAACAAAGAGCCAGCTGGCCATGAACCCACGTCGTCGGACGTACGGGTCAAAAGGTGGGGGTCGATTCCCGAATCTGTCCAAACAGTGCTAATGTAATTAGACCGTTCATCCATTATTCACAGGTGCGGGGCGGGTCACTCTATTACCGACAATTACTTAGAAAAGGTATTAGTTACCTAGAAAGAAAGGATCTTGACCCTGCACATTTGTACTTGAGCTAAGATATTTGTTTTGGTCTTAAAGAAATAAAACCAGAAGAGTATCAAATCTCGAAAATAAAACTGCTTTTGGATTGAAATCATACAGCAACCATAATAATGTTTGAATCAACGCATCAATAAAGCGGATGTTAAGTTACACCCAGTGAGCACAACCAAAACTTTATAATCCAAAAAGAGACAAATTCTTTCTGTTCCGGTCTCTGTTTTTTTTACTGATCATATCCACACCACTGTCAAACTTTTTGTTCATCTTAAAAAAAACAAAACATTGATAGCAAAACTGCTCAAAACTATAGCCGAGTGTACATTAACAATATTTTTTGCGCAGGCATTGTTTGTGATTATTGTATGTATGTCAAAATGAGTCAGTATGATTGGAAAAAGTACAACCACAAAATCTCTAGACTTCACAATAATTATCACATCAACTGCTATACAAGTATAGGTACTATCTTATCTCTCGTTTTTCAATCGCTTGCTCTTATGCCCCGTAATAAAGGCAACAACAGAAACTGTGTAGATACTGTCCATTGTGTATAAAGCGGTTTACTGCAGTTTATGAGCTGATATAATAGTTTCTGTTCTTTATCGTAGGTTTCTTCGTAAACCTGCGGCTTGAACCATTATTGGGACTATGAACAGAATAAAAATCATCGGTTGTTACAAAATAGGGCACAGATGGTATGATTGTTCACCACCAAGACTATGCAACGGCCACAGTTAAGCTGAAGTAGGTATACAAGGTGTTCCTCTAGTCCCAGCCATCTCCTAAGTTGGTACATTACCTAAACATTACCCACCTTCTGGCGCAATTGGGTAAAATCCCATGCTAGTTCTTATCTAATATATTATCTTTTGTATTAACATTTAGTAGACTTATGTAGACTTATTCAATTTCAAGAAAACCCATGAATTATTTAATGTTGAATCTTATTATCAACTTCATTACAAGCACTGCACAAGACTTCATGAAAGGAGAATGCCGATAACCCGTACCAATTGCGTCAAAACCAAACGTATCCCATAAAATTGCCTTTATTTTATAAATAGAATTTAAAAAATTTTTAGTCTTACACACCGACTCGATTAATAATCACGTTAAAAATTATTTCGTTTATTTGGTTTCCGGCGCACGGCGCTATGACATTGCAACCACCCTCACTTTTAATTTTAGACAGTAGAATTTACTGTAAACATTGGAGGTTTTTTCACTTTGTTTAATCAAAGAGGTTGGATCAGAATTTTTTTTGTGGTACTAAACTATCTCCTAGCTTTATGTATTACTAGAGTGTTCTGTGGCATTGTGTAGCAGTGTTTATTCTGTAAATAGATATTTTATTAGACATCATCACAATAATTTACGATATACAATCGTGGCATCAACTGTTTGCTAATAACCGGTGACGCGAAACCAGCATAGTTTGGAAGAGGCATCCATGGTCTTTTCGTGGTTGTGATGAATGTGTTAAGATCTTGGATCTTAGCTTGGATTTCACCTTCACCAGTAAGTACTAATACCTATTATAATCATAAATGATTTAAATGCCTATCTGCTTTCTCGTCACTATCATTATTTGAAAATAATATAAAGTAGAATACAGGTACTTCGTAGGTAGGACATTACTGTCCTACCTACGAAGTAGAAGTTAAAACATCCTTTTACCGTGTACGTGTTTGGTATATAAACCTTTTCTTATAGATATAGTATCATAGTTAAATGTTTATGGTGTAATACTTATAATTATGTAGACAAAACTGATCACACAAGGTCTCGGGAAAGCATTATATAAAAAACAAACTCTAAAACTAATATCAAATAAAAACAATTTGTTTACGTTTATCTTAAATAAGACTTAGTATTCCATGAATAACAGTTTAATATCTTTCGAAAAAATTAGGTTTCGTTTTGACGCAATCACTTTAGCATTGGTACCGAGCGCCATACATCAGACGGCATTGTCCTTTAACACATCTTTAATTAAGTATAACTTACTTCTCTTTTTTATTTAATCAAATAAATAAATAAGCCAATTTATTTACGAAATATAAAAAAAGAAAGACTAATTACAATTGGGAGTCTTTATCGCGGTTTTATGACAAACTAGCTTCTGCCCGTGGCTGCGTTTGCATGATCCTAGGATAAAAAGCCTATACCATGTATAAAATGATAGAAACCATGTATAATTATTCCAAGTCTCATTTAAATCCGTTCACCCATTACGGAGTTGAGTAGGGACAAACATACTCACACACATACAAACATTCGCATTTATAATAATTATTTTTAGTGTGATGTGAGTGGTGTATTTAGTTAAAATAACTAATTATGAACATAAAAACAGTGTAAATTCAATAAATATTTTATTTTCCACTACAAAATGACTAGGTACAGTAGAAATAGCAATGTCAGAATGTTTCAGTTGAGTGATTATTCTGTTTTACAGAGTAACACAAAAACGACATAACGATGGTCAAATTATCAAAATGCGTAACTTAACTAAAAATATATTTTAGTTTTGGATGACATCTTGAAGAGTACATAAGTAGTTGGACAAAGATGGTATCAAAAGCTAAACTATCATTTTAATCTAAGTTTACATAGTGATTAAGGATGCTATTGTAACCTAGTATTTATAGTTAGGACGCTTTTTGATGTAGGTCTTGATGGCTGGGATGTTCTTGACCTCCACCGTCAGCTGCTTTAGCAGAGGGTAATTCGAGAGCCAGTTCCTGTTCATGAGCAGTTCCACGAACTCCAGAATGCCGACTACGTAGATATCAGCCCAGGACAGTTTCTGAAAGATAAAGACCTACAGTCAATACTAGTAGTACCTTCCTTTTTCGTATAAACGAGTGGTCAAATCTGGTGTTGGAGATTTTGGGCTGCCCGAAGGCCTTTGACATGGCTTAACGACTGCTAATCCGGGACCATCATCTTATGGTGCCTTATAAAGCACGGGAGCGCAAAGATCTAAATGCTATTAAACGGTCAACCATCCAAGTAGTGACCGGGAGAAAGATGATCTGCTATACACCGCAATAAGACAAACCACGACCACTAGTCGCCGCTACACTCACACTATGTACATGTTGTCCGATTTGGAAGTGTTTTTAAGAAGTTTGCTGCTACAAATTTAATTTTTGCAAACAAAAAAAAAAAACCTAGTTGAAAGAAAACATTTTTGGAAAATTGCCAAATAAAACCTGCATAAAATTTCTGACATTTGAAATAACTAGTTTTTGCACTACACATCTCTAGTATTCCAGCGCTCTTTTTAATGAGGCTCAAAAAAATCACTCGGATTTGGCACCATTGGAAAGTCCGCTGCTAGTTTTAGGCATAGATGCGGGTTCAAGTCCCGTATGTTGCTCCGTAAACTGCAAACGTCAAGTGTCAAGCAGGCCAGTTCATCCAAATATTGGAAACTAAAATAATTCGTAGTTCATACCTTTCCTCCGAAATAGGTTCCCTTTTTCTTCAGGATATCCTCCAGATCATAGAACCACTTGGGGATGATGACATCAATCAGCGCCTCCTCGACGGTGCTCTTCATCTCTCGGTTCTCCTGCAGATTCCATTTCCACACCTCTGTAAATGAATATATATATTTTTTGGTTTTCATGTTTCATAGCCGTGCCTTTTCTCATTTATTTAACTGTTTCTAACTATTCTCCAAGTAATCAGGGTAATTTATGCTATAATTTTATTTATGTTTGCTCTTAGCTTTTTCTAATGCTGAGTGCTACTTGGTGACACCTGCAGCTGTTTTTTAGGAATTATTTATTTTAAATCAATGTAAGTGCAAACAATATGCTTTAAAAATATATTAGCAAAAAGTGTAAAATAGTTTTCAATTTGATTAGAACGTTGTCAGGACTCGCTGTGAATTATTCTCAAATATTTGCAACATTTCGAAAAATTATACTCACGCCATCCTAACTCATAGGTCGCGTCCACGACGGCATCAAGCTCAGTCATTTCGAATTCATCGAATGGGATCAGACCGACCTGCTTGCCGAGGTATTTGCTGATGGCTAAGGAATGGAAGATCACCCTGTTCTCAACCTCCAGTATCGGCAAAATGCTGAAGGGTACAACTAGATGAAAGAGAGAAAAATATAAATAATTTATTTAAAAAAGCATAAAATAAAATAAAGAAATCAAAATCATACAAAACAGAGTTATCAAAGTTAGTTTACGTCATCTTGACTTTTTCTTCATCATGAAAAGCAGAATATGTAATACTACGTAAGAGTTGGTATTTATTGTATTGCAAAGACAAGTTCAAACATTACACATTTGGTACATTGGTACTCATGCAAACTCTTTTTGGAATATCTGCTAGCATTCCATGAAGATGGCATGAAGATGGCCCATCGACGCAGATTATCTAACCTTAATTTTAATATGAGTGTGGACTACTACAAGCAGAAAAAGAAAAGTTACTCACCCTTCTGCATGTTGATCCAGTCGGTGTCACTGACGACGATGTTTTCGTACTGGATGTTGCCGTAAGCCAACAGGTACCTGATGGGCTCAGCCAGACCCATGTAGTTGAAGTACTTAAGCTTGTATACTGGAGCCATTTTGAAGGTTTCAAGAGCTGACTTCGAATGTGCAAGATTGACAGAAATCAGCCTTTTTATACGCAAGGAATAATCTTAAACGCTATTTGGAGTTCTTTAATCTCATTTTTTAAAATTAGTTCATTGGGTAGCAGGTATTTGATTATAAGCTTTATGATCGTTGAAATTGAATTGTTTATAAAAAATTAAGTAGAGATGTGACCTGACTTTTAATTCACCTATGATGCACAGATAGTTGCAAAACTGTTTACAAACAATTATTTTCAAGAGAAATTAAGGTCATAGATATCACTTAACCGCGACGGTTTTCCTTTTAGACTACGTTTGTTTCGTAAGGATATTCGAGATACTGCTGGGTTATCTAATTTTCTTTTTTGTGTATTATGTAAATGAGGCTTAAGTAAAGAATTTTATAATAAAGTGGGTTGATACAATTTGTTTCATGGTTTACTTAGCTCCTGTTTAGTTCATTTAATTTTATGAAAACCGTGCTTGGGTTTTATTATGATTGAACCCTGAAGCCTATCATCACATTGGCTATGTTTTTATAATTCTTGAAGATGAAACAAGCACCAGGACAAGGAAAGTGGACCATAATCCACCATGTTGTGTGGTAACCATCCTACCGTATTGAAAACATATGAATATGAGAATTTTTTGAAATAAAAACCTACTGATATTGCACATATGGGGTTTAAAAAGACGTCTACTGAAAACGAAAGGTGGTGTCACAGTACACCAAAACCCAGCCAAATAAAAAAAAGAAAAAAAAAACAAACAAACTGTTGTCTGAAAAAAATACAACCTGAAAAAACCATGTAGATTTCAAAACTGTACGGGCGGACTGCTGCTTGCTACGAGCCTTCCCAGATAGGCGATTTGCTCGCGCGTGTTGAGCGCGCGTTTGACGTGCTTATCCAATCAGGCTTCCTGAATGTCACGTGGATGTGACGTCATGCTTGCTCGCGCGTGAATCGCGTGCAGATCGCGCCAATGCCGACTCGCGCGACTCGAGATCCAGCACACGCGCGATTGTTGCAGCGAGTGAACGTATTTACCCGACAATGGCGAAGCAAAAAGATGCTCATGATTTTGACCGGTAGGTATGTACTATGTAGGTATATGTGTGGGTAGGTATGTGCATGTATGTTCAGCTCTTCAAAACTTCTAAATTACATAATGTATTGTATATATATTGTAATGTATTATATGTTTAAAAAAAATCACAAACTTTTCATATTTCGATTATTGAATAATAATTATAGGTACGAGTAAATATCGATACTTTTAAATTACCTAGTTAAATCTATACGAAAAGTATCGCATGACGATTTGAGTACTTAGGTACATAACACGTATAAGTAAGACTTTGGTGAAATCGGATCATCCTTAATCCGTCCCTTAAAATCACGTCTCCGTTCTGCACACAAAATCAATCGCGCAACTCCACTCGCGCAATTGAGTTGCGCGAGCAAGTAGCGCTCTACATGCATACCTACTTCGCTTGTTTTTTTTTATTCGTTTTTTGCGTATTTAAATGAGATAATTAGGTTGATATGATGTAATTATGTTGTTCTATGTGTATGTAACTAGAAAAATATAAAAATAACGCAGATAAGTAAAAAAAAATATTGCTTTTTTTCGCTATACATATGTTCAGAATCATGGTCTGATTGCAACCTACCAGTTTTCAGCTTTTTTTGGGGTGGAAGCTAGTATCTATAAAAAAGTACTGTCTCGAGTCACGCATGTTCGGAACAAGTCCCAAGATGCAATCCATCAACTCTAGACATCAAGGCGATAAGCTTCTAGTGCCCGTAATTATACCGACACCCTTCAAACTCGAACACAGCAATGCTGCTTCACGACATAAATTGGTTGTAGTACTTTTTCCGGATGAAACCTTCACAAGGAGCTCTATCTTCTTACTACTTTAATATATCCGAAAATGAATAAAATGTTCGACGACATTATTATTTTTCATAATAGGTAGGTTACGTGAAGCGGCTGTGCTGTGTTTCGGTCTGAAGGGTGTGGGTGCCGGTGAAATTACAGACACAAGAGGTTTATCATCTTCATGTCTCAAGTTGGGCGCAAGGCGTTATAGCACGTTCCGAAAGAATGTGATCTATGATGGAATGCTTTGTGGTAGGTAATGGTTACCACTTAACATCAGGTGGGTCATGTGCTTGTTCCATCTTCAAGTATCATAAAAAAAAGAATTCTTACCTACTTTATTAGAGTAGGTATAGAAATGCTGATCGTGTGTTTTTGTCATGTATTTTAGCTGCTTTGGCGTTGGTACCTAGTGGAAGGGAGTCTGGTTGTACTGTTAAATCTATTCAATCACACGTTTAAAAAACTTTGATTTCAGTAAGTAGATACCAACTTTACCAACCCAAGTATTCGAAAAAACATTAGCACCAAGTTTTCATATGAAAATATTTGTTTTTAAAATGTTTAAAAAGCTTGTAAACATTGTCACCATTAAAATATTAGCAGACGATTTGGCAACGGTAGGCAAACCGCAAACAGCTGGCCCGGACAGAATACCACAAAACCTTCACGCACACCAGAGAGTTATGAAAACATTTAAAACATTATTGTTGAATTAAAATCTTTAATAAAATAAATATTCTACAATAAACCATTTGAAGGCGCTTGAATGGTTTAATAAAGTCCAATAACGTTTGTTTTGCACTACACCACTCAAGCCTACATCAGTCCGTCCACTGCTGGACACAGGCCTCTCCTAAGAAAAGTTGTTAAACGTAACCTCTGTATTAAAGCTTATATAACATTTCTGATTATTAAGATGACAAAAAAGCTTGGGATGAAACCATCTCCAACTCTCTCAAAAAAAATGTAAGAAACGAATAGAAATTGTAACATGGACTTAAAAAAAATAAGCCAAGCATATTTTGTTGCCAATTCTTCTCTGTTTGGTCGTTGCGAATTGGTGTAGACTAAAAAAAAAATTGTTTGAAAGGGGATATGCCCATAATCCCCACGTTGAGAATGCTTCTCGCACCACCGACGCTGCTGCCCGTCGGTGGTCAGGGGATTTAGCTGTGTCGATGTAGGCTGTGCTATGAGGCAATCAGCCGGCCGCCAGAGTCCCGTTCGTTGTTTAGCGCGGTTCACCACGTGCGTGTGAGGTTGGCTTGGGTTCCGAAGATAGGGGTTGGCACCCCGTGCAACCCAAACGTTCGTTTGCTGAAAATTTATTATGGTCCTATAAGTTTTTAAATCAGGACATATAAGATCAAAGGGAAGTATATAATACATTGTATCCATAATTAACTAAGTTGAGATTTTATGTATGTTCTTTTTTCAGGCAATAAATGAACTTTGACTTTTGAATACGTTGTATTTTGATATACGTACGTTTACGTTGTTTCTTCCATAGTGAAAAATACTGCTCCTTTCACGCCTCAAACAGATGAAGAAGACTGATTCAAACGACAAAATGTTCTATTTTCCATTCGATTTTTGTTATAAATACATAAACATTGCTAGACATTATCACTTATCACATTCATAATTATCGAGCCACAACATCATAGCAGACTATAGCAGTCCACAGCTAGACATAAGCTTCCCCTAATGTCACATACTACTTATTTATTTCTTTTGTAATAGAAATTACCCAGACCCGAGACAAATCATTGCAGATCACACAAAGATTTGCCCCGCAAAAGCCAAACCTACAATATTGTGCATCGCAAGCGGGCCTTTGCCTTCTACGCCACAGGGGTTCTGAGTTATTCCGCATAACCTAGGAATAAAAGCAAAACTTATTGACGCCTACAAACTCTCTCGCTTGGTTTCTGTCCTGAATAATTATCAAACTCACGTAGGTATATCAGCACTGTACTCGTACAATAATCTGCTTTGTTTAATGCCGAGTGTAAATCATAATCATATTTGAATTAGGGTTTCGGAAGAGGTAAAGTTAGGCCTTTCTGTCATAGTAATGATTTGTGTAGCGCAATTTGGAGCAATGGCTAACCCTACTCTTAGGCCGCGGTGACAAAGTCAGCGGGAGCGGGGCGGTGGCGGCACGGCGCGAAGAAATGACGCGTTTCAATGCATAGATTTGCATTGGCGCGCCGCTCCCCGCGCCGCCGACGCTGACTTTGTGACCGCGGCCTTAGGGCCCTATCAGACAGAAAGTGGTCACGCGTTCGAATGTTCCGCGTTCTCGTACTGCGTTCGTTGTTTAGGATTACGTTCGTTAGACATGCACTCACAGCATGCGTTCGGTGTTCACGCGGTACCACGTGAATTCGTACTTGAATTCAATGGCATAGAACGCAGAACGAGACGACACCATTAGACAATGGGACACTTAGCATGAGGGTTTTCGATACACGATTTAAAATAAAATAGACAACTTTTAGATGTCAATAATTTAGAGATTCAGTCAGTCATCATCACAGGGTAGGTACTTTTTTTTCTGAGGATGGAACTTGCACATGGCTCACCTGATGGTAACCATTACTTATAACAAAGTTTTGCTTCATAGGTCACGTATATTTAGAACGTGCCCTATGATTCAAAGCCATGCCATCCTTATTATTTGTGGCCCTGCGTCCATCAAGTTGAGACATGAAGATGTTAATCCTCATGTCCCTGTTATTTCACTGGCACCCGCACCCTTCGAACCGAAACACAGTAATGCTCTTCAAAGCAGAAATAGGCATGGTGGTAGTAATTCCCCGGATGAGCCCTTCACAAATAACTCTACTACTTCTAATAATTTTTTAAAATCAGTTATGTCAGTGTTGTCAGTCTATTGACATGCTCAACAACCAAGTTGATTAGCTGGATTGCATGGAATTATAAGTACTTCGCTTTGATGATTGTGACTCCAATTGAGTCAGCGCCATCCATCAAGTTAGATAGTTGGAGTAATTCCATAGTTGGATGTGACTATTTTATATCATTGGCGAATGTGGTTATGGATCAGCTATTATAAAACGGACGACGTACCTAGATTGTTTATGTTACATACGACTGATTTTTTTACAACACAACACAAAAACACCAGCCTTTGCCTCCCCTAAAAATTAGGGGGGAGTATGCCCATAATCTCCACGCTGGGAAGGCGGGTTGGTGATTGCAGGGCACAGCTTCTCGCATCGCAGACGGTGCTGCGCGTGGGCGGCCAGGGCATGTAGCTGTGCCGGTGTTAGGCTGCGTTATGCCGCAGTCACAAAAAACTTAACTTAAACGTACGATGAAACAACAAAATTCTAAGAAGTTGGTGAAAAAAATCTAGACCATTTGCAAATTTTGCAGGTAGACTTTGAATCGAAACGTAAACCACATTCGTATATAAGTAAGAACTCAATAAGCTATGAATGAAACTCCAATATCATTGGCGATTCATGTAAACACAAGCTGGACAATCATAAAAGAAAATGTCAAAAAGAAACCAGCGTATTATCCGAAACCTTCTACGCATCGCATTCACGCCGTCACAATACATGTTTATAGTCTTATCATCGACGTCTTTGTCGACCCCTATTGCTTACGGTTGAGGCGTGTTATCGATAACATCGCGCCATCACTTTTCACACTGATAAATCTTTTAAACATCACCCTTTCAGGAATTTTTCGCTAACCATTGCGGGTTATATTAGTGTTGTTGGACAAAGATTCATTGAGAATGCTGTAATGTAAAGAGAGACAAGCAATATGGTCGTATAGGTAAAGAATTGCGGTAGGGACGTGGAGAACGTGTGTGATAGGGAAGCTAAGGGGTGCATATTTGATCATTTTTGATGAAAGTGATTTTGTCCCCGAGGCATCTAAAGCTCTAACGGGTTTTACGCGTTCCGTGACTTAATAGGAAATTGATTTTGAAACTGAAAGGCCTTGGAAATGAAAAGCGCATTGTATGATACAATGCAATTATGCTTAATGATTAATTTTCAGGTTTAAAATACTTCATTGACATTGATTATACTCATAATTCAAAAGTTTGAAAAAAAGGTACTAAAATTGCAAAGCCATTATTTCGTCCTAATCTGCTAATACACAAAAGTATTTTGACCAGATAGCGAACACTTGACTGGCTTCAGCTCAGCTCAGCTCATAGCTCTGCCTTTTGAGCTGCAGGTCGCGGGTTCGGTTCCCGCCTTGGACAAATATTTGTGTGGTAAACATGGGGCTATAGTTATTTATTATGAGCCAGGTCGAGGCTTGCGTAGGCAAGCATGAGGTCGACGATGGGGCGTGCTTTCCCAGAAGATGCCTATTAATTCTCTTTTTAAAGCCGTTGGGGTCTTGATTCGATGGAAAAACAGACGCTGGCAGCTGATTCCATATTTAAGCAGTGCGTATTATAAGTGATATTTAGAAGAGCTTAGTTCTGGTATATAGAATATCAACTTGATGCGGATGGTAGTTAGCAGTGCGTCTGAAATTCCTATGCAATAGCTCCTGCACACACTCTCCGAAGTACAATCTATAAAAGACTGTGGGTCTTTTATAGATAGTACTTC
Organism: Horisme vitalbata; assembly: GCA_951804965.1. NCBI lineage: Eukaryota > Metazoa > Arthropoda > Insecta > Lepidoptera > Geometridae > Horisme > Horisme vitalbata. The sequence continues at coordinate 15,043,253 of OX638100.1, forward strand.
GGAGAGTGTGTGCAGCCTTTCAGTTTCAAAATCAATTTCCTATTAAGTCACGGAACGCGTAAAACCCGTTAGAGCTTTAGATGCCTCGGGGACAAAATCACTTTCATCAAAAATGATCAAATATGCACCCCTTAGCTTCCCTATCACACACGTTCTCCACGTCCCTACCGCAATTCTTTACCTATACGACCATATTGCTTGTCTCTCTTTACATTACAGCATTCTCAATGAATCTTTGTCCAACAACACTAATATAACCCGCAATGGTTAGCGAAAAATTCCTGAAAGGGTGATGTTTAAAAGATTTATCAGTGTGAAAAGTGATGGCGCGATGTTATCGATAACACGCCTCAACACGCAACCTCACGACGATGGCTCAAGCTCTCGAGCCTTGCTTTAGCAAGATACTCTTGACCAATGAGCCTCTTAGCCCTGCGTTCCACTAAGTCTAGTGCGGCAAGTTGATGTTTGGCTGAACCATTCCAAAGATGGCTGAGATGCTTTTGAGTTTTTGACTGTAATTAAAATATAATTTTCTTCACTGCAACGCTTAAATTCATTAATGGCACTCAATTAAGACCTACCACGGCCGTTGCATCCTCAGTTTCAACCATACAAACAATTTTTACACTCATCTATACAAATATAACCTGATTATAACAAAGAGCCAGCTGGCCATGAACCCACGTCGTCGGACGTACGGGTCAAAAGGTGGGGGTCGATTCCCGAATCTGTCCAAACAGTGCTAATGTAATTAGACCGTTCATCCATTATTCACAGGTGCGGGGCGGGTCACTCTATTACCGACAATTACTTAGAAAAGGTATTAGTTACCTAGAAAGAAAGGATCTTGACCCTGCACATTTGTACTTGAGCTAAGATATTTGTTTTGGTCTTAAAGAAATAAAACCAGAAGAGTATCAAATCTCGAAAATAAAACTGCTTTTGGATTGAAATCATACAGCAACCATAATAATGTTTGAATCAACGCATCAATAAAGCGGATGTTAAGTTACACCCAGTGAGCACACCCAAAACTTTATAATCCAAAAAGAGACAAATTCTTTCTGTTCCGGTCTCTGTTTTTTTTACTGATCATATCCACACCACTGTCAAACTTTATGTTCATCTTAAAAAAAACAAAACATTGATAGCAAAACTGCTCAAAACTATAGCCGAGTGTACATTAACAATATTTTTTGCGCAGGCATTGTTTGTGATTATTGTATGTATGTCAAAATGAGTCAGTATGATTGGAAAAAGTACAACCACAAAATCTCTAGACTTCACAATAATTATCACATCAACTGCTATACAAGTATAGGTACTATCTTATCTCTCGTTTTTCAATCGCTTGCTCTTATGCCCCGTAATAAAGGCAACAACAGAAACTGTGTAGATACTGTCCATTGTGTATAAAGCGGCTTACTGCAGTTTATGAGCTGATATAATAGTTTCTGTTCTTTATCGTAGGTTTCTTCGTAAACCTGCGGCTTGAACCATTATTGGGACTATGAACAGAATAAAAATCATCGGTTGTTACAAAATAGGGCACAGATGGTATGATTGTTCACCACCAAGACTATGCAACGGCCACAGTTAAGCTGAAGTAGGTATACAAGGTGTTCCTCTAGTCCCAGCCATCTCCTAAGTTGGTACATTACCTAAACATTACCCACCTTCTGGCGCAATTGGGTAAAATCCCATGCTAGTTCTTATCTAATATATCATCTTTTGTATTAACATTTAGTAGACTTATGTAGACTTATTCAATTTCAAGAAAACCCATGAATTATTTAATGTTGAATCTTATTATCGACTTCATTACAAGCACTGCACAAGACTTCATGAAAGGAGAATGCCGATAACTCGTACCAATTGCGTCAAAACCAAACGTATCCCATAAAATTGCCTTTATTTTATAAATAGAATTAACATTTTTTTTAGTCTTACACACCGACTCGATTAATAATCACGTTAAAAATTATTTCGTTTATTTGGTTTCCGGCGCACGGCGCTATGACATTGCAACCACCCTCACTTTTAATTTTAGACAGTAGAATTTACTGTAAACATTGGAGGTTTTTTCACTTTGTTTAATCAAAGAGGTTGGATCAGAATTTTTTTTGTGGTACTAAACTATCTCCTAGCTTTATGTATTACTAGAGTGTTTTGTGGCATTGTGTAGCAGTGTTTATTCTGTAAATAGATATTTTATTAGACATCATCACAATAATTTACGATATACAATCGTGGCATCAACTGTTTGCTAATAACCGGTGACGCGAAACCAGCATAGTTTGGAAGAGGCATCCATGGTCTTTTCGTGGTTGTGATGAATGTGTTAAGATCTTGGATCTTAGCTTGGATTTCACCTTCACCAGTAAGTACTAATACCTATTATAATCATAAATGATTTAAATGCCTATCTGCTTTCTCGTCACTATCATTATTTGAAAGTAATACAGGTACTTCGTAGGTAGGACATTACTGTCCTACCTACGAAGTAGAAGTTAAAACATCCTTTTACCGTGTACGTGTTTGGTATATAAACCTTTTCTTATAGATATAGTATCATAGTTAAATGTTTATGGTGTAATACTTATAATTATGTAGACAAAACTGATCACACAAGGTCTCGGGAAAGCATTATATAAAAAACAAACTTTAAAACTAATATCAAATAAAAACAATTTGTTTACGTTTATCTTAAATAAGACTTAGTATTCCATGAATAACAGTTTAATATCTTTCGAAAAAATTAGGTTTCGTTTTGACGCAATCACTTTAGCATTGGTACCGAGCGCCATACATCAGACGGCATTGTCCTTTAACACATCTTTAATTAAGTATAACTTACTTCTCTTTTTTATTTAATCAAATAAATAAATAAGCCAATTTATTTACGAAATATAAAAAAAGAAAGACTAATTACAATTGGGAGTCTTTATCGCGGTTTTATGACAAACTAGCTTCTGCCCGTGGCTGCGTTTGCATGATCCTAGGATAAAAAGCCTATACTATGTATAAAATGATAGAAACCATGTATAATTATTCCAAGTCTCATTTAAATCCGTTCACCCATTACGGAGTTGAGTAGGGACAAACATACTCACACACATACAAACATTCGCATTTATAATAATTATTTTTAGTGTGATGTGAGTGGTGTATTTAGTTAAAATAACTAATTATGAACATAAAAACAGTGTAAATTCAATAAATATTTTATTTTCCACTACAAAATGACTAGGTACAGTAGAAATAGCAATGTCAGAATGTTTCAGTTGAGTGATTATTCTGTTTTACAGAGTAACACAAAAACGACATAACGATGGTCAAATTATCAAAATGCGTAACTTAACTAAAAATATATTTTAGTTTTCGATGACATCTTGAAGAGTACATAAGTAGTTAGACAAAGATGGTATCAAAAGCTAAGGTATCATTTTAATCTAAGTTTACACAGTGAATATAGATACTATTGTAACCTAGTATTTATAGTTAGGACGCTTTTTGATGTAGTTCTTGATGGCTGGGATGCTCTTGACCTCCACCGTCAGCTGCTGCAGCAGAGGGTACTTCACGAGCCAGTTCCTGTTCATGAGCAGTTCCACGAACTCCAGAATGCCGACTACGTAGATATCAGCCCAGGACAGTTTCTGAAAGATACCTACAGTCAATACTAGTAGTACCTTCCTTTTTCGTATAAACGAGTGGTCAAATCAGATGTTGGAGATTTTGGGCTGCCCGAAGGCCTTTGACATGGCTTAACGACTGCTAATCTGGGACCATCATCTTATGGTGCCTTATAAAGCACGGGAGCGCAAAGATCTAAATGCTATTAAACGGTCAACCATCCAAGTAGTGACCGGGAGAAAAATGATCTGCTACACACCGCAATAAGACAAACCACGACCACTAGTCGCCGCTACACTCACACTATGTAGGTACATGTTGTCCGATTTGGAAGTGTTTTTAAGAAGTTTGCTGCTACAAATTTAATTTTTGCAAACAAAAAAAAAAAACCTAGTTGAAAGAAAACATTTTTGGAAAATTGCCAAATAAAACCTGCATAAAATTTCTGACATTTGAAATAACTAGTTTTTGCACTACACATCTCTAGTATTCCAGCGCTCTTTTTAATGAGGCTCAAAAAAATCACTCGGATTTGGCACCATTGGAAAGTCCGCTGCTAGTTTTAGGCATAGATGCGGGTTCAAGTCCCGTATGTTGCTCCGTAAACTGCAAACGTCAAGTGTCAAGCAGGCCAGTTCATCCAAATATTGGAAACTAAAATAATTCGTAGTTCATACCTTTCCTCCGAAATAGGTTCCCTTTTTCTTCAGGATATCCTCCAGATCATAGAACCACTTGGGGATGATGACATCAATCAGCGCCTCCTCGACGGTGCTCTTCATCTCTCGGTTCTCCTGCAGATTCCATTTCCACACCTCTGTAAATGAATATATATATTTTTTGGTTTTCATGTTTCATAGCCGTGCCTTTTCTCATTTATTTAACTGTTTCTAACTATTCTCCAAGTAATCAGGGTAATTTATGCTATAATTTTATTTATGTTTGCTCTTAGCTTTTTCTAATGCTGAGTGCTACTTGGTGACACCTGCAGCTGTTTTTTAGGAATTATTTATTTTAAATCAATGTAAGTGCAAACAATATGCTTTAAAAATATATTAGCAAAAAGTGTAAAATAGTTTTCAATTTGATTAGAACGTTGTCAGGACTCGCTGTGAATTATTCTCAAATATTTGCAACATTTCGAAAAATTATACTCACGCCATCCTAACTCATAGGTCGCGTCCACGACGGCATCAAGCTCAGTCATTTCGAATTCATCGAATGGGATCAGACCGACCTGCTTGCCGAGGTATTTGCTGATGGCTAAGGAATGGAAGATCACCCTGTTCTCAACCTCCAGTATCGGCAAAATGCTGAAGGGTACAACTAGATGAAAGAGAGAAAAATATAAATAATTTATTTAAAAAAGCATAAAATAAAATAAAGAAATCAAAATCATACAAAACAGAGTTATCAAAGTTAGTTTACGTCATCTTGACTTTTTCTTCATCATGAAAAGCAGAATATGTAATACTACGTAAGAGTTGGTATTTATTGTATTGCAAAGACAAGTTCAAACATTACACATTTGGTACATTGGTACTCATGCAAACTCTTTTTGGAATATCTGCTAGCATTCCATGAAGATGGCATGAAGATGGCCCATCGACGCAGATTATCTAACCTTAATTTTAATATGAGTGTGGACTACTACAAGCAGAAAAAGAAAAGTTACTCACCCTTCTGCATGTTGATCCAGTCGGTGTCACTGACGACGATGTTTTCGTACTGGATGTTGCCGTAAGCCAACAGGTACCTGATGGGCTCAGCCAGACCCATGTAGTTGAAGTACTTAAGCTTGTATACTGGAGCCATTTTGAAGGTTTCAAGAGCTGACTTCGAATGTGCAAGATTGACAGAAATCAGCCTTTTTATACGCAAGGAATAATCTTAAACGCTATTTGGAGTTCTTTAATCTCATTTTTTAAAATTAGTTCATTGGGTAGCAGGTATTTGATTATAAGCTTTATGATCGTTGAAATTGAATTGTTTATAAAAAATTAAGTAGAGATGTGACCTGACTTTTAATTCACCTATGATGCACAGATAGTTGCAAAACTGTTTACAAACAATTATTTTCAAGAGAAATTAAGGTCATAGATATCACTTAACCGCGACGGTTTTCCTTTTAGACTACGTTTGTTTCGTAAGGATATTCGAGATACTGCTGGGTTATCTAATTTTCTTTTTTGTGTATTATGTAAATGAGGCTTAAGTAAAGAATTGGATAATAAAGTGGGTTGATACAATTTGTTTCATGGTTTACTTAGCTCCTGTTTAGTTCATTTAATTTTATGAAAACCGTGCTTGGGTTTTATTATGATTGAACCCTGAAGCCTATCATCACATTGGCTATGTTTTTATAATTCTTGAAGATGAAACAAGCACCAGGACAAGGAAAGTGGACCATAATCCACCATGTTGTGTGGTAACCATCCTACCGTATTGAAAACATATGAATATGAGAATTTTTTGAAATAAAAACCTACTGATATTGCACATATGGGGTTTAAAAAGACGTCTACTGAAAACGAAAGGTGGTGTCACAGTACACCAAAACCCAGCCAAATAAAAAAAAGAAAAAAAAAAACAAACAAACTGTTGTCTGAAAAAAATACAACCTGAAAAAACCATGTAGATTTCAAAACTGTACGGGCGGACTGCTGCTTGCTACGAGCCTTCCCAGATAGGCGATTTGCTCGCGCGTGTTGAGCGCGCGTTTGACGTGCTTATCCAATCAGGCTTCCTGAATGTCACGTGGATGTGACGTCATGCTTGCTCGCGCGTGAATCGCGTGCAGATCGCGCCAATGCCGACTCGCGCGACTCGAGATCCAGCACACGCGCGATTGTTGCAGCGAGTGAACGTATTTACCCGACAATGGCGAAGCAAATAGATGCTCATGATTTTGACCGGTAGGTATGTACTATGTAGGTATATGTGTGGGTAGGTATGTGCATGTATGTTCAGCTCTTCAAAACTTCTAAATTACATAATGTATTGTATATATATTGTAATGTATTATATGTTTAAAAAAAATCACAAACTTTTCATATTTCGATTATTGAATAATAATTATAGGTACGAGTAAATATCGATACTTTTAAATTACCTAGTTAAATCTATACGAAAAGTATCGCATGACGATTTGAGTACTTAGGTACATAACACGTATAAGTAAGACTTTGGTGAAATCGGATCATCCTTAATCCGTCCCTTAAAATCACGTCTCCGTTCTGCACACAAAATCAATCGCGCAACTCCACTCGCGCAATTGAGTTGCGCGAGCAAGTAGCGCTCTACATGCATACCTACTTCGCTTGTTTTTTTTTATTCGTTTTTTGCGTATTTAAATGAGATAATTAGGTTGATATGATGTAATTATGTTGTTCTATGTGTATGTAACTAGAAAAATATAAAAATAACGCAGATAAGTAAAAAAAAATATTGCTTTTTTTCGCTATACATATGTTCAGAATCATGGTCTGATTGCAACCTACCAGTTTTCAGCTTTTTTTGGGGTGGAAGCTAGTATCTATAAAAAAGTACTGTCTCGAGTCACGCATGTTCGGAACATGTCCCAAGATGCAATCCATCAACTCTAGACATCAAGGCGATAAGCTTCTAGTGCCCGTAATTATACCGACACCCTTTAAACTCGAACACAGCAATGCTGCTTCACGACATAAATTGGTTGTAGTACTTTTTCCGGATGAAACCTTCACAAGGAGCTCTATCTTCTTACTACTTTAATATATCCGAAAATGAATAAAATGTTCGACGACATTATTATTTTTCATAATAGGTAGGTTACGTGAAGCGGCTGTGCTGTGTTTCGGTCTGAAGGGTGTGGGTGCCGGTGAAATTACAGACACAAGAGGTTTATCATCTTCATGTCTCAAGTTGGGCGCAAGGCGTTATAGCACGTTCCGAAAGAATGTGATCTATGATGGAATGCTTTGTGGTAGGTAATGGTTACCACTTAACATCAGGTGGGTCATGTGCTTGTTCCATCTTCAAGTATCATAAAAAAAAGAATTCTTACCTACTTTATTAGAGTAGGTATAGAAATGCTGATCGTGTGTTTTTGTCATGTATTTTAGCTGCTTTGGCGTTGGTACCTAGTGGAAGGGAGTCTGGTTGTACTGTTAAATCTATTCAATCACACGTTTAAAAAACTTTGATTTCAGTAAGTAGATACCAACTTTACCAACCCAAGTATTCGAAAAAACATTAGCACCAAGTTTTCATATGAAAATATTTGTTTTTAAAATGTTTAAAAAGCTTGTAAACATTGTCACCATTAAAATATTAGCAGACGATTTGGCAACGGTAGGCAAACCGCAAACAGCTGGCCCGGACAGAATACCACAAAACCTTCACGCACACCAGAGAGTTATGAAAACATTTAAAACATTATTGTTGAATTAAAATCTTTAATAAAATAAATATTCTACAATAAACCATTTGAAGGCGCTTGAATGGTTTAATAAAGTCCAATAACGTTTGTTTTGCACTACACCACTCAAGCCTACATCAGTCCGTCCACTGCTGGACACAGGCCTCTCCTAAGAAAAGTTGTTAAACGTAACCTCTGTATTAAAGCTTATATAACATTTCTGATTATTAAGATGACAAAAAAGCTTGGGATGAAACCATCTCCAACTCTCTCAAAAACAATGTAAGAAACGAATAGAAATTGTAACATGGACTTAAAAAAAATAAGCCAAGCATATTTTGTTGCCAATTCTTCTCTGTTTGGTCGTTGCGAATTGGTGTAGACTAAAAAAAAAATTGTTTGAAAGGGGATATGCCCATAATCCCCACGTTGAGAATGCTTCTCGCACCACCGACGCTGCTGCCCGTCGGTGGTCAGGGGATTTAGCTGTGTCGATGTAGGCTGTGCTATGAGGCAATCAGCCGGCCGCCAGAGTCCCGTTCGTTGTTTAGCGCGGTTCACCACGTGCGTGTGAGGTTGGCTTGGGTTCCGAAGATAGGGGTTGGCACCCCGTGCAACCCAAACGTTCGTTTGCTGAAAATTTATTATGGTCCTATAAGTTTTTAAATCAGGACATATAAGATCAAAGGGAAGTATATAATACATTGTATCCATAATTAACTAAGTTGAGATTTTATGTATGTTCTTTTTTCAGGCAATAAATGAACTTTGACTTTTGAATACGTTGTATTTTGATATACGTACGTTTACGTTGTTTCTTCCATAGTGAAAAATACTGCTCCTTTCACGCCTCAAACAGATGAAGAAGACTGATTCAAACGACAAAATGTTCTATTTTCCATTCGATTTTTGTTATAAATACATAAACATTGCTAGACATTATCACTTATCACATTCATAATTATCGAGCCACAACATCATAGCAGACTATAGCAGTCCACAGCTAGACATAAGCTTCCCCTAATGTCACATACTACTTATTTATTTCTTTTGTAATAGAAATTACCCAGACCCGAGACAAATCATTGCAGATCACACAAAGATTTGCCCCGCAAAAGCCAAACCTACAATATTGTGCATCGCAAGCGGGCCTTTGCCTTCTACGCCACAGGGGTTCTGAGTTATTCCGCATAACCTAGGAATAAAAGCAAAACTTATTGACGCCTACAAACTCTCTCGCTTGGTTTCTGTCCTGAATAATTATCAAACTCACGTAGGTATATCAGCACTGTACTCGTACAATAATCTGCTTTGTTTAATGCCGAGTGTAAATCATAATCATATTTGAATTAGGGTTTCGGAAGAGGTAAAGTTAGGCCTTTCTGTCATAGTAATGATTTGTGTAGCGCAATTTGGAGCAATGGCTAACCCTACTCTTAGGCCGCGGTGACAAAGTCAGCGGGAGCGGGGCGGTGGCGGCACGGCGCGAAGAAATGACGCGTTTCAATGCATAGATTTGCATTGGCGCGCCGCTCCCCGCGCCGCCGACGCTGACTTTGTGACCGCGGCCTTAGGGCCCTATCAGACAGAAAGTGGTCACGCGTTCGAATGTTCCGCGTTCTCGTACTGCGTTCGTTGTTTAGGATTACGTTCGTTAGACATGCACTCACAGCATGCGTTCGGTGTTCACGCGGTACCACGTGAATTCGTACTTGAATTCAATGGCATAGAACGCAGAACGAGACGACACCATTAGACAATGGGACACTTAGCATGAGGGTTTTCGATACACGATTTAAAATAAAATAGACAACTTTTAGATGTCAATAATTTAGAGATTCAGTCAGTCATCATCACAGGGTAGGTACTTTTTTTTCTGAGGATGGAACTTGCACATGGCTCACCTGATGGTAACCATTACTTATAACAAAGTTTTGCTTCATAGGTCACGTATATTTAGAACGTGCCCTATGATTCAAAGCCATGCCATCCTTATTATTTGTGGCCCTGCGTCCATCAAGTTGAGACATGAAGATGTTAATCCTCATGTCCCTGTTATTTCACTGGCACCCGCACCCTTCGAACCGAAACACAGTAATGCTCTTCAAAGCAGAAATAGGCATGGTGGTAGTAATTCCCCGGATGAGCCCTTCACAAATAACTCTACTACTTCTAATAATTTTTTAAAATCAGTTATGTCAGTGTTGTCAGTCTATTGACATGCTCAACAACCAAGTTGATTAGCTGGATTGCATGGAATTATAAGTACTTCGCTTTGATGATTGTGACTCCAATTGAGTCAGCGCCATCCATCAAGTTAGATAGTTGGAGTAATTCCATAGTTGGATGTGACTATTTTATATCATTGGCGAATGTGGTTATGGATCAGCTATTATAAAACGGACGACGTACCTAGATTGTTTATGTTACATACGACTGATTTTTTTACAACACAACACAAAAACACCAGCCTTTGCCTCCCCTAAAAATTAGGGGGGAGTATGCCCATAATCTCCACGCTGGGAAGGCGGGTTGGTGATTGCAGGGCACAGCTTCTCGCATCGCAGACGGTGCTGCGCGTGGGCGGCCAGGGCATGTAGCTGTGCCGGTGTTAGGCTGCGTTATGCCGCAGTCACAAAAAACTTAACTTAAACGTACGATGAAACAACAAAATTCTAAGAAGTTGGTGAAAAAAATCTAGACCATTTGCAAATTTTGCAGGTAGACTTTGAATCGAAACGTAAACCACATTCGTATATAAGTAAGAACTCAATAAGCTATGAATGAAACTCCAATATCATTGGCAATTCATGTAAACACAAGCTGGACAATCATAAAAGAAAATGTCAAAAAGAAACCAGCGTATTATCCGAAACCTTCTACGCATCGCATTCACGCCGTCACAATACATGTTTATAGTCTTATCATCGACGTCTTTGTCGACCCCTATTGCTTACGGTTGAGGCGTGTTATCGATAACATCGCGCCATCACTTTTCACACTGATAAATCTTTTAAACATCACCCTTTCAGGAATTTTTGCTAACCATTGCGGGTTATATTAGTGTTGTTGGACAAAGATTCAATGAGAATGCTGTAATGTAAAGAGAGACAAGCAATATGGTCGTATAGGTAAAGAATTGCGGTAGGGACGTGGAGAACGTGTGTGATAGGGAAGCTAAGGGGTGCATATTTGATCATTTTTGATGAAAGTGATTTTGTCCCCGAGGCATCTAAAGCTCTAACGGGTTTTACGCGTTCCGTGACTTAATAGGAAATTGATTTTGAAACTGAAAGGCCTTGGAAATGAAAAGCGCATTGTATGATACAATGCAATTATGCTTAATGATTAATTTTCAGGTTTAAAATACTTCATTGACATTGATTATACTCATAATTCAAAAGTTTGAAAAAAAGGTACTAAAATTGCAAAGCCATTATTTCGTCCTAATCTGCTAATACACAAAAGTATTTTGACCAGATAGCGAACACTTGACTGGCTTCAGCTCAGCTCAGCTCATAGCTCTGCCTTTTGAGCTACAGGTCGCGGGTTCGGTTCCCGCCTTGGACAAATATTTGTGTGGTAAACATGGGGCTATAGTTATTTATTATGAGCCAGGTCGAGGCTTGCGTAGGCAAGCATGAGGTCGACGATGGGGCGTGCTTTCCCAGAAGATGCCTATTAATTCTCTTTTTAAAGCCGTTGGGGTCTTGATTCGATGGAAAAACAGACGCTGGCAGCTGATTCCATATTTAAGCAGTGCGTATTATAAGTGATATTTGGAAGAGCTTAGTTCTGGTATATAGAATATCAACTTGATGCGGATGGTAGTTAGCAGTGCGTCTGAAATTCCTATGGAATAGCTCCTGCACACACTCTCCGAAGTACAATCTATAAAAGACCCACAAACACGCAACCTCACGACGATGGCTCAAGCTCTCGAGCCTTGCTTTAGCAAGATACTCTTGACCAATGAGCCTCTTAGCCCTGCGTTCCAGTTCCACTAAGTCTAGTGCGGCAAGTTGATATTTGGCTGAACCATCCCAAAGATGGCTGAGATGCTTTTGAGTTTTTGACTGTAGTTAAAATATAATTTTCTTCACTGCAACGCTTAAATTCATTAATGGCACTCAATTAAGACCTACCACGGCCGTTGCATCGTCAGTTTCAACCATACAAACAATTTTTACACTCATCTATACAAATATAACCTGATTATAACAAAGAGCCAGCTGGCCATGAACCCACGTCGTCGGACGTACGGGTCAAAAGGTGGGGGTCGATTCCCGAATCTGTCCAAACAGTGCTAATGTAATTAGACCGTTCATCCATTATTCACAGGTGCGGGGCGGGTCACTCTATTACCGACAATTACTTAGAAAAGGTATTAGTTACCTAGAAAGAAAGGATCTTGACCCTGCACATTTGTACTTGAGCTAAGATATTTGTTTTGGTCTTAAAGAAATAAAACCAGAAGAGTATCAAATCTCGAAAATAAAACTGCTTTTGGATTGAAATCATACAGCAACCATAATAATGTTTGAATCAACGCATCAATAAAGCGGATGTTAAGTTACACCCAGTGAGCACAACCAAAACTTTATAATCCAAAAAGAGACAAATTCTTTCTGTTCCGGTCTCTGTTTTTTTTACTGATCATATCCACACCACTGTCAAACTTTATGTTCATCTTAAAAAAAACAAAACATTGATAGCAAAACTGCTCAAAACTATAGCCGAGTGTACATTAACAATATTTTTTGCGCAGGCATTGTTTGTGATTATTGTATGTATGTCAAAATGAGTCAGTATGATTGGAAAAAGTACAACCACAAAATCTCTAGACTTCACAATAATTATCACATCAACTGCTATACAAGTATAGGTACTATCTTATCTCTCGTTTTTCAATCGCTTGCTCTTATGCCCCGTAATAAAGGCAACAACAGAAACTGTGTAGATACTGTCCATTGTGTATAAAGCGGTTTACTGCAGTTTATGAGCTGATATAATAGTTTCTGTTCTTTATCGTAGGTTTCTTCGTAAACCTGCGGCTTGAACCATTATTGGGACTATGAACAGAATAAAAATCATCGGTTGTTACAAAATAGGGCACAGATGGTATGATTGTTCACCACCAAGACTATGCAACGGCCACAGTTAAGCTGAAGTAGGTATACAAGGTGTTCCTCTAGTCCCAGCCATCTCCTAAGTTGGTACATTACCTAAACATTACCCACCTTCTGGCGCAATTGGGTAAAATCCCATGCTAGTTCTTATCTAATATATCATCTTTTGTATTAACATTTAGTAGACTTATGTAGACTTATTCAATTTCAAGAAAACCCATGAATTATTTAATGTTGAATCTTATTATCAACTTCATTACAAGCACTGCACAAGACTTCATGAAAGGAGAATGCCGATAACCCGTACCAATTGCGTCAAAACCAAACGTATCCCATAAAATTGCCTTTATTTTATAAATAGAATTAAAATTTTTTTTAGTCTTACACACCGACTCGATTAAAAATCACGTTAAAAATTATTTCGTTTATTTGGTTTCCGGCGCACGGCGCTATGACATTGCAACCACCCTCACTTTTAATTTTAGACAGTAGAATTTACTGTAAACATTGGAGGTTTTTTCACTTTGTTTAATCAAAGAGGTTAGATCAGAATTTTTTTTGTGGTACTGAACTATCTCCTAGCTTTATGTATTACTAGAGTGTTCTGTGGCATTGTGTAGCAGTGTTTATTCTGTAAATAGATATTTTATTAGACATCATCACAATAATTTACGATATACAATCGTGGCATCAACTGTTTGCTAATAACCGGTGACGCGAAACCAGCATAGTTTGGAAGAGGCATCCATGGTCTTTTCGTGGTTGTGATGAATGTGTTAAGATCTTGGATCTTAGCTTGGATTTCACCTTCACCAGTAAGTACTAATACCTATTATAATCATAAATGATTTAAATGCCTATCTGCTTTCTCGTCACTATCATTATTTGAAAATAATATAAAGTAGAATACAGTAGTAATGTCCTACCTACGAAGTAGAAGTTAAAACATCCTTTTACCGTGTACGTGTTTGGTATATAAACCTTTTCTTATAGATATAGTATCATAGTTAAATGTTTATGGTGTAATACTTATAATTATGTAGACAAAACTGATCACACAAGGTCTCGGGAAAGCATTATATAAAAAACAAACTCTAAAACTAACAACTCAAATAAAAACAATTTGTTTACGTTTATCTTAAATAAGACTTAGTATTCCATGAATAACAGTTTAATATCTTTCGAAAAAATTAGGTTTCGTTTTGACGCAATCACTTTAGCATTGGTACCGAGCGCCATACATCAGACGGCATTGTCCTTTAACACATCTTTAATTAAGTATAACTTACTTCTCTTTTTTATTTAATCAAATAAATAAATAAGCCAATTTATTTACGAAATATAAAAAAAGAAAGACTAATTACAATCGGGAGTCTTTATCGCGGTTTTATGACAAACTAGCTTCTGCCCGTGGCTGCGTTTGCATGATCCTAGGATAAAAAGCCTATGTTATTCCAGATCAGAAACCATGTATAATTATTCCAAGTCTCATTTAAATCCGTTCACCCATTACGGAGTTGAGTAGGGACAAACATACTCACACACATACAAACATTCGCATTTATAATAATTATTTTTAGTGTGATGTGAGTGGTGTATTTAGTTAAAATAACTAATTATGAACATAAAAACAGTGTAAATTCAATAAATATTTTATTTTCCACTACAAAATGACTAGGTACAGTAGAAATAGCAATGTCAGAATGTTTCAGTTGAGTGATTATTCTGTTTTACAGAGTAACACAAAAACGACATAACGATGGTCAAATTATCAAAATGCGTAACTTAACTAAAAATATATTTTAGTTTTTGATGACATCTTGAAGAGTACATAAGTAGTTAGACAAAGATGGTATCAAAAGCTAAACTATCATTTTAATCTAAGTTTACATAGTGATTAAGGATGCTATTGTAACCTAGTATTTGTAGTTAGGACGCTTTTTGATGTAGGTCTTGATGGCTGGGATGTTCTTGACCTCCACCGTCAGCTGCTTTAGCAGAGGGTAATTCGAGAGCCAGTTCCTGTTCATGAGCAGTTCCACGAACTCCAGAATGCCGACTACGTAGATATCAGCCCAGGACAGTTTCTGAAAGATAAAGACCTACAGTCAATACTAGTAGTACCTTCCTTTTTCGTACAAACGAGTGGTCAAATCTGGTGTTGGAGATTTCGGGCTGCCCGAAGGCCTTTGATATGGCTTAACGACTGCTAATCCGGGACCATCATCTTATGGTGCCTTATAAAGCACGGGAGCGCAAAGATCTAAATGCTATTAAACGGTCAACCATCCAAGTAGTGACCGGGAGAAAGATGATCTGCTATACACCGCAATAAGACAAACAACGACCACTAGTTGCCGCTACACTCACACTATGTACATGTTGTCCGATTTGGAAGTGTTTTTAAGAAGTTTGCTGGGACAAATTCAATTTTTGCAAACAAAAAAAATACCTAGTGGAGAGAAAACATTTTTTTGAAAATTGCTAAATAAAACCTGCATAAAATTTCTGACATTTGAAATAACTAATTTTTCACTACACATCTTTAGTATTCCAGCGCTATTTTTAATGAGGCTCCAAAAAATCACTCGGATTTGGCATCATTGGAAAGTCCGCTGCTAGTTTTAGGCATGCGGGTTCAAGTCCCGTATGTTGCTCCGTAAACTGCAAACGTCAAGTGTCAAGCAGGCCAGTTCATCCAAATATTGGCAACTAAAATAATTCGTAGTTCATACCTTTCCTCCGAAATAGGTTCCCTTTTTCTTCAGGATATCCTCCAGATCATAGAACCACTTGGGGATGATGACATCAATCAGCGCCTCTTCGACGATGCTCTTCATCTCTCGGTTCTCCTGCAGGTTCCATTTCCACACCTCTGTCAATAAATATATATATTTTTTTATTTTCATGTTTCATAGCCGTGCAAAAGCTTTCGTCATTTACTTCACTATTCCAAGTAATCAGGGCAATTTATGCTATCATTTTATTTATGTTTGCTCTTAGCTTTTTCTAATGCTGAGTGCTACTTGGTGACACCTGCAGCTGTTTTTTAGGAATTATTTATTTTAAATCAATGTAAGTGCAAACAATATGCTTTAAAAATATATTAGCAAAAAGTGTAAAATAGTTTTCAATTTGATTAGAACGTTGTCAGGACTCGCTGTGAATTATTCTCAAATATTTGCAACATTTCGAAAAATTATACTCACGCCATCCTAACTCATAGGTCGCGTCCACGACGGCATCAAGCTCAGTCATTTCGAATTCATCGAATGGGATCAGACCGACCTGCTTGCCGAGGTATTTGCTGATGGCTAAGGAATGGAAGATCACCTTGTTCTCAACCTCCAGTATCGGCAAAATGCTGAAGGGTACAACTAGATGAAAGAGAGAAAAATATAAATAATTTATTTAAAAAAGCATAAAATAAAATAAAGAAATCAAAATCATACAAAACAGAGTTATCAAAGTTAGTTTACGTCATCTTGGCTTTTTCTTCATCATGAAAAGCAGAATATGTAATACTACGTAAGAGTTGGTATTTATTGTATTGCAAAGACAAGTTCAAACATTACACATTGGTACTCATGCAAACTCTTTTTGGAATATCTGCTAGCATTCCATGAAGATGGCATGAAGATGGCCCATCGACGCAGATTATCTAACCTTAATTTTAATATGAGTGTGGACTACTACAAGCAGAAAAAGAAAAGTTACTCACCCTTCTGCATGTTGATCCAGTCGGTGTCACTGACGACGATGTTTTCGTACTGGATGTTGCCGTAAGCCAACAGGTACCTGATGGGCTCAGCCAGACCCATGTAGTTGAAGTACTTAAGCTTGTATACTGGAGCCATTTTGAAGGTTTCAAGAGCTGACTTCGAATGTGCAAGATTGACAGAAATCAGCCTTTTTATACGCAAGGAATAATCTTAAACGCTATTTGGAGTTCTTTAATCTCATTTTTTAAAATTAGTTCATTGGGTAGCAGGTATTTGATTATAAGCTTTATGATCGTTGAAATTGAATTGTTTATAAAAAATTAAGTAGAGATGTGACCTGACTTTTAATTCACCTATGATGCACAGATAGTTGCAAAACTGTTTACAAACAATTATTTTCAAGAGAAATTAAGGTCATAGATATCACTTAACCGCGACGGTTTTCCTTTTAGACTACGTTTGTTTCGTAAGGATATTCGAGATACTGCTGGGTTATCTAATTTTCTTTTTTGTGTATTATGTAAATGAGGCTTAAGTAAAGAATTGGATAATAAAGTGGGTTGATACAATTTGTTTCATGGTTTACTTAGCTCCTGTTTAGTTCATTTAATTTTATGAAAACCGTGCTTGGGTTTTATTATGATTGAACCCTGAAGCCTATCATCACATTGGCTATGTTTTTATAATTCTTGAAGATGAAACAAGCACCAGGACAAGGAAAGTGGACCATAATCCACCATGTTGTGTGGTAACCATCCTACCGTATTGAAAACATATGAATATGAGAATTTTTTGAAATAAAAACCTACTGATATTGCACATATGGGGTTTAAAAAGACGTCTACTGAAAACGAAAGGTGGTGTCACAGTACACCAAAACCCAGCCAAATAAAAAAAAGAAAAAAAAAAACAAACAAACTGTTGTCTGAAAAAAATACAACCTGAAAAAACCATGTAGATTTCAAAACTGTACGGGCGGACTGCTGCTTGCTACGAGCCTTCCCAGATAGGCGATTTGCTCGCGCGTGTTGAGCGCGCGTTTGACGTGCTTATCCAATCAGGCTTCCTGAATGTCACGTGGATGTGACGTCATGCTTGCTCGCGCGTGAATCGCGTGCAGATCGCGCCAATGCCGACTCGCGCGACTCGAGATCCAGCACACGCGCGATTGTTGCAGCGAGTGAACGTATTTACCCGACAATGGCGAAGCAAAAAGATGCTCATGATTTTGACCGGTAGGTATGTACTATGTAGGTATATGTGTGGGTAGGTATGTGCATGTATGTTCAGCTCTTCAAAACTTCTAAATTACATAATGTATTGTATATATATTGTAATGTATTATATGTTTAAAAAAAATCACAAACTTTTCATATTTCGATTATTGAATAATAATTATAGGTACGAGTAAATATCGATACTTTTAAATTACCTAGTTAAATCTATACGAAAAGTATCGCATGACGATTTGAGTACTTAGGTACATAACACGTATAAGTAAGACTTTGGTGAAATCGGATCATCCTTAATCCGTCCCTTAAAATCACGTCTCCGTTCTGCACACAAAATCAATCGCGCAACTCCACTCGCGCAATTGAGTTGCGCGAGCAAGTAGCGCTCTACATGCATACCTACTTCGCTTGTTTTTTTTTATTCGTTTTTTGCGTATTTAAATGAGATAATTAGGTTGATATGATGTAATTATGTTGTTCTATGTGTATGTAACTAGAAAAATATAAAAATAACGCAGATAAGTAAAAAAAAATATTGCTTTTTTTCGCTATACATATGTTCAGAATCATGGTCTGATTGCAACCTACCAGTTTTCAGCTTTTTTTGGGGTGGAAGCTAGTATCTATAAAAAAGTACTGTCTCGAGTCACGCATGTTCGGAACATGTCCCAAGATGCAATCCATCAACTCTAGACATCAAGGCGATAAGCCTCTTGTGCCCGTAATTATACCGACACCCTTCAAACCCGAACACAGCAATGCTGCTTCACGACATAAATTGGTTGTAGTACTTTCCCGGATGAAACCTTCACAAAGAGCTCTATCTACTTACTACTTTAATATATCCGAAAATGAATAAAATGTTCGACGACATTATTATTTTTCATAATAGGTAGGTTACGTGAAGCGGCTGTGCTGTGTTTCGGTCTGAAGGGTGTGGGTGCCGGTGAAATTACAGACACAAGAGGTTTATCATCTTCATGTCTCAAGTTGGGCGCAAGGCGTTATAGTACGTTCCGAAAGAATGTGATCTATGATGGAATGCTTTGTGGTAGGTAATGGTTACCACTTAACATCAGGTGGGCCATGTGCTTGTTCCATCTTCAAGTACCATAAAAAAAAGAATTCTTACCTACTTTATTAGAGTGGGTATAGAAAGGCTGATCGTGTGTTTTTGTCATGTATTTTAGCTGCTTTGGCGTTGGTATCTAGTGGAAGGGAGTCTGGTTGTACTGTTAAATCTATTCAATCACACGTTTAAAAAACTTTGATTTCAGTAAGTAGATACCAACCCAAGTATTCGAAAAAACATTAGCACTAAGTTTTCATATGAAAATATTTGTTTTTAAAATGTTTAAAAAGCTTGTAAACATTGTCACCATTAAAATATTAGCAGACGATTTGGCAACGGTAGGCAAACCGCAAACAGCTGGCCCGGACAGAATACCACAAAACCTTCACGCACACCAGAGAGTTATGAAAACATTTAAAACATTATTGTTGAATTAAAATCTTTAATAAAATAAATATTCTACAATAAACCATTTGAAGGCGCTTGAATGGTTTAATAAAGTCTAATAACGTTTGTTTTGCACTACACCACTCAAGCCTACATCAGTCCGTCCACTGCTGGACACAGGCCTCTCCTAAGAAAAGTTGTTAAACGTAACCTCTGTATTAAAGCTTATATAACATTTCTGATTATTTAGATGACAAAAAAGCTTGGGATGAAACCATCTCCAACTCTCTCAAAAACAATGTAAGAAACGAATAGAAATTGTAACATGGACTTAAAAAAAATAAGCCAAGCATAGTTTGTTGCCAATTCTTCTCTGTTTGTTGGTGCGAATTGGTGTAGACTAAAAAAAATTACAATTTAACGTATACTTTACAGTCTTAATGAAAAAAAAAATTGTTTAAAGGGGATATGCCCATAATCCCCACGTTGAGAATGCTTCTCGCACCACCGACGCTGCTGCCCGTCGGTGGTCAGGGGATTTAGCTGTGTCGATGTAGGCTGTGCTATGAGGCAATCAGCCGGCCGCCAGAGTCCCGTTCGTTGTTTAGCGCGGTTCACCACGTGCGTGTGAGGTTGGCTTGGGTTCCGAAGATAGGGGTTGGCACCCCGTGCAACCCAAACGTTCGTTTGCTGAAAATTTATTATGGTCCTATAAGTTTTTAAATCAGGACATATAAGATCAAAGGGAAGTATATAATACATTGTATCCATAATTAGCTAAGTTGAGATTTTATGTATGTTCTTTTTTCAGGCAATAAATGAAATTTGACTTTTGAATACGTTGTATTTTGATATACGTACGTTTACGTTGTTTCTTCCATAGTGAAAAATACTGCTCCTTTCACGCCTCAAACAGATGAAGAAGACTGATTCAAACGACAAAATGTTCTATTTTCCATTCGATTTTTGTTATAAATACATAAACATTGCTAGACATTATCACTTATCACATTCATAATTATCGAGCCACAACATCATAGCAGACTATAGCAGTCCACAGCTAGACATAAGCTTCCCCTAATGTCACATACTACTTATTTATTTCTTTTGTAATAGAAATTACCCAGACCCGAGACAAATCATTGCAGATCACACAAAGATTTGCCCCGCAAAAGCCAAACCTACAATATTGTGCATCGCAAGCGGGCCTTTGCCTTCTACGCCACAGGGGTTCTGAGTTATTCCGCATAACCTAGGAATAAAAGCAAAACTTATTGACGCCTACAAACTCTCTCGCTTGGTTTCTGTCCTGAATAATTATCAAACTCACGTAGGTATATCAGCACTGTACTCGTACAATAATCTGCTTTGTTTAATGCCGAGTGTAAATCATAATCATATTTGAATTAGGGTTTCGGAAGAGGTAAAGTTAGGCCTTTCTGTCATAGTAATGATTTGTGTAGCGCAATTTGGAGCAATGGCTAACCCTACTCTTAGGCCGCGGTGACGAAGTCAGCGGGAGCGGGGCGGTGGCGGCACGGCGCGAAGAAATGACGCGTTTCAATGCATAGATTTGCATTGGCGCGCCGCTCCCCGCGCCGCCGACGCTGACTTTGTGACCGCGGCCTTAGGGCCCTATCAGACAGCAAGTGGTCACGCGTTCGAATGTTCCGCGTTCTCGTACTGCGTTCGTTGTTTAGGATTACGTTCGTTAGACATGCACTCACAGCATGCGTTCGGTGTTCACGCGGTACCACGCGAATTTGTACTTGAATTCAATGGCATAGAACGCAGAACGAGACGACACCATTAGACAATGGGACACTTAGCATGAGGGTTTTCGATACACGATTTAAAATAAAATAGACAACTTTTAGATGTCAATAATTTAGAGATTCAGTCAGTCATCATCACAGGGTAGGTACTTTTTTTTCTGAGGATGGAACTTGCACATGGCTCACCTGATGGTAACCATTACTTATAACAAAGTTTTGCTTCATAGGTCACGTATATTTAGAACGTGCCCTATGATTCAAAGCCATGCCATCCTTATTATTTGTGGCCCTGCGTCCATCAAGTTGAGACATGAAGATGTTAATTCTCATGTCCCTGTTATTTCACTGGCACCCGCACCCTTCGAACCGAAACACAGTAATGCTCTTCAAAGCAGAAATAGGCATGGTGGTAGTAATTCCCCGGATGAGCCCTTCACAAATAACTCTACTACTTCTAATAATTTTTTAAAATCAGTTATGTCAGTGTTGTCAGTCTATTGACATGCTCAACAACCAAGTTGATTAGCTGGATTGCATGGAATTATAAGTACTTCGCTTTGATGATTGTGACTCCAATTGAGTCAGCGCCATCCATCAAGTTAGATATTTGGAGTAATTCCATGGTTAGATGTGACTATTTTATATCATTGGCGAATGTGGTTATGGATCAGCTATTCATAAAACGGAAGACGTACCTAGATTGTTTATGTTACATACGACTGATTTTTTTACAACACAACACAAAAACACCAGCCTTTGCCTCCCCTAAAAATTAGGGGGGAGTATGCCCATAATCTCCACGCTGGGAAGGCGGGTTGGTGATTGCAGGGCACAGCTTCTCGCATCGCAGACGGTGCTGCGCGTGGGCGGCCAGGGCATGTAGCTGTGCCGGTGTTAGGCTGCGTTATGCCGCAGTCACAAAAAACTTAACTTAAACGTACGATGAAACAACAAAATTCTAAGAAGTTGGTGAAAAAAATCTAGACCATTTGCAAATTTTGCAGGTAGACTTTGAATCGAAACGTAAACCACATTCGTATATAAGTAAGAACTCAATAAGCTATGAATGAAACTCCAATATCATTGGCGATTCATGTAAACACAAGCTGGACAATCATAAAAGAAAATGTCAAAAAGAAACCAGCGTATTATCCGAAACCTTCTACGCATCGCATTCACGCCGTCACAATACATGTTTATAGTCTTATCATCGACGTCTTTGTCGACCCCTATTGCTTACGGTTGAGGCGTGTTATCGATAACATCGCGCCATCACTTTTCACACTGATAAATCTTTTAAACATCACCCTTTCAGGAATTTTTCGCTAACCATTGCGGGTTATATTAGTGTTGTTGGACAAAGATTTATTGAGAATGCTGTAATGTAAAGAGAGACAAGCAATATGGTCGTATAGGTAAAGAATTGCGGTAGGGACGTGGAGAACGTGTGTGATAGGGAAGCTAAGGGCTATATTTGATCATTTTTGATGAAAGTGATTTTGTCCCCGAGGCATCTAAAGCTCTAACGGGCTTTACGCGTTCCGTGACTTAATAGGAAATTGATTTTGAAACTGAAAGGCCTTGGAAATGAAAAGCGCATTGTATGATACAATGCAATTATGCTTAATGATTAATTTTCAGGTTTAAAATACTTCATTGACATTGATTATATTCATAATTCAAAAGTTTGAAAAAAAGGTACTAAAATTGCAAAGCCATTATTTCGTCCTAATCTGCTAATACACAAAAGTATTTTGACCAGATAGCGAACACTTGACTGGCTTCAGCTCAGCTCAGCTCATAGCTCTGCCTTTTGAGCTGCAGGTCGCGGGTTCGGTTCCCGCCTTGGACAAATATTTGTGTGGTAAACATGGGGCTATAGTTATTTATTATGAGCCAGGTCGAGGCTTGCGTAGGCAAGCATGAGGTCGACGATGGGGCGTGCTTTCCCAGAAGATGCCTATTAACTCTCTTTTTGAAGCCGTTGGGGTCTTGATTCGATGGAAAAACAGACGCTGGCAGCTGATTCCATATTTAAGCAGTGCGTATTATAAGTGATATTTGGAAGAGCTTAGTTCTGGTATATAGAATATCAACTTGATGCGGATGGTAGTTAGCAGTGCGTCTGAATTTCCTATGGAATAGCTCCTGCACACACTCTCCGAAGTACAATCTATAAAAGACCCACAGTCAGTCAGTTTCAACCATACAAACAATTTTTACACTCATCTATACAAATATAACAAAGAGCCAGCTGGCCATGAACCCACGTCGTTGGTCGTACGGGTCAAAAGGTGGGCGTCGATTCCCGAATCTATCCAAACAGTGCTAATGTAATTAGACCGTTCATCCATTATTCACAGGTGCGGGGCGGGTCACTCTATTACCGACAATTACTTAGAAAAGGTATTAGTTACCTAGAAAGAAAGGATCTTGACCCTGCACATTTGTACTTGAGCTAAGATATTTGTTTTGGTCTTAAAGAAATAAAACCAGAAGAGTATCAAATCTCGAAAATAAAACTGCTTTTGGATTGAAATCATACAGCAACCATAATAATGTTTGAATCAACGCATCAATAAAGCGGATGTTAAGTTACACCCAGTGAGCACAGCCAAAACTTTATAATCCAAAATGAGACAAATTCTTTTTGTTCCGGTCTCTGTTTTTTTTTACCGATCATATCCACACCACTGTCAAACTTTATGTTCATCTTAAAAAAAAAACAAAACATTGATAGCAAAACTGCTCAAAACTATAGCCGAGTGCACATTAACAATATTTATTGTGCAGGCATTGTTTGCGATTATTGTGTGACTTTTTATGTATGTCAAAATGAGTCAGTATGATTGGAAAAAGTACAACCACAAAATCTCTAGACTTCACAATAATTACCACATCAACTGTTATCCAAGTATAGGTACTGGTTATCTCTCGTTTCTCAATCGCTTGCTCTTATGCCCCGTAATAAAGGCAACAACAGAAACTGTGTAGATACTGTCCATTGTGCATAAAGCGGTTTACTGCAGTTTATGAGCTGATATAATAGTTTCTGTTCTTTATCGTAGGTTTCTTCGTAAACCTGCGGCTTGAACCATTATTGGGACTATGAACAGAATAAAAATCATCGGTTGTTACAAAATAAGGCACAGATGGTATGATTGTTCACCACCACGACTATGCAACGGCCACAGCTAAGCTGAAGTAGGTATACAAGGTGTTCCTATAGTCCCAGCCATCTCCTAAGTTGGTACATTACCTAAACATTACCCTCCTTCTGGCGCAATTGGGTAAAATCCCATGCTAGTTCTTATCTAATATATCATCTTTTGTATTAACATTTAGTAGACTTATGTAGACTTATTCAATGTCAGGAAAACCCATGAACTATTTAATTTTGAATCTTATTATAAACTTCATTACAAGCACTGCACAAGACTTCATGAAAGGAGAATGCCGATAACCCGTACCAATTGCGTCAAAACCAAACGTATCCCATAAAATTGCCTTTATTTTATAAATAGAATTAACATTTTTTTTTAGTCTTACACACCGACTCGATTAATAATCACGTTAAAAATTATTTCGTTTATTTGGTTTCCAGCGCACGGGGCGCCATGACATTGCAACCACCCTCACTTTTAATTTTAAACAGTAGAATTTACTGTAAACATTGGAGGTTTTTTCACTTTGTTTAATCAAAGAGGTTGGATCAGAAACCTATCTCCTAGCTTTATGTATTACTAGAGTGTTCTGTGGCATTGTGTAGCAGTGTTTATTCTGTAAATAGATATTTTATTAGACATCATCACAATAATGTACGATAAACAATCGTAGCATCAACTGTTTGCTAATAACCGGTGACGCGAAACCAGCATAGTTTGGAAGAGGCATCCATGGCCTTTTCGTGGTTGTGATGAATGTGTTAAGATCTTGGATCTTAGTTTGGATTTCACCTTCACCAGTAAACACTAATACCTATTATATTCATAAATGATTTAAATGCCTATCTGCTTTCTCGTCACTATCATTATTTGAAAATAATATAAAGTAGAATACAGTAGTAATGTCCTACCTACGAAGTAGAAGTTAAAACATCCTTTTACCATGTACTTGTTTGGTATATAAACCTTTTCTTATAGATATAGTATCATAGTTAAATGTTTATGGTGTAATACTTATAATTATGTAGACAAAACTGAACACACAAGGTCTCGGGAAAGCATTATATAAAAAACAAACTCTAAAACTAACAACTCAAATAAAAACAATTTGTTTACGTTTATCTTAAATAAGACTTAGTATTACATGAATAACAGTTTAATATCTTTCGAAAAAATTAGGTTTCGTTTTGACGCAATCACTTTAGCATTGGTACCAAGCGCCATACATCAGACGGCATTGTCCTTTAACACATCTTTAATTAAGTATAACTTACTTCTCTTTTTGCCAAACCTACAATATTCTGCATCACAAGCGAGCCTTTGCCTTCTACGCCACAGGGGATCTGAGTTATTCCGCATAACCTAGGAATAAAAGCAAAAGCATATTGACGCCTACAAACTCTATCGCTTGGTTTCTGTCCTGAATAATTATCAAACTCACGTAGGTATGTCAGCACTGTACTCGTACAATAATCTGCTTTGTTTAATGCCGAGTGTAAATCATAATCAATTTTGAATTAGGGTTTCGGAAGAGGTAAAGTTAGGCCTTTCTGTCATAGTAATGATTTGTGTAGCGCAATTTGGAGCAATGACTAACCCTACTCTTAGGCCGCGGTGACGAAGTCAGCGGGAGCGGGGCGGTGGCGGCACGGCGCGAAGAAATGACGCGTTTCAATGCATAGATTTGCATTGGCGCGCCGCTCCCCGCGCCGCCGACGCTGACTTTGTGACCGCGGCCTTAGGGCCCTATCAGACAGCAAGTGGTCACGCGTTCGAGCGTTCCGCGTTCTCGTACTGCGTTCGTTGTTTAGGATTACGTTCGTTAGACATGCACTCACAGCATGCGTTCGGTGTTCACGCGGTACCACGTGAATTCGTACTTGAATTCAATGGCATAGAACGCAGAACGAGACGCCCTCTGTCTAATGGGACACTTAGCATGAGGGTTTTCGATTCCCGCTGCGGGACAAATGTTTACATGTTCTGTAGATATTTGTCTCGGGTCTGGGTGTTTTCTATGTATGATAAGTATGTATTTACAAAAACAAATTATATGTGTAGTATATCAATCATGTGGTTCCCATAATACAAGCTCTGCTTAGGTTGGGGCTACATGATGCTCTGTGATTACGTCCCGCATTATTAAAAAAAAAATAGAAAATTTTTAGATGTCACTACTTTAGAGATTTAGTCAGTCATCATCACAGGGTAGGTATTTTTTTTTTCTGAGGGTAGAATTTGCACATGGCTCACCTGATAAGTGGTAACCATTATTTATAACAAAGTTTTGCTTCATAGGTCACGTATATTAAGATGTGCTATGAAGATGCACCGCCGCAAAGTAGCTGCGCGAGGAAGATGCACAGCTCGAGCTGTGCGATGTATCGATAGTAGGGAAGCGGAGAGGGTGCGGCATTCATAGCACGCATCCATAGCATGCATCCATAGCATACATCCATAGCACACATCCATAGCAAGCATCCATAGCAAGCATCCATAGCACGCATCCTTCCATAAAAAAAAACATAACTTAGTTGAATCCGTTTCCACCAGTGCTAAGCTATGTGCACCAATGATAATTGTTGGATATCAAACGCATCCATAGCAACGTAGCATAGCACATCTCTGATGGAAAAGCAGCCTTAGGAGGGTTATGATGTTGATGAGAATACTCACACGAGGTTACATAAACATATACATTTTTGTTAGCAAATTACCTTTATCTATGGAGTTTAAAATCTGTATAGATTTTGATGTTGGCAGACAGAATCCTAAAACTTTACTTAAACGTACGATCAATCAACAAAATTCTAAGAAGTTGGTGAAAAAAATCTAGACCATTTGCAAATTTTGCAGGTAGACTTTGAATCGAAACGTAAACCACATTCGTATATAAGTAAGAACTCAATAAGCTATGAATGAAACTCCAATATCATTGGCGATTCATGTAAACACAAGCTGGACAATCATAAAAGAAAATGTCCAAAAGAAACCAGCGTATTATCCTAAACCTTCTACGCATCGCATTCACGCCGTCACAATACATGTTTATAGTCTTATCATCGACGTCTTTGTCGACCCCTATTGCTTACGGTTGAGGCGTGTTATCGATAACATCGCGCCATCACTTTTCACACTGATAAATCTTTTAAACATCACCCTTTCAGGAATTTTTCGCTAACCATTGCGGGTTATATTAGTGTTGTTGGACAAAGATTCATTGAGAATGCTGTAATGTAAAGAGAGACAAGCAATATGGTCGTATAGGTAAAGAATTGCGGTAGGGACGTGGAGAACGTGTGTGATAGGGAAGCTAAGGGGTGCATATTTGATCATTTTTGATGAAAGTGATTTTGTCCCCGAGGCATCTAAAGCTCTAACGGGTTTTACGCGTTCCGTGACTTAATAGGAAATTGATTTTGAAACTGAAAGGCCTTGGAAATGAAAAGCGCATTGTATGATACAATGCAATTATGCTTAATGATTAATTTTCAGGTTTAAAATACTTCATTGACATTGATTATACTCATAATTCAAAAGTTTGAAAAAAAGGTACTAAAATTGCAAAGCCATTATTTCGTCCTAATCTGCTAATACACAAAAGTATTTTGACCAGATAGCGAACACTTGACTGGCTTCAGCTCAGCTCAGCTCATAGCTTTGCCTTTTGAGCTACAGGTCGCGGGTTCGGTTCCCGCCTTGGACAAATATTTGTGTGGTAAACATGGGGCTATAGTTATTTATTATGAGCCAGGTCGAGGCTTGCGTAGGCAAGCATGAGGTCGACGATGGGGCGTGCTTTCCCAGAAGATGCCTATTAATTCTCTTTTTAAAGCCGTTGGGGTCTTGATTCGATGGAAAAACAGACGCTGGCAGCTGATTCCATATTTAAGCAGTGCGTATTATAAGTGATATTTAGAAGAGCTTAGTTCTGGTATATAGAATATCAACTTGATGCGGATGGTAGTTAGCAGTGCGTCTGAAATTCCTATGCAATAGCTCCTGCACACACTCTCCGAAGTACAATCTATAAAAGACCCACAAACACGCAACCTCACGACGATGGCTCAAGCTCTCGAGCCTTGCTTTAGCAAGATACTCTTGACCAATGAGCCTCTTAGCCCTGCGTTCCACTAAGTCTAGTGCGGCAAGTTGATGTTTGGCTGAACCATTCCAAAGATGGCTGAGATGCTTTTGAGTTTTTGACTGTAATTAAAATATAATTTTCTTCACTGCAACGCTTAAATTCATTAATGGCACTCAATTAAGACCTACCACGGCCGTTGCATCGTCAGTTTCAACCATACAAACAATTTTTACACTCATCTATACAAATATAACCTGATTATAACAAAGAGCCAGCTGGCCATGAACCCACGTCGTCGGACGTACGGGTCAAAAGGTGGGGGTCGATTCCCGAATCTGTCCAAACAGTGCTAATGTAATTAGACCGTTCATCCATTATTCACAGGTGCGGGGCGGGTCACTCTATTACCGACAATTACTTAGAAAAGGTATTAGTTACCTAGAAAGAAAGGATCTTGACCCTGCACATTTGTACTTGAGCTAAGATATTTGTTTTGGTCTTAAAGAAATAAAACCAGAAGAGTATCAAATCTCGAAAATAAAACTGCTTTTGGATTGAAATCATACAGCAACCATAATAATGTTTGAATCAACGCATCAATAAAGCGGATGTTAAGTTACACCCAGTGAGCACAACCAAAACTTTATAATCCAAAAAGAGACAAATTCTTTCTGTTCCGGTCTCTGTTTTTTTTACTGATCATATCCACACCACTGTCAAACTTTTTGTTCATCTTAAAAAAAACAAAACATTGATAGCAAAACTGCTCAAAACTATAGCCGAGTGTACATTAACAATATTTTTTGCGCAGGCATTGTTTGTGATTATTGTATGTATGTCAAAATGAGTCAGTATGATTGGAAAAAGTACAACCACAAAATCTCTAGACTTCACAATAATTATCACATCAACTGCTATACAAGTATAGGTACTATCTTATCTCTCGTTTTTCAATCGCTTGCTCTTATGCCCCGTAATAAAGGCAACAACAGAAACTGTGTAGATACTGTCCATTGTGTATAAAGCGGTTTACTGCAGTTTATGAGCTGATATAATAGTTTCTGTTCTTTATCGTAGGTTTCTTCGTAAACCTGCGGCTTGAACCATTATTGGGACTATGAACAGAATAAAAATCATCGGTTGTTACAAAATAGGGCACAGATGGTATGATTGTTCACCACCAAGACTATGCAACGGCCACAGTTAAGCTGAAGTAGGTATACAAGGTGTTCCTCTAGTCCCAGCCATCTCCTAAGTTGGTACATTACCTAAACATTACCCACCTTCTGGCGCAATTGGGTAAAATCCCATGCTAGTTCTTATCTAATATATCATCTTTTGTATTAACATTTAGTAGACTTATGTAGACTTATTCAATTTCAAGAAAACCCATGAATTATTTAATGTTGAATCTTATTATCAACTTCATTACAAGCACTGCACAAGACTTCATGAAAGGAGAATGCCGATAACCCGTACCAATTGCGTCAAAACCAAACGTATCCCATAAAATTGCCTTTATTTTATAAATAGAATTAAAAAAATTTTTAGTCTTACACACCGACTCGATTAATAATCACGTTAAAAATTATTTCGTTTATTTGGTTTCCGGCGCACGGCGCTATGACATTGCAACCACCCTCACTTTTAATTTTAGACAGTAGAATTTACTGTAAACATTGGAGGTTTTTTCACTTTGTTTAATCAAAGAGGTTGGATCAGAATTTTTTTTGTGGTACTAAACTATCTCCTAGCTTTATGTATTACTAGAGTGTTCTGTGGCATTGTGTAGCAGTGTTTATTCTGTAAATAGATATTTTATTAGACATCATCACAATAATTTACGATATACAATCGTGGCATCAACTGTTTGCTAATAACCGGTGACGCGAAACCAGCATAGTTTGGAAGAGGCATCCATGGTCTTTTCGTGGTTGTGATGAATGTGTTAAGATCTTGGATCTTAGCTTGGATTTCACCTTCACCAGTAAGTACTAATACCTATTATAATCATAAATGATTTAAATGCCTATCTGCTTTCTCGTCACTATCATTATTTGAAAATAATATAAAGTAGAATACAGGTACTTCGTAGGTAGGACATTACTGTCCTACCTACGAAGTAGAAGTTAAAACATCCTTTTACCGTGTACGTGTTTGGTATATAAACCTTTTCTTATAGATATAGTATCATAGTTAAATGTTTATGGTGTAATACTTATAATTATGTAGACAAAACTGATCACACAAGGTCTCGGGAAAGCATTATATAAAAAACAAACTCTAAAACTAACAACTCAAATAAAAACAATTTGTTTACGTTTATCTTAAATAAGACTTAGTATTCCATGAATAACAGTTTAATATCTTTCGAAAAAATTAGGTTTCGTTTTGACGCAATCACTTTAGCATTGGTACCGAGCGCCATACATCAGACGGCATTGTCCTTTAACACATCTTTAATTAAGTATAACTTACTTCTCTTTTTTATTTAATCAAATAAATAAATAAGCCAATTTATTTACGAAATATAAAAAAAGAAAGACTAATTACAATCGGGAGTCTTTATCGCGGTTTTATGACAAACTAGCTTCTGCCCGTGGCTGCGTTTGCATGATCCTAGGATAAAAAGCCTATGTTATTCCAGATCAGAAACCATGTATAATTATTCCAAGTCTCATTTAAATCCGTTCACCCATTACGGAGTTGAGTAGGGACAAACATACTCACACACATACAAACATTCGCATTTATAATAATTATTTTTAGTGTGATGTGAGTGGTGTATTTAGTTAAAATAACTAATTATGAACATAAAAACAGTGTAAATTCAATAAATATTTTATTTTCCACTACAAAATGACTAGGTACAGTAGAAATAGCAATGTCAGAATGTTTCAGTTGAGTGATTATTCTGTTTTACAGAGTAACACAAAAACGACATAACGATGGTCAAATTATCAAAATGCGTAACTTAACTAAAAATATATTTTAGTTTTTGATGACATCTTGAAGAGTACATAAGTAGTTAGACAAAGATGGTATCAAAAGCTAAACTATCATTTTAATCTAAGTTTACATAGTGATTAAGGATGCTATTGTAACCTAGTATTTGTAGTTAGGACGCTTTTTGATGTAGGTCTTGATGGCTGGGATGTTCTTGACCTCCACCGTCAGCTGCTTTAGCAGAGGGTAATTCGAGAGCCAGTTCCTGTTCATGAGCAGTTCCACGAACTCCAGAATGCCGACTACGTAGATATCAGCCCAGGACAGTTTCTGAAAGATAAAGACCTACAGTCAATACTAGTAGTACCTTCCTTTTTCGTATAAACGAGTGGTCAAATCTGGTGTTGGAGATTTTGGGCTGCCCGAAGGCCTTTGATATGGCTTAACGACTGCTAATCTGGGACCATCATCTTATGGTGCCTTATAAAGCACGGGAGCGCAAAGATCTAAATGCTATTAAACGGTCAACCATCCAAGTAGTGACCGGGAGAAAGATGATCTGCTACACACCGCAATAAGACAAACAACGACCACTAGTTGCCGCTACACTCACACTATGTAGGTACATGTTGTCCGATTTGGAAGTGTTTTTAAGAAGTTTGCTGCTACAAATTTAATTTTTGCAAACAAAAAAAAAAAACCTAGTTGAAAGAAAACATTTTTGGAAAATTGCCAAATAAAACCTGCATAAAATTTCTGACATTTGAAATAACTAGTTTTTGCACTACACATCTCTAGTATTCCAGCGCTCTTTTTAATGAGGCTCAAAAAAATCACTCGGATTTGGCACCATTGGAAAGTCCGCTGCTAGTTTTAGGCATAGATGCGGGTTCAAGTCCCGTATGTTGCTCCGTAAACTGCAAACGTCAAGTGTCAAGCAGGCCAGTTCATCCAAATATTGGAAACTAAAATAATTCGTAGTTCATACCTTTCCTCCGAAATAGGTTCCCTTTTTCTTCAGGATATCCTCCAGATCATAGAACCACTTGGGGATGATGACATCAATCAGCGCCTCCTCGACGGTGCTCTTCATCTCTCGGTTCTCCTGCAGATTCCATTTCCACACCTCTGTAAATGAATATATATATTTTTTGGTTTTCATGTTTCATAGCCGTGCCTTTTCTCATTTATTTAACTGTTTCTAACTATTCTCCAAGTAATCAGGGTAATTTATGCTATAATTTTATTTATGTTTGCTCTTAGCTTTTTCTAATGCTGAGTGCTACTTGGTGACACCTGCAGCTGTTTTTTAGGAATTATTTATTTTAAATCAATGTAAGTGCAAACAATATGCTTTAAAAATATATTAGCAAAAAGTGTAAAATAGTTTTCAATTTGATTAGAACGTTGTCAGGACTCGCTGTGAATTATTCTCAAATATTTGCAACATTTCGAAAAATTATACTCACGCCATCCTAACTCATAGGTCGCGTCCACGACGGCATCAAGCTCAGTCATTTCGAATTCATCGAATGGGATCAGACCGACCTGCTTGCCGAGGTATTTGCTGATGGCTAAGGAATGGAAGATCACCCTGTTCTCAACCTCCAGTATCGGCAAAATGCTGAAGGGTACAACTAGATGAAAGAGAGAAAAATATAAATAATTTATTTAAAAAAGCATAAAATAAAATAAAGAAATCAAAATCATACAAAACAGAGTTATCAAAGTTAGTTTACGTCATCTTGACTTTTTCTTCATCATGAAAAGCAGAATATGTAATACTACGTAAGAGTTGGTATTTATTGTATTGCAAAGACAAGTTCAAACATTACACATTTGGTACATTGGTACTCATGCAAACTCTTTTTGGAATATCTGCTAGCATTCCATGAAGATGGCATGAAGATGGCCCATCGACGCAGATTATCTAACCTTAATTTTAATATGAGTGTGGACTACTACAAGCAGAAAAAGAAAAGTTACTCACCCTTCTGCATGTTGATCCAGTCGGTGTCACTGACGACGATGTTTTCGTACTGGATGTTGCCGTAAGCCAACAGGTACCTGATGGGCTCAGCCAGACCCATGTAGTTGAAGTACTTAAGCTTGTATACTGGAGCCATTTTGAAGGTTTCAAGAGCTGACTTCGAATGTGCAAGATTGACAGAAATCAGCCTTTTTATACGCAAGGAATAATCTTAAACGCTATTTGGAGTTCTTTAATCTCATTTTTTAAAATTAGTTCATTGGGTAGCAGGTATTTGATTATAAGCTTTATGATCGTTGAAATTGAATTGTTTATAAAAAATTAAGTAGAGATGTGACCTGACTTTTAATTCACCTATGATGCACAGATAGTTGCAAAACTGTTTACAAACAATTATTTTCAAGAGAAATTAAGGTCATAGATATCACTTAACCGCGACGGTTTTCCTTTTAGACTACGTTTGTTTCGTAAGGATATTCGAGATACTGCTGGGTTATCTAATTTTCTTTTTTGTGTATTATGTAAATGAGGCTTAAGTAAAGAATTGGATAATAAAGTGGGTTGATACAATTTGTTTCATGGTTTACTTAGCTCCTGTTTAGTTCATTTAATTTTATGAAAACCGTGCTTGG
Source organism: Horisme vitalbata (assembly GCA_951804965.1). Lineage (NCBI taxonomy): Eukaryota > Metazoa > Arthropoda > Insecta > Lepidoptera > Geometridae > Horisme > Horisme vitalbata. The sequence continues at coordinate 15,077,427 of OX638100.1, forward strand.
GTTTTATTATGATTGAACCCTGAAGCCTATCATCACATTGGCTATGTTTTTATAATTCTTGAAGATGAAACAAGCACCAGGACAAGGAAAGTGGACCATAATCCACCATGTTGTGTGGTAACCATCCTACCGTATTGAAAACATATGAATATGAGAATTTTTTGAAATAAAAACCTACTGATATTGCACATATGGGGTTTAAAAAGACGTCTACTGAAAACGAAAGGTGGTGTCACAGTACACCAAAACCCAGCCAAATAAAAAAAAGAAAAAAAAAACAAACAAACTGTTGTCTGAAAAAAATACAACCTGAAAAAACCATGTAGATTTCAAAACTGTACGGGCGGACTGCTGCTTGCTACGAGCCTTCCCAGATAGGCGATTTGCTCGCGCGTGTTGAGCGCGCGTTTGACGTGCTTATCCAATCAGGCTTCCTGAATGTCACGTGGATGTGACGTCATGCTTGCTCGCGCGTGAATCGCGTGCAGATCGCGCCAATGCCGACTCGCGCGACTCGAGATCCAGCACACGCGCGATTGTTGCAGCGAGTGAACGTATTTACCCGACAATGGCGAAGCAAAAAGATGCTCATGATTTTGACCGGTAGGTATGTACTATGTAGGTATATGTGTGGGTAGGTATGTGCATGTATGTTCAGCTCTTCAAAACTTCTAAATTACATAATGTATTGTATATATATTGTAATGTATTATATGTTTAAAAAAAATCACAAACTTTTCATATTTCGATTATTGAATAATAATTATAGGTACGAGTAAATATTGATACTTTTAAATTACCTAGTTAAATCTATACGAAAAGTATCGCATGACGATTTGAGTACTTA